>ML675614.1:29306723-29349103 GCA_007922155.1 Mesoclemmys tuberculata | reverse complement strand
GCTCAGAGGCAGGGCAGCACAGGAAAGCTGCAGCCTGGAATTGGGCAAGGGAGAACATAGGGCTGGAGCTGCTGGGAACCCAGGGCGGAGCTAGAGGATGGAGCCAGAGCTAAGCAGTGGGGCTGACTGGACAGCGGAGCCCACAGTTGGGAGAGGAGCCAGGAACGGGCAGGTGAAGATGGGAATGGGATGGGCTCTGGGGAGAATTACCCCTGCTCCCCTGAACCTTTTCCAGCCAGCTCCTGCAGTGCCTCATCTTCCTCACAGTCCCAGGTAAGGGCTCCAGAACTGAGCTTTGCAGCGGTCCCCCATGGGACCAACACTGCCACTGTCTACAGAACTGAAAAAAAGAACCCAGGGTGCATGGGTGGCAGTGAAAAAGGTGGCAGGACTGTGGGACTGACAGTTAAGTAAACTGCAAAGAAAAGTGTATGCTGTGTGTCTTTGTCCCTGCCTGCTCTATGGTTTAGAAATAGGTCTTGCGGAGATAAAAGAAGAGAAGATATAGGTAGCAGAAAATAATATACTGAGGAGAATGGCAGGCAAAGGGTAGACAAAGTGCACATGAAATTAGGGGGAAAATGAATTTGGGACTCATGGTAGATAGGCAGGAGAACACATGTTTGAGGTGGGCTGGACATGAGATAAGGATGGGAAAATGACAGGCAAAGAAAGAATGGAAGTAAGAGGACAGCAAGAAAGGACATGGAAGATGGAGGGTACGATAGAAAGTCTCTGTCAAGAGAAGTTTAAAGAAAAAAGGACTGGAACTCCAAGACCTGTGAACCTGTGCCATGGACCAGAAGGAGTGGCAAAGAATCATGGGCACCTCGGCCCTCCCCCGCCATAAATGGGAAAAGGAGTCAAAAAACGAAGCGTAGTGTATTAATATTGTGCTGACTGCATTTGTTTCTGTGTCTTGAGTTACAAGACAGACCGCCATCAAACAATCCTCTTTGAAGAATAAATACCTTTTTGTTCCCAATAGGAAAAAGTTGTTTATTGTTATTATACGTTTGACAGTTGCACCTAGCTGCCCCAAGGTATTTGATGTTGTGCAAGCACAAAGAAAGTGCCAATCTCTGTCCCAAGGAGCTTACAACCTAAATAGATAAAAAGGACACAGGTTGGGAGAAAGTATTATTAACCCCATTTTATAAATGGTCAGTGAGAGGAAGTGAGTCGCACAAGCACAGAAAGCAGAGCTCAGAGTTGAAGTCAAATCTCCCAAGACAGTCTAGTGCTTTAGCCCAAGACTACCCTTTCCTGTCTTGGTGAAGTCTTTGCAGCATCATGAGAGTGATTTTTAATTCTGTTCAACATCATAAAACAAAATCTGTATTTTTCCAGGTCAGGCATATAACCTTCTGAAAATGTTTAGGAGCTGGACATCAACAGTGGGTTTTAAAGAACCATGTTTATAACAATCCAATTTATAGAAACTGGAGATCAAACCAAGTCTCGTGGTAACAAACCTTCCTTTGAACTACTAATCTTATATCTTTAAAAAACAGAATGGCTCCCAAGAATGAAAACAAGAAGCCCACTTCATGTTGTGTTTACACACACTGTCATCCATCTGAGCTTTTCTCATCTCCCCTGTTGTAATGAGGATTATTTAGGCAAGAAGGAAATAGCGATTTAGGAAATTAGCAAATTGGGAAAAGTTGCATATGTCTTATAGTGAAAGCCATCAGAACCCACTGAATGCAAAAGTTCTTGTCTTAACAACGTGGGGAAGAAGGCAGAGAATGGGCAGACTTAAACTAAACTTGCACTGGGTATGCAAGTATGTCTGTTTAGGAATGCGCAATATTAAGTGGGCAATATAGTTTTCTAGGTTGTGAACTCCTGTTAACAGGTCTCAACTGACCCCTTTTCCCAACTGCAGCTTCCTGGAAGGATTTCTCTGTTTTTTCTCAGGTTATTCTTAACATCATCATCATGGGGCCTATAACCAGAACCCCACTGGGCTAGCTTCTGTACAAACATAGAACTAAATGATAGTTCCTGCCCCAAACAGCTTACAATCTAAGGATATGTCAACACTGTAGGGACTATACCAACAAAGCTATGGCAATGGTGCTACACCAGCATAACCCTGTAGTGTGGACACAGCCTACTCCAATGGAAGGGGTTTTCCCATCGATGTAGGAACACCACCTCCCCAAACCAGAGCAGGTAGGTTGACCAAAGTATTCTCCCATTTACCTTGCTGCATTTACACTGGAGGCTTGGTCAACATAGTGACAGCACTCAGGGGGTGTGAAAAATCCACACCCCTGACTAAGGAAGCTACATGGACCTAAATTTGAAGTGTAGACGAGGCTGTAAGTATAAAACAAGAGACAACAGAAGGGTACAGACAGACAGATGAAGGAGTACAAGGGAACAGAGACAATATTTGTCGCCATGGTAGGCATTGGTCTGAGTACACCAGCAGCCTAACCCTTGTGAAGTTTTTTTATAGGCCTCAAGGCAAAGGAGAGTTTTAAAGAGAGACTGTAAGCTGAGACTGTAATGGGGGTGAAAAGGTTCTGTTATTTCATGCTTTAAATATTGTTGTTCCTAGCCTGAACCCCCCAGGATTTGCCACCCACGGCAGATCTTTGCAGCTTAAGGGAGAGAGTGAATCAGATGTGAAACAAATATGCCCTTAACTCTCTAGATAGTGCCTAGGCTGACTCCCCCACTGAGGCGGGGACCTGAAGCGGTTGCTGGGAGCTCTGGGGAGGGTATTAGAAGTCATGTTCTTAGGGGTCACTATACCACTCTAGAGATCAGCCTCCGGAGCTTTTTTTTTTTTAAATAAGCCCTGGGTATCACAGTACATTGGCATCTGTGGATGGTAGAGGCGGAGATGCCCAGATTTATTTTCCTAGCACCTGGGCTCGTGTTGAGCTATAGACTCAGCCCATGAACACTACCTCTCCATGCCCACTCCTCATCAGGCCCCCTTGCTCATCGATTGCTTTGTTACAGGTGTATTTGGTTTCATTCACCATGAGACTCTTCCAGGGAAGCGCTGCCCTGCCGCTGGCAAAGGCTGCCCCAGCAGCAAGCCTGGCTTGTGGCAGACTGGCCAAAAGCAACCAGTCCCAGAGGCAAGGAAACGTGAGCCTTTCATTGAGATGATCTCTGGTCTCCACCGCTACTGCTAAGGAGAACTTCTCACCTCGCACACAGGCTGGAAGTGGAGTGCCTTTCCACTCAGACCCCTAGAGGAAATGGAGTGCATTTGGACTCAGACCTCTAGAGGCTGTGGGACTGTGATTTATTTGGGGTGTGTTGTGAGGGTTTAAAGCAATGCTGCAAATAAATAAGAGGTCGTTTTTCAAGTCACAGCTCCCTGAGCTGCAGTGGGGTTGAGTTTCACCAGTCTGCGTGTGTAATGGATATTAGCCACAAACTCCTTGAAGAAAGGAGGAAACCTCTTTGCCCGGTCATACCTGTTTTACTGTGAATAGAAACAAATGAAAGTCCCCCCCCCCTTCTCTTGTTGTCGTTAAGAGGGCAGCGGAGCCTCTTTGTTCTTCCTGAAGTCATGTTACAGGAGAAAGCCGCTATTTCTCCAAGCCTGTCTCAAATGTGACCTGATCTTTCTGGGAAAGAAGAGCTTCAATGCGCCACTGACCGCAGGTACTGAGCAAAATGCAACGAGAGACAAAGAGTACACAAGGATTTAGCTGCAGAGCAGCCGAGACATTTCAGCGGGGAGGATCACACAGCCTGCGTGAGCCGAAACACTAGGTCTACTTCACACAGCCTTTCCCGGGGATGCAGACAAATCCGAATCGCTGCTTTAAAGATGGTAGAATCATCAGGGAACTTTTTGCACCCCCGATTTGCCCTCTCTAATTAAAGCACCTGTCCTGCTTAGGAACTGGCTTTAATCATGCACAGTAATGACCTCACCCTAGATCAGGGAAAGCCAGTTCAAGTGCTTTTTCACTTATCGGCATGAGGTCCCCTTTTGTTCATCGAAAGAACATTTTCCAAAACTGCTAGACCCCGTTTAAAGTTACAACCTCTAGAGCTTCAGGGAAAGTAACAAGGTTCACAAAAGTGTCACATAGCGCAGCCTGCGGAAATTATTCCTCTGTGGACCCAGAGATTCAGACAATACATCTGTCTTCCAAATGTAGGGGGGGGATGCAACAGACAAGCTAAACTAGAGCAAATTCCGAGTAGGATTGCTCCTAATCTGTTATTTAAAATGCAGAAAGGCGTGGAGAGGACTACATTTCAGCGTTTTCCAAATTGCGCTCCACCCTTAGCACTCACACACCAAGTATAATATATTATTTCGAGCCCTAGGCAAATCTGCTCCCGCATGTTTTCTCCGGTTTTAAATGCAGAGCTAATTTAGAGGAACTTGACACATTTTAAAGTGGAAAACTTCCATCCCTCACCTCCACAAAAAAAGTCATAGCCCTCCCCACACATCACCACATAGAGGCATCTTTTAATAACTGAGTAAAAGGAGGCCACGCTTGATGTTGACCTTTTTAGTCTCACGCTCACCCATACAAGATTCATTCTAATGATGCACGTGCTTTTGATTCATCCACGTCCACGTCATTTCTGATCTTTAACTCCCAGCCCAGAGGAAAGCTCTAACTCGTTCCTCCGGTGATAGAGGGTCGACCTTCTGGGATCACTTCTTGCCTCTGCACACATCGCAAAAGCCGTGTCAGAAGGTGAGGATGAAGGGGAGAATGGTGGGGGATCCTTCCAAAGAAGGATACGAGATCTCACGACAATGCTTCCGGAATCTGGCTGTGCAAATATCAAAATAACACGGGGGGGGGGTGTCAGCTGAGTAGGATCCCAACGCTCCTTTTGAGTATTGCAAAGAAAATACTGTCTACAGTCACTTTAATCCATGGTTTTCATTTACTATTATTCAATCAGGATTTATCTGTTGTTTTTTTTTAAAGGAGGCTACTTTTCCAGAACTGTTACTCGATACTGATCCATTAAATCTTTCCAGCTGAGAGATTAAATGTATGATTTGCAACCAGCTGGATTTCTGAAATGGTGTCTTCGCCTTCCTTAAAATATGAGCAGACACGGAGGGAAAACGCTTTGCTTTGGCATAGAAAACTGCAAATTTACCAAAAGATTACCACACGGAGTTCATCCAATGCCAAGAGTACGCTCCTGCTTTCTGCACATTGCATTAGGTTTCTTCCAGCAATAAAATGTCTCCAAATGTTAGATACAATCTAAATGGCAAGTCATTCCAATCCAACGGAAAATCACAAAGACCGTATACACAATAGTATGGCTGAGGACTTACTTAGCTTAAGCTAACAAAGTATCTCATTATTACATTTTTAGAGATGCCTTCATTTTACACTCCAAGAAAAATACATTGCAACTAGGTTAATAGCACGGGCATTCCGTCCTAGATAGAACAATGTAATATGCATCTTGCACATTTAAGCAGTTCTTGGGAATATGTTTCAAGAACCTGGGCCTGCTGCCGCTCTTACTCAGACAAAAGTCTCCATTTAGTCCAAAGGAGATTTTGCCCGAGTGACTTACTGACACTGTTGTCTGAATGAGCCGGGCAGGATTAGGCCGCAAAGCAAAATTCCCCTTGACTTCCAGAGGGCCAGGATTTCACTCTAGCAAACTAAGGGGGTGCCTTAGGAAAAGATTGGTTGCAGTGAGCAGGGCGCCTCTCCCTGCGGCATTTCCACAGCAGCCATTCCCTAAATCTCTAAAGGGTGCAGATTTGTATCATTTAGTACCAATACTACAGTAAAAGACGGCATCTCACCCAGGAGGTCTTTTGGCTTGGGAGTAATACAATAAGACTCACAGAAAAAGAAGAAAATATTAATATTTCCCTCTGTCATGCCACAACAGAAATACTCTGGCCTACCTTACCTAGCCCCATAATCTCCGGTTGTTTTCTTGGCTCTCTTTCATTTCCCTGACCATTTGTTTAGCGAAAGCAATCGGAGATGCGCAGCCAATATTTTACCTGTACGTTCTGTGTGCTTTCTAATGGGCTGTTCAATAAGAGCCCTAACAACGTGTCTGCCCTTCCTAATTTCTTTCCCCTCCGGTGTGTGCTTTCGTTACTGTACCTTTGGGGGGTGAATAGATGCAGCTGTAATACATGGCATTTGACAAAAGGTGGCGAAGCCCTTCAGCTAAAATGTCACAGGAGCGCTTGGGGTAATGCAAGAACACCAACATCAGTTGCCCCCATAAACTTTTCATACTCTTATCTTTCCTGTAGGTACCTAGTCCATCCCTGTTTGGGTCCCAGTGTTCACCCGCCACAGGGCAGAAAAAGCAGGTCAGCTGCTCATTATCTGCTCTCTTTTCTGCTGGCGTGGGAAATAAAACACAGCGCAACACAACCGAGATCTGTGCAGTTCTGAAAGCCGGAGCATTGATCCGCTATGCGCACATGTGTGTGACCCGCAGAAACTGAGGATTTCACGCTCAAAGTGCAACTGCCTCGCCCGTGTTTCCTTATTACGCTGGAAGTACGGCAATAAATTACGCAGCAGAGGCAAATAGAAACGGACTGTGAAATATTCTAGCTTTAGCTAAGTTAGAAAGGTTGATTTTAAGTTAGTTATGAGAGAAGCAGCGATCAGGTTAACATTTTAAAGGGATTTTTTTAAATGTCCATTGAATACGGTACAGTAATAAGATAACTAGTTGTTTTGGAATAGTTACCGGAGTAAAGCGGAATATCCGCAGCTACAGAAATTCAGTGCAATGTCCGTATGCTATCAGGCTATATTTCCATCGCAGAATAATGATGGTTTCCTTTCTCTAATATGCAAATTCGAAGTAAGTGTTGTTTGGGTCGGATTTTGCTTTTTTTCTGCACATTTCTACCCTGGAGGTTACATCGACAAAACTCTGAAAGTTTCCAGCCATTGTCAGAGAAACGGGTCTCATCAGCGACATCACCCAAAGCCCATCGTTAAGTAAAATGGAGATGGGTGGGTGTCTTGAATTGTGGCTAGTTGAATTGCTTGCTAGTAACTACTGGCTAGTTGAAACTGTGGCTAGTTGAATCCCCTAACTGTGTTATTTTTCATCAAAATAGTGCCCGTGGGGTGGGGAAATTATTCGCTTCTGGCTTCATTGTTTCGAAAGGATTAAAAATTGAGTTTCGGAGGGAACTAATTCTACAAAATATCCCAGGATCTTTTCTCTACATTCTCCACTTTCGCCTAAAATAGACCTGAGAAGTTCTCGGAACAGACAATTAAAACATTCTAATGGGAGCTTAAAATAGTTTATGTTAAATATTTATCTTGCCAACGTCATAATATTAACTGAACGTTATAGGCACAAATGAATTTTATTTGTGTCCCAGTAAAAGTTTCGGTTTTGTTTCGAAAACACAACCTTCCACTCTGTTTCTCGTCTTAGAAATATTATCCCTTTCCAAACACTAGCCAGCTGAGTGGTATGTATTATTATATGCTTCTGTTTACATATTACTGCATTTATCAGCTGTTAGGTTCAAGTGTAACCTGAAGATCTCAGGATGAACAGTGAAAATAACTTGGTCTGTACGTTGTAGCAGTTGGAAGCGCTTAGAAACAATGCATTCCTCTTAAAATGCCCCTGTGTTGTTTTCTGAATATAATCAAACTTGAGGTCCTGAGTTTGGATTGTTTTTTGTTTTGATTATTTTAGCTTCATGTTTCAGTTTAAGTAAATGTGGAATAATGCTGTCACCTCATGACCAGATGTACAGGAAATATCTTGTATTCCATACTATACACAATGTTTCATAAATAAATAGCAGTTTCCACAGCACAGAATTCTTCCAGGATGAAGAAGTCAGTCCACTTTATTTGAGACACAGAATCCATGTGCCAGGAAGACTGCATGGATCCAAGAGTGCTGGGTAGCAACTGGAGTTTCATTGGGCTGGTTATAAATATATTACCATAGTAAGCACTGATCTTACATTCATAGGGGCACCCGAACTGCCGAAGCGGACCCTATTTGCATCCATAGCTCTATGGGCTGTAGCTGATTACACCAAAAGCCCCGCCTTCTGAGGACAGTAAAATATCCACACACAAAAACCAATCCGTTTTTGATTCATCGTCTCACATCTTCTCGTTGAACTCCTATTAGGGGCTGATCCTGCTCCCACTGAAAGCTGTAGAAGTTTTGCTCCTGGGAAAGGATAGAATCCAAAGGACTCCAATAAAATGTGGTATAATGGAAACGGAGTTTTTCAGCACACAGGAACAACTGTGAAACTTTCCACAAGTGGAGTATTTGTAACGCACCATTGCATTTTCCCTGTACCGGGCATGTGCTGGGTATCTCTGAGCAGACGCTCCAGGTCAATTTGATTATAGTCCCCAGCCATGTGAGGAACGAACCTTTAGCTCACTACCGTAGGGTAGCAAAGGCTGCAAGATCAAAGAATTCCACACCCTCCCTCCCCCAAAATTGATGTCTGGCGATGGGGTGGGGTTTTTCAAAGCGCCTAAGTGGTTTAAGACCATAAGTCCCAGGGACAGTTAATGGAAATGGTGTTCCTAAATCACTTAGACGCGTTTGTAAACCACACCGTGGGCTGATTTGTACTTTCATTGTTGGGTTCTGGGACTGTGACACGCAGACTGCACCACACAAACCCTGAATTACAGGTCGCAGTGTGTAATGAGCATTTGCCGCACGTCTTCAATCCCTTCTCAGCAATTCCCACAACCAGCTCAGTTGGTAGGGTCCGATCCTACGGATCCTGCAGAGCCGAAGCCTTAAACATTGCACACTTCTAACCCGCGCCGGAAGCAAGGCGCATCCCCGCGGTATGCGGGCACAGCTGTCCTGAACCTTGGGCTTTGGAAACTCATTCAGAGCAGTGATTAGGGATATTCTCAATGGGCTCTGCCTTCGACAGAACCAAACCTGCCAGGTTTGGCCCACCAGAATGACAGCCTGGAGAAACCAGCTGTCTTCAGACATGGTTTACCGGGATTTTTCTCGCCCCAGCCCATCCTCTTTCTGTTGATGTTGCCAGCATGTCTTGTACGTGTCAAGCCTGGGTACCGAAGGCTTTCCCCCCCCCCAGATTAAAACCTATTAATGACAAGCCGTAGTTTTCAGTCCTGCCCCATTTTGAATGATGGCAGACGATTCCTGAGAGCAGCGCACCGCAAATGACTCTTTCCTACGAGAATAGCTTTCATCGGTTTCTTTGAAAAATCGACTCCCTCCCCAGCTTACAGTGGTTTACATTTTTCATGGCCGGGCAGGCAAGCCTATAAAAGGCGTGTTTGTTTTTCCTGGCTGCTTCAAATATGTATTTCCTGTAGGACTTCACAGGCTAATGGGGTCATCAGAAGCCCATGTGTGATTTCCATCTCTCCAGTGACATTTCACTCTTATCAGGAGCGCCGCCCCTTGCATCATTCTACCTGTCTGCTCAGTAGCAGGCTCCCATAACACCTTGGCTCCCAATAAACCTAGCTGCTTCCCTCCAGGGCAAACCTTGCGTTGCAAAGCACAGTTTTAAAAAAGGACCTCTTCCTTTCTCTAAGGCACACGCTCGTCTTCCAAGCCTTCCGTTACAACGGACCGAAGTGGGAATTCAGAAGGGAGGTACGGGTGGGTATTAACCCGACGATGCTTTTAAAGATAGCGCACCAAAGAGCACTCAGGTCGGATCTGTTCTCACCTTGACAAATTCGAATGAGAAGGGGCTTCGAGGGAAATGGCGAACGGAAAGGGGGGCTGGTTCTGTAACGAACTGGCGTCTGGCTCCATCTTAAAGGCAGATTGTATGTGTGATGAAGGATTAAGGGTCCGCTCCTGTTTTCAGCAACGGCAAAAGCAAAACTCCTGTTGACTTCAATGGAAACAAGATGGACCCTCTGTCCACACAATACAGAGCTTTTCATCATGTATTAAAAGTAAAAAATCTCCTTTCATGCTAACTCCTTTCTTTAGTTTTTTCATAGACCAATCGTTCATCATCACCACAGGTGCTATAAACCAAAAATGCCTCCAACTCTAAATACATATTTTTCAATGCATGTATCCCCACTTCTGCAGACACAGCCCATATCTTCCCCCGCACACTAAAGCGCTGACAGTTCCCTTCAGCGAATTTTTTTGCTTTGCTGTCCGACAAAGGCCCCCCAAATTGGATTTTCTATGCCAGACTCCAGATCTGTTGTATTGGAGGAAAGAGACTGAGGCTATAGCGCGCTAGGTTTCTTCCTCCTAAAGACGGCAATATATTTGTTTCTAGTTCTTGGAGCACACGACTGGTTACTTTATACCACCAAAGTCATTTTGGTCATTTTTAAAGAATTTGCAGGGTCATTTTTAAAGAATTTGCACTCGAGCTCTTTAGTATTCCGCATTACGGACGGATTACGGCTTCATTTCTAACAAAGCACCTAGGCAAAGAAGCAGGGGTGGGGAAAATATGACGCTCATCTGAAATATCCCTTAGGAAATACACCAAGCCTGAGACCTTTCTCGGAGATATTACTTCTCTGCTTAGATCAAATTGAATGTCTGTAAAATGGCTTAATTTCTTCTCGCTAAAACTCAGCAAAAGAGTCTTTCCTAGATGATACTTAATTCTGCTCCCCAGAAAGCTTTTCGTTCCTCCCAACGTTTGTGTGACTGGCACAGTGCAATCTGAAGCGATTTCAATAGATGAGCTCCTTGAATCAACGTAAACAATCCCGAAGTTCCCAGCAAACGTTAGTATATTCCTTCTTGACATATTAGGTTAGTCAGTAGCCAACCAGTGGGGGCTACTAGCCCGAAAACCTGCCTATGGCGTGAGGCGAGTGGCAGAATCGGATCAGCGAGACTGTTAAATATATATTGGTCACCAGATAGCTGGTTTTTCTGCCCTAACGTCAATCAGTCAATCAAGATTATTTCGCCACAGCTCCAGACTACGATTTCATATTCCCTTCGGTGTTATTTTCGGTATTAAACGTGCAAAGCAAGGAAGGCTTCTGAAATTTCCTTTGCGATGATCTCTAAAATAACACTCAGCAAGCTAGCTGGCGAATAATAAAAAGAGGGTTTACCAGCGGCGGGAACAATATGAACAACATGGATATTCAGGACTGGATTGGTGTAAAAGCCCTCTTATGGCAATGCAATGGATTCATATATGGACTCTAAACTATTGTGCTAATCATTGTATTTGGTAACGTTTTATTTCGAGGGCAAAAAACATATAAGCAATCTTTACTTCTCTGTGTAGTGACCATGCAATTGCATGGCGAGCACTATATAATGGAGATGTCTTTGCACTGTGTACCTTCTCTGCGTAAATGCGCTGCAGGCTTGCGGTGGCGAGTTCAGGTTGTGTGGTCAAGGATACACCGAGGCTGTGACAACACAGTTCACTCTCTGTTGACTAACGTCTCTGCACACCGGCCAACAGCTAACACAGGCGACCCCGGCTCCGAATCAACAAACCCAGTTCTGTTCTCAGCTACAACCAGGGCGTAGCTCCGCGGGGATAAACATTTTGTTTATGGCTGTGCAATGGGAGGGAGGATGGTTCCCCTGGCCAGTGGAAAAACCTGCTATTGCCCAAAGCCCGGCAGTGGGTTTTGCATGGCGCAGAGAGACATAATGCTTTACTCGGGAGAAAGTCCCCCTGGAATCGGTTTGTGGAAGCCACTGGGTGTTTTGCTAGGGTGAAAAGCGCAGGATCGGGTCCCTCATGTTATTTACCAACCGAAACCTATGCGGTTAGCCTGCAAGCAAACATTTCTGATGGGATTTGCCCCATGTAACATAACGCTCCTGAATCATAACTAAGCTGTTTAAAACCAAGGATTAGTCACGTCACTTTCTGCATATTCATCTATTGCAAAACTTTTGCGTGTGGAAAATCTGGGGATTTGAGCTAATTTAGAAAACAATTACAAAAGGCAAGTGCAGTCCGCTAGACTAAGTCTTAACATGTACGGATTTTCAGGTTGCATCACTACACTGAAGTTAAAGGGAGCCTTACTTTACATAACTCTACCATCCATCCCATTGCTACTCTGTCCCTCTCCTGGATGTAGGCTGAGTGTGGCCCTAGTGACAGATTGACCTCTAGCTTCTTGGACAGCATGATTTCTGTTTTTAACTCACTAGAATTGAATCGAATGGCTCGCTCTCCCGTCCCTTCTCCATATATACATATGATCCTCTGCACAATTTACAGAAGTCTTCGTCGCCCCTGGATTTCAAAGGGCCTTTCTCACCCTTTTATCCGTTCATTTACTTCCCCCGATCAAATTTTGCCTCCTCTGTGCAATGTGACCTTTTATTAACCACCTAAACCCCATCCTGTTTTCCTACCGGCTCCTTAAGTGTTCCCCTCATGGCTCTACTCTTTACCCACTAACCCTATTTTTCTACGGTGGGCAAAGCCTTAGGGTCTTGTTTTCTGGCTCGAGGCTGTGTTTTATTAACCCAATCGTTTTTTCTTCGTTGATCCCAAACTAGTTTCTATCACTAAAATGCAACGCAATGAATTAATTAATAGCTGAAACGCAGGCATTTATTATTTTCGATAGCGTTGGGAATCTTCTGAAGTATTTGGAAACACCAGTTTTAGCCCTGGCAGAACGTTTCTTGTAAAAGGATTAAAACCCATGGTTAAGAGTATTAGATGCACTCGAGCGTTCAGCATAAAACCAAAAAAACTGGATGAAACATGATGATATTTAGCACACACGCACACAAATCCAGTTGTCCACATGCTCGCTGCAATTGACAAACAAAGTGCCTGGCGCAGTATATTAACACACGAAGTACGAATTTGGGGGAAGTTAATACTAAATTCACCTAGCCTCAGGAATTGGGAGGGGGGGCATTAAAATATGTGGTTTACCTACATAATTCAAAACAGTCTAAAATAATTCAATTTATAATACCGGTGAAGGGTCGGTTGCTTTAGGGTCTGATCGGACGCCCCCTGAAATCGATAAAATGACTCCCATTGGCTTTAATGGGAGCTGGACAGGGCCCGGAGAGAAATGTACTTGTGGGACACCCCCAAACACATAGATGAGGTGGTCTCCCTCTAGAATCGATTACAGTAGGACATTACACAGGCAAAACTCCCCCTGAAGTCCGCTGGCTGAAATTTCAGTGAGCTCCTGAAACCTGGAGGCGAGCTTTGGTGCTCGACACAAATTCCTTCCCCCTTTAGAGCCGCGGAGTGTTCCTGGGTTGTTGTTCAGAACTCATGAGAAACGCATTTTAGCAGCAATCCAAAGGGGTGGGGGGCACCCTGCAATTTCTCAGGGTTGTTGGAGTTTTTTTTAACAAACCGCCCCTGCGGTTAGAGCGCTAGCAGAGAATTGGAAGGAATCGCGGGGCAGGAGGTCGCGCTAGATTGTCACACTGGTCCCTTCTGGCATTAAAGTCTAGTACCCATTTCACGGAACCCTGTCAGTTAACCCTGGGCTGAGCGGTGCACCTCCTAGTCCGTCTTGTTGAAAATATCTGACTTGCTCCTGCCGTGGCTCTCCGATGGCATCAGCCTCATAGACAGAGGGCTCCAAAATGAGGTTTGCGGCCAAGATCACGGCGTGAGAGACAGAACGGCCGCGCGTGGGGCTGCACGCGTGGCCGTCACCTGCGCCTTTCGCTCCCATCTAGTTCTGTCGGATGCGGGAAACGAGAGGGAAACACAGTCAACGCAGCGGCTCAGGGCAAACGCCTGAATCTGCTTGCGGCAGCAGTTTGGCGACTGCTCCAAGGTGTGGGCCGCAGGGGTCCGGCCCGGGCAGGACACGCCGGAGCGTGGGATCGCTGTCTGCAAAGGCACGATAGACTAGCTCCGTTTACTCTGTAGCCAGGCCAACCTCCCCTTCTCCCTCTCCCTCCCCCATGGTCTGGAAGAGACAGAGAGGGGCATACACCGCAGGGCTACAGATCCGCGTGGGAGGTGGGGCCAGGATGTGATTTAGGGCTCCCGACCCAGATACGGACCCCAGGTAAAAACGATTCCCATTGTTCTCGTCTCCCCAGGAGAACGATCCCTCCCTGAGTGCGGGGCCGGAGACGGTGACCAGGGGAAAGTGCCAGACCCAGCCAGGCTCGTCATCCCCGTCTGGCTGCTGCAGCTGCAGCCTTCTGCGCCTTTGGGAACCAAGCCCCTGGTAGTGCCCTACACTCACAGTGCCCCCGCCCCCGAGTCTGCCTCTCTTCCCCCCGCTGCGCCCAGGAAGGATCCCATCTCTTCCGCCTTCCCCACATCCTCACCTGCGCTCTCCTCCTTCCACTCTCCTCTTCTCTTCTCTCTCTCCCCCTCCTCCTAGCGGCCTTGCACCCCTCGGTCCCTCCTTTACCCCCTCCCGCAGCCCCTCTCAGAGTCATCGCCCTCTCCTCTCAAATGCTTGGAAAACACGGGGCTCCACTCTGGAAAGAGTTGCGAAGGTGTGTGTGTATTGAGGGGGACAGGCTCTGTTAATACTCCAGTTTCGGACAGCAAGCCTAGAGGGACCCTTTCCCCCATGAGGGGCCGAGGCAGGACGCCTTAGGCAGGCCATGTTCCTGGGGGGGGGGAGGATCCAATGAGTGCTACCTGAGCGGCCCATACGATGGCTGCTCACGGGATGCTGGTGGTTGGCTCTCCTGTGACCGTGCGATGGGGACGGGGTGGGGGTATTCACAGACCCTTCTCTCATTTGGGAGAAAAGGAGGAGAAGGGGTACTGGCTGCGCCTCTGGGGTTTTGAAATGATCAGACTCAGAGTAGAGAATCTGGCGCTCATCTTCTAGCAATTGCCCCGAAAAGGTCCAGCCAAAGAACTGTAACTAAAAATGACGGAGCAGCCTTTTCAAACTTTGGGCCTTCAGTATTTTAGTTAAAACAGTGTCGCACCAAGACCATACATTAGGAGCTGCCTTTCAGAGGGTTGGAAGTTGGCGATGCCCCCTAAACTTCCCCACTTTAGTTTTTCAGGGAGGCTTTCTCTTTGATTAAAGCGACTTCGTTTTACAGTAAACCACCTAATCCTATCAAAATCCCAAACGACAAAGGCAAAATTCCTTTAGGCAATGGCAGATCTGCCAGTGTGGGAATAACAGGCCCAGACACAGAAATGGGATTACAAAGCGAGGGCGAATAATAAGTGATGGAGAGGGTACAAGAAGCTAGACTGCGACACTAAAACTGTGCCATTGGTTTCATCTGGTATTTTAGAGGCTGGGGCAAACCGAAAGCAGCCTGGATGCAAATTAAATACTGCACACTGGATTAGATTTCTAAATTTTATTATAAAATAAAAGCAGAAATATTTTCCAAAGAAGTATTCACATAATATAAACAATAAACAAAACTAAAGTCGAGTGACTCGCGGTTGATACTGTCGTTTAGGTCTAAAAATGAGCAGCAATATTTTAGGGCCGACGTCTGCCCCCGTTTGAGGTCGATGGGAGACCTTGACATTGACTTCAACTGGGGTGAGGATCGGGCCATTATTTCCTTTCCCACCCAACAAATGGCGAAAGCACCACATAGACAGGGCGAAAAAAGCTGGCTCTCCGCACAGCGTCAGCTACAAAGAGGTTACAGAGTCTACCTAGCGCGCGTGCTGCTGCTATAACTTGACTAAAAGGTTTGTATTCTTAGTTGCAATTGTACATTGTACACCTGCCACGGATATATAGCTACAATAGGAAAACGGGAGCGATAGGTGTTTTCCAAGGAGGCATGTAAACAGCAACCTTACCTCCCCCCGAAATACAATGTGTCTGCTCAATTACAATGCCAAGAGATTTGTGAAGTTAAGCCTGGGGGAGTGGGTGGGAGGGGGTGAAAGTTGCTACATAGAACCATATTAGCATTATGTTTAAATCACAAGCCCTACCGAACAGTCCGTCTATCTGAAACCAGCTTTGCACAACCCTTAACACTTTGTCACACCTTAACTGCATACAGTCTAGTACAGTACCTTCCAAACAGCTCCAGCCAGCCAGCCATCCAAAGAGGGACAACAGATCCACTAATGAGTGTGTCATCACTTTAAAAGTTTCAAATGGGATTTAAAAACAAACAAACAGAAGGGGTGTGGTGAGGGGAGCGTGTAAATAGTTTTAGGAGCCAAGATCGACCAAGTTGGAGGACATAGGGTTGAGAATGGAGTCCTGCAAACTGTGATGATGCATAGGGTCCGCACTGGGTACCGGAATGGCGCTAGGACCTTGCGGGTGACCCAAGCCATGGAGCGGCTGTAGGCCCGGGTTCGAATTGAGCAGTAAAGCTGGGCTGGAGGAAGTGTGATCAGGGGTCCCTGACGGCGTCTTCTCGTCTTCTGAGCTGCCCAAAACTGTCTTATTCCCGTTCATTGCCGCCGAGAGCGGATTGTGGCTGTTGGAGTTGGAATTTTCGTTGTTTTCCCTATAGGAAATACAAAAGGGAGGGAGATCTTAGAGTGGGGAGGACACAGCACTGAGTAACGCTGGAGCTAGATAGGCGGCTGCAGGATGTTGGCTCCCAAGGAAGAGAACTGCAGGGTGACTGAAACACAGTGGGCTTGCAAACTCTGCAAACCTCGAAGGCCTCTTCATCGGGCACAAAGGTCTAAGGTCTGCAGAGCTTGTAAACAGTTTCCTACTAGCCCCGTAGAAAGTGTCACTTTGACAAAACGTCATTTTCTCCATCCATCTACTGCAAAGTGTTTGCATAGGGGAGGGACGGGGGGGGGAGAGAAAGAAAGAGACATTTCATTTTAAAAGCACTCCTGGAGAGGCAAGGCGAATTTCATCTATGCCTTCTCCTGGAGAGGCAAAACAAATTCAAATTGTGTTCTCGTTAGTCTACGCAGATCAGCCTTAACTAGTTGGATTATCTGGATAAATCTCGTTTTCACTAAAATAGCTCGACTCCGGTTTTTTTCTCTCTCCTTGTTTTTCCTCAGAAAACCGAATGTGTAAAAGAAGGCAAGCGGACAGAATGAACTCGCTTATTTCCTGAGTCCCGCAAGGAAATGTCCTTCATAGCTCATTACGTCCCTGTATTTCTTCTATTAGAAATTAGACTGAGGAGAGCGCTAATATACTGACACCATGGGAGCCAAATTTTGCTCTGCTTAGCCACAAGAATAGTCTTTCTATAGAAAAGACAAATCATTATCTCAAATATGTATATAGACAGACAGACAGAGAGTATGTACCTCCCACATAAGAGACAGAGAACTGCTAGAGTTTTCATCACCGTGGCAATGGAGAGATTGGGTGAGCTCTAAAGTCCTGTATTTGTTACTTTGAAAGTTAGAGGCCAAATGCGGTATTGATGCTCAGGGAATAGGCCCCTATAGGCTATGTCCGTCTTTCTGGTACAACCGTGTATTTATACTTAAAGTTGATGTGTGACAAAGGGCCAAAATCCTTCAGGGTTTACTCGGGAGAAGTTAAAGGATTGCCTTCGGAGTGAGTGGGGCTCAGCAAGGGCTGGGGGTTGTGGCTGGAGACCCTTAATATCAAAATAATACAATTAGAAAAGAAAGGTCTGTTTGAAGAAGTTGTTTGACAGAATAGCAATCCCATGAAAGGTCCGTTTTCCAACGCCTAGCGTGTAATGTTAGGTTGAGTGTATTTTTCTATGTCAAAAAACTTATTTGTCTCTGGAGACCTTTAAAATTTGATTCCACAGAAATGAAAGGAATAAATGTAACCTTCATTTCCTTTGGATATTTGAAGGTGAGTCCCTCCTATCAGCAATAAAAGGATTTCTGACATCTCGTAAAACCAACACGTACGGGGATTTGAAAGAAAATTAAAGCACTAGCACGTCTGGGGAAATGTATGGCGCAAATCTGTACAGAACCCAAACCTTGTTGAGTCTCACAGCTACACGTAAATCTAATCAGCTGGGTGCTTAACATTTCCGAAACACATTCAACAGAGACTAAAAATGAAGTCACCTTTAAGGCATAACGCGAATGACCTGGAGTAGATTTTCAAACCGACACCGCCAAAAAGATCATATCCTTATGGACTTGCGATTTCAAATATCTTGTGTATGCACACAGAATTATAGACAGTCAATTTGAAATTCTGCATTTTGCTTCCCTAATAAGTTTCCAATAGTGCATAGAAACTACTGGGGGGAGCACCCAACAGAATTTTCCTACCCTCCGACCTCAGCACGCACACACATTAACCGCTGTCCGGCGATTAATAGTTTCTTCTCTTCATCTAATACGGAAAATATCACTTATTTAAAGTACCAGAAAATCCTATATATTATGCCTTCAAGAACATCGATTGGTGTAATGATGCAAACTGCATCTTAATTAACAAGGTAAGAGATTGATTCATTAAATATTATGTCCAGGTTTACTGCTCTCAGCCTGTATCTGACATTAGAAACAGTTTCACCAAACACTACTTACCGTAGACCAAATTCTGTTCTCCGTTACCCCAGCGCCATCCATTGAAGTCGCTTAGATGGCGCGGGAGCAAATGAGAGAAGAAAGTGTCGATACGATCAGATTTGTCCTGACAGACGTGCAAAGCCGTACGAAGTGATATAGGGCTGCATTTCGCTGGAGCAAGGAAGTCGCTCTTTTCTGGTTCTAAGAAGAACATTTTGGGAACACTTTTCCTAAACTTTTTGGCTCTGCTTTTCCAGGTAAAACGTAACAATTTAAAAATCTAGCCATTAGGGTTAAACATTTTATTTCTGAGTGTGAATAACTGGGTCTGGTTGCGTTTAGACTACAGAGAACATGTGAAAGATTGTAATCCTTCCTTCGAAAAGGAAACAGAAAGGGTGAATGGAGAGGAGGCCCGGCAGCGTAATTCAAGTTTAACTTTTGCTAACACATCAGAAAAAAAGTGTTTTAATTCTACAAAAAACCTTAAATGGAAACGATTTGAGTATACACAGTGCGTTTTGACAATGTATTGGCTGCATAGACAGACAAATAAATGCCCAGGCCTAGGACGTGCGATCTAAACCTTTAGAGGATTCGTCCAGGTATTTTCTCGGCTGGAGAATATCAATCAGGACTTCCACCGAACTGTCTTTACAATAGGATACCATTTGAAATATGGGAGCTGTAAATTTACACGCGGATGGAAATGCAGCCAGCAGGGGCGAGCCTACGAAGAGTTTTTCGCATTATTCGTCCCTATTCAGTCTCCTGAAAGACTTTTCCTCTGTCTGACTAGTTCAGGTGGATACATCCCCAGACCCTGTTCCTTTGAAACGTCAAGACCCTCACAATTTGCTGAGCCAGCTAGGCTCATGACACGCAAGGCTGTATGTGTGAGGCTGATGAATGCCCCTGCTGATCACCACTTAAAAGTATCTGACGTGAGATCGTTAAAATAAATAGTTTAAATGGCACAAAAAGTCCCACAAAAACGAGCCGGTTAAAATGAACGGCTCCACCGTCTACTACTATTAGAATGCTAATTTCATGGGAAATTATATCTCCATAGGGTGGGGGGAGGGGAGAGAAGAACTGCAAGTTGGTGTGAATTGGCGAATTTGTGTGTTTGTTTATGTGAGCTTGCCTTGTGTCCTTCCCTAACTGGGAGTGATGGGTTTCAATCGCCATTCGTGTTTTTTCCCCCCGTCTTAGCGCCTTTAAAATCCTCTGAAGCGGACTGTTAAAAGCCTCGTCACAAACATTTTTTTAAGAGGGCGTCGAACCTAAACCAAACAAGGGATGCCAAGTATAAACGCGGGGCACGACTATACCACATGCAAACTCCCAGGCTCTCTGGCTCGCGGTGTCAAGCCGAAACGAAAAGGGGGGGGGACACAAAGTGCAAACGAGCAAATCCTAATAACAAAAAGCGCCCTTTGCGGAAGGAAAACGCCGAGCCCTGCGATCTTTCAGGCCAGCGATCCCCTGGCTTTCCCAGCGCGGACTGGCCCCTGGTTTTCAGGGCTCGAGAAAAGCACCACTCCGCGTCCGAAGTCAGGGCCCAGCCCTCGCTCGCGGGAAAGAAACGCAAAAGCTCGGAGTGACTTCGGGGGGTATGTGTCGTTGGGTCGGGTGTTTTTGCCCGGCTACAGACCGCAGGCGGCGGAGCGGCCGGGCACCAGGGGAGCGAGCCAGACCTCAGCCGTGCGAGCGGCGGGTACTTACTCGTACCTTTCCTTGGCCTCCGCCGCACGGTCCCGTTGCCTCCGGTTTTTAAACCAGTTGCTGACTTGGGTGGTGGTGAGCCCGGTGGCCTCGGCCAGCTCCCTCTTCTCCCGCGGGGACGGGTAGGGGTTGTGGGCGTACCATTCCCGCAGCACGCTCCGGCTCTTCTCCTTGAAGCAGTAGCTGGTCTCCTCGCCGTCCCAGATGGAGCGGGGCAGGGGGAACTTGCGGCGGACCCGGTACTTGCCCACCGCCCCTAGGGGTCGCCCCCGCAGCTTCTCCGCCTCGATGTAGTGCGCCTTGAGCCACAGCTGCTGCAGCTTGGGGTGGTTGTGCGCGGAGAACTGGTGGCTCTCCAGGATCTTGTAGAGCTCGCGGAAGTTGCCGCGGTGGAAAGCCACCACGGCCTTGGCCTTGAGGACGCTCTCGTTCTTGTGGAGGTGCTCGCAGGCCGGCAGGGACCAGAGGAAGCGCCCCAGCCTTTCTATGTTGCCCCCTTGCTGGAGCACTTCGCAGACGCAGGCCACTTGCTCTTGGGTGAAGCCAAAGGTGGGGAGCATGGACATGATGGCCTCTCCCCCGCCCCGCGCCGGCTCCTCGGCCTCGCCCCGCGCCGCCGCATCCACCCCGGCCGGCCGGCTCCGGCGCGGCTCAGGGCTGGGCGCTGACGGCGCCGGCAGCCATCGGCAGCCGAGCGGAGGGACGGATCAAAGGCGGAGACCGAAGGTGAAAACTTTTTTGTAAGTCCAAGTTCCGAGAGCGACTTTGCGCCTCTATTGTCTGGTGTCAGCAGCGCTCGCAGCGGCGGTGCCTTCCCGCTCCCACCCCCGCCCTCCCCCGCCGGGCCGGGCCGGGATCTCCCTTCGCTCGTGCCCCCCACCCTTCAATATAGGATCCATATAATATAGTGGTTACGTCCTGCTCCCCCTCGCCTCTCTCCCTCTCTCCTCCTCTTCCCTCTTTCGCTTTTTTTTTTAATAATATTATTCTAAGCTGGCATGAAAAGTGATGATCCCCGCGCTGATTGGCCCGGTTATCTGACCCGGGGGCTGCCAGGAGAAGACAATAGTTTTAGTCAAATTATTTGCCATGGTGACGCTGTCACTCAGGGGTAACCCGATCTGTTTTGAGGTGGCTCCCCGGCTGGGTTGACAGATTGCTCTGATCCACTCAGAGGCGGCCCTGCGAGCTGAGATATTAGCGAGCGAGAGAAGGGGGGGCAGAGAGAAATTTCCGCGGTGATTGACGCCGCAAACACCCGGAGAGGTGTGTCCTGGCCGCCGACTCTCACAGCGGGGGCGCTGCACTTCCCACAAGTCTCCCGGCAGCTCTGACTTTGAACCCCCCTAGCCATAAAACTCCCGCGAAAGTCGGGACGCCGCTTACAGATCGCTCACGTTAGGTGAAGCATTGGAGGCAAATGTAATCCGTTGCTGGGGGGCGGCAGGAAACTTGGGTTCTCGCGGGGGTTTCGGCTCCCACAAGGAGTTTCTCTATTAGTAAGATCCGGGGTTATTTTTTTAAAAAAAGAGTGAGTAGTTTAATAAATGTTAAAAGTCCCATATGTACAATAAAGACCCAGGGGTTTTTGAACCATGATCCCCTTTACAGACTATTTATACCTAGCCCCGGCCGGCGGGGGGCGAGGAAATTATTATATTTGACTCCGAATTAGCATAGATTGCAAAGTCAGCTATCAATGATTTTTAAAACGAAGGTCCAGCTTGCGATAATTTAGTAGCAACAATAATTTTATGCCGTGTATATATTTCTACTTCCCGAGAGGCGAGTGTTTATAAATCTAAGGATACGTTTTGAAGCCACAAGAAGGGCGAAGTTAAGGTTAGAAGACACTTTGTATTAGAAAGCAGCTCTTTTCATCGCCTTTCTATTTCTATTTTCTATTCAATTTGCAGACGCTTCGGGGCAGGGATTCAGTCTGCCTCTGTCTTTGCCCATCTGCCTGTCGATGCATACATAACGTGGGAATCAGACAGAGAGATAGAGGAACTAGGGTAAGGATGCAAACTCTACCGCGCAGAGCTTGATCAGATCCATGAATCCATGTAGACCGCATTCTGAGCGGTATTCCGTTCACACACATGTATCTATGATTTTAGTGGTTGACAACTAAGCCACTTTTAAGGTGCAGAAAATTCCCCCAGGTCAGTTCCAGCGGAGGGATCTCTCTAGCAGTTATTACAATCCCTCATGGCACCAAGAGCAGGGCAGTTTTCACGACCTTTAATCTGTTCTCCCTTTTAGCCATGTTGGGGAAAGTTACTGCCACGGCGCCATTCAAAGCCCTAGCACACGAGAACCTCAACTGCTCCCCAGTTCTGGGTCTCCCCAGGGATAAAGCGGCTTCCCCCACCCCACCCCTTGTCTGGATGATACAGGTGAGAGGTAGGGTGGACCCATGGACCCCCCGACCCTCACCCCATCTCTCAGTCCAACCCATCCGCCTTGTGAGAAGTGGAGGGAGGCTAGCAGGACGGGGGGAGCCAGGGAGGGAGCAGGAACGGTTGTGGCTCCCGGGAGGCAAGCAGGCGGGCCTGGAGCCAGGGCCGGTCTTAGGCCTCCGGTGAAACTGACGCGATGGACTCGCGAAAGCGATGCTGGCGGGTCACCCACACGCAGCTGCGTCTGCAGCCAGCAGCCGCGCCAGCGGCGACTTAAGGCCAAGATAACTAACGCTAGGGGAGGGGGAGGCAGCAGGATCCGGCTCTGAACCTGCTCTGGCGCCGGACGGGGAAAGGACAAGTCCATCAGCTCCGCGCAAAGTGGGTCCGACCCGCCGTTTGCAGCGAAACTCCTGCTGTGCCCTGGAGAGCATGGGCTCGCCGCGCGCGCTCCACAGCCGCCCGCTTTGCGGAGGGGACGCGGAAAGGAAGACGTGAAGTGGGAAAAGCGCAGGATCGTCATCCGTTTGAACAACAGCCCCTTGTCAGAAGAGGAACCCGCGGTCCCTTGCTCTAGTTCTTTCTTCATGGCTCTCTTTTTCTGCGTTTCATGCTTTTTTATATGTATTAATTACATATAAAACTCCATCTATTTTTACCTGTGCGATATTTTCAGGAGGGTTGCAGTAGGGAGGGAACCACAGCAAACGGCTCTATTTTTTCTAAATCACAGAACGTGAATGCAAAATATAGGCTTCATCTGTAAGGTGAAATAGATCAGATCCATTCAAAACAATGCGGTGGGCTCGGTTTTTTGTTTTGTGTTTTTGTAAAGACCCGTTTTACTACTTTTGCCTTTAAAATTTTTTTTTGAGCACTCCACAGTCTGAGCTGACTACGATGGCAAACTTTGCCGGATTCAAATTGTGTTTGTTGGCAAACAAAAGAATTCAGAGGTTAAGGTTTCAAGCTGTCTAAATGTCCGTGTAGCTTGTAAGATAGGCTGTGTCGTAAAATCATGATATAGAAGGATCCATTTCAAAATGTTATTCAAAACAGAACATAACGAAGACTGAAACACACATTCTCCTCCGCCCCCTACACACACAGCATTTTAATGAAAGAACATGAAATTCTTTAGTCCCCTCTCAATTAAAACTGTGGGAAAAGATAAAAGAACTAGCGAGGTCTTCCCTTCCCCCATTTCTGTTGTTGCAAATTTATGAGGATATACCTGACTTTGCTTTCCTCTGCTCGAATCTTATAACCACAGCAGCTGAATTTGAATGGGGATCAGAGAGCAGCTGTTCACCCTAGCCGGAAGGGAGATGTCAAAACCTGTTGTATGGACTTAGATCTAAGAAATTCTCCTCTTTAGCACCCTAAAATGTGAGTACAGAAACTACACGCAGGACCTTCTCCATTGGCACTTTCACTTTACGTTAAGCAGACTGCCGTTTGGATGTAATACTATTTCATTTCCCAAAAGCTGGGAAACATAACGCAGTTCTATTGGTAAGTGGTATATATCAGCTTGCATTTAAACGCAATTGCAAATCAGTGACATGTGTATTTAAAACGTGCACAACTGTGGTTGATTTTCAGAAATCTTCATATATGCTGGAAGAAATCTGCAGAAAGACACTACCAAGGCCACACTATTTGGCAATTAAAACTCCAATGATTTGCAAGACCCAATCGAGCAGAAACGAGCTCTTTCATTACAATATATTTTAAAGCAACATGCGCAGCCCAAGCGTTAATTTTTGCACCATGACTAGGAAAATTTTACATGGCCGTTAAGCCTTGTATGCTTGTAGCAAAAGTCAGGATTTAGCTAGTCTATTTCAACTCTCTTTCCTTGAATTGCTCACTCTCAATGGCTTGGATATCTTCACATTTTCATGCCAACCAGACATTTGGATGTGTAATTAAGCACAAGTGCTTTTCAGAGAGGATAAAAATTGTGCACAAGTTAATTGTTGAACACAAAATATTCTATTAGACCATCAGTCAGACTGTAAACAGGTCACTATGAAATGTGGATACACTGGATGAAGTAGAATGATCTGTATTGTCAATATACTGCTTTTATAATCAGTCCCAGATCTAGTCTGTCTTTAAGCGCCCGATTATGTCACTTTATAGACTCCATTTATTTTACATGAGCTGATCTGTGTTATTAAAATGATTGCAATAAAATAACACGAGCTACAAATATTGCAGCTATTTCAATGCCAGCTTGCCCTCTCGATGTTGCCTACATCACTTCACGTTAGAAGATAATATTTCTATGAGGTTGCAGGCCTCTTTGATGTTCTCTTTGAAGACAACTTACTTTATCTCCTATATCGAGCATTGCATCTTTTAGCTAATCTTTATACCGTATATATGGATTTATCTCCTATATCTATTATCTATATCTATTATATAAAGCATATCTATTCTATAGTTAATATATTACTATAATATATAATATATAGGTAAGTAATATATTATTTATTATATATAAGATGGATAGATGCAGTTAGACACAGATAGATATAGTTAGATGAAGGTACAGACACAAATAAGAGATATCGCTATAGAATCCTCTTGCTGGATGTTTACAAACTTTTAGAAAGTAGTGAGGAAAATAATATATATCATTAGTTATATTTCTTAATAACTTTTTTGTGTGTGTATGGATAGAAAGCAACTCTTTTGAGAACTTTTTTTATTAATAATATTCTGAAGAGATGAACGTGTAGGCAAAAAGCCACAGTACACTGTAATTTACAAGTACAAGGAGAAACTCCCCCCCCCACTAGTTCCAAATAATTTCCGTTCAGGGTATTGAGATCAGGTTTTTAAAGGAACATCCCATTTACAGGGCCACACCGGGCCATCCATTGTTAAACCCAATTCCACTTAGAAATCGAAGGGGGAGACGTGCTTAACAATGGATAAGAAGGTATTGCCCGCAATATTTACCCTTGGTTTCTTTCTTATGAAACGGAAGGAGCTCTGCAAGAATTCTGAATTTATATGGTCCCGCTTCCAAACCTAGGGAAAGATATTTGCCTTCTTTCTGCTCTGTTCCTAATCCATGAGCGTCTTTGTACATTTCCCGTATTTTCAGGGCCCGGTCCTGCGGTCCTTTCTCTGCCAAAACCACCCGTCAAATTCAAGGGCGAGTTTGGACTGGGCGGAAGGGACCCTCGCACTTTTCTGTGCCATTAAAGGTCGCACGTCGGGGCACAGCTAAAATCCTGACCCGGCTGCAAAATGAAAACATGTCAGAGGATCGTTGCCAGTAACTAAATAAAACCAAACACGCTAGGTTGCTGTTTCGTGCTGGTTTTTTATTTATTTTAGTGCAGGAATAATGCACAGCTTTGGCTCCGCTGCCGAGCTCTGTTCCTCAAGGGGACAAGGCTTCTCAGGTTTGGCGGGTAACTCGATTACGCGACCAAACTTCGCCGGAAAGAAAACGCCGCTGAGCTGCGGAGCGGGGGCGATGTGAACCTGGATGATTGGGGGGCGGACAGGGTGGAGGGGGATCCGCGGAGGGACGCTAGCACGAGCGGCGTTTTCTCAATTTGCGCGCCTTGGCATGAGCGATGATTGTAGTGTTACCAGGCTTTGCTCGGAGCCCGCTAACCCAAGGGTTATCTTGGGTGATCCCAAGGGGTGTCGAGTTCTGGGTCGGGCGCTCAGCTGATCCTTCTCGGCGTGCAGCCGTCTAGGAGCGAGATGGGCGGACTTCGCTGAGCGCGCAACCCTTTCTAAAGCCGTGCACCGGTGACCAGTGGGCCCGACGAAACGTGACCAGCGAAACTGGCCTCAAGGAACCGATGCTGCCGTTTTTCCTCCCACCCCCTCGCCCTCCCTTCTCGTATGAAAGGGGACTCCTGGAGCTCGGGCTTGATGCTCTCAACACAAGCCAGCGTAACCTCCAGGGCTCCCCGTGAAACCTAATAGCCCCGGGTTAATGTGGTCATTCTTGATTCGCTTTTTATTAGGAGATCTGAGCCCGCGAAGCTGGCTTTGTGTGTGTGTGTGATGTTAGCCCTGGTTTCCAGAGGAAAAGTGGAAAGCCACACTCTGTCCGCGAGCCAGGCTGGCCGGCGAAAACCAGAAGGGCGAGGGGCGGGCAGATCCTGGGGCTTTTGCACGTTTTGCTCCTCGCATGGAAGTAACATGTCACCATCCCAGACCAATAACTACTCAGGGTAAATAATCAACCCACCGCCGTGGTTTAAAGCAGACGCTAAGTCCTAGGAAACACGCATCATTAAAACGCTACTAGATTCCTAGAGTTATAAGGGGTTTCTCTCTCTCCCCGCACTTTACAGCGTTACAGACCAGATGACACCACCACCACAACGCACATATGGTTAAAATGAGGAGAGAAAGCTTTCTGCCTCGGGGGATGGGCGGTAGGAACTCGCCAGGAAAGCGAAGCATGGACTCTCCAGGTCTGGGGGGGTACTCCCAGGCGGACAGCCTAAAGCAGAGGCAAGATCATTTACCAGTATTTGTAAACTTCTTGTGTCCAGGGATCTTCCTGATCAGAGCAAGACCAGGTTGGTACAGAGCCCCAGCGAGCAAGGATTCTTTTCTTTTTTTTTCCCCCCAAGTTGATGAAGAGCGATCAGGTTTCTTTTAATGGCTGCCCCCTATTTTCACAGCCTCCCACCACTAACCCATAAGCCTGTTTCCTCGACCTCAGTTAATTCCATTGATTATTCCAAGATGATGAGGAAAGCAGGAAGATTGCTGACTGCTCTGACTGATCCAGGGCATTTCCCCCCCTCTCCTTAACGTCTATATCTATGGCTCACGCCGTTTGGGGATTTAACTTCAGATACTTTAGGAGCAGACCCCCCTGGCAGCTCGCCGTTTTTAAAGACTCGCTCGTTCTATTTCCAATTCCCTGCACTGTCGATCGGGGGGAAGCATATTATCCTGTTCATGCAAGTGCCCTGGGTGGCCGGTCTGAACTGTCTTTACTAGGAAAGGGAAGGGCTAAGAGGGCTCGCTATTCCATGGTGAAAATGGGCAAGTCCAGGTCAGTTGCTGCCATGGACCCCCTGAATAGGAAGGGACAATGCAAGCAGTGATGTGTACTATTCATTCTTTTCTTTCCAAAATGAAAATGCCATGTATCCTGAAGGAAACCAATAAACCCAGTACCATGGGATGGCAAACGGGCAGATGATGTTTAAAAAATCTGGGGAGTAGATCCGGTTAGGGTAACATTGTGGCAATAAGCACACTAGCTGGGAATGGTCATACCCTGGCTGAGAAATACCCACTAAGCAGTGGGATTCCACAAATAGATTGTTCCCCCCCCCCATAACATCAAAAGGTTGAGAGGAGATATCGCTAAAATGTTGCTGTAGGTCAGTGGTTCTCAACCAGGGGTACATAAAAGTCTCCCAGGAGTACATCAACTCATCTAGGTATTTAGCTGGTTTTATAACAGGCAACATAAAAAGCACTAGCAAAGTCAGTACAAACTAAAATGTCTTGTTTATACTGCTCTATATTATACACTGAAATGTAAGGACTGTATTTATATTTCATTGATTTATTTTATAATTATATGGTAAAAATGAGCAAGTAAGCAATTTTTTCAGTAACAATCTGCTGTGGCACTTTTATATTTTTATGTCTGATTTTGTAAGCAAGTAGTTTTTAAGTGAGGTGAAACTTGGGGTATGCAAGACAAATCAGACTGCTGAAAGGGGTACAGTAGTCTGGAAAGGTTGAGAGGCACTGCTTTAGGCAATACTGTGAGCAAAAAGGAGAATGCAGATTAAGGTAAAGATGTAAAATAGAAGATATGGGCCTTATTCAAACCTTGTTCGACTCCACTGGGGGTCAACAGAGTTGCATTTTCTTACACTCCATCTGGGTTTGGATCAGGGTTTCTTACCAAGGACTTTGAATATTTGTACAAGTCTGGCTTTTAGAAACATAGTTATATGAAATGAAACTTCATTGTCCGGGCAGAATTCACCCTCCCATCCTCCCTCTCCCCACTTCTAGACGCCTCCTTTGTAAACAAAACGTTATAGTTTGATTTTCTTTGAAATTCGAAAGTGAAAACCCTATGTTGTGAATAAATTACAGTACAGGTCAGGTGGGCAGAAGTACACAGAGAATCTGCCTGCATTATTACATAGGACTCTGCAAATAATATCGGTCACATTTAATTTGCATTACAGGACACTTGCCTATTGTATTTATCTGTACAGTGACATGTGTATGTATGTCAAATATGCGAGAGAGATTTCCAAGACCCAAATGGCAGGCAGCTAGGTGCATACCTTCTTTGGTAGGAGATAGGTACTTAACTACCATCTGTGTTTTTGAAAAATATCACAGTATTTATACTAATAGCAATACATTCCCATGAGCACAGTAATTCCCCTCATTCACTTTACAAGGAAGAAACATTACCAAAGTGGTCCTCTTTAAATAAGAATACAAACATTTTTCAGTTCCACCTTGTTTTGACATTCGCAGCACCAAGCTGTGTTCAGACAAGTACAGCGCGGCCTGCCTGTTATTTCTGAGCAGTCTGAGCCATATGCCTTAATCTGCTGCATGTTTCCACTTACCTTTCTGAGGAGCCTCACAACCTCTCCAGAGTCTGAATCCAGAGATACCACCACTTACCTAGTCTCAGGCTGGTGACTGATATAGAAAAGGGAAAGAAGCTAGGAAACTTACAGCCCATTGCTATGGATGTCAGTGGCAATTTCTGCTCCTCTGCGTGAAATAAATGACACTCACCCTGGCTCCAATTCTGCCGTGGGGCCCATGCATGAGGAAGCATGGAGAAGATTATTTATGTGAATCCCAATAAAGGATTGGGGCCTGTGAGGACCCAGCACTGAATGTCAATGTTGCTATAATGAAAACAAGCCTTCCTCCCAGTTCTGTCATATTCTCAGAGAGAATTGACCCCATTACAGAGAGTTTAAATTGAACTTTATTATGAAAAAGCAGTGTCTTTTTGTTCAAAGAAAAATAATCCAAATAATAATCCGAACATCTGCCTTACACAAAGGATAGCAAAGCTGATATTACCTCTCCCTGCTATAATGAAGCAAGCTGGCTCTTTGGAGGTCAGTCCTATTACCCATCCATGTATAGAATTCCAAGAGGTTCAGCCTGTAAGATAACTCAGTCCCCAGTCTTGTAATGAACTTTGTGCAAGGATTTACTCACATGGTGCTCATTGCAGGATCAGGACCTAAAGCACACTGCAGACATATGGAAATAGTTCATTGTAAAACGAGTCTGCGTAAGTTCTGATGCAGAATTTTGGGTTTAGTATATTAGAACATGCGTGCTATTCAAATTCTATAGGACTGAGGCAAATTAAAATGCAAAACACCCCCTTCCACCCAATCAATGTAAAAGAACTCTAGTTTCACCCTTCATCTGGTTTTCTTCTTTCTGAAGATTTTTTATGTTTCGTCCATCAGGGGTGAAAATGTTTAAATCATAATGAGTACCCCCCAATATTATGTATAAAGAAACTTAATGGAAAAAAAAATAGAATAAGAAATGTTTCCCCACTTACTCGAGATGAGAAAGGTTTTAGATTTAACATGAAAATGGATTTCTTTAAGAAAATTAGGGGGTATGCATGCAGTTTATTTGTCATGCACTACAATTACCTGAATTAGAGAAAAGATGAATGATAGCGAGCAATAGTTCGGAGCTGATCCCTTTCTTAATTCAACATTTGCAGCTTGTGAAATTTTTTAAATCTTCTGTAGTTTCCCATTGTGAATAAGCACAAACTGCTTCAATTGCCTCTTTCTTAGGTTGTTTGTATCCCTCATTTTAACCCCCCCATCTTTCTGAAGTTGATATTGTTGCGTAAGCTACAACTGAATCTTGATGCTTATTGCCTAGGAAAACCATGAAATTTATACACGTTTGGTAGGTAACAAATACGTTCCAGGTAATTTTCACCTTTCACCTTTTTTTCTTTTTAGTCACAAGTTGTAGCTCTGCTCTCAATAGAGCCTGATGTAACAAGGTTGTGAGTAGTTCACCTCTCTTCTCAGGTTTCACCTTGCAGGAATCTGTCCTTAGAGTGTAACTGATGCAGTGTTGTCTTCCTGAGACTGCAAATAACCTGAATCAATAGCTCTGAGAGAAATGAACTGCTCCATTCAGCTCGGTAGTTTGTTAGCACTGAAACACAAAGATTAAATTTAAATATTAATATCTTAACGATATAAATACGAGCACTTAATTATTTCACTGCAGGTCATTTTTGCAGAAAATCCAGGTGATGTGTTTATGCTACAATCTCAAACTACCCCCCATGCTTTCCCAAGAGCTAAAAGCTGGGTGATCTTGAGTAAGGCCAGGTCTCCACTTACGTGGAAATTCGGCAGAGTCAACAGGAGTTATGCAAGCTATGCAGAGTAGCTTGCGTAATGCCCACCAACTTCATAACTCCTCTTCTACACAGTGTCTTCACAGTGCTGTGCTGATGGGAAATGAGTTCCCATCGACACAGCACTATGCCACTTATGGGGGTGGTTTTATTGCGTCAACTTCCAGACCGATTGAGCAGGTCTTCACTGACCGCTTAGTCGATCTGGATAGATCAATCTGACGACAGCAAATTTGCTGCCGTCAGTGAAGACATAGAATCACTTAATCTCCTTGTGACCAAGGGGTTGTCTGTACAATGAATTTGTGAGCAGCAAGGTGGGTGTAAATCTAGATCTACAGTGCTCCAGTATGTCACTGACTAACTGTCCAGGTGGTGCTTGTTGCCTGCACTAAAGTCTCTAGTACGGCTTTGATCTGCTGTGCACTGGGGAATTTCTACAGCATTATCGTGTGCCATGCACTAACTGTCCAAGTCGATCCTGCTGCTGGGCACTAGAAGTTCCCCAGTGCACAGTGTTGTCAAAGCATTCTACGGACCTTTTGTAAGCAACAGCAGGTTCCACATAGATAGTTAGTGCATGGCACACAGTGGCGTTGTAGAGTAACATCCCAGATTGCTGCACATGAACTTGTCACGTGGCCACACTCTCGGCTTTCCCACCTGTAAAATAAGGATAATATTTACTCATATCAAAGGGTTTTGTGAGGATTCATTATTTGCAAAACATGTTAAGACTTTTGGTTGGGTGGCATGGTAGAAGTGGGAAGCAGTAATATTTTCATGGTATTTAGCGTTTCCACTTCTGGTCCCTTTTAGAAGTGGAGAGGAAGTGCAGAGGAGCATATTGTTGCGCCTTTTTGGCCTAAGTGGCTAGTCAAAGTTCAGAGCCCAGGGGATGTTCCAGTTGGGAGTGGAAATTGATGGAGTCTGGTCTTTTCTTTGATGTAATCTTGTTTATTTACAAGGCATGTTCAAAGTCCTGCTTCTCTGTACACAGGAGAAACCAGGAACAAAAGGAGCAGTTTCTTAGTTTAGAGCTTCAAGTCTCTTTAGCCAGCACCAGATCCAAAAGTTCTCTCTCTAGCTTTTTCCAGAGCCATACCACGCTTACAGGTTGCTGCCTGGTTTTCTCGTTTTTTGCCTCTGTCTCCCTCTCTGTTCTGTTTGGTTTGCCTTCACATCTATACACCACACTGCATCACACATGCATGCACACACACATGCACACCCTCTGCAAAACATCACCACCCTCTCAGTCCAAAACTCCTGGGCGGGTTCACAACCCCCATTTTTCTTTGGTGGGGGCTGGTGACAGTTATGTTAACTGAAGGGTGCATTCCCATGTAATCTCAAAGAGATTTGTGATCCAGAAAAATGGTGAACTCACTTTTAAAAGATCTGCTTTCATTCAGTTTGAGTTTCTATGGAACAAGGGAGATTGATTCTTTTCTTAATCCAAACTGATCCCTAACAAAGAGCAAATGTACAGAATAACATATAACATGATAATACAACATACTACAAACCTGGATCCTGTAGCATGACTCAGATTACTCCTGTAAGCAAAGAATAGAGGCTGTGACCATAAGCAAGAGTCAAAGGGAGACCTGGAAGGATTTTACAAGGCAAGAGGGCAGGCAATATTGACCTGGATTCTGAAATTAATACAGTTTTTTATGACACGTAAACACTTGACACATTGAAAGATTATGAGGAACTAGGATTTAGAGATCATAGAGAAGGTTGCAATATTCAAGATGAGAGGAAATGAAGGCAAAGGCAGAGCTGAACAAGTGGCCTATATGGAGGCTGTGGCACAGTAGCCATGTTAACAGGCATAAAAGAGGTAGGAGAGGGAAGAAAGTTCAGGTTCAAGTATGATGTCAAAGTTCTAAGATGAAGAGGCAAATTGGGGATCTGCATCAAGAAGAGAGAGCTCTGTCTGAGGACGGTTCTCTTGCCCTAGAGCAGTGCTTCTTTGGGACATTTAGCTAATAGAAGCTGAGATGAAGCCATGAATTTATACGGTCAAGACAGACAGAAAGAGTGGGTAGGAAGGAGTCATTACAATGTTGAAAATATACACAGTTGAGCAGCAGCATCTTAAAAAGACGGAGTTAAGATTAAAAACAGACAGTGATCTTATGCTTGGCAGGAGGTCAAAGCAAGATGATCATAATGATCCCTCTTGCCTTAAAAGTCTATGAAATCCTCCGCTATGCCAGAAAGTCCTCAAGGTGGGGAGGAGGGTGAATTTGCTTTATAAAGCATCTCTGTGCTCCTGAGATCCCAGAGGGCTGCAAAGAGGCCAGATCACAGGGCTAGGATTTGGTCCAAGGGGACTGATGAGAAAGAAGGGAGAGAGAGAGAATGGAGTAGAGAATGGAATTTGGGAGACCAGTTTCAGTTCCCGGCTCCACTACAAATTCCCTATGTGACCGTGGGCAAGTCATTCAATCAGTATTGGCCTCAGCTCCCCATCTGTAAATTGGGGATTATATATTTCCCGAGCCTTCATGGTGAAGACTTTAATGATTGTGGGGTGGAGTAATGGAGTCCACAGAAGTACTTTAGATGCGGAAAGAGATTGATCCTTCAGCTTAAGGGCTCTGCTCATGGATGAATTAAAACCCCAGCAAAATACATCATGAAGAAAGTTGAACAAAGCATTAGTCTCACTCCTACACAAAACACTATCAATGTGCATTACCTTTGTTTTCCTTGCTACCACTTCGGGCTAGCCATCAGTCTTGGGCCCAAGAAAGAATTTGTCCCTTCTTCCTCACCTGAAGGAAAATCACACAAATCACCTTAACGTGTGTTTTTGAAAGAATGAAAAATGGAAGAGTGGGATCCCAGAAGCTAACTACCTCTGCCAAAAATTCTGGCTGTGAAGCTGGGCCTGACCCAAAGCCTACTGCAGTTAATGAAGAGAATCCCATTTATTTAATGCGCTTTGGATCAAGACCTGAGGCAAGTTGGAGCTGGAGAAGGATACATAAGTTCCAAAGGAGCAGAGAATGGGGGGAGGGAAACAGAGGATTTGGCTTAAAGAACAAGCATGGGGGACTTATGAAAGTAAAACTTCAAATTTTGATAGTGCTCAAGTCAAAACTTCCCTCAGGCATCTTTAAATTAAACAGCTGGCATATTTTGTGGCAGATAAGCTACACAGACACTGGTCTTGGCAGCATTACAGGAGTAATATTTTCACAAGGATGAACTGTTCTTGGACAGTTGGACAAACAGTTTTGATTTCAATACCAGGCAGGCATTTTAGGCAGGCTAGTCATATTGATGAATTCATTATTAGTCCTAACTTCTTTTAAACAAATCCATTTCTTGAAGACAGTAAGATGAACACTTCTCTCTCGGTTTATGTCTGATCATTTTCCTAGAGTATCCAAAGAGTGCTGAGATAGTGCAAGATTTTGTATCACGTTTATTTCTCTCCTGTCGGATGCTTCCTCAAGAGTCCAGTGATATTGAGCAAGTTCCAGAATTAAGTGACCTTCTACCCCAGCAGGTCCATTCATCTTTTTTTTAATTTCCTCATTTTAATAGATGAAGACCTGTAATACATCCTTTGCTCAGGCACTTTGGACATGAAAGAAACATTGTTCAAGCCATCAGAGAAGTGACAATATTAGCATAGTCAGTATATGCAGAGTTTGCTGAAGCAGGCATTTCCCCTTCTATCTGCTAAATAAACAGCCAGTTCTTGTGCACTGTGTGGTGATGACGGCTGATTCGCTGCTGCTGCTGAATAATAGTATGTCATGTAAAGATTTGATTTATTGCCTTATGCAGCCCCCAACAAACAGGATTTTTTTTTGCCCACATCTGAAATTCACAGCCAAACATGCAGCCAGTCAGATCTTACCCAGATGCTAACACACAGATGTGTGGTTTTTATCTGTGAAATGATCTGTAGCCAGCACAGCTCTTCAATAGAGAAATCTTATAAAAAATATAGATTATGCACATATAAATTAAAGGTATATGCCAAGAATTTACAGTTATATGAAATGTGTATTAAGTATAGGACTCTCAATATTTCCTTCTAAAAAGTTTACATTTGTGTACAAAATGGGGATAATATAGATTTCTGTAATAACCAGCATAACCGTCCTGTTGCATGCATAACAAATCAAAGGATCCACATGCCTTTACTGTTGATTTCCATGGCCTTCCCCTTCCTTCAACCCCCCACAGTAGGTTAACATTTGTTGTGTCACCTCTAATTTTAGACCCACATCTTGCAATCTGATCCATGAGGGTGGATCCCGGTGGAATCCCTTTGATTACTTTGCACAGACATAAGAGTCCACACAACGGATCATGTTGCAGGATGGGGGCAATAAAATATTTGTGACAGCACCATGAGTGACATTTTGGCTCCATTGAAATCAGTGGCAAAACTCCCACTGACTTCAGTGGGGCTAGGATTTCATCCTATGTCTTTCACTTGTCTTCAGAGTACCTGCCACAACTATGGTGCTGTTTTAATAATAAACAAATACCATAAATCATACAAATTATCCATAATAATGAGTAATGGTGTTTCTTGTTCATGAAGGATTGAGCTTTATGAGTGATATTATCCATGATTAGCTGATATCATGCGTGGCAAATGGCCAGCTTCTCCTTAGTGGGTCTCGCACTTTTTCCTCTTGTAGCGGGCCAGGGTGTCGCCAGTTACCCCGTCTTCCCAGGGAGGGGGGTAGGGACCCGGGCCTGCCCACTCCTCTAGGTCCCAGCCCAGGGGCCCTCTGAGTAGCAGCTATGTGCTGCTGGCACCTTATTGGCAGCTGCAGGCTTTTCCCCGGGCCACTCTCCCCCCTCTGTCTTTCTGTCTTCTTGAGCCCAGTACCTTCTTCAGGACTCCACCTCTCTCTCACACCCCGCTGTACTCCGTTCTGTTCTCCTTCACGACTCCACACACCACCGTACTCCGTTCTGTTCTCCTCCACTTCACACACTCCTCTGCTCATCACACACCTACTCCTTCCACTCCACACTGTCTCTCAGGAGTAGAGGGGTTTTATAGGCACCTGGGTGGGGCCTTAATTGGTGTCAGCTGACACTAATTACCTTCTATTGACTCTGGCTAGTCTATAGGGAATAAAGCCCGGATCATTCTAGCACTTACATAGGCCCTTCTAGAACTTTCCTACTCTTCTTGCTGCTGCTCCTCTTGCTGCTGCTGCTGGGGTGCTCCTGGATCTTGGGATCCCTGCTAGATACCCCCCCTCTCCTGGGGGAGGGGGTGAGTGAGTGGCCACACCACCGCCACTGCCACCACCCCTGCTGCTGCTTCCAGGGTCCTGCTGCTGCTGTGAGCACCCCTCCCCCCGCTTCCCTGCTGCCATTTGCTTCTTCTCCTGCCCCCACTTTAGGGGGCACCCCTGCCCTACCCCTGTTGCTGCCCCTGCTAGCTTGCTCACCCCCCCTTGTTGCTGCCCCTTCCCCCGCAGTTTGTCCCCTTATCCCTTTGGTTTGTTTGTTTGTTTGCCCAGCCCCTGCCTTGGTTTGCTCCCTGCCCCGCCCAGCCCTAGCAGCTTGCTGCTGGGCCCCCACCACTCTCCTCCCCTGCCCACTGCTGCTTCCCCCTGATCTGGCCCCCGCACCCTGGCCCTGGCAGCATCCATGGCACCCCCCTAATTCATCTCCCCCCCTTTTTTGTTGACTCCCCCACACATTGCACCCCCCCATGTTGCTTTAGCCCTGCCCCGCCCCCTGTGCAGCTGGAGGAGCCCCTATCTCATCCCGAGCTGGTGAGTGCACTGCCCCTACCCAGCTTGTCCCCCCGTACCCCTTTGTGCTGGTGCCCTCCTCTCCTGCTTCCAGCCTAGCGGGGAGGAGTGGTCATCCCTCTCCCTTTCTTCCCCTTCCCTCCCACTCCACGCCCCTTCCCCCTTCCTCTCCCTCCCCCTATTCAGCTCCCCCCTTACCAAACCCATCCATACCCCCTCCCAAGATGGCGGGTGTGCCTGGGGCCGGGACCCCCTCCCTAGATGCTCCCGCCCCTCCCTCTCACCTTGAGCCCCTGTCCCTGCCTATAACAGCTGGTCCTGCTGCCCCCGTTGAGCTGCCGGGTGTTTGTCCCCTGGCGCCGGCGGTGGACAACTCAGGGAGGGACACCAGGGGCTCTGCCACCGCCACGGCTCCTGCCCCCCCTGATCCGGGGGGGTGCACCCTCGGCTGGGAGGAAAAACCAGGGAGGTAAAAAAAAGGGCAAAGACCCTGCCCGGAAGGCAGTGCCTCCTGCGGCTGGGGCCCCTCCTCCTCCCCCTCTATCGTCTCCCGCTGTCCCTTCCACCAGCTCTGGGCGGCGGCGCCCCCAGAGCGTACGCCCAGGTGGCCGCGGGCCCCCCACCTGCCGCTGCCAAGTCACCTGCCCTGACCACTGCCTCCAGCACCATCCCAGGTGGCTGGGGCCCCTTCCCCACCCTTACCAGGAGGCATGGGGTCTGGTGCCTCCTGGTGCCTGCCTCGCCCCATGTAGAAACCTACGTGCGGGCGATGGCGCAGGTGGTGGGGCCCACGGCCGTGGTGGCACCCACCTGAATGTATGGCAAGGTGGTCTTCTTTCTGGCGTCGGAGGCCACCGCCCAGGAGGCAGTGGAGACGGGCCTGGCGGTGGGGGGTGTCCACGTCCCAGTGGAGCCCCTGGAGGACCTGGGCGTACGGGTGGTCTTCTCCTCCGTCCCGCCCTTCCTCCCCAATGCCGCCCTTCTGCCTTCCTTCGCCACCCTGGGGAAGCCGCTCTCCACCATCAGCCCGCTTCCCCTTGGCTGCAAGGACCCCGCCCTCCGCCACGTCCTCTCGTTCCGCCGGCAGGTGCAGCTGCAGCTGCTGCCAGCAGTGGCGCGTGGCGAGGAGGTGCTCGAGGGGTCGTTCCTGGTGCCCCATCAAGGGGCCCAGTACCGGGTCCACTATACAATGGGGGAGGCCCGGTGCTACCTCTGCCGGGCGGCGGGGCACGTTCGGAGGGACTGCCCCCTGGCCCTGCACGGAGGGAAGCCCGGGACCCCCGAGACCCAAGGGGGCACCAGTCAGACCAGCGATGGTGCCCGCCCCAGCCGTCCGCTCCCTGTGGCCGCCCCCCCCTCCGTCAGCAAGAATCATCTGCGCTCGGGCCCCAGGGGCGCCCCCCCTGGATCGCCCGGGCGAGCTGATGGGCCCCGCTGACGCCCGGAGCAGTCCAGCGGGGCCTGCAGAGGGGAGGGAGTCAGGGCCGGCACTGTCGGGCATTGGAGGGGGCACGCCCCAGGGGGAGGCTTCTCCCCCCCCTGCTGTCCCACCCCCTCTTTCCAAAGCCCCAACCCCTGTGCTCTTGCCCCCTGCCCCTGCCCCCGCTGCCCAGCCCTCCACCTCAGGAGGCTGGGAGCTTGTGCGGGGTAGGCGCAGCAAGCGTAAGGCCGGAGCCCAGCACCCCCTCTCACCTGCAGCCGAGGGGGGTGCAAGCCCCTTCAAAGCCAGGAGGGGGGCTGCTGAGGCTGGGCCTACGGCCGCGCCCCCTGCTAGAGCCCAGCGGGGTGCCCCGGCCGAGGAAGCCGTGGCGGCAGATGTGGACTGTACCATCGCCCTTCTGGAGTCCCTCCTGGAGGAGTCCCCGTCCGGAACCCGCCCAGCCCCATTGCCATCCAACCCCCCCGCCAGTGCCGAGGAAGATCTTGGGGCAGTGGGGGGAGACTTCTCCTCCTTAATGGAGGAGATTGACATCCTGGGGTTGACCCCGGCCTGCCCGGAGGAGGACGACCCAGTCCCCCGTGAGGAGGGCTTAGAGCAGGGCAATTTTGAGTGGCCTCTCCCCTCCCCCCCATCCTCAGCTGCCACCCCTGCTCCCACCACCGCGACCCCTCTCGACCCTTCCACCCACCACACGGGAGAAGGGGGACCCACCATCACCGCCCCAGCCACTGAAGAGTTGACCGAGGCCGAATGGCTGAGCCCCAAGCCACTGGGTTCCCCAACCCTTCTTGTGGGCCAGCCCCTTCCCATCCTCCCCAACGATGCTTACCCGGCTGTCCCCTCACAAGGGCCTGCAGCCAAGGGCACTGCAACCCCACAGGACACCACCATGGAGACCACCCGCCCCGTGCCCGCCTCCTTAGCTCCCGGCCCCAACCAAGAGGCTATGCACCCTGCCTGCTCGGCCACTGTGGCTGTGGGACCCATCTCCAATTCTAACCTTGACCCCTCTCCCACTCCTTATCCTGACCCCTCCCCTACCCCTACCCCAATTCCTACCTCCTACCTTTCCTCGACCCACATACCCCTCCCTGTACCTTCCTCTTTGCCCCCCACTGCCTGTTCATCTGCTGCCCCTGGTGTTGTCTCCTTTCCTATGAAGAGCTCCCAGGAGGCGGCCTTTGTGTTCAGCACTCCCAGCTCACTCGGGGCTGCTGTCTTCCCTCCGCCGCCGCCACCACCACCCTTAGCCCCCATCCCAGTGGTCCACAAGGCAGCTGCGGAGGCCGAGCCAGAAGATGAACCCCCCCGAGGCGCTGTGTGAAGAGATCCGTGTCTTTCTCCGGGACACACGTGGTGCCCGGAACTGAGTGAGGCTTGCTCTGCAGCGCTGGGGGGACTTCCACCGCGTCCTCCGGGCCGTGAGGGCCACCATGTAGGAGGCGAAGGGGACTGGGCGGCAGGACGCCGTGGCCTACCAGTGGGCCCGCAGCTTCCATGACGCCCTCATGGCCTACGGCACCAGCCATGGACTGCTGCGGAGCCCAACGAAGGTCGCCGGTGCCCCTGCCCGTGAGGATCCCCCCCATCCCTCCTTGTAATGCCTGTCACCATCGTCACCTTAAATACAAGGGGCTGCAGGACGGGTCTCCGCAGGAACCAGGTGCTCTCCTTCCTTCGGGAGGGTGGGTACTCTATAGCGTTCCTGCAGGAGACCCACACCGACCCAGCCGCTGAGGCCAGCTGGCAGCTGGAGTGGGGAGACGGGGTGCACCTTAGTCATCGCTCTGCCCATGCGGGCGGAGTGGCCACCCTGTTCTCCCCTGTCCTCCAGCCCGAGGTGCTGGGGGTCACCGAGGTCGTGCCGGGCCACCTGCTGCACCTCCGGGTCCACGTGAAGGGGCTGGCACTGAGTCTCGTCAACATCTACGCCCCGACCGCGGGTCCGGAGCGGGTGCGTTTCTTCCAGCAGGCGGCCGCCTTCCTTGGCACTTTAGATCCTCATGAATGCCTGGTCCTGGGCGGGGATTTCAACACTACCCTCGAGGAGCGAGACCGCACGGGGACCGAGCAGTGTCAGGCCGCCGCGGTCGTCCTCCGGGGAATTATCGACCATCACTCCCTGGTGGACGTCTGGCGCGACCACCACCCGGATGCCGTCGTCACCTTCACCTATGTCTGGGTGGGGGAAGATCGGTTGCGCCACTCCCGGTTGGACCGCATCTCTTGTCACCATCTTGCGTGGGCCCACTTCTCCAGCGTCCGGCCAGCCCCGTTCTCGGATCACCACATGGTGACCGTGACGGCCTCTCTCACTGCAGAGAGGCCAGGGCCGGCCTACTGGCATTTTAACAACAGCCTGCTGGAGGATGTGGGCTTCGTGGCATCCTTCCGGGAGCTCTGGCTGGCCTGGCAGGGGCAGAGAGGTGCCTTTCCCTCGGCGCGGCGCTGGTGGGATGTGGGGAAGGTGTGCACTCGGCTCTTCTGCTGTGACTACACTCGGGGGGCCAGCCGGCGGCGGGATGCGGGGATAGAGCAGCTGGAGCGGGAGGTTTTATAGCTGGAGAGGCGTCTAGCCACCAGCCCCGAGGATCTGTCCCTGTGTGGAGCGTGCCGGGAGAAGCGGGAGGAGCTCCGGGCCCTCGAAGACCTCTGGGCTCGGGGTGCCTTCGTCCGATCCCGCATCCACGGCTCCCGCTTCTTCCATGCCCTGGAGAAAAGGAGGTGGGCCCAGAAGCATGTCATCTGCCTCCTTGCTGCTGACGGCACCCCCCTCATGGATCCGGTGGAGATGCGTGGAAGGGCCAGGGCCTTCTACGCCGACCTTTTCTCCCCAGATATGACCGACGTCGCCGCCTGCAGGGTGCTCTGGAACGAACTTCCCACGGTCAGCGCGGGTGACCAAGGCCGGCTGGAGCTACCTCTCCCTCTGGCCGAGTTCTCAGAAGCCCTCCGCCTCATGCCCACCAATAAATCCCCGGGCATGGACGGGCTGACCGTGGAGTTCTACCGCGTGTTTTGGGACGTCCTCGGCCCGGACCTCGTCACCATCCAGGCCGAGTCCGAGGCCAGCGGAGCACTCCCCCTGTCCTGCAGGCAGGCTGTGCTCGCCCTGCTACCGAAAAAGGGGGACCTCCGTGGCCTTCGGAACTGGCGTCCTGTCTTGCTCCTCAGCACGGACTATAAAATTGTGGCCAAGGCCGTCTCACTGCGGTTGGGGTCCGTGCTGCAGGACGTGATCCATCCTGACCAGACCTACACTGTCCCGGGCCGTAGCATCTTTAACAACTTGTATCTGGTCTGGGACCTCTTGGAACTCGGGTGTAGGGATGGCCTGTTGTTCGCCCTCCTGTCCCTGGACCAGGAGAAGGCGTTCAACAGGATGGACCACGGGTATCTCCTGGGAACCCTGCAGGCGTTCGGCTTTTGACCCCATTTCGTGGGTTTTCTCCGGGTGCTGTACGCTTCCGCAGAGTGCTTGGTGAAGCTCAACTGGACCCTAACCGAACCGGTCAGCTTCGGGCGAGGAGTACATCAGGGCTATCTGCTGTCAGGCCAGCTGTACGCTCTGGCCATGGAGCCCTTCCTCTGTCTCCTCCGCCGGAGGTTGACGGGGTTGGTGCTCCGTGAGCCGGAGCTGAGGCTGGTCCTGTCAGCGTACGCCAATGACGTGCGCCTCGTGGTCCAGGACGCGGGCGACCTGGTGCGGCTGGAGGCCTGCCTGGCTGTCTACTCGGCAGCCTCCTCCGCCCGGGTCAACTGGGCCAAGAGCTCTGGCCTGACGGTAGGGGCCGGATGGAAGGCGAGCTCCCTCCCACCCGTGCTTCAAGCCATCCAGTGGAGCGCAGGTCCGCTGCTCTATCTGGGCATTTACTTCTCCGCCACCCATCCCTCCCCGGCGGAGAACTGGCAGGATTTGGAGGGCAGGGTGTCTGAGTGGCTGCGGAGATGGACAGGACTGCTCCAGTGCCTTTCCCTCCGGGGGAGGGCACTGGTGATCAACCAGCTCGTCCTGTCCATGCTCTGGTACCGGCTCAACACCCTGGTCCTGACCCCGAGTTTCCTGGCCTACCTCCAGAAGACAGTTCTGGAGTTCTTTTGGCCAGGACTGCACTGGGTCTCTGCAGGGATTCTGAGTCTCCCTCTGGAGGAAGGCGGGCAGGGCCTGTGCTGCATCCGCAGCCAGGTCCATACCTTCCGCCTCCAGGCCCTGCAGAGACTCCTTTATGGTGCAGGTAGTCCGGCGTGGAGCCACTTGGCGCAC
>ML675614.1:29211610-29306713 GCA_007922155.1 Mesoclemmys tuberculata | reverse complement strand
ATGGGGGTTCCCACTTTCCGAATCCCCCGACGCATATTCCAGGAGGTGAAGGCAGCCTTACCCCCTACTGCTTTGATGTACCTTGGGCGGGTCTTGCAAGAGGGTGCTCCCCGCCCCCCCCTCAGCCCCAGCCCTCCGGTGCTTACCATCGGGCCTCAGCTCCGCGAACCCCCTTGGTCCCCCCATCCTCACGCCCCAAGCCTCACGCCCCAAGCCGGTCCTCTTCCAGACTGCGCCGAGGAACCATCTGTACGCGCTCGTGCTCCACACCCTTCATTTCCTCGCCCTCATGTCCCGCCCGGACACAAAGTGGCGGGACCTACTACCACCCTCGGAGGGTGAGGACCCCCGGTGGGCCAGCCTATATTCCACCTTGACCCCACGGCCTGCCAGGGACATCAGTTGGCGGCGCCTTCACGGAGCCGTGAGCACGGGCGCGTACCTGGCGCGGTTCACCTCCCACCCCGACACCTGCCCCTTCTGCAGCGTGAGGGAGACCCTGGCGCATGTATATCTGGAGTGCGCCAGGCTGCAGCCCCTCTTCCGGCTCCTCCAGAACCTCTTGCTGAGGTTCTGGCTGCACTTTTCCCCTCACTTGTTCATCTATTCACACCCCATCCGTGGCCCCATGAAGTCACGGGACCTCCTCATCAACCTCCTCCTAGCCCTGGCCAAACTAGCCATCTACAAGACCAGGGAGAGGAGGTTGGCGGGGGGCTCTCTGCGACTGTGGGGTCTATTTCCGTTCCCTTATCAATTCACGTCTCCGGGCAGAGTTCCTCTGGGCGGAGTCTGCTAGCTCCCTGGACACCTTCGAGGAGCAGTGGGCGCCGTCCGGGGTACTCTGCTCGGTGTCCCCTTCTGGTTTCTTACATTTGACCCTGTGACCCCCACGCCCTTTCCTGTTTTTTCATTTGTTGTCCCCCGTAATCAGTTGGACTCGGGTCCAGTGGCTCTGCCCCTAGGCTGGGGGGGGAGCCTTTAGCGGTGGGTGGGCTCGCACCCACCCACCTACCCCGGATTCAACTAGGAGAGCTTTCCTACCGTCCTTGCTATACCACACATGCCAGAAGTCTAAAATCAGTGGGTTTGTCAATTTAGATTTCATAATTTTGTAACAGAGACATGGCAGAGCTCAAATATAAGTGAAAAATGGGATTTTCCTTCCACTGGCTTTAGTATATATGTTAGTTGAAGGAAAACAATTTCTGGAAATGCTTTTGTTAATGGTCAACCTGATTCTATCTACTACATATAGTTTTCAAGACAATTTATCCCCTGTTATTTTCAAGTGAATTATTTTAGAACACAATGAGGAGAAGGGGGTCAAAGTCATAGAGAAGCTTGAAACTGAGGACTAAGGTAAAGAGTTACAAGTTCACAGGCCTTCACCCCTTGCAAAACCCACATAGAAGTCAAGAACGCTTCAGCCGGTAATTTGTACTTCCCCTCCTATATCTATTTTTCTAGGCTTTATATTATAATTTGCTAAATATGACCTGATCCTGCACTCTCTTCTTGGACATGAAGTCAGCAGGACTTATGCTGGAGCGAAGAGTGAATATTTAACAAATGATGAAACATACAGAAGAGGAGAAAAATACATTTCCTGACTAAGAAGCTATTGAACATTGTGAGCCAGAGAACAGAGATTTGGGGACGGCTTCACAATATAAATAAAGCATTCTTCTTCCTTACATAGGAAAGGCACTTCTCTTCATACCTGACATGAGTTATCAGCTGAGTAAATACTGATTAGACTTTCTGAAATGCTTTAATCAAAGAATCATCTAATTTTATACATTTGGTGTAAAATTCATCCTTGTGCAGAGAGCCAGTACAAGGCTATCCACCCCAAACCAGGGCTTCAGTAGTATGTAAGTGGAGCATCTTAAGCCTGGCATTAGCCATCTTTACAGGAATTAATTCCTTACAGTAAGGTTAGTTCTTTCTTAATTCCTTTTCTACCATTAATTTTATATCACATTGCTATTGACAGATAAAGACAGCATCTTTATTTACCCAGCAGAAAGTTAAAGTATATCAAGGTGTGCAAAATAATGCTCACGATTTAGCCTATGGGCAGACTTCCAAATGGAAATGGCTCTCTTCCCAAATGCAGAGTACTCACATCCACATGGGAAAAAATGAGCCCCTTTCCCACCAGGAACAGCACACTGTTCTTGATGAGTATACCAAACAATTCCCTTCCTCGTGATCTTTTATGACCACTGTGTCCACATTCACTAAGCAGGATCTCTCTGCCAGGGAAGAAGATCCGTTGACAATTTCTCCTCATACCAGCATCAATCTTTGACTTCAAAGAATCTGACTTTCGAAGCCTTCTGACCATGAAATGCCCAATGACTTCAACAGGAAATTTAAACACTGAGGGCCTTGCAAGATCAGACCTATGCTCTAGAATTGACCCTGAGCAGAAATTCAAACCCAGATCTAAATTCCATAGCTTACAAATCGTTACACAGTGGATTTTGAATGGGCTATTGGTCATTTTGCCTATCATATATTCATAACATTTAAGCCAGAAGGGACCATTATGATCATCCAGTCTGACCTTCTGCAGCACAGAGGCCATGGAACCTCCCACAGTAAAATATCTGCTATATATCCCCTTCTACTTATTTCATTCATACAAATGGACAGATGACCACCGACTAATCACATTACTTTTAGGTCTTTTCTGACTGCTGGTCAACCTCAGGGGGAAAAAAAAAAAAGCAAGGGAAAGCTGCCAAGTCCATTTGTTTTATGTGATTCTCTCCTTCAGTCACGCAAGAAAAGACCCTGCCTCTTTAACCTGGGCAATTGATGGCTGGATTTTCTATTCATATGTATCCTCCAAAGCTAAACTACGGATGTTAGAGGAAACAAATTTAATACTCCATGTGCTTCACATTTGTTGCAGGTATCAATTCTAAAACGCACTTGGCATACTAAAACACTAACATTTTTACAGTGAAACAGATTATGGAAGCTGCTTTTGATAAATTCCAGCAACAGCTTTTTATATTCCATGTGTAACTTTCCCCAAACTATGGATTGCCATATCAGGTCTTGAAAGAAGTTCCTAGAAAGGGTGATTGAGCACACAAAGAGACTAGACCATATGGCTTCTAAAGAAAGGACTCCACCCTTTTAATTTGCATTGTAATCTGACACATTTACAAAGTAGTAGTATGTTGTTTTCCTCAATTTTCTGGGAAAAATATTTTTCATAATGAGTTATACTTTCCTTACTAGTGTTTGAAAGTCAGGGCCAGATCCTCAACTGGTGTAAATGGCTGAAGCTCCATTGAAGTCAACGTAAAAACAAACACAAGAACATGTTAATTCCCTTCTTTCCTGAATTATTGAGGGGAAGGACAATAAAAATTATATTTCACCTGAGGTTTTCTCCAAGCTGGGTAGCAGGAAGTAGGGGCATGGAAGGTGGAGTAGGAGGTGGACAATGTGTCATATTGTGATGAAGCGAGTAGAGATTAAAATTAAAATTGCTTTGTTTTAATTTTTCCAAGAAAACACGTTCATATCCACAGCCAGCTGGTTTACTATAAAGCTACAATGCTAATGGAGTCAGTGAATGTTCATTCTAAATAGAAAATGAAACGAGCCTACCCAACATTTAATGAAACAAAAGGCAAGTGATTCACTTGCTAAATCTTTCTTCAGATAATTTATCTCCCACAATATTCTCTTTCTACATACTAATTTGACAACATGTATTTTCAAATGTAGGTATCCGATCAATGTCTCTGTGTAAATTCATCTAGCTGATGAAACAAAACAGTAATATCTAACAATGACATCTGGCACAGGTACAAACACAGTCATCCTGCCTCATTTATTTTAAGATTGCACACAAAGTACTCTGAAATGAAAATCCATGAAATCGCTTCTGTATTTTGTTGTTGAAAGATGTAAAAATTTCATCCACATTAAGCTTCTATATTTCACCATCCAGTTCTAAACAAAAAGTTTAGATGGTAACTGTATTTCACTGTTGCTTCTTACTAATTTCTACACAGCAATATTTTCATGTTAAACCTTGCTTCCTGAAAACACTTTACCAAACTTTACTTTATTTTCAATCAGCTTGTCCTTTATTTCTCCTGCGTTTTTGTAAAACTGTTGAAGTTATAGCTCAAATATCAATCTGTGATATTTACATTGAATTCCGAGGAATTAACTATAAAACCAGAAGACTGGTATATATTTTTTAAAAGTTTATTTGGAAAACATGTTTAGATTGTCTCAAGTGTTTATAAAGCAGACACAATGTGATTTCTAGTATTATTAGCTATGCTCCTTTGCCATTGCTAGAGATTATTAAGTGGTTAGCAAAGTATGTTTCAGTTAATCAACCAGTTGCAGTCAGCAATATGCAGGTATTATATCTTCATCCTTTGTTTTCATCATTTGTTTGAGCTAAGCAGGGTCAGGCTTGGTCAATATCTGAATGGGGTGACCTCCAAAGAACACCAAGATGCAGCAGGAAATGGTATTAGTGAATCAATACATTGCTCTCTTTCTTGTGGCTTAAATGGGACTGTCTTTCTTTGGGTCTTACAAAAGCATCATGTACTTGGACTTTCAAAAAGCCTTTGGCAAAGCCCTTCACCAAAGGCTCTTAAGCAAAGTAAGCAGTCATGAGATAAGAGGGAAGGTCCTTTCGTGGATCAGTAACTGGTTAAAAGACAGGAAACAAAGGATGGGAATAAATGGGCAGTTTTCAGAATGGAGAGAGATAAATGGTGGTGACCCCAGAGGTCTATACTGGGAACAGTATTGTTCAACATATTCATAAATGATCTTGAAAAAAGGGTAAACAGTGAGGTGGCAAAGTTTGTAGATGATACAAAATTTCTCAAGATAGTTCAGCACTCAAAGAAGACTGTGAAATGTTACAAAGGTATCTCACAAAACTGGTGACTGGGCAACAAAATGGCTGATGAAAATCCGTGTTGATAAATGCAAAATAATGAACAGTGGGAAATATAATCTCAACTATACATACAAAATGATGGGATCTAAATTAGCTGTAACCACTCAAGAAAGAGATATAGGAGTCATCACAAATAGTTCTCTGAAAATATCCACTCAATATACAATGGCAGCCAAAAAAAGCTAGCAGAATATTAGGAACCATTAGAAAAGGATAGATAATAAGACAGAAAACATCATAATGCCACTATCTAAATCCATGGTATACCCACACCTTGAATATTGTGTACAGTTCTGGTTGCTTTACCTCAAAACAGATATATCAGAATTGAAAAAAGTACCATGAAGGGCAATAAAATTGATTAAGGGTATGGAACAGCTTCCATATGAGAAGAGATTAATAAAACTGGGACTTTTCATCTTGAAAAAGAGATGATTAAGGGGGGATATGATAAAGGTCTATAAAATCATGAATGGTGTGGAGAAAGTGAATAAGGTCGTGTTATTTGTTCCATACAAGAACCAGAGGTCAACCAATGAAATTAATAAGCAGCAGGTTTCAAACAAGCAAAAGGAAGTACTTCTTCATACAATGCACAGTTAACCTGTGGAACTTGTTGCCAGGGTATGTTGTGAAGGCCAAAAGTATAACTGGATTCAAAAGAGAATTAGATAAGTTCACGGAGGATAGGTCCATCAATGGCTATTAGCCAAGATGGTCAGGGATGCAACACCCTTGGACTGGGTGTCACTAAGCCTCTAACTGACAGATGTTGGGACTGGATGAGAGGGGATGGATTACTTGATGATTTTATGTTCATTCCCTCTGAAACATCTGGCACAGACCGCCATTGGAAGACAAGATACTTGCCTAGATGGAACACTGGTCTAACACATTATGACCATTCTTATGTTCTTATGTTCTTAAAATATCAGGCCACTGGCCCTGAATGGAGCCTCTACATGCTACCATAATACACATATTAAATATTAATTAAAATTGTAATTATTAATAATATTAATGTTCACATTGGCTGAATGAGTAAGAAAGCTGTGAGTGTTTCAAGGGTTGTTTAAAATGAAAATAAAACCCACTTTTAGTAACAGAATTAAAGTAGCTCAGTTAAATCCATATTTTGGTGGCAATTTTTCTCCTTTGTATAGCATGCTGTACATTTCTAGTAGCAAACTTCTTGTCACTGAACTCCTCTTTCTGTATAACGTAAAGAGGGGTCATGCAGCAGGACTCCAGATGCCTTCCTCACCCTGCTCTTTGGGAAAATGCCACTCCAGATTTGGATCTGAACTTCATGGTTTAGATCTCTCTTTTCAGCCATGTCCTGCATAGCCCAAATGAACAGTGCTGCACAATCCATGTACACAGATAGTGTGTACATAGATTAGTGTGTGCAGGGGAACACGATCCTGCATTAATGAGCGTTGTGCTGTATGATTGCTGGCCTAGATGCAGGGGTGTGGCCAAAGAGGGGATCATGGAATTAAATGCCACATTTGTGTGCTGAGGATTGCAGCTAAACCCCTTTTCTCAGACACACTGGTTGTCCACTTGCTCTCCCCTTGTACTATGGGAGAAGGCATGCAAAGGTTTTAAGACTTACTTGTGCCAGGGGTAGCCTCCTCGTGCACTTGCACTGGAGGACCACTTTGCATGCCTTCCTGCACACAGCGTAAAGACCTGCAGGATCAAGCTCGTGGTGAGCTAATGCAGAACAGTGAGTACAAATACTCAATACTCTAGAAAGTGCAGATACTGTTCCAGTTCCAGATTCAGACCTCATGGCTTGGACCTGCTCAAAATGTCTGGCTTTGAAACCAAATACTTGAAACATCCTTCACATAATTAGTAAATCAAATCTGTGGCATTATGTTCCATGCAGCTCTGTTTCAAAACTAGTATGATTTAATTCAAATGTTTCATGACACTGATGTACTTTAACCAGAACTTCAATTTTCTGTGGGGTGTTAGAGGAACAGGGACATTTTTTCTTCATGAAAGGAGAGGCTAAAAACTACTACAGCCAGGCTTAGGGAGAGCAGATATTCCCAAGCACCTGTCTTACAGCACCCACTACTATTCCATTCAGCGGGCTCTTCAGCATGGACTCAGTCATGACCAGTTCTGTCACAGCTTTGTGACATACCTAAACCTCTCCTCTGGGTGGGATGAAAGCATCCACTTATCACACCCAAAAAGTAATTTCCACATTAGCACAGGTCTCCAAAACCATAATGAACCAACTCCCTAAACTTCTGTCCCACCTAAGCTCCCGAAACAGTTATCCATTACTGAAATTGTTACACTTTTTAAGAAACTGGTTACATTAAGTGGCTAAAATGTCTTATCACAAACTCAATTTCAAGTGTTTCCTCTGAGTGATTAAAATCTTTGTTTTAATTTGTCTTGTATATTTTCCTATTACAGTTTAGAAATGCTGCATCTTACCATATGTGAAACATTTCTGAGAGGTGTCAAAATGACTTGTCATGGGTTTGGAATGAGGACTAAATTAAATGTGAATATTGTAGCATACTTGTATAAATAATGAGATATTCCAGTATAAACCATTCATTTGGCAGTCATTTCTCTAGCAAAAACTACTAAGTGCTACAAAATTGATGCTTAACTTTGACACACACATAGAAAATCAGGAAGGAAAGTGTGAGTGTGTTTTTAAATTTTATTATAAAAAAAATTCAGCCTCTTGTATTTTGTTGCTAGAAAACTATTTTTAGTTTTTTGGAACTGGAACAAAATCTTTTGGACTCACAGGTTGAACACTGCAGTGTTCAGCTGCCTAATACTAATCTGCAAAGCTTGTTTCCATAGTTTAGAAACAGAGATGGTGGATGTGGATAACAGAGTCATTAATGAATGTCAAGAATGATTTATTATGGGCGATACAGAATCTTTGCCTTTAAGAAAAATACATTAAATAAAAATTCTTTCCTATTGAACATTTCAGAAAATCTGCTTTATTGGTATATTATATCACCACATTGCTAGGTCTGGCATTTCTCATACAAATAATGTTTCTAACTACTAACAAGACTTGTGAATTGCAGTAGAAACCATGTTAAGTATGCTGCCTGCACAAAAATTCAACAGTGGCAAAGGTTTCTTTTGTCTAAGAAGGTTGCTCTCTCGGGGAATTGCTAATGATATTAGGAGCCTTTCACCTCCAGGTTACTGGTTTGAATCAAGCCAGGTTAAAAATGATCAAAAATGGTTAGTAACTGGTGGCTGAGCAGTCTCATACTCAGTCTAGTTTTTAGGATAAAAGTCACCCTGGCAAATGTATTTTGAGAACTTCAGTGGGACTTAAGTGGTGCAGAGACTTTGTGCAGGACCTCTGCACGGGGTGAATTTCATCCTTAGGCAAGAGGCCTCAGACAACGCATGGAAAAACAGTGCTCAATTTTGAAGTCCAACTCACTAGGAAAGCCAAAAATTAAGGACTGGATCCCACACTTATTGAAGTAAATGCCCAAACTTCCATTGACTTCAGTGGTGCAAAATCAGTCCCTAAAGGGGCACAGAAAGCAAGCAATCTTCTCACCATCAGAGGTGGTGCGTCTAGTTTAAGGCTGAGGAACAGTGATTGAGGTGAGAGAGCAAGTTTGCACTGCCACAGCCCATGATGTACCTGTCTATGGATATACAGAGGACTTGAGTCCACAAAGCTGTCAGCCTGGCACCTTTAATTAGCTCTGAAATCTCATTATACAACAAACCCCTCCCCCACCCCAGAACTCCACACCCTGGTTTTGGTTATGGCTGCAGTGACTTAGAAGATTAAAAGCATTTGAAGATGGACATTAGAAATGTTCATATATCATAATATACAGGAATTCAAATTTAACTCTTTTTAAACTATTCCGTGTACATTTTGAAATGTTTCTAAGTATTTTATGGATTCACTGCTGTTAAAAACTGTACGAAGGCATTTTTGATAATTACTCCTCTAAAATTATAGGTCAAGGCAAATAATTAGCTTTAGTCTCTATTCATCCAAGCATGCAGAATATGATTATTAATTATTATTATTAAACATTTAGATTGCAGCAGCACCTACAGGCCACAAACAGGTTGGGCCCCTGTGTGAAATGCTGGACAAATATGTAATAAATCTGCCCCTGAGGGCAAAATTCTGCTCTTTCTGAGCCATTTGGAGAGTGGGGAGGAGTGGAGCAGCAGCAGCTGAGGGAGGGTACTGGAATTATCCTACCAGGATATGGCTCAGGAGAACATAGTAGCAATGCACTCCTCCAGTGACCCATGTGCCTCTCTCCCACAGAGCTTGCTGTTAAAGGGAGCCAAGGACCTGGACATGTCCCTAAAACAGCAGATTACTCTTAGTTGTGGCCAGGTTGCTAGCCAGATACCCCAGAGCACTTAAGAAAGCACTACATTGGAAACTCGACCAGCTGCTAAATTGGACTCTTCAACCAAGAGGTATATTGGGGTGAGAGAAATGGGCTTCTTATGTCCTTTTAATCATCCCTAGTGCACCCTTGCAAGAATACAGCAGAGCAGGATTTTGCCATAAGTAAGTTTTCTGCTGTGGATAATTTGCTGACAGTTTATTATTCCCTCCACAAAGTTGTGTCTAGAGTATATTAATTTAAACATCTTTTTCTCTGAAGATTTTGGAAACAGAAACAGAGTCAGTAAGAGTTGCCATGAGCTTTTCACCAGAAAGTAAGCATTCCTAATTAAAAACTACATTCATCTGGAATTACGGTTAAGAAGAGTACATATCTGTAGCTTAATGTAAAACATTACAGGGATGTTGCAATTATCTCTCAAACCAGCACTGCAAATCCAGGAAATTCAGAATTAAGGTTAAAGGTCAAAGAAATCCAAACAAGTTAAGGTATGGAAATTCAGAAAGGCACCCAAATAATTTTAACCCTGACCATGCAATTATAATTAAAGAATAATAGTTTTTGTAGTCACGGATTACATTAAACTGTCACTTGGTAGCCCATAATCTCATGAACAAACAATGGGTGCTTCTTTCTCTGACTGGCACTGAACCACGTGAGCACTGAAACTGCTACCGATGTGGCAAGGGAGGTTAGCAGGTATATCGTTCAGAACCTCGGCACCACCGTGACCTCATCTGAACATTAGCCACATGGTTCTGGTTTTTGAGGGTGTTGGCATGAGAGATTAAGGGAGACACTTGGATTATAGATTGGCTACTGATTTCACCACTGAGAAAAAGTAAAACTAATTATTTTATCACAAAATCATAGCCTTTTTCAAATATCACACTCTGAAGCCTTTTGCAAGTCCCAGAGGAATATTTTGTTTTACTATTTTAAAAAAATGTGTTCCAAGACCATTCAGGGAAATCTTATGTTTTCTAGAGTTAGCATTCTGTTTTTAAGCTGCCCTATTTTTCCTCCTCTTTTATTTCTACATTAATTTTAATTAAGACCAATTGGGGTTTGAGTACATGGAAGCTTTACCTCAAAGAAAGGGAAAAAAGAAAGATTGTTTGCAAGACTCTTCAAGATCTCACAGCACCAGAACACACCTCCTTTAAAAAGAAGGAACATGGATTGCATTTCCAGTCTAGCACACTAATTACCAGAGAACACTACATGCCATCTTCATATAATTGAACAGAACACAATCTGTGACTATCCTAAGTACATGAGGTTGAATCATGGTCAGTGCATAAAATTCCTTAGCTATCAGCGATGCTCTAGAGAAGTTAGCATAAAAAATTGAGAACTTCACACAATTATCCATCTTGTAAAAACTTTATATAGAACCCACATGAGGGCTCAAAAAAGAAAATGATACACAGATATGGACACAGCAAGTTTCGAGATCACTGCTACTCACAAATATTTATCCCCATGAATTACAGCATAGGTAATACTTAGTCCTACCTCGGTGCAGGGGACTTGACTAGATGACCTATTGAGGTTCCTTCTAGTCTTATATTTCTATGTATGTTCCACATAACATAGCATTAGTTTTCAGTATTTGTAATCATCTGATCAGAGAAAGAACATTTGAGTGATAGGAGTACTACTTGAAGTATGAGTTTCAAGGCGCGATCATGCTTTTATGGCAAAGCTGAGTGAAAGGACTAACGCCACAGCACCAGCAAAAAAAAACAAAAAAAAAAAACCAAAGAAAAATCTATAGTCCTCAGTAGCATGAATTTGGAATGACAATGGATCCATTACTCCTGCCCACAGAAGACAGCCATCTTATACCTCTATGGTGTGTATTGCAGAAAAAGGCAAAATGACTCCTCAGAAATCCCACTGTCCTTTTCTGGTTCTTGGCAAGAGCTCTCTTGGCAGTGTGGAAGGGGATGTCATCCTGTGGAAGCAACCTTTTATGAATGCCTCCCATAGGCCCAATATATTAAGCTCACATATAATATCTGCATCCTGTGCTACATGGTAATATTTAAGTGTTTGCTTTGTAACTATACAGTGTTTATGGAACTGAAAACCCCCACAATCAGGAGAGAAGCACTACCACATGTGAAATACTAGTTTACCACAGGAGGTGTCATCTCCTGCCCAACAAAAGATGGTCCATATATGCTAGTTGAACCATTGTCAAACATCAGTGGATAAAATACTTTGTTGATTGCTTTCCCCCCACACCCATGGAGAGAAGACTCTCTCAAACTCTCATCCGATCAGTTTGAACTCTGGGGGAAGGAAACAAAAATCCCTGACCAGAACCCTGTATCATTATACTGCTTGGAATTTGGAGAGGGCAATATTTCTAAGCATAAGCAAGGGGTCCCCAAGATGCTTAGTTTGGGTTAGCCCTAAAGGGCATATAGACCTTGCACATTACAGTCGCTTCTATTTTTTTTAAACCTAAGACTGTAACTCATATGTGTGTGTATGTTTATCTGCTTTAATCTTGTAAATAGCTCTCATTTCTTTTTTCCTAGTTGATAAACCTTATTATTCCTTATCTATCAATACAGTTAGTTTATTACAGGATTGGCTACAAGTATTGTCTTTGGTGAGAGATCTAAGGTAAAATTGACCCAGGTAAGTGACTAGAACTGTAACCTGAATATTGTTGTGATTTTTTGGGTAAGGGATTATCTATCACAAAGGCAGGTTTGCCTAGGTGGCAAGATAGCCTGGGGCGCCCAAGGAGACTGTCTTTGATTCCATGTTATGGCTATGGAAGAGTTCACACTTGATACTTGGTTGGTGAAATCTAATTATAGAACGCACAAGCAGTTTGGGGTTTGTGCCCTGGTTTGTAGCAGGCTGCCCTGAGGTTGACACCCACATTCGTGAGCCAATCCAGACAGCATGACAATGTTTATAACAATAATTTCCTAATTCACAGTTCTCAACATCAGACAGTGAAGGCAGGGTTCTTGATCGCTGCTAGTTTTATACATTGACAAAGGTTTCTCTTCATGCTCTCTCCAATGGGATTGGATTGATTAACTACAAGACTATTTACATTGTGATCTCTGCCAAGAATATGGCAGCACAGAAATAGGAAACATTATTGTAGTCTGAATATGTGGACAGTCTGTGGTGCCAGGAGAAATAGCAGCAGCCATATGTGAAAATCCCCATTTCACTTCAAGGCTTACATATCTGATCTGCTGTCCCAGCCAGAATGTGAAAATTTGGCCATCGAACTGAAATTGACTATTTGGTAACAATATATACCAAAACTGGTTGTCATTGGTTGTACAAAAGGGAAGGCAAGTCTTTTTTCAAATGTAACAACTAGGGATCGGCTATTCAGAGCTGGACAGGTGAGTAAACACTGTGTTGTGTGCTTAATGGGGAGCCTAAAGGGAACTGAGGGTATATCTACACTGCAATACAAGACCCAGGGTACCGAGTCTCAGAGCCCAGTCAACTGACTTGGGTTCACAGGACTTGGGCTGCAGGGCTAAAAATGGTATTGATGTTTGGGCTCAGGCTGAAACTCCGCAAGAGAGGAGGATCTCAGAGCCCAAGCCCAAATACCTACACTGCTATTTTTAGCTCTGCAGCCCCAGCCCTGTGAACTAAGTCAATTGCCCTGGGCTCGGAGAGGTGGTGCTGTGGGATTTTCTTTGCAATGTAGATGTATCCTTAAGCAACTCCGGATTTTCAGAAAGGTAACTGAGGCAAATCCCTGTGCACTTGGGGAGAGAAAGCACATTTTGGAAAATCTGGAGTTGTGGTCATGAGATTAGACACTTTACATGGATTTACAAACTACCTGTGGATGGTGATCATAACAGGGTCACGTGCAGCTTCAGGCTAAAATTGTTTTGCTCCTTGGTCTCTGATTAGTGCTGCAGGGACTGCATGTGAGGAAAGGCCAAAGATAGCTGATGGGGAAAGAAGGCTAGCCACTAGGATGGAAACATCAATGACTTTGCCAGTGTGTTATATGTGCCTACTCAAATGACCCCAGTTCCATGTTTTTATGTCTTCCTATCATCTTAATGTAGGTCATGAACTCTTCTATGTTGTCATCTGTAACATGCCATGCTCCAGAGCTAGTTGAAAAATGGTAAATATATACCATGAAAAATGTTGAAATTTTCATATTTTATGCTGAAAACATTTGAAAACTGAAAACTCCCCAAAACCTTCAGTTTGTGAGTTTTCAGTTTTTGGTTCTTCCTTTTCTCTTAATTTTCTCTTTTTCTTCCTCCTCCCCCTTCCCTTTTTTTCTTTTTTACCACGGAAAAAAATGGAGGTAAGGGGGAAAATCTGATATCTAAAACACCAAAAGATTTTCAGTTTTCAATTTTTTCCTTATAAAACAGAACAGTTTGGAAAAAACAAAATTTGTGAACATTTTCATTTTCAAAAATAAGCTTTTTGTTGTTGAAATAGGTTAGAATGAAAAATTCTGACCCCCTCCTCTACCATCTACCGGACGCATAGGGGTGAAAGTGGATAGAAACCTGAAGGGGAGCGCTCACCACACAGGCCAGAAAGGTGCACTGCTACCCATGTCAAGGATAAGACGGGGAGTTGCACTTCTTCCCTTCCCCTCACTTCAACCTCTGCATACACATCTAAGGTGCTGCAGAAACGTTTTAAAACACTAAGGCCCACGATGCCTGCATGAAGCCCCATCACTTAACAGAGGCTCTGTGCAGGTTTGGGGTCTTCCCATATGGATTCACTTGCAAGATCAAGGCCTGACTAACGATAATAATCTCAGTGGGCATCAACTCTGAAGCCTGATGTTGAAAGTTTACTCGACAATTTAAATTATTTTTCTGCTGAGCATTTCAGCAGTAACATGCGGCTACACTGGGATTATAGGTCATAGTTGGGATTGTGACCATATATTGAATAGGGCATCATTATCTGTTTGTGTGTTATCGCAAACTCATGACATAAAAAACTTTGTACCACCAGACACCCTCATGCATTTATGGGGTTTAGTGAAGGGTTCAAACCAAAATCCCTGAATTTTGAGAGGTTTGGAAGTTAATCTGAAGCTGGATCTCACACCTACTCTATCTCTAGAATGGGGCAAATCAAAAGCCTAGATCTTAGTATAATCAAACTATGCAGGTTCAAAGTCCATATCATAATTTTGCAGCTCAGAGAACACATGCTTGTGAAAGGTGCTGGACTGACCCTCCTGGAAAATGATTTCTTTAGCTGAGCTACAGAACGGGTACAGCTTGGGTAGTGGCTAAGCAAATATCTAGAGCAGGGCAAAAATTGTCTGACCCAATGTTTTTCCATCATACAATGCGGATTCATCACAAGCAAAATATTCTGCAGGAACGTGTCCAAAAATCTTTTAAAGGAAACCAGGCAGATTTCTGACAGACCTGCTTGGTTGATTTCCTGCCAGTCTACTCATCCAGCTGCTTCCCCAGGCTCCCCAGCAGCCCAGCTGGCAGGAAACTGAGGAGTTGGGAGCCTGGAAGCCCTGACAGCTCCAGCTCCAAGCTCCCAGGCTTCTCCACAGTGCATCTGCTAGGTTGTGGTTGAGCCAGGGGGAAACCCCAAAATGTTCCTGCACTGGGGGATACTTCAGGGTTTCTGAAATGAAATATTGCAGAATCGGAGGTTTTGGCTTTACAGCCTGAATTGAGATGACATTTTTTGGCAAAGCTTCTACATTTTTTGCGGCAATGCAATTCACTTTCTCAGCCAGCTATACCAACAGCTCTGTGTTACCTTGCCAGCACGCCACAACTTTAGCCTAGATCGATCATCTAAAAAGATTAGAGCGTTCAGTTGCTACCTCCATTTTGTCTTTGCCCTCTCCTCGGAGACTGTCTTACAAGGGTGTCATTCAGTCTCAGTTGCAGTGGTGTTTATATGATGTAGACAACTGCTTACTAGGACCTGGATGAAACTAGTCACTCATTTCACAGGCCTCTAAACAGCTATGAGATGGCAATAACTTTCTGTTGCTACTGATCTGTGCTACATTTGAACTAGTGACCTAGAAATGAAAGGTTTTACATGGAAACCATAGAACAAGAGGAAACAGACTTATTTTTCATAATACCTATTTATTATAAGCATTATTAAGTTGTTCCCTGATAACCTTATTTATGTAGTTTATGACAAATTGCTTGCTTAATTGAAATATGTCAGGTTTCTAAATAATGATGTTAATTATCCTTCTTTTTCTAGTGGAAATTGACCTTTAATTGTGCAATATTAATCCACATATTGTATGAATTAAGCAAAACACCCAATTTCTACATGGAGAGAGACATGCGTGTGTTATTTTACTGGAGTATAGTTACATAATTATTTTTAATTTAGGATATCAGTTTAATTAAATACTTGCAGAAACCAAGCTTTTCAGGAAATTTGCAATTACAATCAATTTAAATGTACAGCTACATTAATAAGGTGACAAGCCCAATAATAAAAACTAACTAAGTAATTGTAGGCAAGTGCTGAACAGATGTGTAAATAAAAGGCCACAGCATGGAATATTGTTATATATCATACTGAAATGCAAATGAAACCTGTTATCCATAGCTGTTCCAATGTCCGATTATAATCAGTCACAAAAACATAGTTCTTTGAATGTGGATAAATCATTTAAGAATGCATATGGCACTTACGCTTTCATTTTCTATTTCTGAAAGAGAGCATAGTTGATTGAACACTGGTGCTCTTCTGTACTCAAAAGAGTATGCTGCACTATTGAAATATATTCTTTCAACACATTTATGATGAATGGGTTTTGCATTTGGAATTGTTTAACAATCAAAACAATCCACACACCATATGATAGCTGTGCTTCATTTAAAGGAGAAGGGGTTTCTAAGATCAGCTCAGGGTTGTTTGTTCAAGCTGTCAAATTGCCAAAAGCCCAAAAACTGAACTTCCAATAGACTGGATCACAACATAATCATGTGGCTATTCAGTAGATGCTGCAAGTTGCTATGAGATTGAGCCGCAGGTATTTTAAAAAAATATATCAGCCATAAGTAAATGAAAATAAACTTTCCAGATCTCTGTGCCTTCTCAGATATCTCTTCACTTGCAATGTGTTAGAAATAATTAAACTGGTAATAGCAGCAGCAATTTAAAATTAAAATGAATTCATGTTCAAAGATATTTATATTACAATGGAGCAGCAAGCATAGAACAAGCATTTAAAATACAATGTGCACTTTATAAATACTAAGGGACAAATATTCAGCCCCATTGGAAGTTCCCCTTTGCATTGTGAGAGTGGCATTAAGGGACTTAAAACCAGCTCTGGGCAACAAAATGGAGAAACTAAAACTACTGGTGCAGGAAGTGAAACCAGATATTATAGGGATAACAGAAACATGATGGAATAGTAGTCATGACTGGAGTACAGGTATTGAAGGATATATGCTGTTTAGGAAAGACAAAAATAAAGGTAAAGGTGAAGGAGTAGCACTGTACATTAATGGTGAGGTAGGCTGTTAAGAAATTAGAAGTGATGGAATGGATAAGACAGAGTCTGTGTGGGTCAAAATCACTTTGGGGAAGAAAACTACTAGAGTTTCCTTGGGATAGTGCTTGAGATACGCTACTGATCCCCAGGATACGATTTGTCTATCGATAGAGTCCTCTTTAGTGTTTTTAATGAAATAAATACTTCTGGGAGTTGTATGATTATGGGAGACTAACTTCCCAGATACAGATGGGAGGACAAGTGCTACTAATAATAGCAGGGCCCAGATTTTCCTGGATGTGATAGCTGACAGATTTCTTCACCAAAAAGTTGATGAACCAATAAGAAGTGATGCCATTTTAGATTTGTATTAGTGAATAGTGAGGACCTCATAGAAGAACTGGCTGTTGGGGGCAATCTTGGTTCGAGTGATCATGAGCTAATTCAGTTTAAATTAAATGGAAGGATAAAAAAAATAGATCTGTGACTAGAGTACTTGATTTCAAAAGGGCTAACTTTAATAAATTAAGGGAATTAGATAGAGAAGTGGACTGGACTGAAGAACTCAAGGATCTGAATGTGGAAGATGCTTGGAATTACTTTAAGTCAAAGTTACAGAAGCTATCTGAAGCCTGGAGCTCAAGAAAGGGGAAAAAATTGTAGGGAAGGGTTGCAGATAGAATCATAGAATATTAGAGTTGGAAGGGACCTCAGGAGGTCATCTAGTCCAACCCCCTGCTCAAAGCAGGGCTATCCTCAGCTAAATCATCCCAGTGAGGGTTTTGTCAAGCTGCAGCTTAAAAACCTCTAAAGATAGAGATGCCACCACCTCCCTAGGTAACCCATTCCAATCCTTCAGGTTAGATTAGCAGAGACCCTCAGGGTTTTTTGCCTTCCACTGCAGCCTGGGGCACGGGTCACTTGCGGGTTTAAACCAATGTAAATGGTGGATTCTCTGTAACTTGAAATCTTTAAATCTTGATCTGAGGACTTCAGTAACTCAGCCAGAGGTGACGGGTCTATTACAGGAGTGGGTGGACAAGGTTCTGTGGCCTGCAATGTGCAGGAGGTCAAACTGGATGGCCATGATGGTTTCTTCTGGCCTTAAAGTCCATGACTGTATAAGCTGTGAAGAGACTGAGGAGAATTCTTCCAATGTGGAGAAATAAATCTTCAGATGGTGAAAAGTCACGACAGTCAGCGGTGAGTCACTCATTTCCCTCACCGATCTTGGCATAGAGTCTGCAGGCTATGGCCACCTGGCAGTGGGGAGAGCATGGTATCAATACCTGCTTGCAAAGGCTGGGGAGAGCTCAATATGGAAATCACACCAAAGCAGGTACAGCACACATTCCGTTTAGTCAGATTCTACACTTTGTAAAAGGTCAGACAATAGGGAATATAAAGCACAGGAGCTCTAAAGACACAGACTAGTAATATTCCATATACTACAAAGGGATCATTCCAGGGTGGGGAGAGGGCGGAACTGGAGAGCACTGTGCCATTGCACTCCACAGATCCCAGCCAACGAAATGGTCCTTAGGGGACAGCATAAGCCAGAGAAGCTTATGACTGTTCTAAATTTGCCATGCGGGGAGGTAAGCAATATCAGAGGATGCATAAATATATATTAGATCTTCCTTTGCCTTCCCTCTGCTTCAGCTGCATTGAGCATGAAGCCCTATATCTACATAAAATGAAGCATTAATTGTTCCAAAGTCAGCACTGATCAAATTCAGATGAGAAGTGAGGGCAAAGCAGCTTCAGTTTCACATGGGAAAACCTCAGGAAGCGTAGAGCTGCTATTGGTTCTTCCCAGTCCCTGGCACAGGAGTATGGCTGAAGGAAAGAAGATGTGGCCAGCATCCTATGCTTTGGCAATCCCCAAGTGCCAGAAGAATAAGGCTGCTCTTAATTAAAAGCTGGCCCCAGGAGGAGGTGAAGACAAAGGTGGCAGAAAGCCTCCTTTGCCCACCTCTCAGTTAGGGATCTAATCCAAACTTCCAGATGAAGTCAGTGAGAGTTCTGCTCAAATGAGGACTGCAGGATTTGGTCCTATATGAGATCTGGAGTAGTTTTATTACATGTAACACAATATGAGGTTATATGAAACATTCCACTGTGGATTGATTTTGCTGGCCTGGTCCTGTGTGATGGCCAATAACCTACACTCACAGTGCTGATATTGTCTGCAATGTTACCTTCTCGTAACTGTTTCCACCTGTAGCTCCACTCATATTCCTTTTGCAGTGTGTCTAATAATCTCCCAGTACATCCATGTGTCTTTCTACTTAGGGGAAAATGTTCAAAGGTATTTAGGTGCCTAAAGAGGCAGAAAGGAGTTTAAGATATTCATATTTCAATGGGGATTAGGAGTTAAGAGAATCAGTTTTCAATGGCGTTTAGCTGCCTAACCTGCTCAGGTGCTTTTGAAAACTCCATTAAGTACCTATCTTCATCCTTAGCCACCTAAGTGCCTTTGAAAATCTGGCCTTTTTCCACATAGATTCCATTGCATTTCGAGTGCATGGGCATCTATGTGCACTGTTTTTAGCACAGCTGCGGAAGGAAAAAGGTTAAGCTGAAGATGCAGGTAAATGCATTTTATATCTCTAGTGACATGGTTGTCAAACTGTTGTTTAAAATCACAAATCTCTGTAGTTATGTGGCACCTTATGTTATCAAAAGCATTTGGAATTTTTTAGATAACAAAAGCTAATGAAGACAGATATGATAGCTTTAAACTGTATTCACTTCCTAATAGAATTGCTAATCCAATGCTTTGAATTCTATGCCAACAAATTGGACTGAAATGAAAGAGCAAGCTGTGCCCTTAACAGGTGCAAATTCTCTGGTTGCAGAAATGGCAGCTTTTTCAAAATCATTATCACAGATGTGGGTTTTCAGATACATCTTTCTTCCTGAGCAACTTCAGTCAAGTATTGAGACAACTTTTCATAGCAATGTTGAGCATTTAAAGGTACCAGGGCAAACGCAAATGGCATTATCCATCAATCCTCATGATTTCCTACAAGTGCATGTACTGAAATAATGTTGGCATGGTTTTAAATGTTCTATATGTCAGCCATAATGTTGCATCAGTTAAACACTGCATGTTACGTCTTGTGCAAAACACTGCAACATTTTCATTAGTGACTGGGAAGTCAGTAACAGCAAATCTCTCATGACTTGTTTTTCTCTCATGTGTAGTAATTAGTAATTTATCTGAACATCATGGCTCTGAGAGTAATTCATTATGTAGTCTGACTCCTTTATATTCTCTTTTTCAATGTCTCTTTCAGGGTAATCTGGGGTGTACAGCCTCTGCAATATTGTCTAAAACATCTTGAATTATTTGAGCAGGGTTATCACAACAGTCAGAGGATTTAATACCATCTGTTGTGCCCTTTCAGTAGCAATTTTAGCTGCAGCAGGTGCATGGACAGGCTTTAATGTCTGTGAAGATGATGAACATCATCCAGAAAAATTGTTGTGCATTTCTCCCTGTAAACGGTTCAGCAATAGGAATATCACTTCCAGCAAGAGATCATATCAGCTTTTCTTTTGTCATGAGACAAACATATACTATTTTCATTCTAAACCTTTGCTTTGCATGAAGAAAGTTTCACAAACCTCTGCAGGCCCGTGCTATTTATCAAAGAAAGAAGTATAAGGCGCAAAAATCCAGATCTGATGGGCCCTGAACCTGCAAAGGCTTATGTGATTTGCACTAAAATGCACAAGGTGTTGCTCTTCAGTACAAGTGGAGGCTGCAGATGGGCTCTGTTGAGCTGGGATCACTTCGCATAGCCACAGCTGGGTACTCAATAACGGTACCAGTGAAGACAAGGATTCAATCTCTTCAATGCAGACTATTTATTGGAGAGCAGATATCACAGACAAACAGGAAAAGCTATACAAAGACTCTCCTTAATAAGTCTCAATTCCCAAGCATAAACCCTCAGTAACTATGCTGACCCCACATAGTATCCTGTTTAGCACATAAAGCAGGTATAGCTACCACTTCTAGGTGAAAACTACTTCTTTCTTTCTTTCTTTCTTCAGCTACTTTGGCCTATTTTCTGAGTCCCTCATACCAGGGTCTAGGCTACCCTAAGACCTTCTGGTTCTTCTTCTTGAGTACCTGATTTATTTAATGATCCCTTGTGGTAGGGTGTTAGCTACCCTGAGACCCTTGGTTCTAAAGTCTCTTTTCAGATGTTAATTGGGATGTCTATGTGGCATATGATATTCCTTAGTACTTAGACCCTTTTCCCAAAGGAGTCACATGTCCCCAAAACATGCTCTGCTAGCACTTATTTAGCACATCATGATTATGTATAACTTGTTCTTCTAATTAATTCTGGGAAGGACAAGAGGGATTGGCTGATATGTACATATCGTCAAATATTCACCCGGACACCTGATGTCGTGCTGTTCTACAGGACCAGTTGGCCCACGTCAGTTAGTCCCAGATTCACCATTACACACACCCACGTGTACACTCTAGGTGAAATGGCCATTGGCTGACCATGACCTTTGGTCTGCCACATCAGCATAGCTACATTGATTTGCCATACAATCTGTCTAGTGCTAAGAGGCCTTATTTCCAGAATCCTTTAGCATTCAGACTTAGCAAGCTCTACCAGACTTATGTCAGTCACAATGATTTATAGTGTAACCCTTCTGCCAGACAGAGTTGGCAGCAGCAAGGGCCGGGTTCTATATCTAGGGGTCCCTAGCAATGATACAACACCAAACTGACTCGAGCCCCCACGCAGTCACCTGGGAAATCACACACTATCCTCTGGGTGTCCCAAAGGGCAATACTTCCCTATCACAAGCACAGAGTCTGGTGTAGAAAGTAAACCTTTTAATAACAGAAGGGAAGTAACACAGCACTGGTTTGGGAAACAGTGCAAACACAATTCATGAACTCAATGAGCCAAACTCATCCCAGAGTATGGGGCATGTCCTTTGCATCTCCCTTCCTGCCATCATAGTTGCAATGTCCACCTCTCGGTTGGGGCTCAGCCCACTTCTGTCTGCTGGGTCCCTCAGTCTACAGATGCTAACCAATCCTGGCATCTGCAGGCACTGACCACAGGCATTGACTGTTGCTGACTCCACTCTGTTAGTTGTCAGGCAAGGTTTCCCAGACCCCCTAGTGATTCAGCTCTTAATGAATTTCAGCTCATGGGAAAACCTTCTGCTGACACAGAAGCAACGTCCCTGCTTTTAACCAACAAAATACTCCAAGAGGAATCATTAATTTTACCATTTAAGAGTGGGAGGAGATCATCAACCCATCCCTGAGGATAGCCCTTTGACAGGCCTAGTGCAAACTCAAAAGGAAACTTCTCATCCCCCTTGCACGGCTGAAACATCCATCCGCCACCCTTTTGGGGCTCTATTTGGGTGAGAGTGAATTTTTTATCAGAACAGGCTAAACATAGATCTGGATGCCATTTGTTCATACAATCGAAGGACAACATTTCATTACCCCTGCAGTTAACACAAAAGTGACTTGTAACATAATACCAGACACATTGACCATTTCCCGTCATGCTCAACACCTAGTGTGCTTATGCAATATGCTGAATACTTAATTGTACTCATGCAAATACAAAGTCCAGCAAATAACGTGCCCCCCTTTTAGCTGCTGAGCAGGGAGAGTGCCACTTAGACACTCAGACCTTGCTTACAATATTATTTTAGTACTGTCCCAATAGGCACCAATAAGGTAATGCTTTGAGTCCTCTACTGAATGGTAGCAGGTCTCATCCTGTTTCCTTACTTATAAGTGTGCAATGTTAAAGTAGAGCAGGACTTGATTGGAAAAAGGGCATGTCTGAGTAGACAAGGATTTAATCATCATGCTAATGAGGCACTTCACTACACACTTCCCCATAGAAAAAGGAGGAGTAACTCGATGTCCACACAGCCACAATCTCGTGAGTTCAAGTTGAGGTCCCCTTTCACTCCCTGACTGACTCACCGTGCACTTGCACATGTGTCATTTCAGACTTGAGCTGCTCAAGATCAAGGCCAAAATGTGCAACTGGCAGGGTAAAGTGTGAGCAGATAAAAATGCATCACAATATCTTAGATACAACGGAGTCCTTTATAATCGAAACGTTCTCAGTCTATTGGAGTTTTCAGGTGCAAATGCCAGAGCAAAGTGGAAATACTTGTGGATGGTCAAATATTCAACTCTCTGTCCGTTTATTTTTTAAACATCAGAGCTTATGGAACACGTTGGGAGAGGGAAGAGAATGCTGAGTGCAGGCAGCAGGTCAGGGGAAGAATGCATAGGGCATGCCTGACCCTTGGCCTGTAGACTGGGCTTTAGGGGTGGTGGTGTTAGAACAATTTTTAGAGTGGGGGTGCTGAAAGCCATTGAACAAAACTGTAAGCCTGTACATGATGGAAACCACTTCAAGCCAGGGGGTGCTGCTGCACCCCCAGTGCCAGCACCCCTGCTTAGGGACCCACTCTGGTCAGCACAACTTAGCATCCTAAATCACACAGACCCCAGTCAGGCCAAAGCTTGGGTATTGTATTTGTTGCCTTTCCTTCCTGTGAATTGCCCTGATTGTAACCTTGATCTAACTCAGGATGGAGACGCTTACATTTAATTTAAAAAGAAACCATCCTCTTCCAGTGTCTGTTACCATTTTAAATAACGTCTCCCACATGCAATTCCTATTTCCACCAAAGTAGCTGCTCCTTATCAGCCGAAGGGGAGGTGACAGGAAAAAGAATATGATTTTGCTTAAACCAGTTTAATACTGATGCAAAGCCATTGATTTCATAGTTATTCCTGATTTACGTCAGAATGAGGCATTAGGCCTTCAGGCGAAACCAAACTCATTATCTCTCAGCATGTCAGCTCGTTTTCAGATCTGTTCACAGGAGCATTCAATTATAAACCAGGTTGTCTACTTAAACCAATTTATAAACTTCTAAAATGTTTCCTACATATTACTCACAAGCTGGAGATAGCTGGCTCACAAACGTTGGGCTAGATGTTCAGGCACAGGAGTGTACGTACAGTTAGTTATCATATGCACAGTATCATCAGAGCAATGTCTTATGTTCATTTTCATCTTCTTTCATTACAATGTTATGTTTGTGACGCTGTATAAGTTAACTTTTCCATGATATGCTACAATATTTAGAGCTTCCCATGTGCCTGCTTTTAATCACATTTAGATGAAACTTGACATCGAAATTGCTAACTTGAGGACAACCCCTTTTTCAAAAAGGATAAATAAATTATTTTTCAGCTGTAGAGCAAAAAAAATTACTCCATTTTTGTTTTACTTGTTTTGAGCACTGTGTTAACCAATTCAATACAAAAGTATAATTTTTAAACCTAAAATATAAGGAATTTCCCCCCTACCCTCACCTCTCCAAAGGGGCACATTGGGTTCCAAATCACATTGCCCTCGGTGGGACAGAAAGAGCCATTGCAGAGCACTGCATAGATGGCGAGAGCAAAGGAATGGAATCCAAAAGGCTGGAAATCTCTTGCACAGACCATTCCCCTTTTAATGTGTCTACTATTCTGGTATAAGGGCCTGATCTAAAACCCAAAGTCAAAGGGAGTCTTTCTATTGGCCTCAATAAGTCTTGGAACTGCCCCTAAAGTCAGACCTAACATACTTAGTTATGATGTGAGCTACACAATAGTTGGCAATATGTTTTTTGAAAGTAGCAAATATTAGCAAATGTGATAACACAATCAAATGTGGTGACAAGAGGAATACTGTTCATAGCTTGTTTATTTAAGTTGTGACACCAACTAGAAAATACTGTTAAAAACATGGCATGGTGTTTAATGTATCTGGCTCTGTTTCAAGCTACTCTTGTTTTCTAAGATCAAAGGTAAAACAAAATCCTTACAAATCATTCTTTTGAATCCAGACAATGATAACACAAAGATCACTGTAAGAATAAAAAGCAAGAGGGTGTCTGGCCCTGGGGCCGAGGCAGTGGGGGAGCGTGAAGTAGAGGAAGGGGAGAAAAGGAACGTTCCTCCCCGCTTGAGCTCCTCTGCATGGGCCAGGCACAGTCATCAAGCACATGGATTCCTCATGAAGTCCAAGGAATGCAAAGGCTGCCCAAGGAGTGTGTGTGTGTGTGGGAGGGGCAGAGCCAGATTAATCTGGGCCCGAATGGGGGCAATGGGGCATGGAGGGGGATAGGTGAGCAGTCCCCGGAGTGAGAGACAATGGGGCATAGCATGAGGGGGTGGGGGCTCAGTCCCCAGAGCAAGGGGCCAGCCACAGGCATTAGGGCATGGCGTGGGGAGGATGTTGGTCCCTGTAGCATGGGCCGGCAGGAGGCAATGGGGCACAGTGGGGTCAGGATTCTTACCTTTCTTCCAGAGCCAGGATGGGAGCCACTTCCTCTTCTCTCCTCTCCTCTCCTTGACCTCTGGTGGTGGATTGGGTTACTGTACCTGACCAGACTGTCAGAACCTTCCACAGCCAAGGCCTCCCCCCTTCCAGAGGTATGCATCATTATGGGCCCTTTCCGAATGTGGGCCTGGCACAATGATGCCATTGGGAACCTAGTATACCCGGTTTTGGTAGTGGTGGTGTGTGTGTGTGTGCTATGGTAGAGCTGGCTGGCCACAAGCTACAAAATAAATGCCATACCATCCTGGAATCCAGTCTCCCACCAACTGCTCCAGGGGAAGGAGCAAGAAACCCTGGAATGTTCACAGTAATAGATTTGAAGTATTTGCCAAGCTCTGCTATGTACCTACCGAAAAGCAAATTTAGGGCCTAATTCTGCAGACGTTTACTTACATGAGTTGTCCCTTTGATGTTGTCACGCGGGCTGCATTAGGAGGGGGGGGCATTGGTGTTATGTAACATTAATATGTCAAAATCGTAGTGATTCATGTAAGACATACCATGTCAGGTACTGTTAGAAAGGTTATGATATGCTGAATAAGATGATAATATTTGGGTTCATGTGTAATATGTGTAAGGAAAGTTATGGAGATCTTTGATATCCCTGTATTTCAAACTGTGCTGTGGAAGACACACCCCAGACAGAGAGGCGGCAGGACAATAGCTTGCTTAATAGCCCATTCAAGGCCTTATCAGAAGCCAGAGGCCCGGGAAGAAACTAAAGGCATACCTGAAGAGTTACCAGGATTGGCCCATGTGACTATGGACTTCATTTTGGTTCCAGTAAAGTTCCACAAGCCACATGGCCAGTGACAGAGGATATATAAGATCAAACCACAGAAACCATTTTGTCTTCGTCTTGGTCTTTGCCTTGTGTCCTTGTTCCTGCCCAGCTGCGGACACACCTCTGGATTAACACACTTTGCAACTGAACTGAAGGACTTTGACCCATCCAGGTACTGGATGTATACCAGAGGAACTATACAAGCCTGCAACTCCACAATTGTTCTAGAAACCTGATGTATATGGACTTTTAAATCATCTGTATGTATCTGATTGCTTTAAGCCTTTAACACTTCTCTTATTGTTTGTTTTTCTTTTATTAATAAACCTTTAGTTTTAGTTACTAAAGGATTGGCTGGCACCGTGGTATTTTGGGTAAGATCCAAACTTATAGTGAACTGGTACTGTGGCTGATCCTTTGGGATCAGAGGGAATCTTTTAGTAAAGAGCATAGAGTTAAAGCAACTGATCTCTTTACTGGACCTAGTGTCAGTTTAGGAGCCAGAGACTGAAATGCAGTAAAGGGGGCTGTGTGTATTTGCACAGTGGCTTCTTGATAACCAGTGTGGGGGAATCAGAAGCACTGTTTGTGGCTGGTTGGGAAGTCTGACTGCAGTGTCACCCACCAGTGTTGGGAGAATTTGCTCTCCTTTTGCAGCCTGCCCTGACCCTGGCATTATCAGTGGGCTACCCTGGGCACGGACGGGTTACAGATGTCTCCTTCCCACTTTCATTACTAAAGTTTTGCAGGATAGAGACCTTATTATGGAGCTATTGCTATACTTTAATAATTACTAGAGCAAGGCAAAATATTTTGGCAAATAGTTTATTTGATGAAAAATATGGTTTGAGTTGACCTGAAACTACTTGTGAATTGTGTTGAGTTCACCAAATAGTTCTGCCCAAACTGAAAAAATTGAAATGTTTCAAAAATGTCAACGTACAATGCTTATTTCGACTTGACCTTTTTGTTTTGGGCATTTTTGAAAAAGCAAAGGACAAGATTCACAAACCTTTTGGGACTGTGGGGGAAGAGAGGAGCAGAAAGCCCACCTCCCTTATCACCTTTAGCCCAGCGGTTAAAATACTCTTCTAGGATGCAGGAGACCCCCATTCAATTTCCCCCGGCTTGCTGTGGAGAAGGGATTTGAACATGGGTCTCCTACATCTGAGGAGAATACTCACTGGAGTATTCTGGTATGTGTCATTCTTAGTCTCTTCTGTTGAAGCTGTTCTACTCTGTATAAATAATTAAATAGCCATTCTATCAGGGGGTTGAATTTGAATTCCTACATTCCACATGAGTGCCTGAACCACCAGGCTATAAAGTCATTCTCACTCTTTCCCTGGCCCAAGATGAACTATTCATTTTCATTATGAATGACTGTGACTTGCAGTTATGAGTGACAATGGATAGTGACTGGGCCAGTAAAAGTGGATCTACTATTTAGTTTAGTCTATTGTATCTTGACAGAGGGCTCATGAAAGTCAGGCCAGACTTCAAAGACATGAACAGAAAACGCTTTTTCAACATTTATCATGAACCATAAAATACTATAGTAAACTAGGCTGCTGAGAGGAGTGATAATATATACCTGTTATCCTGGAAGCACTCCTTACACTCATTACCCAAGCCAGTCTCAGTTGTTATTTTACTCCTTGCTAAGGTCAACAGATGAAACGTTGTGGGAGTTTCCTTCCTCGGTTGAAAGGACAGGCCCATTCAGGAGAAATACTGTGACGTTTGTCAGACAAATGTGTAAACTGAAGCTCTGCCCAAGCAGAACTGAAACTAATCTCTAGAACAAAGAACATATTTCATATAGGCCTTAATGCCACAATGAACAATCCGCAGATAATGTGACCTAATACTTGCCAAAAATGTGCTTACTAATTTTGTAGGCATGGTGTTGGACCTGGCTTAGACAACTTATTCTATAAACTAAGCCATCGTGTCCATACATGATAAAAATTCCTGCCTCTGATGTTCCTGGTAAAGCCTCCCACTGCTCCTGTAGAGCATACAGGATGGATTTTCAAAAGCACTCAGAGGTGGCTTAACCCAGCTCCCACTGAAGTCAATGATAAAACTCCCATTGATTGACTTTGGTGGGAGTGGTTAGGCCAAAGTTGAGCACTTCTGAAAAATCTCACCCTCAGTGGCCATATCCGGCAAGCCACTGCCCCTCCCCTTTTGCCCACCTGATCCTTTCTAAATAGGTTATAACCATTGACTGTAACATTCTAGTCATGGAAATCATCCCATGTGGTTTCAGTAACACCAGTTAGACCAAATTTATGATGATAAATGAGCAATTCCAATTCCTCTTGTTTCTTAGCCAAGCTCCTAGCACTGGTGTATAGGTAATTAAAGCAGTCGAGACATTTCACGGGGGGACAGTGAACCCAGCCCTTGTATTCGCAATGAAGGGAGACCTCTTTCAAAGGTGGTCTCCATGGAGTGAATGATAGGAATATGGCAAGTGAGTCCATGCACAGCACAGATTCAATGGGCCAAAACCTTACATGGGTTGGGGAGCAGCAAGCCAGATCTGTTATTTTCCCTCACGTATAGTGGCATTCATTGTCTAGCTGTGTTGGTTGAGGCTGAGGCTTCCACCCAGTGGTTTGCATGGAACAAATCCAGCTTACCCAGGGTTTTCTTGGGTTCCCAGTATTTGGCTCATTGGGTGCTTTGCCTGTTGAAGACTACAGGGCTTGGACCTACGGCAGTTTGGTTTGAGGAAAGCCTGCCAGATGTGGCCACTGAGGGTGAGATTTCCAAATCACTGATAACTCAGAATAAAATGATCTTGAATGCTTCTGGATCAATGTCCTAACAAATAAAGCAAAAATTGGGTATTAGTTAGTATCCACGACAGACCATCAAATCACACTAGAAAAGAGATGACCACCTCCTTACACACCTATCTATAATGAGTAGAAAAAATAGCTGCATGATCACAGGGGATTTCAGTTTGAATGACATACTGGTGGTCTTATGCTACCAGTACTAAAATATCCTTAGACTTTCTAAACATTATATCTGACAATTTCCTAACTCAAAAAGTGTTGCATCCAACAAGGGGGAATTCCACATTAGACCTCTTCTTGACAGATAAAGAGGAACTGATCACAGAACTAAAAAATAATGGTAACTTAGGTATAAATGATCATGATATGATCACATTTATGATGTGCAAACAGAACAAAGTCCAGACCAGTGATATATACACTTGGTGCTTTAAAAGGGCTCAATTTTACAAAGCTGAAAACAATTATGAAATAAATCAGCTGGGAGGAAGAATTTAACCAGAAAAATGTGAACTATAATGGGAAATTATTAAGAACACTTTACTAGGTTCCCCAAAGGCCACAATCAAGGAAGCCTATATTGGTTAAAAAATTGACCTGGTTTAGAGGGAATGTGAAATCAGCTATAAAGAATAAAAAACTAACATATAGCAAGTGGAAGAAAGGGGAAGTTCACTGTAATTAATACAAATCAAAAGCTAGGAATTACAGAAAATTGATAAGGGAAGCAAGGGAACAAAGAGAATTTTATGACCAGCAGAGTTAAGGATAGCAAGGAGTTTTTAAAGTATTTCAAGAATGAAAAGAATCCTAACAATCATACTGTTTCATTACTAAATGGAAATAGTAAATTATCAACAACAATGCAGAAAAATCAGAAATCTTCAATAAATATTTCTGTTCTGTATTTGGGAAAAAGTAGATGATATAGTCATATCATATAACAACACTCTTTCCATTCCACTACTGTATCATGGAGATGTTTAATAACAGCTACTAAAATTAGACATTTTTAAATCAGCAGGTCTGGGTAACTTGCTTTCGAGAGTTTTAAAAGATCTGGGCTGAAGAACTTGCTGGACTGTTAATGTTGATTTTCAATAAGTTTTGAAACACTGGGGAAGTTCCAGAAGACTTGAAGAAAGCTAATGTTGTGCCAGTATTTTAAAAGAGTAAAATGGATGACGTGGGTAATTATAGGCCATCAGTTTGACATCCATCCCAGGTTAGATAATGAAGCAGCTGATACAGGACTTGATTAATAAAGAATTAAAGGAGAGTAATATAATTAATGCCAATCAACATAGAAAATAGATCCTGGCAAACTAACTTGATATCTTTTTTTGATGATATTACAAGTTTGGCTGATAAAGGTAATCGTGTTGATGTAATATACTGTGGCAAGGTTGGGGCAGGGGAGGGTAAGATACTCCGCCCCCGTGGGTCCTGCGCTCTGCCGGCCTGGCCGGTGGTGCAGCTGCAGGAGGGTCGAGGGAGGGGCCGGGGCCCGCTCTGCCCCTGGGTACCACTACCTTCCCTCTGGGGTAGTCCGTGGACCGCTCCCTGCGTCTCCAGCCAGGTATTCTGCCCTTCGGGGCTGCGGTAACAGCTGTGGAAGCTGCAAGCCTCCGTAGGCTGCCGGCCGCAGGCTGCAGCCTGCCAGCTCCAAGCCGCCAACTCCAACTGCAGGCTTTCGAGCTGCAAACCTCCAAAGTTGTAAACTGTAACTGACTCCAAACTATAACTAACTCCAACTGTAACTCAAACCTCCGTCCTCCACACCTTCTCTCTCCAGACTCCACAACCACACTGCCTGCCCTGCAGGCTTTTAAGTGTTTGGGGCGGGGCTTCCTGATTGGACCCAGCTGGCCTGATTGGTTAAGCAGCCCCAGGTGGCCTAACTGCCTAATCAGCCCCCAGCTGAGTCACCCAGGGAACAGGGCTTTGTTGAGCCTGGGGCTAATATATCTGCCTTCCCACACTCTGGCAAAGCTGTCAGGCCTGGCCCTGTCACAATACTTAGACTTCTGTAAGGCATTTGACTTGGTACTGCATGACATTTTCATTAAAAGACTAGAAAGCTATAAAATTAACATGGCACATGTTAAATAAATGAAAAGCTGTCTAACTGATAAGTCTCAAAATGTAATTATAAATGGGGAATCATAAATTGATTAGGTGTGTTTTTCCTGTGGTTCCTGTTGTAGTCTGCGAGTTCAGGAAAGTTATTTTAGTTTAGTTCCTAAACATGTGTTCCAAGGTTCCTAAACATGTATTCCATTTTGTAAGTTAATAAAGAAACAGTTGTTGAGACCAGACCTTGTGTGGTGTTCTCCCTGCATACCCTAAGTCCCGCAGGAGTTGGTTGTTGGCCCTACGCTTTTTAACATTCTTATTAATGATCTGGAAGAACACACAAAATCATCACTGATGAAGTTTGCAGATGACACAAGAGTTGGGGAAGTTGGAGGACAGATCACTTATCCAGAGCAATCTAAATCACTTGGTAAACTAGGTACAAACAAACAACATGCATTTTAATATGGCTAAATGTAAACGTCTACCTGTAGGAATAAAGAATGTATGCTATCCTTACACAATGATGGACTCTATCCTGGAAAGCAATGACTCTGAAAAAAACTTGGGGGTGGTGGTGAATAATCACACTGGACAACAAAGATTTTGCTTCCTGAATACTTTTGGGTGTATCTTATGGATTTTGGGCTGATTACGAAAATCACCATGAAATTTCCCTATCACGTACCCTGTTTTTGAAATCACCTATATTTGTTATTTCAATTCATAATTTAAGTCTATTAAAATGTTGCCCACAATGTAAGCTGAAAAGTTTTCTATCTTGTGTCCAAGCATGCCTGGGCATGCAGTGACACTGCACCTAGTGCAGGCCACACAACATGCAGTGGGAATGCTAAGGCTTAGGCAGGGCGGATGCTGGCAGGACAGGTTTTAGAAAGGCTATAAAAGCATTTTGCACACACCGTCTATGCATTGCGTTTATATCAGTTTGCATTCATGTTGATGAGCATGCTCTATGCGCATAGCATATTGTGTGTACTCACAATAATAAAGCAATTGTATTTTCAGGAGTATTCGTGATAGCAAAATGTCTGGCCAATGTCGCAACAGCTGTGATACATTTCTTGGCAACTACAGAGCACCAAACTACATGGAGCTGGTTGACAACATGCTTCAAGATTCATTTTCTGCATTCGCATTTAGACTTCTTCCCTGCAAATCTTGGTGCGGTCAGTGACAAGCATGGTGAAAGGTTTCACCAGGACATTGCGATCATGGAAAAACGGTATCAGGGCAACTGGAATCCATCAATACTGGCCGATTATTGTTGGACACTTAAAACAAGAAGCCACAGACACTGAGTACAAACGAAAATCATCAACGAAACATTTTTAGCTCAGTTGAACTATTGCAAAGCATCAGCACCATTATGTGATTAAACGCATCACATTCAATAAAAGTCAATTTCTTGTTTCTCCAAATTCCTACGTGATACAAGTAGTCTGAAATTATATTTGTGTTCAGCTTCAAGCGGTCTAGCATAATCTAAAAAATTTCTGAGGAAGCAACACTTTCAAAAAAATTTGTTGTCCAGTGTCACCTGAATGTGAGCTCCCAGTGTGATGCTATAGTCAAGGGCCAATACAGTCCTTCGATGCATTAACAGGAGAATCTCAAGTAGTAGAGAGCTTATTCGGTGTGACCACTCCTGGAATACTGTGTGCTGTTCTGGTGCTCACGATTTAAGAAAGACGTTGATAAATGGGAGAGGGTTCAGAGAAGAGACAGGAGAATGATTAAAGGACTAGAAGATACGTCTTATAGTGATAAACTCAAGGAGTTCAATCTATTTAGCTTAACAAATAGCCCATTGAGAGGTAACTTGATTATAGTCTAGAAGTATCTATATGGAGAACAAATATTTAATAATCGCCTCTTCAGTCTATTAGAGTAAGGTATAATATGATTCAATGGCTGGAAGTTGAAGCAAGACAAATTCAGGTTGGAATTATAGCGAGAGTAATCAATCATTGGAACAACGTACTGAGGGTTGTGGTGGACTCTCCATCACTGGCAATTTTTAAATCAAGATTGGGTACTTTTGTAAAAGATCTGCACTCAGAATTATTTTGGGGCAGTTCTATGGCCTAGCCTATAGAGGAGGTCAAACTAGATGATCACAGTGGTCCCTTCTGGCTTTGGAATCTATGAATATGAATCTATGAATATGACACCATACACAACTGACAAACCATTTTTACACTATTTTGGTTTTATATCTGCCAAAGTGGCCCAGGGTTTGACCCATTCACTTCAATGGGCCATTTATCTTACTAATGACTCCAGACTTAAATTACAATAAATTGAGATCTTCCTATTTGCACAGTAGCTTTGCAAATACTTTTTAACGGAACAAGACTTAGTATGCCTAAACTCAGTATTCATTTTTATCATAAACCAAGAAGCCTAAATGATTGCACCTTCTGAGGCTGCAAGTTCTAGATATGAGCAGGATGATAAAACAGAAAGCTTAAATGTCAGATACCCTGGAATCTGTTTACAGTTCGAGTCTTTTCAAAACAGAAGGCAATTCATGTTTGGTTCGGAAATTCACCTTCTTCAATACAATTGCAATACAGCATTATCATCTGATAACCTGACATTACATACACATGCAATGCTAATATCGCACATGAGAAGCTTTCAGTGCAGTTTGTTTGAGAAGCTTCAGAATTTTTCTGGTACAAAAAGGTACAAAACAGCTGGGAGTAAATCCGCTTTGCTGAATTCTGGCATAGCTTCCTAGCTATGCTGATTCACACCTGCTGAGGATGTGGTCCTAGATCTCAAGGTGGAGTCTTAGAACATACCAGAGCATATAATGCTACTAAAGGAAATGGACTGGTGTCTGAAAAGATAAGATCTAAATCAAGAAAGGGCCAAGCACTTGTGACCAGTTTATAGCTAAAAATAGTCAGAGAAGGTTTTTATTGGTTTTATGGGGACAATTAAGATTGTCAAGTAATGCAAAAATGCTTTTTCAGATGTTGCCATGAACAGATGCTGACCACAGAGGGCCTCAGACCAGAACTTCAGAACCAAACATTCCCTGAACTTTGAAGTTCATATCTGAACTTCACAAGCATCCTCTCTGTTAAAGTAACAACAAACAGAAAAATACAATAAACAAATAATGCTTGGCCAAGCCAAAATCCTGGATCTCAATACCCTTGCTTTTGGGGGAAATTACAAGTTTTGTAGGTGGCCTCTTTTTAAAGGGCAAAACTAAAATCCCAAATCTGAACATTTGAGAATGTTCTGAACGTTCAAATCTTTGAAAGCTCCAAAACATTTGAAACAGAAGAATGTTGTGAAGGATCAGAAACATTTGAGAGAGAGCTTTGTTAAAATTCTGACAGTGCATCATTGTGATGTGTTCTGCAGTATGCCCTGTGTGAAATTATTTCCACACATCGTAATGAATCTGAAGAGGTTTAGACACAGCACATTTCAATACCCTTATAGAGTAAAAGACAAAGAAGTGATCAATGGGCTCCAATTTAAGATCCCACCATGTCTTCTTCAGCTAAAGGGAGAGTCTAATGGCATTTGTCTTCAAGGAAAGTACATTTCACAGACTAAGACTAGTGAATAAAATAATTATAGAAGAGAGATGACAGAAACCCGACAGGTCATCCAGTCCACGTCCATGCCAATGAAAAAGTTATACCTACAAGATATTTTCTAATGTTTTGTGCAGACTTTGTTTAAATGTCCTATCCAATAGCTCTCTCACCACTTTCCTTGGGAAACTATTTCACAGTCTAATAGACTTTATTGTCAGGAACTTTCTCCTAATGCTAAATCTAAATTTTCCCTCTTAATTTCTTTGCAATTACTTCATATAGTCAAGGTGTATAATTATGAAGTATTCTGTTGCATTAATACATCTCTGATTATATAAGCAACGTACAAACTATAGAAGAGTAATATGATGAAACTGAAAACTAATCCATAGTCCACTCTTCCATACTTGTAAGACATCTGCAGTAATAGAAAGGGTGCTCCATACTGATTTTCAGCTTTGATAGAAAACTAGCAAAAGAAATGATGTAATATAAGGTTGAAAAGATACCACTGACAGTAAACAACAGAGGTTCTTGCTAAAAATGTTAGACTTGTAACCCTGACTCCTGTGCCATAATTTAGGAACTGAAAGGCTGCACATATCCTCTTTAAAGCAATTGTTTTAAACTTTTAGTAATATACTGCACAGTCTATCTTAACTTCTACATTTCTTGATTCCATTATTATTAATATTTATAACAGTGTTTTCCTTCAGCCACATTTACTCATCAACTCATTCATCTAGTATCAGATGCGTTCATGTTTTCCATTATGCAATGGAAATATCAGGCAATAAGTGGAATAACATAGATAAATATCTCACTAAAGAGTCGAACTGTGACAATTATCAATTTTCCAGGTGAGTTGAGGAATGATCAAAAGCTTAGTGGGATTCAGAAAGGATTAGATATTATAAGGATAATAACAGCACCCACAGTTACAGTAGATAAGATGGGGAAAAAATGAGGATGTTAATCCTCATGCATAAACCAACTATTAATTTACCAGGGCCTCAATCCCGCAAATTGCTCTGAATGATACTGCAGTGGGGCTCGGGTTGAGTGCAGGGTTCTGCTCATCCTGAATTGCTTGTGGGGCTGGGGCCCAGGTTAGAAAGGAACGTCTCCTATAGGCATTATAAGGTTTCTTGTGCTGTCCTATGAAGCATCTGATAATGTTCACTCTTGGAGATAGGCAATGATTAGATGGAACCACAAGTCTGATCGGATATTTCCTATGTTTCTGTGTATTGTGTGTCTAAGCTGTATCCAGAACCACTAAGCCTAGTAAATGTTTTCTTTTTCCAACTAAACTGTTGAATTCATTTATATAATAAATAAATAACAAACAATACATTAGGAACCATAAAAAAGTGAACACTCCTACAATCTAAGAATTCTTCCATGGACAGGAAGTCCCCACTTCACTTTTCCCATTTATTGCCCTAGAATCACAAAGTTCCTGTTGTTCTTTTAGGAAGGGAATGTCTTTTTTTTACAGGAACACAGTGTCGTTCAATGCAATTTCTCTAGTAAACTACTTTGAATTTTAAGGCTCCAAGGCTGCTGCTCTAAACTGCAAAAAATAAACAGTTTACCTTTTTTATTTATATCTGTGTCATTTAAGCCTTTCTTATGGCCATGGAGAGAGACTAAGTTAACGGAACAGGTTGATTGTCCTGTATTTATATGAGTCAATAGTTACACACATCAAAAGACAAATGCCCCAAAGATGGTAAAGGCACAGGATTGAATATGGAGTTTCACTGAGATTTAGAACATATGCCTTTGCATTTTATTAAGCTGTAAAGTTAATGTAGGGTTGGTTGACATTAGTGAAGACTACAGGCTTTATTTATCCAACTGAAAGTACAATACATTCTGGGGTCATCTTGATCACCTCATGCTACCCCATTAATATGTCTCCATCTTGTTCCAGAGAAGCTGCATAGAGATAGGATTAGATATTTAAGGTTCTACATCGTTGTCCTCTTTTCTGAAGGTTGCTAACTGTGATACAAACATCTGTTTACTAAGAACTGGAATGAGAACAAATTTCGTACATACACACATGCATCCCCCACTTTTTAAGGCAGGTAGGCACATGCCCTACTGTTAAGAAATGGCTCTGCTGGCTCAGCTGTTAAAGGGCATATAAGCAGGAAAGTATACACAACTTAGAAAGAGAGAGAGAGCACAACAACCTAGAATTGCTCCTGGAACCTGCGAGAAATGAAGAGTAGGATGCGCTCTATAGTCCATTATGGACTTTGTGCATCTGAAATATCCATTCAGCACTAAGATGCTATGGTGATAGCTGCTATAGACCAAATAAAGAAGTAGATGAGATTCCATCCTCATGCTGGGGTGGGGAGGATAGCAGACGTATTTACACGAGCTAGTTCATATCATGTGCTCTTTTTCTTGAAATATCTATTTGTAAACTACAGCCTTGCCCATTGTGTGATTAATTTCATGAAAATAGGCTACATACAAATAAATTGTGTATTGCAGTGTACTGTTCCAAGAAGACACAAAATTCAATTTTACAAAAAATGAGGTTATTTGGGATATTCCTTTGCATTCCCATTTTTCATTCCTCCATCAAAAATATAGGCTCACTTGTTTTTCCATTATATCATATGCCAGTTTGCCACTGCAATAATACACTATTAATAAGCTTTTGATTATGAAGTGTCTTGAGATGCTATATAAACTGAAGTGCAGCCACCAAGATGGTACCTGATGAAATTGGTAGGGTGAAAAATCATCCTGCAGGCCTTCAAGAGGATTCCTCAGTATATAAATGATTTACTATAACATCCTGAATTAATTTATTGTCACAAATGATTTCTAACAGATCATAGTCAGAATATAGTAATCCAACCTTCCACATTCTTCAGGCAAAAGACCAGATAACCAAGTATGATGGATTTTGTTTATTTGGTTATTACTATCATTTTCAAGTGACTGCCTGTAACTGCAGTGGCAATGTTAACATACTTTTGATGGCTTAACTCCCTCTGGCCATTTTTTGCAGAAGACTGAGTGCTCTAGCCGCAAACCACATAGGTAATAATAACAGCAGCTTTCATCTGATGATTCCAAAGTGATCAGCAAGCTTTATGAGCTGACAGCTAATTTAACCATCACTTAAATACAGCTCCCTCGGACATGGAAGGTGATAGTCTTTAAACAGCATATAGACATTCTACTGTACACCACAATTCAACATAGAATGGGAAGAGAAAGAATGACAGAATTTTAGGTAAGCAGGATATAATTAGCCATGTTGGAATTTGACCAGGATATCAAGGTTAACACCCCCTACTCTTGTAAAAAGTGCCTGGGGAGTTTTATAAACAACAAGAAGTCAGGACCTCTCGTTTTCATCACATTCCAGACATTTTGTGACAGATATCCAAATACACTCAATACTAATGAAACACAAATTCACAAGAAATACTTATTATTAGGGACTAGATATAGGCCTGAATCTCAAAAGTATGAATTTAAATCTGAATCTGATCTACCCAGCACATCAGAGGTGTTCAGACGAGGATTTGGGTCCAAGTTCATTGCTAATTGAAAGTAGTAACATACCAAACTAGGGATATGATAGAATCCATGGACTTTTTGAAATACATGATCTATTTGTAGCCAGTCCAAATCAATGGTGGCTGACACTTTTGTATGTAATTCCTGGAAAGTACCACCCACAATCAGTATTGCTTGAAGCTCTGATCTTGTATATGGAAACATCTTAATGGAGGAAGGCATTCAAGGAATGATGGCATTCAAGATGGTAGCATCCAGTCTTTTAGGATTAGGATTGAGTAGAAAACCTACCAACTTCAGCACATGTCTACCTACAACTTCATTATAGATATGGAAAAAGTGAGTCTTGCACGAAATAGTGCAGGGACAGAGATATTTGCTTCACATTTGCCCTGCTACGTAGTCCTAGCTATTCATCTAATAGGAACAAGTGGGCATATTTCTCACAATAAAATTCCCTACTATTGCAATATTTTGCTGGGAGGTGGTGAGCATTGGAGGACATAAAACCTTCCAATTTCCTCCTTTTCAGTATTATATGTATCATGTAGATTTAAAATGTGTTGTCTCTATCTCAAATGTATTAACTCTTGGGTAATATGAATATATTGTGTACAATAATATACCTCTGTGAGTAATATGATTATACATACATCTGACTATACACAATAACTGCCCTCTGAAATTACTATAACAATGGTATTTGCATATTTATTGCATCTCAACATTTCTGTGCCATATTTGTTCACTTTACAAAGAAAATTATTATTTTCTTTCTAATTTTCTAACTTCCAGCTCTCTCAAAATCAGGCAGGGCTCTGTCCTTCTTGCACTACATCTCCATTAATAAAGAATATGCAGGACAATTTAGGTTCTCAGTCATACGCCTGGAACCCCACTGTCTTCAAATGATTGCTTCAGCAACACCAGCACAATCATATTACTGTCAGTGGTTTTGCACAGATGTGACTAATTGGAACCTATTAAACAATTCTGTTGATGATGCTCAAAAAGGCATAGGATCCAGCTCATTTCCTCTTGGCTTTGTTAGCTCTGCAAAACTAAAAGGAATAAAAGCAGCAAAAATGGATTTTTGCCACTGAAGTCAGCAAGTATGTCACAGAAAGTCAGCTGATCCAATATGTAAGAATATTTTACATTCACGTTTCAAAGCAGAGCTCCACTTTAAGCATTAATGACTCTTCTGACAACCTTTACTATAACCTGCTGATCTGGAGGAAATAGAGGCCAAGACAAATCAAAGGGCAATTGAACTTTCTAGCTGGTCCTTAAGGAGAAAATCCTGCCCTATCTACCTGGCTGCATAAAGCAATGCACACAGCAAAACCAGAGCCATTCCATGGGAGTGGGGAGGAAGCAGAATGTATGGAGCCATGCAAGGACTCCACACCATCTGCACCCAACACAGCACCACAGGAGACCCTTCTTCCCTAGCATACAAAGAGGCTGCAGATGGGCCAGGCACAACTGCATAGATCCACCAACCCCTATAGAAGATTATGTATACAGCAGATATTAGGGCGCGTGCAACCCTGAGGATTCCATTCCCTAACTCTGTAGGCCTCCTTGCACGAAACTAATACACTTAAGCGGCATGCTAGGGAAAAGGTTTGGCCTTAAATCACAAGTGACTGCAAAGATGATTAGAAAACTTGAAATTGTTATAAAATGACACATTGAAGATATGACTCATAACAATGTGCTGAGATGGTCAGGTTCCCTTTGGAGACTGGCCCTTGGCCCACCTTAAGGCAGCCACACTTTTCTGTCCTCTGAGGGGCAAGCTTTATTGCTATGGCAGTACAGCTGTGGTTATGACTTCCCCAGGAAGCCTATTCTGTTCTTAACATGAGTAGCAAGAGGAGAGAATCCTACTTCAGACTCTTATTATGGGCCCTGGGAGAGCTGGACAGATGTGTGTGAGAAAGGCTCATTTATACTGGAACAAAGAGAAAGAGCACTTAGAAAGGAGCATAAATATGAAACCTAGTGAGAGCAAATGACAGGAAGAGATGCAGAATAGTCTTGAGAGCTGAAGGAGGCAGAGCACATTAGCCAAACCTACGTCCTGGACTGGTTGGAAATCTTAGGTGGCCTGTTTGTGTGTCTCCAGTCTGGACAACTCTGAACTACTGATACGGAAATACTGAGACATGACTTGTTCCTCATCTGCTTTGTCCATATCTGAAGTAGACTTTGTGGGGCAGGGACCATGTTTTCTTATTCTGGGTGCAGAGCAACAAGGACTCAATAAATACTAACAAACACAGATTTTTTATGTGCAACCCCTCATGGTATTTCATTTGTATTTTTATTCCTGCATTCTCCATCCCATCAGGGCACTGGACAGAAAGGTGTGAATTGAACATCATGGTCTGAGCACTGAGCAAGAAGACAGGAACTCTTGAATTCTAATCAAAGTTCTGTCTTTTTGGCCTTGGGCATTTCACTTAACCCCGTTGTGTATCAGTTTCTGTTTGTGCAAAATGAGGGCTCATACTTACTCATCTACCTGCAGGGATGTTATAGGAATAGTTCGTTAATTTGCACAGTACTTGGAAGATCTAAAATTGCTTTCTATGCATGGCAACTTTCACTCTGTTTCAGGAAATACTAATCACTGTAAATGGTACACCTTGAAGTACACGGGACCCTCAGAAATATGTATTGATTGAATCTATGTGTTCCCAGAAGTAGTATCTCACTTTCTTGAGGCTATACCTGTTCTAACACTATCACAGTGCAGTTAATCGATATACCAGTAGTTATGGGTACAATATATTTTTGGTACCATCCTAGCAAGTCCAATAGATTGTGGAAATACTCCAATCTTGTTTTCCTTCTCTTATGAATAGTTACTGCTGTGTAAAGCCCATTATTAAAAATTCAAATAAACAATTAATTTGAAATAAGTCATAAACCACACATGCAAATCAAGATAATTGTCTTTAAATGAAGCCTAATTATGGGTAGTCACAGATGTTATTCCATATCTGAGAAAAATAATTCTACTTTAGGTTAGCACTTGGGATTTAAGACAATACTGTAAAACTTAAAAGATTTAAGAATTATACTGTTGGAAGTCAGACTATAATAAGCTTTAGATCAACAGTTCATATAGCATCAAGGGATTCCTAACCGCCCAAGAGAAAGAGTTCCTAATATACTGTAACCTACAACTTTTCCCTTGAAATGTCTTAGTTCCATGAAGCAATAAAACAGTCTGGACTAAGTTACTGAAGTTCTTTGAAGTACGGGAGAGACCCATAAATAAGGTGAGTACTTTGGAGGGGGGCTCATTTTGTGGTACACATATACAACTATTTCATAGTCATCTTGATTTGTTGCTGCCTGTAAGTCAGTTTCCTGGGAGCTATAAATCTTCATTCAAGTAAAACTAAAATGTCATCAGTATTCATTTGATGCATTTTTTTACCCCACCAGGCCAAAAAAAAAAAAAATGTCAGCATTCATGTAAGCCCTTCTATGCACAACTTGAAGCTCCACATTAAAATTAAGGATCATAGATTCATACAAATATTTCATACCAACTTGTAAACATTGGGTAACAAACATACCATTTCATGGCCAGAAAGAGTGGTAACTGTCACTGAAGAAGTAAAACTGAGTTATTCTTTCCAGTTTCAAAAGAACAGCAACAAGTATAAAAAAACTAGATGTGATCTTTGTCCTTTTCTCCCCTCAGACACCTGCACTCATCTAATGTTTCACTGAATCCTGAAAAATAAATGCATAGCTTCAGTCTCCTAATCCATGTGGCTCCAGAGACCACTGTTACATGAGAACTTAAACTGATGATGCTGAGCGTCGTAGGGGCCGCTTAATCTTTTTTAATTCAAATCAACTGAGTCCCATGTGGCGCTAGGATGATACTCTATATGCTGCAATCAGACTGACCTAGACTTCTTGTGCTCTAAATGATTAATGAAACTGCCTCCTAGCTTGTTTCCATGGTGATCTGAAACTTGACACTATGTAGGAATCTGCCATTCACACTGAATGCATTGAGAAGGAGGTAGACAGGAACAAAACTCCACCAGTTTTACAGAGTATGCTGAATTTTGAATCATTAGTCGCCTAGTACTGGGATTGTTGACTCTTGAAAATATGAGTGGGATAATATAGCCTAGTTAATATAGTTTTAATTGGGTAGTTTATTGGTCAAGTATGTTTAAGTATAAGCAAAGTTAGTTGCTTTGAGTGCTACCTTCTGAATATCCTTTCTGTATGTCAATATAGACTAATGTTGAAACAGCAGTTGCCATACATTTGTAGCTCTGTGAAATGAAGTTGATCAAACCGTTCAAGTGAGGCAAATGTCTTCTAATTTTGTAAAATGTGCATTATTTCTAGACCAATTTCAGCTTTTCCTTAGTCCATGAGGAAGATCTTGAAGTTCCTGTGCTCATGCATTTTAATAGGTTATAGTGTAATGAATATTTCAAATATTTCACTGCAGTGTTCTGAGGCTTTTGATATTCCTCTTACTTCATTTTTCAGAGAGATAGCATTGGAAATCATTTAGGGAAAACATTAAATATGTCACAGTGCTAATGGTGAGTTCCTGACAATCAGTGCTAGAGTATAAATGTCAACTATGAGAGGAAGGACATTCCAGTGGTTAGGGTACAAACCAGGGAACAAAGATAAATTCCTTACTCCACCACAGACTTCCTGTGCCTCAAGTCCCCACATTTGGGGTTGGCAATACTTAGTCTTGTATATATGTATCACTGCTTTATCTGCTTCTTAAAATGAATGGGCCAGATTCATGAAAAACCAAGGCAGTGGGAAGTCTTCCCCAGATGAGGGTGCAATATCACAAGTTGTCCACGATCCCCGATTCTGTGCACAAATTGCTGGGGAGGGAGATGTACTGATTCCACAGATATAGGATAGTAAGTTACACTTGTTTCCACCCAAGAGGATGAACTAGGCCTGATAACTGCCTTTCTCTGTGTGTCCTTTTAGATCCAGGAAGTTAAACTTGAGCTTTTAGATGTGAAAATACACATTTTCACATTCATTAGACAATAGCAAAAGAACTGAGTGAAAGTGCAAAACATGTTTATGTGGGTGAGATTGAAAGCCACCACACATACCCGGTATCAGGCTACTGCCACTGAAATCAGGCAGATTTTAATGCCACTTGATAAAAGCCACACAGACACATTTCAAAATCTCTGAACTGACTCTCTGAAGTCAAGTCCCAGATTTGTTTTGGACAAAAACTGTACATAATTTAATATCTGTGGCAGTGGTTTTCTTGCATATGGTACATTATCAGAAAGCGGGAGCACAATGATATTTCAGGCAGGGACTGGCTATCCCCATGTGAGTGCTTTACAGGTTTGATGGCCTTGTCAACCATAGAATCAGAGCTATAATAATTACAATCATATTTAAACACAGATGTTGCTGGGAAAGTTCTAACATATTCTTTGTCTTGTGTTGAACAAGATTAGTTTGTCTAAGACCCACATTATAAAACTATATTGCTACAGACTATCTAGAGAGACAACATAGGAGAAAAACCACCTCATTGCTCAGGGATATGCATGGCTCCTAGAAAACAGCCAGCAACATCTATATTTAAATGCAGTTGTATCTTCATGGCCATGATCCCATGAGCCTTAAAGAGGAACGTTTGTACAGATAACAACTTTCAAATTCTGTGCCTGACTCAACCATAAATCATAGTATTCACATCGTTTGTGTTTGCGTAGCTCTTGGACACTGATATATAGAAATAAATAATAAGCATTCAGCTTTTTCTTTTTATTGTTACTACAGTTACAACAATAAAGGGCATCCTCTCCCAGAGTTTATCATCGGTGCTAAATTTGTAGACAGTATGCAACCGGGAGGAGTGGTGATATGTATTTTGGAAGAGAGGACTGAAAAATGATATGGTATTGATACATTAGAGAATAGGCTAAAATCAATATGAGAGTCAATTAAAACAAATTTTAAATACCATAATTCTTGTGTGAAACCACTAACCAAATACAGTGAGAATAGAAGTAGAGAATTTGGCTAAGCAGGAATGCTATGTATCTGTACAGTGTCTAACACTTTGATCTTGGCCCTGGGGTGCCACTGCAAGACAAATAAGAAATAGTAATAGCATAGTAGCACAGAGAGAGATCTGGGGATTTACACTGGCTAATAATGTGAATTATGAACAACAGTGCAACATTATGGCAAAATAAGGCAAATGCTCTGTATTGAATTGTATTAATAGGAATGTCACGTGTAAAAGAAATAAGGCAATTATTCAGCTCTACTTAACTGGATAAGCCTCAGTTGGAACACTGCATGCTATAATGAATACCACATTTAAATACATACACACACACATTAATTAAAAAACTCAAAAGAGAACAACAAAAATGAGAAATGATATGGAAAACAACACTTACAAGGAGATTTAAAAAAGAAGGGTTAATCAGGTTAGACAAAAGAAAATGGAGGGGATATAGGATTGCTCATAAATACATGAAGTGATGGTATTATAAAAGAATAAATTACTCTTATATTAATTTTATGCTAATAGTCTCACTAAGTACGGAAGAAAATGTAGTGGGCTATAGCAGAGAAAGCATAGATTAGATATTATGGGGAAATGTAGAACTATAAGAATACTTAAGGAACAAGATGACAAACAAGCTTATGGTGTCACCATCTTTGAAAATATTCAGTACTGGCCCGGACTGTAGAGCCAGCTGTGAGTGACAATTCCATTTTTTGAAGGATTTTGACATGTCAAAATTTGGCTTTGTTTAGGATCAGAATGAAATGTGAAAACGTTGAAATTCTACATGGTGGAAAATTTAAAAAAATATTCATTTCAGATTAATCGGAATTCTAATTTTGAGGCAACTCAACCATTTCCATGATGACAGAATTTGATGTCATAAGGACAGGACTGCAAGTTCAGTGTAGGGTCTAACAGAAGGAGAAGCCAAGTCCCAAAGGGAAAATACTTATAAAATCACAGATAGTAACAGCAAAAGAAACAAAGACTACAATGGGACTACTTAAGTGCCTAAACTTTGCTTACTAAATTAGGCACTTAAGTAGTCCCAAGGCAATGATGAAAAATTGGCCTAAGTCATAGTTTCTTTTATTTCTGTTAATTTCTACTAACTAGTTTCCAAGACCCATAAAATCACTCATAAAAATAGCTCTCTAAAATATTGTCTATTTAAAATTCACATAGTAATATAAGATCAAATGGAAATTCGACATTATGGCAGTATTGGTTTTTACTAGTCAAACTTTAGAATCACATTAAGGCCTTTGACATTTATACAAAAACCCTCAGTTTTATAGCTACATAATTCAAAATACAATATGTCTGTATAATATATCTATAGAAAGAGATCAGTTATAGATATGCTGTATTTTGCATTGTGACCCTAAAATTTATGCTCCCTCCTCTTGTTATCAGAAAGCTGCATTAGCAAATTGCCTGTCAGTTTTCAAAGCTCGGTGCTTAGAATTTGCAGCCCTGGGGATATCAGTAACACAAAGATTGCCCCTTGAAAGCTGGAATGACCCTGTGCCCTACAGCTCTATCTATCACATAAAAATGTACTGCTCCAGTATTGTCACTTTTCACAGCTTAATCTTGATATCTCTTTTCAGGTTTCCTGCTAACTGACAATGTCAGTTACAACATTTCACACAATTTTTCTTCTCTATGCGTGAAATTACATATCCAGGAACTGTGAAAAGAGAATCAGCAGGATCTTGGTGGTTCCCTGTATGCAAAGAAAGTTAATCACTGTTTAATTCTGAAAGAAGAACTGGGCAATTAGTACAGGAGGAAAAATAAAAGAGGTCCCTGAATGTTTGTTCCCATTTTAAATGAATTTGCTGTGAATTGATTTAATTCCCTTTGTGCTTCTTTTAAACAAACATTCTCATGAATGCATTTACTGGCAAGAAAGTTTGTAGAAACACCACATATTAAGCAAATTTTGAAGAAAATTGGCAGACAGGGATTGCTGAATTCTTAAACTTAAACATTTATACCAGAAACCTGGCGATGTTCATCCAACAGGGAACAGAAAAAATATGTGACTTATGCGTCCAATCAAAATTAAGCTATGTATTTCAAATTTTGATGACTAGCAATGATTTGCTTGCTAAAAAGCTACAGAGCAAGAATTATTTGCAAATATTATCAGACAAAAATTACAATAAATATTTTATTAGTTGCTCATAGACCATTCACATAACAGAGAGAGGAGAAATTTGAGAAAAAAGAGGGGACATTTGTCTAATAAAATTATTCATTGGCAATTATTTGCAGATTTCTATGAAGCAGCAAGAATAATATGGGATGTGCACTAATGTATCCTCATCCTAGAGATTACTTATTCTAAATGTTCCACCAATTTAGAAGAAGACAAAATGATAATAATTCATCCACCAATATAAGATGCTGCTCCATTCCCTTCAGATCATGAAAAACTTCCCAAACAACTTTTTGTCACACTAATTTCAACATATGAATATACATAACAAGTGTGGGAGGGATCAGGGATGATGAATTTGACAAGCAGAATGAAAAGTAAATATTAATCCTTGTTGTACACACCCCTTTTTACTCCCTTCTGTAGATTCTTTGCTCTGAAGTTACAGGGCGGGCAGTACAAACATAAGCCAATTTCTCTGCCGATATAAAGGGGCAAAACTGCATTGAAGTCAATGCAGCAACAGCAGCTGATGATCTGGTACTTATACCAGCAGAGTAATCTGGCCAATAGGTGGGTTTTCCATCATACTTTCTTTCCCAAAAAACACTTCAACGAGCAGAGAGCCAAGTCCAGCCTATAATGGAACTACACTACAGCTGCTACAGGAGCAAAGCTTCCTACATTGATGGAAGTGGTTTCTCCATCAATGTAGTTAATCCACCTCTCTGAGAGGTGGTAGCTAGGTTGATGGAACTAGCCAATTCTGCCGCATGGGTTAGATCAGCCTTACTACAGTGCTCAAGGTGTGATATTTTTCACAGACCTGAACAACGTAGCCAGGTCGACCTAATTTTTAAGCCTAGACCAAGCCTTAGACATACAAAGCAGATATTTAAGTGCCCACCTGATAGATGTAATAGATTTAGGCCTCTCTGCCTATAAGTATGCCTCAACAAATAATACACACTTTCATAGGACAGAAAAATTTATATTCAATCTATTTTACACACATTAATTAATCTTCAGTAACTATTATAGTATTATTCCCATTTTAAAGGGGAGGAAACTGAAGCAAGGTGACATGTCCAAGGCCACACAAGGAGTCATTCTCAGAGCCAGTGTCAAAACTCAATATTCCTGCTTCCTAGTCTTGTGCTCAAAGCACTAAATGGGGGATCTCAAATTTTCCCATAGTGATCTATGTTTCAAACCTATATATATACATGGAACACCGGCCTTCCCATTTATGACTGCTTAAACCACCTTCCGTCCCACCCATAGTCATGTGACATCCCCATGGCAACTACGGCAAGTGCTTACCTTATAAATAATATCAGGAAACTACAACTACTTTTTCGTCTTCTTTCAATGCAATTTAGCAATTGGAAATGAGGAGAAGAGCATCACATGATGATGTACTGATGACTAGCAAGCATTTTGGGACCACCACTGATCGATTGGACACAGTTTGGGACCCTCGGTACTCAATTATGGCTTTGTCTAATAAATGACCCATAATGTGTGCGTATAACTGTTCTCCAGCACTCCCATAGGCCTCCCTTAAACTGTCTCTTAATTAGAGTCAATGAGTAGCCTTTCATGCTTTCTTGCTGTCAATGATACCTGAATAACAAACAAAAAGAGCTTTTGTTTGCCTAAAGAATTTTGTCCCATCCAAATGGAATTTTAGCCTTCCTTAAAGCTAAAGAATGAAAACATTTCTCTGTACAGAGGCCTGGTTTAAATGGGAACAAACACCTTCTCTTGAACATAAAAATCCCTTCCAGATCAGGCTGGAGAGACAATTGACAAAAATAAGTGCCACCTGGGCAAGGTAAAATTTCCCCCGTTTTCTGATTGTATTAAACTTGTTTCATCATTATTAATTTACATAAACTTTCAAAAAATTATTAATAAAACCTTATTTCTAACCTATATTTGTTACCTGAAAAGACTCACTGTGTTTCCTGTATCTCTTATCATTATCTGTATTTATTTTTTCAAATTCCAAAAATGGCAATCATACCTTACAAAATCTACTTGATCCTAATCTATTTTTCCATTGAAAGGATCACCCATATTTTATTTTTCCATTCATTAATTTTGCGGGATCTGTCCTTTTCCAAAAATGGCTTATCACACATATGGCTGCTAATAAGAATTGTGTTATCAGTGGGTCCTTCCCCAAGTCAATTTCCTTCTTTGGACTATACCCTAACAGAACCACTCTGGATTCTGTGAAACACTCTCTCACATGTATGAGGCATTTAAAAAAATCTCCCTGCTATAAGATTTCCCACTATGGACAAAGAGTCAACTAGAATTGTAATGAAGGCTTTTTGAGGTAATATTATGAATGTTATCTATATAGTAGCCAGCCTGCTTGGATGCTGTTATTCTAAGCACTGCATAGTTGCATAGTAAAAGGATGGTCCTTGCTGGGGTATTAAAAGTAGTTGCTGGAATTTTTTTTAAATGAACAAATTACTCTTATTTTTCTTCAAACACTTTATAAAAAATTACGAACATTCAATATGTAAATTCAAGCTTCCTACAGACAGCTTTAACCAGTACTTGAATAAGATAGGTCTGACTGGCATTGGTAGCATTCCCTGGGCTATATTTTCACATGGATAAACTACTCTTGACCAATTTCTTCAGTATATTAACACTAACAGTTCCTCCTTTAATATTAGATATGCAGGTCTTCTCTTTAATTCTCTAATTCTCTTTAAATCTGAGCTTCAGCAAACATACTGTGGCCAGGGACTGAAAATAATCCACTCTTTGCTAGTGTACGTCTGTATTTTAAGAAGGTAATTTAGGGAAATGGTTATGTATAAGAGCTTGGCTTGAGTTCATTTTTTTTTTTACCTTAAGGATCACGAGCCATAGGACAACCAGGGCCCTAGGTCCTAACCCTAGTGTGTTATATTTTGTGTGTGTCAATGTATCGTTTGTGTGGCTGTCCTGGAGTGAGACTGAGGTAGGATTTCTTCTCTAGCCTCAGAATATGGCACTAACATTGGCAATACACGCTTCCACAGGCTACAGTACCAATAAACCTTGACCTTGCTCTGGAGGGAATGGGCAAATGCTGCCCTCAGTACCACAGATGTAAATCAGATGCAATTTTAATGAAGTCAGTTCAGTTACTCCGGATTTATGCTCAAATGCTGTAAACAGCATTTGGCTGACTATCTCTTGACGTGAGATGACATTTCTGTCTTCTATGTCCCATTCAAACCTCCAACAAAGTGGCCAGATAATGCAAATTGTTGTGGTGGCTTTTGTAATACAGACACATGATCAGTGGGAACTGGATTGGAACTACCAAACTCATTTGATTTCAACTGTATCTGAAATGTGAGTCGAGAAGGGAAAAGGCATTATACCCCATTACTATTTCCTGAGCCATCCTGTTCCCCATTATGTCATCCTCCATACTGCTCCACTTTTTTCCTCTGTATGACGGTGAGCCTATATGATTTGTTGCCAGCGTGTTTTCATTGCCATTTTTCATTAGTTTTATGAGAATGAGACTATCACCTATATTTTCACTGGTTACCTGAATTAGCATTTGAACTCTGGTCTCCAAAACTGACCGACAGTACTCTTTGACACTCATGCATTAGATTTGCAGTGCTACACCCTTTTAAATGTGCCCTATAACTTTAAAACTATTTCCCATACAGAATCATACAACTTGGCAGGGGAGCTGCTTTGATTCCAACTATGAAGGGGGCAGCATCTAGAATTTCAGTTCATTTTTTATCCTGATGATCAGAAGCCTTCATTCTGGGTCTGAAACTGCAGGGTTTGTGGCAAGTAAAATCAGTGTCTCAAATATTTAAACATTTTATTCTATCCATCTCAGGTAATCTAATGAAAGCTACAATTCTCATGAACAGGCACTGTCCACAAAAACTCTCTAAACCTTTATTTTCATTAAGACTGATTAAATGTAATATGAGATTATGACATTTAAGGGTCACTGCACTCTTACTTATTATAATTGAATGAATATCCCTTAGAAAGAGTCTAGGTCTGACCCTGCCAAGAGCTAAGAAGTTGAGAGTTCTCAGTACTTTTTAGGATCAAAACTCAGGGGCTACAGACCATACTTTTGTTACTATACTGGTGATTTCAAAGGGCTCTGTGATGTTTTTGGGGATCACCCAGAAAAGTGATGGGATCTGTCACCAGCTGCTTTATAACTTTGGGTGCCTTAATGCTATGACTCAGAGCTCTGACACTAGTAGCCAAGCCACAAGCATAAGGCCTCACCCTGGCTTCCACCAGCCTAGTTATTCCCTGCAGGATGACCTCGACAACCTCTTCCAGTCCCAAGTCCCCCACAAATATGTCTTACCAAGTTCTTAACTACCAGACACCCAGACTTTTCCCGTCTAGTTCATCACCCCTGAAGGAGTGAAACCTGGCCCCAGTTATCGTTCATTTTTACACACATACTCCATTACGTTTGCACAACAGAGACCTGATTGGGGTAAAACTAAGCAAAACGTTCTTTTTATAGAAAAATCATAGATTCAGGGATGAAACAGTGAAGAAAAGCAAACACATGCAAGTTACACAGAAAATAAACATAAAGATCCAACCTCAGGATTTACACTTCTATATTAGCTAAAGGTCCCTTTCCAAGGTTTTGTCTACACTAGCACTTATGCCAGAAAAACTTCTGTCACTCAGGGAAATGAAAAAAACACCCCTGAGTAACATAAGTTTTGCAGGCATAAGCACTTGTGTGGACAGCGCTATGTCGGCGAGAGATGCTCTCCCACCCACACAGATACCGCCACTCGTTTAGGTGATTTTATTATGTCAGCGGGAGAGCGCTCTCCCTTCGACTTAACACGGCAACACAAGTGCTCTTACAGCTATGCTGCTTTAAGTTTTAAGTGTAGACTAGCCCTAATACAAGTTACCAGTTCCCTCTGAACAGTTTCCCAACCTGCCGTCTGTCCTACAGGAGATCCAGTGTTTTACAGACAACACCCTGCTTAGATGTTCCACACATATGTACATGCATACGTTTATAAGCATAATGTGTACACTTACTTCCTAATGACCATCAAGTTCAGAATATTACAAGCTTTCATAAAAGACCTTACTTGACATATTTTTATTCATAGTGACATTGGATATAACCAATTGGTTTAATTGCTTACTCTTTGGGGTCCCTTGGGGTGTCTGGACCTTGATTGTCACAGGCCCAAATCTACTATTCCTACTCATTTTGGGACTGTTCCTATAGCACTGTGGCCAATCGGAGCATTGTTGTTAGGTTCAAAGGGAGCAGGATCGTGATTTTGGAGCAGCACAAGACTTCATGAGCAATTCCATTGCAGGCAATAAGACTACTCATGGAGTAAGGTGCTACACAAATGAGCTATGGATGCCAGCTTTGGGACCTACAAAACACTCTCTCTCTCTCTCTCTCCTACTGATGGGATTCGAATTTGGTAATTTGTAAAGTCTGAGAGACGGAACTATTGGCTTCGTTTAATGTGATAGCAAAAAGCCAGAGAGGAAAACGAAGTGGGAGTGATTTAAATGAGATTCCACTCTTTCATGCTCACTTTCTTTATTTTAATAACCTTGATCTTGATTTTCCCCCCACTTCTTTTTCTACAGTTATTAAGCTTTTTCTGGCTTCTCTTTGTTCATATTATTCCATATGTATATTACAGCTTTTACAATGCCAGTGGAAGTGTTGTTAACTTCTGTAACTGTACATGCCTGAAACAGAGATCCTGTACCCTTTGCAAGCCAAATGTACTCTTCTGGTATGAAAGACACATCTCACTTCTGCTTCAGTGAAGGCTTTAACTAGCCCACCCTATCAGTAGCTCATGCTTCAGGCTGATGCAGAGGAAGGCAATTGTATTGCCTCAGACCCCTTTCCCCATATGTTTCAGTGGGTTTCACTACAGCTGCTGGTCTCATGCAGTCCTTGGGTTCCCTGAACATGTTATTTCCATGCTGTAATTTCTAAAAATCATGGGAAAGCTTGTAGTAACTAAAACCACTTATATTCTCTTTGTACAAATATGACATACCTCAGCTTTGTCCCATTTATTATTTTCCAAGAGTAGGGGACTGAGTTTCAAGACACTTGGGTTCTATTCCCACTTCTGCCATTCACTCCCTATGTGATCTTGGGCACCTCACTTGGAAGCCTGGAGTCATTCTGCATTTAGAACTCAAAACAAACAAAAGGATGGCAAGATCCATTTTTTAACCCTCTTGTGCCTCTGTTTAACCTTTACAAAAGGGGTAGATGGGTTCTGTGAGTAGGATACTGAACTCAGAATCAAGAAACCTGGATTCTATGTCCAGCTCTGGCACAGACTGGTTGTAAACCTTAGGCAAGTCACTTTATCATTCTGTATCTCAGTCTTCCTATCTGTAAAATGGAGACAATGCTACTTACTCTCTGTTGTGCAATGCTTTGGATGAAAAATGATTTTTAAAAAGAGCTATGTATCATTAATAAAAAGCTAACTCACAAAGATACCAATGAGGATTAATTAATAATATCTGTAGCATTTCTTGAGACCAATAGATGAAAGATTGTTAATATTTTAATTATAATACATTTTATAAATGTTTTAAGGTCCCAATATATTAAACCATATTTTTGTGATTCATGACTCATTCTGTGTGTTTATATTAAATCATAATCCTGTTGTGATTAATTTAACATCTATACAGACCTCCACATGTTAACGAAATATGCCTAAGGCTGCATTAATACCAGATAATAAACATATTTGAAACTGCATACATTATTGAAGTTTTAATACATTACATTACTACAGTTGACTCCAAAGAGCACAGTACCGTACAAAAGATTGCTCTGAGTTTTATGTCAGTTTTTCCTTATAGGCCTTTATAGCTCACTAAACCCTTTGCACAAGCAACACAGTTCCATAAAAAATAGGTATTTGTATTTGTAAATGCACACGAGGTAATTAAACATCTAATTGTTACCCTAGTGCATGCCAAGTGTCCATTTATGCAGGCAAAAGCAGATAAAAAATGTTCACAGTTGTGCACATGCAATTCTGCAAGCTGTTCTAGGGGCTATGTTCGAAAATGTAGCCTTTGACACACTTCTTGTGTCTACATCACTTTATGGTAACTTTTCATTTTCCAAACAATTTCATAGCCTATTTTGTGCCAGACAGCTGCCAGATATTTGAAAATACGCTTAAAAATATAAATGAAAAATCATAGTATATCTAATACATTAAAACTTGAATAATGAGCTCTAATTATAGCATTCAGTATCAGAAGGCTGCAAAATATATAGCACAGACCATAAATGTACATGCACCGGCCTCAGCATTTCTAGAGTTCCCATCACTGTGATATTTGCACACCTTGGTTCACATTCAACCTACTTTCCCACACTTCAGCCCACATTTCAACACTTTGATGAAGACAGGCTGAGGTTGTTTGCATCAGCCCTCATTCAGCAAAGCACTTAAGCATATGCTTAATTTTAATCACATGTGTAGTCCCATTGAAATCAAAATTAAGCTCATGCTCCAGTGCTTTACTGAATCGGGGCCAGAGCTGGGAGGTGTAAGCTCTCTTTTCCTATTCAGCCAGTCTCCCTTTCTCTGCCCTCAGTAGCTGCACCCTCAAATGAGAGAGACTCCTTCCCTTTTGAAGAGACCTAAGTGACAAGACAAGGTTCCTGAGGCTGTTGGGGATATGGAGGCTTGGGGTTATAAGGAGGCGCCAGCTGGTGGGGGGAATTCCAAGCAACCCCCAGAGGTTGATTCACTTTCAGGCCTGTCAGAACCAAACCACAGGGTTCTGTTCCTGACTCCCTTTGCGAGCTGAACACAGCAGGGTTTGTACAATTCTAGTATCACCACAGATCAAGCATATTTCTGTACATGGAAACATTCCCTCGTCTGTCATTACATATGCCCAATTGGGTATGTCATGTTCTTTTGACTGCTTGATTGCAATTTGGCAGTAGTTTCTGACCAATCTGCACAATTTATATTTTTATGTATCAGATACTATGTTTGCACTAATGCAGACCTGAAGAAAATGTATATTGTCCCCTTCAGCCTAAAATGAATAACGGCTGTTAAAGAAGGTACATAAAATAAAACTACATGTCACCACTGTTTTATGTTTAGACTAATCTCTATGATGTCTTCTCAACACCAGGCTATAACAAAAAATTATTTTTCAGATATACTAGCCATAAAAGTTGATATGGAAATATCTTATGCTAAATTGGTGAATACAAATATGACCTAAACTAGAATTTACTTTGATTTCAATGTAAATATTTCAAGGAATTATTCAATTAGCTTAAACTACTAAATATAACATTTCAGAAGTTCTCCTCTGAGGTCCTGGAGATTTTAAAATACTCTGCATTAAAGCAACGTTAAGGAATATGGTCCAAGAGAGTGAAAATATTAGTTCCTTGCACTGGAATATGTTGCATAATGCACAAAATTGTTCTGTGATTGTACAGCACCTGGCACCAGCACCTAGTCCTGGTCTAAGGCTGGGACTCCGAGGCGCTAAACTGTTCCAATAATAAATAAATAAATAAAATAACATTCAGCCGACACACATGTAAGCGTTATGGCTGGAAGCTCTAGAAAGGATGGCGCTCTCTTCTCCCATCTGTTGGAGAACAGGGTAAAATGGTTACCGAGCTGCTTTATCTAAATCAGCAGTTTACCTATAACTCTACAACAGTGGTTCCCAACCTTTTGGAGTGAAAGCCACACTAGTTAACATTGGTAAAACACCTCCCCCCCATTCCTCCACACTGGCCATAGACACATATAACCCCTATAAACACATATAATGGTAATACGGTAACTCTGGATCACATAAATAATAATAAATTACTCTTACCTGAGTAAGAAGCTAAGCCTTCCCTGGCGCAGCCACCGCCGCACACCCCATGCGGCCCCACCTCTTCCCATCCCTAATCAACGGAAGGTAATGGAGGAGGGCCCTGGCGGGTTGGCTAGAGCTGTTCCAGACCCCCACACCAGTGTGGGGCTGCTCCTTTCCGGCTGACCATGGGGGGCCTCCCCCCCGCCCCGGCCCGCCCCGAGCTGGGGGGGGGGGGCTGAATGACTTCAGTATTACAGAAGCCTCATGGCCCCCTGGTAACCTTTGGCATCCTCCCAGCCCCAAGAGGGGTTCTGCACCCTAGGTTGGGAACTATTGCTCTAGAAGCTCTCAGCCCCATCTATTGCTGAAAGAAGTATGGCTATAGAGAGAACTACTTTTATATAACCTTTCTACACAGAATTCCTTTAGTGACACTTCGGGAACCATCATATCTGCTTACAGACTCGGAGTTGATTGGGTTGTGGAACAGAATTCACAGTGAAGAGAGAGAAAAAGAGCTCTTACCTTGGGGCAAAAAAAGTGTGGTTGAGGTTCATGTATGCTCCTTGTTCTTCTCCGCTGAAGATCCCCTGTTCCAATGAGGCAGCCCTTCAGCTGGAGATAAACAGAGATGACCCCTTGATGGGGCAAAGTGCAGAGAGGGCTCTTCAGTGAGGAGAGCAGCAGCAGAAAAAGGACACTATGGTGAGAGCCCCCTAACCAGACATTAACTAAAGTTGAAATCTCTATATCTGGATGCAGGATCTGGATGCAGAGCTTCTGGGCAGGACCAGGCAGCACTCCCCACGGGACTGGAGACAAGCCTGCCCGAGTGTATCTCAGCACTGTGAGCCTACTCTACCCACTGACACCAAACCATGAATGTGGTCTGGCAGATGGGGAAGCGATATGGAACAAGGGCATTTCGCTATGGGACATTCACACAATCAAGTGGGGAACTTTGCCTCCTGTCAAAGTTACTGTGTGGGAGTATTTTACTTATCATGCATATAGATATATTATTGTTGTGTTTCCCCCAAGTTGATGCTTTGTTCCCTTTTCCCTTAATAAAGTTTGCCTTGTTTCATACACAGACCGTTGCAAGTGGGGAAAAAGAATGCCTGTTAACGTATTTAGTGATCCCAGAAATTCTGAGCTAGGGCTTGAGCTGGAGTTGTTTGTTAGTTTTAAGAGAGATTCCCTAGCTTTTTTAACCTGGCTCTTGTCGCTGCCAATGCCACTTGGGTTACCCAAATAATGCAAAGTCTGTTCATGTTGCTGTCACATGAAGGAGGTAATCTCCCATGCTTTCACATATTTTATGTGAAAATTGCCACTTTGAGAAAAAGTCAAATGTTTGAGAAAAACTAGCTTTGGTAGGCTATGAATTAGGCTGGAATGAAAATGCAATTTTATTCATTAACTCTGGTGAAGCTTATTAAGAAGAGTTCTTGAGCACTACTGTTCAGGAAACACCCCTGACGATAGCTGTATATGAACATTACTGAAGAGGAAGTGAGCCACCAGTTGCCTACATCCAGTATCCTTCATGCAACCAAGGAAAGAAATTAGTCATTTGTTGGCATTCTCAGCCCCCTGTTGCCCCCAAGGAAGAAAAAGTGGTCTCAACTGGTATCTTCTGATACAGTCAGAATAGGGATTAAACCATCAGCTGCTTTCTCCTTGGGTCCACCTACCAGTTCCTTTTGTAAGGGTTTCCTGCATCAGCCAGCAGGAGAGAAAAATCGCTCACGCCTTGGCTGGGAGCATGCCACAGAAGAAATTGCAGTATGAGCATCCTTATGTTTAGCTTGCCTTTTATGATTTATCTCCCAGGCTTTCAATTCCTACTGAAACAACACATATTGGATTTCTTTTCAGATCTGTACAAGGTTGTCCTCCCTGCTTAGCTTATTCTGACATTATGCAGCAGCCATTTAACAAAAAGGTGCTTGAGTGTTGGTCCATGAACCACCAAGCAACAATATTAATGAAATATCCCAGATATCTTTTTTGAAGGAGCACAGCCCCCAGTGCTCCTAGAATTCCCTATCTGTGGTCTCTGTCCTACTGCTGAAGCCTAACAAGTGAAATGTGCCTCATTTCAGTCTGAGCCTTGAGCTAAAGTGTAAACTTTACAGGAAATCTGCAGGAAGAATCAGGAGAAATAACAAGGAAAAGAAGAATTAATAAAATAAGAAGTTCTACCTTCATAATAAACAGCTCATTTATTGTAATGTGCTTAAGGCCGATTTCTATCACCTTTGCTCATGCTGAGTAGTACCTTGCTTCTCAAGAAGTTCCACAAGTTTCATGGAGTGAAACTCAACTCAAGATGAGTTGAATTGGCAGAACCTGTCTCTTAGTTCATTGGTTACTGAAATTTTCATCCACTCTGCCACTCTCTTTTTACCACACCCCTGAGCAACGTAGTTATATTAATCTAACATCTCTCCCTCCCCCCATGGAGATAGGGCTATGCTGATGGGAGAGCATCTCCCATTGACATACCTACCACCTCTTTGGGAGATGGATTAACTATGCCAAAGGGAGAGCTTCTCCCATTGGCATAGCAGTGTCTTTACTAAAGCCAAAAGCAGCACAACTAGAGCCTTTCTTCTTCATTTGCCCATCCCCTCGGCACTTGAAGTTTCAAGATTGTACAAAAGAATCCTATAGAAGGGACATATAATGTAAGAGATTTGTGCAGGAGACAGAGCTCTCTTGGGGGCTGGTCCAAGTCTAGGGAATGAACTTCTTCATGAGCTAAGAACCACCACAAACCTCATCAGCTTCTTCTATTCCAGGCGCAAGATGAAAGAAATTCCCCTTGCTTTCTCTAACACACAACAAAAAAATTAAACGAAATCACTTTTTAAAAAATCTGTAGATAATTTTCCTCAAGTGGAGAGGAAGAGAGAAGGCAAGAACCACAAATAACAGATGCTAGCCACGTTGCTTAATGCACTACTGGAAGGCAATCTGATATCATCATAATGGGTGTGGGGAAAGAACCAGAATAGAATAGAGTTTTTTAAGTTTAATGCTTATTAACTTTTCTTCTGAGGAAAAAGACTGAACACAAATCAGGAAGAAGTTCAAAAGAAGATGTTTTCTTTGTCCCATGTCTATGACCTACTCTTGAAAGCAAAAACCAACTTTGTTCCCAAAGACTCAGTTTTGAAGTAACTCTGTCTTGCAAATTGCATTTTGTCTTCCTCCTTTTTCTTGTCCACAAGTCTGCCAACAGTATTACCACCCCTTCTGGGATACTGGAATCTTTGGCCTGGGAAGGTGGCTATTGTATAAATCAATTATAATGGGTCAGTTGCTCAGCCAGCATGAACTGGTGTAGCTCCACTGGCTGCAGTGGAACTCTGCCAATTTACATTAGCTGAGAATAAGGCTCTGTCATGATTGCTGCCAGAATTCATACTTACTTTAGTAGAAATTCAAGTTTCCATTTAAATCCTTTCATTAAATGTTGGATTCTGCTGGTCAACCGGTAGCCTAGTTATTCTGTTCCAAAACCTAATTGCCATCTGGAATCTGTAGCAACAACTTGAGAACTTTACACTGTATTATCCATAAGACTACCTCTGCATTCTGCCACTGTGTGCTCTGGAATCTGGTTTTACACATATATAACTCCAGTGTTACCAACAGACTTATACCAGTCTAAAAGTGGAATAATGCAGAGGTGATCCAGCCTCGTCTTCTTGCTTTTAATCACTCTCTCTCCACAGTTGCAATTTCCTTTCTTTCCTAAATCTTTATTTGCTAAATTTCCGTGGGAGGATAGAGTTGTAAAAGGCTAAGGAAGCCGATTCTTTTTTTCCAGGAAGGAAGAAGCTAGAATGGTCACCCTACATCACCTTCAATGACTTCCTTTCCACCTACAACTCCAATTCAAAACTTGTACACATTACCTCTTACGCGTCCAACAGCTCACTATATATGGACAGCATCTCTTTCTCCATCGTCACCACCATTAGATATTGGGAACCTTTTCCCTCTTCTCTCCAAACCACTAATTCATCTTTAATTCCTTTAAATCACCTTAAAACCATGTTCATATCCTTAGTTTATGATTGACTCTGGCCAGCTTATTATGATAATATGCACTAACTACAAATGTATTCCTAGATTTGTAGATTTTAATGTCAGAAGGGGCCATCTATTCTGATAATCTATTCTGACCTCCTGAATAACACTAGTCATAGAACCTCACCCAGACTATGTCTACACTGACGGCAGCAAATTCATTGCCATCAGATCGATTTATCCAGATCAATTGAGCGGAAGTGACCCGGAAATCAATGCTGCTAATTCACCTCCACCAGGTGGAGTAACGCTGTGTCAATGGGAAGGCATTTTCCATTGGCACAGCAAACTGAAAACACTACAGTAAGTAGAAGTTAGGAAGTCGATGGACGATACATAAGCTACTCTACATAACTTGTGTATCTCCCGTCGACTGTCGCTGAATTTCGTGGCAAGTGCAGACATAGTCCCAGTCATTCCTACATCTAGCTCAATAACTTGCGATTGAACTGAAGTATGTCTTTTAGAAAGACATCCAATCTAGATTTAAAGACTCCAAGTGATGGAGAATTTACCACATCCCTTGGCAAACAGTTCAAATTGTTTGTAGACGAGTCTTTATTGTATTGGCTCTCTTTTTAAAATATTCTTAACTTTACCTGTTTTTTAGGAATCGCTACATAGATATGTTGCTTCTACTTAGTAAAAATCAAGATCTTAAAACCACTGGGAATTGTGAGAGCTCAACATCTGTCAGGTTTTGGGCTAAAGGTTCCACAGAGTGTAGCTGTAGTAGTCTGAGGTGCCTGTAGTATCAGTACATAGATACTACATGGTGATGAGTGCTTTCAAAACTTATAGATTAATGTTAAATAGAAACCCTGCTGAGATGATCAGAGTGTTTTAGAACAAGATTGAGCAAAATATAGGTACAGGAAAAACATAATCATTGTGTAAAACCAGACAACATATTACAAAACCAAGTAATGGAATGTCAGGGGCCTACACAGGCGCTGAGAGAGACTAGAACAGAATAGACCTCTCAGTGAGTAGAGTTTTCAGTTGTCTATTACAAAATGTAGCGGGATGGACTAAGGTGGGTGCCTAGGGCAAAAGTGCACCACATTCTCAGGACTATTATAGCAAAGGCTCAAGCACCCACTAGCCAAAGGCATAGTTGTGGACTCCTATGGTCTCAAAATGGAGACGTTCCGGAGGCTTGTAAAGGAAGTCAACTTCCTTAGCGTTAAGGGCTGCAAGAGGCAAAAGGGCCATTTGAAAATCAAACAGGAAGTACCTTTCTCAAGGAATTATATGCCTGTCAGCTTGCCTCCCACATTGTCCTTTACTCCACTGCCTGAGGAAGGCTATACTGTAATTGCTCAGATATACAATGTCTAGTGTGTGTCCCCATTTAACTACAGGATCAATACCTTAGTTTTGTGGCAGAACGTGACAGAAGTCAGAGACCGATTTAATGTTGATCTGCAGTTGATGAAGTACTATTCTTTTTATTTAAAAATGGCATCAGCTGTAGCTGTAACAGTGACCCACACTCCTGCCAGTGTAACAACACTACATTAGAAAGCTAACTTTATAATGGAACATATGTGCTGCATATGATATCAAACAAATACCCTTACTGTGGCCTCCCTTTTCTGTCCCTTGCTTGCTGCCATTACTTCCCATGTCATGCTATGTCATCTAATTTCAGGTTGAATGCTGCTCGTCTTACTCATGTGCACTGGGCCATTTACCATTCATGAGCACATGAGCAGGATTTGACTCATAATGGTGTAATTTATTGCACACGGCATCAAGGTCAGTTGCTGCATGAAAATTCTGTTCTTAGTTAGACGTTTGCAAATCCTATTGAAGCTAATGAGGCCATACAGGACCTAATCCCACCCCATTGATGTTGCTAGGACAAATTCTCAGCTGCTTTGTGCTGGTACTGGAAAATAACACTAAATAGCAGCTAAGGATTCTGATAACACAAGGGAATCCACAGGTGATGCAAAGCCAGTGTAGACAGAGCTACACCACTGTACTTCTCCTCTCCCTGGAAGTGCATGGTGGGAGTGGAAGGAGCATCAGAGTGGACAAGCCAAGGAGGAGAGGGGGTGGTATGGAGTTCACAGTGCTCTGCCTGATTTGCTCAAGCAGCACATCAATTGACTGCATCTACCAAAATTTAGAGCAGCCCTAAGGCTGTTTTAAGCAAGGCCCCTGGATGGCCCAGGGTCAGAGGACCAGAAAGGGCCATGTAGAGCCACTTTCCCCCTGTTCTCTTCATCTATGCCAAGAATTGAGCCCAGTGGTAATTTTGCCATTGACTTAAACAAGGGCAGGATCAAGGTTCAACTGAGGACAAAATTAGGCTCACAGGGTGAAAAGTTGGCCCATTGAAGTCAGTCTTGTCATTGATTTCAGTGCAGCCAGAATTTTTCTCAAAGAATCTAAGTGATACTGAATTCTGTCCAGAGACAAGGCAATGAGAGTTTCAGGCCATGATCTCTGTGTTTTCTTTTCCACCCCCAAACTCTGAATGTGCCTTTTTTTTCTAATATCATGGTGCTTAATAAACTTTGGCCTGCTAATCTGAGTACAGTGGAGCTTCACTAATCTATAATCCACTAATCTGCAAATCCAACAGACAGCCCCTCCTCAACTCCAAGCAAATATTAATAGCCTGGAGCTATAAGGAGGCGTCATATTACTAAAATGTCTTGCCAAATCTTGAGAAGTGCTGAGCTCCTGCAACTCCTAGTGAAGCTTAGGGGTGCTCAGCACCTTTTGTTTTTGGCCCCATTACTTCTGCAAACTGGTTAGTACATTTATCAGTATACTATGAAGTAACAGCACAAACAATTACAGCTAAACCGAAATAAATTATCAGAATATCTTTTCTAATACATCATATTTGCTCTTCCAAAGTATTTGCTTACTTACTCACTAAATCACAAAATTCAGTAATTCCCAATGGGCCTCGCTGTCAATTGTGTGAATTAGTAAATTGTAAATGTATATATATCCTGATCTAACTTTGGTTAGGCATAATCTTTTTTGATAGTGATTTTGGATATGTATGTTTTAAGGATATGTTATATATAGCCACTTTTTTGTATATTTTTTTAACAAGTGAAGCCATGAAAATGAATACAGAATAATCCTGTCTGCCTTGATTGAGTCCATGAGAAAGGTGCAAAACATAACCATACATGATCCCATGTGTGTGTGTGAGTGAGAATATAACAGAAATGCTTTCACATGAGGGTTTTCTTTCAGATTTTATTTGCACACGTTTAATGTAGTTATTTCCAAAGTGAGTGATTTGCAATAACCATATAGGCAGTATTTTCCACAATAAAGATTCACATTAGTTCTACCCACAAGCTAGTTACTTGTGTGATGCACATATAATGATCACGCTTGTGGTCACTGTGACCAAACCTAATTATTTTCATTTGTGCCTCTTACATAAGCCCTTTTTCTCCAGAATTAGCTATTTCATTTAGTTACAATTGCCTTAATGCAGTCCACTATGCAATATGTTTGCTTTTCAACTAGATGCTGACTGAAGCCTGAAATGACTGAAAGTCATGTCACTGATTAATTGGTTTGGACATTGGTTTTTTTCTTTTTTTTTTGGGTGGGAGTGGGAGGATTTCAAAAATAGAGGCTAATTGCAAAAGTTGAATTTGGCTGTGGATTCAATTCTCAAATTCTCCAAAGTTCAGGAGCTTTGAAGCATACAATTTACATTTTTCTTAATTAATTCCATTCATCCACACCATGACAATCTGGTTCTAAAAGCAGGAGATTTGAATTTGTCATGTATACCTAAACAACCAAAATCTATGAATATGAAAGCATATAAGGACATACCAAGGACCAGCACAAATGAGAATTAGGCACCCAGTTCCCATTTATGTTTGAAAATGTCCCACTAAACATTTTCTTGAACTATTTTGAATGGAAGTATTGTAAACATGCTCTTCAGATTGGGTTTTCAAAAGGGCAAATATGATGGCAACGGCAGCATAAATTGGCAGAAGCCATGGAAAGCCACCCAAGGTAGAACCCCTGTGGGATGTGAATAGTTTCAAAGAGCCATCATTTAAATTTATGTAGTATAATCTCAAGGAAACCCATTCCCAACTTCAAGACATTCCTTAGTTCCCAAGCAACTCCTTGATGATACGAATGCCTTCAAAGTGGGACATCAGGGTAAGTTATGTGAGTATTTTTTCACAGAGGACACCTTCTAAAAACAAGAAGTTTTTCAGATAGGGGCATTTTCAAACGACATGAAAATCTTCAAAGGAACGGCCCTAAGCATTGTAAACTCTTCAAAACAGGACAGACATTATGCAGACATACACACATATACATGTACACACGCACACAATGTGAAATCTTTCAGGCAAAACAAGCTGCCCTAAGCAATGTGAAGGGTTTTGTTTTGAAGAAGGGATCCCCTGCTGTGGTAGTAAGTATGCATGTATGATTACAAAGATGTCTAATTAAATTATCCTTATCTGAATGCTGTCTGAACTTAACAAAGCAGATAATAAGTTCCAGAAACAGATACTGTGTGTGAGGTCAAAATTATTTTACTTCCAAAAATTGGAGCCTGAAATTAGAGATGTACGGGTAATAGAAAACATGATTATTTCCCCACTCCCATAGTCTGCACCTGAGGTCCCACTTTTACCAGCTAAGTCACAATGCTAAAACATCATCCCAAGTCTGCCTCTATGAAGAGAATATGGGCTTGATTCTGATTTCATTTATATCAGGGGATTTACTCCTGTTTTATACTTGTGAAAATTACCTCAGTAATCAACTCCTACTTGGTTATATTTTTGTGCTGAAGCCCTAGCTCCAAAAGTAGCATTTCCAAAAATGAAGTATGAGATATCTGGATCAGGGTAGTAAAAAGAGAGTACCCTCTCCTTTTTCTCAGATTAATGGCTGAGTCAAATAAAAAAAAAAGTGTTGGTACTCTCCCAAGCTTCACCCACAACCCTATCTTTACCCACTTGTGGTACAAAAAGTGATGCCATTACGTTTAGACTGTGCAGATCCTCATAATATTCTTCTACCTCCTTGCATGCTATGATCAACTGTGAAATATCTAACAACGCTGGTATGCAACTGTCATCATTATGCTTCAAGGAAAACATGCTAGAAATGAATAGGAGCCATTCGCACTTCCCTACACTTTCTTTACAAACTTAGACAATTCAGCTTCTAGTTGGTGGGCTAACAGATATTCAAGCTAACAGATATTCAAATTTCTACATGTAATTTGGTTTATTTCCAAAATGTACAAGTTAGTTTGTAAACTTCCATGAAAACACATTCTAAAATGTTACCCGTTCACCTCAGCAACCTAAAATCCACTGATTTGTTCCCTTGGAACTCTTTATTAAAGTCAAAGGGGAGTTCATGGTAAAAATCAATGGGAAGAAGAGACCACTTTAAATGATCATATATCCAGTCCAGAAATCCCATGCATTCTAAGGAGAAAGTTTAAAAAAAATAATTGACGTGGTCTCTTAAACAGAGGAATTAAGTATCCCATGCGCACACCCTTGTTTGACTTTAGAAAGCCTATCTTGGTTTTTTTGTTCTCCTTAAACTCTTTTTAGTGACAGCCCTTATTCTGTAAGGAGCTCCATGAAAGCCCCATTGGACTCCACTTGAGTGCAGAGGACTGTCTGCACAGAGCTCCTTGTAAGATCCGGGCCAGAGATGGTAACTCTGGCTAGTAGATGAATCATAATATAGCTACAGGTGTCTCCTGTGTTGTACTGTAATCACAGAGCTTGCTATTCACAAGTACTTTACTTTCTAGGTATGGTGTCAATCTAATAAAAAGATGGAAAAGAAGGCCATGTCCCTCCCAGCTTTCCTTGGTTGAGAAATTAGCCTTTTAATCAACTGAATCAGCTTTCCTCTGACATCGCTATTATTTTCAGGATTTGACTGGGAAGGAAATACCATGTGAACGGTACACACACAAAGACACACATGTATCATATTTATTTGATTTGATTTTGATTCTGTATCTGAATGAAAGCAGGAAGACTAGAGGTGCAAGAGAAATAGCAAAAACACTACAGAAAAAAAACCCAGCACACCATCATTTTCTTTTTAAACTGGGTATCATTCAGATGATGTTTTGGGGAACAATTTAAGTTATTATTTTATTTATTTATTTATTATTATGCAGATTGTTCATCCATCCTTAGTTTGGTACTGCAATACTATTTAAAAAATAAAAAATTCCACTGATCCCAAAAAGACAGACAACTGTTATTGACCCAACGTTTTTTGTTGATGCCATTCCGTTCTCTAGGACTAAGATGACAAGAGGCACAATCTGGATTTTTGCCTTCGAAAATGAGGAAAATAAATTTCAACCCCTAAAGCTGAATTTCTGCTGCCCTGACCCTGATTTAGGAAGGTATTTAAGCATGTGCTGAACTTTGAGCACTTGAGTACTCCATCCCATTCCACGGCTTAAAGTTAGATACATGCTTAAGTATACGCACAGCTCGTTAGGCCAGATTCTGGACCCTCACTAGGGACCCATTACTCAAGCAGCATACAAGGCCTGTAAAGGAGGTAGGACAGCATAGAAGTGGCATATTTGATTCTTCATTCCTTTCCCCATACCCACAGCATAGAGGTATGGCCAAGTAGATTGAAGAACTCTGCCCTCTGGCAAATTGGGGCTGCAGAGCAGCTCACAGTCAGCCAAGTAAGACAGTCATAATTTAGAGCTATTTTAAGTTATTTTATAGCTCAGAATCCGCGAAGTACAAAGGTGGTGTAAAGCCTCCTTGGGAGATGGGCAGCACAAAAATCTGATCCCAAGGAGTTATAAATATGAACAAAATTCTTTTGCTGCTTCATCGATCAGGGAATGTAATAGCTATTACAAGGCCAGCGTGGTTGAGTCGATTTCTGAATTGGCACTTGCTTGTTAATTACCTGTTATATATTATTACAAAGTAATATCATAGTGTCAGAATGCAGGGTTAATATCATTGAGGTCCTAGATATGTAGGCATGCTACTATAATCATGGCACAGAAGACAGTACTTCAGAAATAAAAGTCTTCCAGCAAACTGAAGTTTTTCTATCCAAGATCAGTACAAAAATAAATGCGTTAAATCTAGCAGATGCGCAGTGTCTCTCGTGATATTGTGGAAGGGTCAATACTATAAAGAGAGGGATTTTCCTTGCATTGGGCTCAGCAAATATGTGTGATCAAGGAAAAAGAAGTAGAAATGAAGACATGCTTCCCTCATGTTAGAGGAAAGGTTGGTCGAGAACAGTTCATCATTCTGTACAGATTTCCTCTGTAATGCTGCCAAAGTCTGTTTCAGATCACTGCATAAGTGATAGAAATGCAAAATAAAGCTGCCCTACTGTCCCTACTTTTTTGTTATTTAAAACTAGTTGGTGATTAGAGGTATATCCAGCTTGCTTTTCTGAGTTGAGTTCCTGTTTGTGTTGTTTCAATTTCTGGAAAATTAAACACATTATTACTATTTGTGTCCAGCTTCACAGGTGCCTGAAAAGGGACTTGATTCTTCTCTCACAGCAATTTTACACTAGAGGTACGTCACTGAGCTCACCGGGAGCCATTCCAGGTTTACAGTGTTGTGTGAGAGAGGGGAATCAGGCCCAAGAGCCCTACCCTGAGACAGTGACAATCTTAGGGCCCTTCTTTTGGTTAGGCTAAAAAAAGCTTGGCTTATTTAGCCTAACCAAAAGACGGCTGAGGGGGGAGACATGATTGCTCTATAAATATAGCAGAGGGATAAATACCAGGGAGGGAGAGGAATTATTTAAATTCAGTGCCAATGTGGACACAAGAACTAATGGATATAAACTGGCCACCAGGAAGTTTAGACTTGAAATTAGACAAAGGTTTCTAACCATCAGAGGAGTGACGTTCTGGAACAGCCTTCCAAGGGAAGCACTGAGGGCAAAAAACCTAGCTGGTTTCAAGACTGAGCTTGATATATTTATGGAGGGGACGGTATGATGGGACAGCCTAATCTGGCAATTAATGATCTTTGACTACTAGCGGTAAATACGCTCAAGGCACTGGGATGGGACGTTAGATAGGGTGGCTCCTGAAATACTACAGAGAATTCTTTCCGGGTGTCTGGCTGATGAGTCTTGCCCACATGCTCAGGGTTTAGCTCATCACCATATTTGGTGTCGGGAAGGAATTTTCCCTCAGGGCAGATTAGCAGAGACCCTGTGGGTTTTTCGCCTTTCTCTGCAGCATGGGGCACAGGTCACTTATTGGTGGATTCTCTGGTGGATTCTCTGTACTTTGTAGTCTTTAAACCATTATTTAAGGATTTCAATAACACAGTCAGAGGTTAGGGGTCTATCACAGGAGTGGGTGGGGAGTTTCTGTGGCCTGCGTTGTTCAGGTCAGACTAGATGATCATAATGGTCCCTTCTGACCTTAAAATCTATTAGTCCATAATCCTACAAAACACTTCTGCACATAACTTTAAGCACGTGAGCGGTTCCAAGGAGTCAGTACAACTGCTCGCATTGATAATTGTGCTTAAAAATTAAGTGCATGATGTTGTGCAAAAGGAGCACTCGGGACTGGTTCAAGGGGAAAAGGCAGTATGCCACATTTATTACCAGAAACTAAATTAATAACTATTTTAAAGCCTAGGTACACACACATACACAAACACACAGGCGTCCGAACACACCAGGAAATGTTCTGTAGTTATATAGCTACCATTCCTGATCGTGGCTTGAGGTCGCAGCTTGGGTCCGTTGCTGGAGTTGGTGGCTCATGGCAGCTACCTGGCCAGGGAAGCTGGGCACGAGGAGAGTGAGGTGTTTGTCGGGCGCGCACCAACGCTCTTCTTTGATGGTCTGCAGAATGTTATTCCCCAGAGCCTTGCAATCTCACCCAGTCTTTTACAGGTTTTTGACTTCAGTGCAAACTTATGAGTTTGGCTGTGTTGTGACACTTCTCTGTGACCGTTGATTGCTGGACAATAGCAGACGTGACTTTCAGCTCATTCTTGGTGTCTTGACTAAGTTTGTTCTTTTGTTTTCTGGGGTAGATTCTTTTCTTGATTTTTAGAGATGTGTTCACACTCTTCAGCCGTAAGGGTGGACTCCACACTTCATCAGGACAAGCTGGCAGTTTGGGTCTGATTCACACAAACATACACCGTCCATTCACACATTGTTCAGATAAGGTTACCTATTCATATAAAAGTTTAGAAAGAGTTTTGTACAAGATGGAGTACATTTGGCCAAAACGGGGTTTTACATTTACAATATGGAGTACAGCTGAGAGGAGTTCAAATATTACAGACAGAATTGTGAGATGGTGATGATACATTCTGGGTAAGAAGGGTTGAAAACAACTTTAATAATAATAATAATGATAATAAAAGAAGACACACTTATTACCTAAGGGCAGCTAGGTATAAACTTATACAGCAAAGCAGGGTGGGAGTGAGTGTCTCAGAGGAAAAGACACAGCCTTCCCACCCAACCATGCGAAACAAAAGGACAGTGGTTGGAGCCAAGCGCTCCCCAATACCAAACAAAGAACAGACAGGGACTGCCGCAATTTGCAACTAAGTTGCAAAAAGCAGCAAATTGTTAATTGCCAATAAAGCCACAAACGAAAAGCAGAGATGGACAAACACCTCCAGGAATGAATCAATTATCAAATCTATATCTAAAGACACAATTCTAGGAATGATTTGATTATTAACTAAATATAAATATATATATATGAATGAAGACTGACACAAATATAGCTGTTAACTAATTAAAACTATATAGAGATTGACACAAATAAGGGTATGAATGACCAAAGCTATGAATGAATCTACCGGGTTACAATTTTATTCCTACAACGACCCACTGGTAAGTATATGTTATGTGCCATTCTCTGTGCCCAATCCATTGACTATCTAAGTTCTTTACAGCCCCAGCTAGGAAGCCTTTGCTCTTTAGCTCTGGAGGTTCCCGGTACAATCCCTGGTATCAGCCAGGACGGCAGCTGTCACACATACATTTCTGCAGGTTCAGGGCCTTCTGACATCAGAGGGTTTATTGACATGACTGCACAAGCGACTAAGAGCCTCAAGTTCCATCCCTTTCATGTAATAAACTGCCTTTTATTCTCTCCTGCTGCTATTTTGTAAGTAATCATAATTTACATGCGTACAGTGGAGCTTTAAGTTCACTTTACTATGGAACATAATTTAATTACGTAAAATGGTAAATACCTTCCAAAGCAAAAACCTATGGTCATTGTGGTGTTCTCCACATAAAAGTTGATCGCACATGCATTTTTTCTTTTACACCATTAAGAACTACCATGATTGCTAAGATTTAGAAGTAACACCATAACAAAATGTAGATCTGTCAGGGAAGAGAAATTGTAAATTATTACAGACATGTGTAATCCAGGCCTCTTCGCTCCCTAGACTTCATGGGAACAAAATGTACAAATTTGTGGTAAAGGAACAGCCAATATTTGAAAAGCAACTAAAGAAAATCTGTACATAATTTGTTTTCACAACAGCATTTTTACTTGCATGTGACCAAATTATTAATCAAAAGACTGGTACTATATTCAAAAAAGGACTTTCAAAGAGTCATCACTTAATCATACACACACAGAGAGATGTGTGTGTTAACATACTGGAGAAATGCACTGAGCTACAGTAAATACGATGCATACAAATACTGGAAAACCAGAACTTCCCATCTAGTGCTAATGATGTTTAGCATCCAACATAAATCCATAAGCAGGGATTTAGTGCACACTATCAATATTGTGTATTTTAGGCAGGTACTGAGCACCCAGCTCCAATGTAATGAATGTACACATAAACCTTAAAATTAGTCTTAAAAGCATATAAACCACTTCAGTTGTTAAGATTTTCTAAACCCCACATGTGTGAGTAATATCACTAAAAGCAGGTATGTTGGGTAAAAATGAATGATGTCCCTTTTCCAACATAAACCCAGAAGTTCATCTTCCAGTATTGTTTATAAATAGAAAAGAGTCAATTTACTTAGGGTCTGCAGGACTTTTCAGTACTCCATTTAGATAATGACAACATTTTTAACACAGCTATCACTCATTAGGTCAAGAGGTTGTGATTAATCAAGAACTGTTTTGGTTTAGGTTGATAGCCATCTAGACCCTTTAGTTTACAGTTGAATGAAGATGGCTTCAACAGTTTACAGAGTGAACTGTAATGATACATTAGACAAAAATTGAGATGGGGAAGAGAAGCATGATCTATTTAACCATTCCATCTGCATTACAATGTGTTGTGTGTGGATTTGTTGATGCAATGGTACAGTAAATTAAAATCTGCTGCGAACTTGTTAACGTATTATACCAGTAGGAGTTCATTGGCAGGTTACAGCTAGATGTCTGCTGAATATTACCAGGCAATATTAAAGTTTGGACTAAAAGAGGAAGGTTCCTTCCAGCAATAACTGATTGATGGAGAGGGCACTTCCTGACTGTTAACAGCTGACTGGAAGAGCAGAGACCTGAGACAAAACAGGTTATGACACAAAATCTCACAAGAAAGATGGTTTTGATGAGATTTTGGACCTATATACAGACCAAAGAAATGGGGATCTGTTCACATAAACTCTGGCATGAGAACCCAGACTTCCAGAAGATTAACTAAACTGAAATGAATCTCCAGACATCTTAGAATATTATGTACAGCATGCAGCTTCCATGTTTTTATAATGAATTGCAGCCAATGTCTAAGATTACTTTCCTGTATTTTTCCATTGACAAACACTTCCTGATCCAGTTTTCTGAATTGCTATAGGAGCCTTCTCTGAAGTAAAGCTCCTCAGTGACCCAGTGTGAGGGTGTTCCAGTGTAATACAATATACTGACTAGGAAACATGGTAGTATACTCATCTGCTCACGATCTATGTGAACACTCTTTTTGTAAATATCTGTATTCCGACCTTTTTAGTTTTAACCACACCTTGAAACATTATACTGCTATTATATCCATTACATCAAAAGTTTTCATACTTCATAAAAGAGTAAGTAGGCATTCCTGAGATGATCCACTCTTGTATAATCCAAATTTAGGAAATTAGTCCTCTTCCTATGATGTTCAATGCCATTTACATTAGAGTTTAACACACCTTTGTGCCATAACACAGTTCTCCACTTCTTCAACTCATGACCCTCTTAGATTTGTACTTATGGCTGAGACCAAAGAGAAATATTTGCAACAATTTTTTATTTTAATCAGATTTTACAAGCTCAGATAGGGAATGAACTGCATGCTCTGAACTACATTGATGAAGTACCATCTCTCCCCTTCCAATAACCATTTTCCTTCCAATAATGAAGATGGGTATAAAGCAGAGCTGCAGCAGAAGTACAAAAAGAAGTCATCCATTTTTTTTAAACTATTCTTTATTCAATCCATGCCTGCTGTTCCTAATTGGATCATCTGATTAATCTATTCTATGCATCATATGTGCCTTGTACAATACTGAAATCCACCAAAGAAAACATTAATGAATACAATGTGTTTGTACATCTGCTAAGATGGAGCCTGTGTGAGCTGCTATATTCTTACTGGCTAGAATTGTTTGGGAAAATACAATGATGATATATTGTTGCAACTAGTGTTCTAGCTTGCCCTTGTGTTTAATGAATTAATCTAGAGACCACACGTAATGAAGAACATAGACTGCTGTATGATTACTTTCACTCCTTAGTGAATCTGTCTATGCTTAATAAAAATTAGCATTAGTTAAGAACATCCAACTGGGTTCTGGTGAGCCATCAATACACACAATTTATACATATTTTGGAATGTTATTAATCCCTTGTCACATGACTCAGGAAATCTTTCTTTGTGATATTCCTCCTCCCTCTCTCATGGGGCACACTTGTCTTGTTTTTGGTATGAAAATTGCCTTTTGAATCTGCTGCTTGTTGAGCTGACTTCTTGCCCTTCAATGGAAGGTTTTCATGCCCAGGAAACTGTTTTTTCTAGTGACGTCTAATGAACTAAAACATCGTTCGCCTACAGTATAGCACTACTAGTAGAAATACAGCATAATACCTGCATTAGCTATTTAAAGAATTCTATGCTTTGAGACAAGGAAATGCAGGACAGACCTAAAACCATTAAACTGGGTACATCAAAGGATGCATTACACATGCTTGAAGGATTAATGTCCCTTTATCTAATGATCTAATTAATGTTTTTATAATTTAGCATGCTATTAGAGAGCTTTCAGTGAGCACAATGTTTGCAGATAAAACATGAATTCTAATTCGTTAGGAAGTTGCTTCTTCTGATCCTATTAATACAAAACATAACCCCCATGTAATCTTTGGAAAGTCAGTTATTTCAGCACATTGCACAGAAGCAGCAGGTTTTTCTCTCCGTGACTCAAACTAGTGTGCAGGAAAATAACAATCAAATAAAACACACTTTTCAGCTGAAAGGAAGGATTTGCACAGGAAAGAGAAACTGAATAAAATGTTCAGAATTAAAACCGAGTCAAAGGAAAATAGGCATATAAAAAGGCAGAACATCTCAGCCAACCTAATCATGAAGGCCACAATCTTGTCTAGCATTTGATAAAATCTGGAGATTGATACTGTGCTCAAATCCCAATAAACTGATCACCTACTGACATTTGTCACAATGTTCAGGAACACGATTAGATTCAGGGCTCTCTGAAATGCTTAAGGCATGAACACAAATCACTCACGTAGTGAAATGCACCCTCCTTTCTATTTTACACAGTTCAGGTACAAAAGAAACAAAGATGACACCAGCTCAAGTCTGCTCTGGTGACAAGATCTATTCCTGGAAAGACAACGCCACCAAGTAGGTATTCAAGTCCTAAATTTAACATTAGACAACTGTCCTTCACCAGGGGTTTCAACACCCAGAGAAAGATCATCATGACTCTCCCCTTTCTTTATGGCTAATTGGGGAGGGGTCCCTAAACTCTTCTCTATTATAACATGGAGTCAGGGTATGAAAAATGATTGATAGCTACTGTCAAAATACATTTGATCTACTAGACAGGAGGTCAGGTGATCTTGGCTGTCATCCCAGCTCTGCTCTTGATTAGCTATCTGATCTTGGCCAAGTCACTTAACCTATCTAAAGCCTCTTTCTCATCTGTAAAATGGGAAAAAAATACTTACCCTTCTTTGTAAAGTGCATTTAAATCATTAGAAAGCGGAGTTATGATTTGCTTTTTCAGAGGCTACGGGGAACTGACGATGGACAAGGAACTATAACACACTTCAATCACAGATTCTGTCCTCTGAAGGCATAGGACTCTTAATTACTTCAGGTAGCACACACCTATAATGCAGAGCAGAGACAGATTCAGAGGCTGGTATGAATCAGGGCTCAAACTAAAATATCTCATAACATAGTTTAACATGGCTGAACAATTTGATTCAGTAGCCTAACAATGGTGAGCCATGCAGTTTAAGCTGTTCTGCTCTTTCACAGTACACAGACTTCAAGGCCTGGCTTAACACAGAGTAAAGCAATAAACAGCAACATATTTTCTGTAACCACATATTTCTAGCACTTTGAACCATTTTATATTTATAAATATTTTAGAACTCTTTAAAGCATAAACATGGCTGTAATGTAAACCAGAGAGAGACTCAGGAGTGTGTATGAAACAGAGCACAAACTAAAATTCAGTGGCAAAAAAACAATGTTAATGCAGAGTTAAGGTTGCTTGGTGTTATGCAACTGAATGCTGAGGGGAGCAAAACTCAAACTTCTGAAAAACAGGAAATGCATAGTCAAGGTTGCCCATACAAATTTAACTTGGCCCTCTTTCAACAATGCCCCAATACGTCTTGTTAACACACCTTTCTCTGCCAACCTCACAGTTGCTGAAATGTACAAAGTCTTCACCGCCTTTTACAACCCATTCACTACCACTATTCCTTCTAACACTATTAAAGGACAAAGAGAGAGAGAGAGAGAATGTTGTAACAGAGTCATATCCTCTGTGGATTGGGCACATATAATGCTCACTGACCAGTAGGCTGCAATATCATGTGACAGCAGAAGCAGAAAAAACTGTTATTAATGATCTTCATTCTCATAACACCCCTCATGTACCTTACAGGGGTATTTCTCATGAGTAATTAGCTCATACTTGTACAGTGCTTTGAAGACGTAAAGAACTATATAATTCCTCTTATTCCTTTTCTTATGTTCTTCTTCCAGGGCATGCACCAGCTCAGCAAAACAAGTTCAATGTGAGAGTCTCCTGCCGAGACTTCTCTTAAACTGCTTTCCTGAATTGCTAGCCCACGATGGCAGGGTTAAGGATTCTCACTGAGCCCGCACAGCAACAAAAAAGAACAAAATGAGATAAGGTTTCACTGTTGCAGCAGTAATGCGTGGGATTTCATTTATGTAGTTAAAGACTGTTGCTTGACAGAACGAAATGTGATCTCTCAAAGTAAAGATTAAAACTGGTGGACCCAGTACAAACTATTTTTGGTTTCTAGTTAATCTTCTGCTGAATTATCGCAATGAAATTTTTCACAGAATCCCAGCATCCGCCACTTGGGTAGATACTGATGATACCTGATTATTCATCTCTCTGTCTACTGCTTTTTGTCAGATGAACAGCACCCCCTAAAAAAAAATTACATGGATAGCTTTGAATTTGATGCTTAACACCTAAGAAGATTTTGTTTCAGCATGAGGAAAGAGGGAATAAACTGGGAAATACCCTTTATCTACTGACCTTGTGCCACATTTTACTATCAGTCATATCCATGGCTGTACATATATGCATTTGATTGAAGGAAAAACCTGGCACAAAGAGTTATTTCCATTGATCTAGAGGTGAACACACAAGAAAGCAAAAAGTAAAGCAAGACTAAAACCTAAAAGACTAAAAGAAAATAAGTCCATTAAAGGTTAACTACTTACTTTTTATTGCTTGTGGTAATAGATAATTGGCTATCTACAGTACAGTATATTATTTCACCACCTTAATAACTTGGCTTTATATAAAAACTTTTCACACAACACTTGGCTCCAAACTGTTAACTTTTTTTTATTAATGGTAATAAAACAACAATCAGCCCACAATAATTTCTCCCGTCATACCCTAGTGAGCTGAAGTATGTAGCCTTCTTCTGAACTCTATTAACTTCCCTGGTTCCTAATGATAGCTTATATTTCTCTAGAAATTGCAAACACCATCCACTCATCTAAATGGAGACTTTTTAATACACATCATTAGGCTTCTACATTCTAAATTCATAAAATTTGCAGTTCAGATCCCCTTAGTCACGTTCACCTAAAAGACTTTTGAAAGCATCGACTTTGTTAATTTCTTTTTCTCTGTGGGCTTTAGTTAGTGATGAAATTCCCAAGATCATTTCAAATGCATTTGTGTGTAGTAGATAAATGCCTAATTCTGAATAGGGTTTTTTAGATTCTCTGACAAAATGCTTCAAAAGTAGAAATTTAAAGATATTCGGGTATTGCAAAACAATTGGGTTTGAAAATACTGCATGCTTTTCCAGAGCAAGAATCTAAGGGCCAGATCCTGCTCTAGCTGTTTACTACTCCACTAGTCCAAAGCAGCCTTATTGCTAGTTTAACTAACCCTGTGAAAAATTATACCCTCCCTATCGTCCGCTCAGGGTATATATTCAGGCCTAAGAGTCAATGGGTAGGCGTTCTTGTGTCCCAGCAATCTCCAACTGAGCTGATATGAGATAGAGCAGTTGTGAGGCTGCTCTAACTTTCACTGGTAGATCAAGCCAGTGGGTGAACTGTCACATTATATGGGAATCACAAAGGTGAGTTTACTTCCTGCACCCTTTTTTTGCCTTTCACTTAGCACAGGTTCGCTGGAACTGAGAATTTGGCTAAAAATATTGATGAAAGTTATCTAGTGATCATTTATTAGTATTTGGTTGGTTGGAATAATAAAAATGACAAAAGGTGCTGCTCAAAGACCTCTGACTCTGAATATTGTTATTCCTTAGATGCCCACATTACACTAACCTAAGACAGCCTCCCTGAACAAAATCCATTACACACATGCTCTTCATTTCTCCCCTAAAAACAGAGCAGACTTCCAGTCCAAATTCTGTTTATTTTAGGCCAAGTGGGGACCTACTTAAACTGGAAGCTCTTTGGGCTGCCAGCAACCATAGTCTTGTAACGATGGTACAATGAAATCCTTGATTCCTGATTGGGGCCTCTAGGAGCTACTTGCAAAGCAGCAGTCAAAAGAGAGCTTTCTAAAAAAAAGAGTACAGAGAAATCATTCTGGAAGGTTCCTGATTTTCCTGCTATATTGAAATGTATTTGCATACTCATAGGAACTATAGTGAAAGATTCCATACCCAGGAAAGATGAGTGTTAAGATGAAATCTAAAGGTAACATTGTATCATTTTTAAAGGTTGTTTTTGATGAAGAAAATCACGGTTCATGGTTAAATAAAATAATCACAGCAGGCAGAGATGGAAATGACCTATTACTTCATCTGGGACCTAGCCCTGCTCCCAGTGAAGGCAGTGGTAAACTCTGATTGATAGTAATGGATTCAGCCCCTAGCCCGTTTCTCTACCAATGCAGGACTGTTCCGCACAGTACATTTTTAGGGTTTTTTTTTCCAGTCTAGTTTGATATGTGCCAAGCAGCAGGGCTTCAATCCCTTCTTCTGAGAGTCTGTTCCACAAATTAGTAGCATAGATCACACAGACAGAAAATTTTTAACAATACTAAATGTACTCCTTATACTTTGATTCATAATTCCTAGTGATGCTCCCTCCTACCATCAATCCTCTCCCTTCTTAGGGGTTTTCTTTGTAGTCTGTTATCATGTCTCCTCTTCGGATCAAAAACTGTGTCACTGAAGCCAAAGTGGGTTTTGCCATTCTCTTCAATGACAGAAAGATAATGTCTTTAGTCATTATTGAGTCATTATATGTGTTTATTTGCTTTCATCTTTGCTCTAAAAGTCAATCTACTCACGGCTCTCAGCATTGTTATGGTCTTTCTCTGAACTCTCCCAATTTTCAATATCATCCGAGTTATAAGGTACCCAATTCTAGGTGTGGTCATACCAGAATCATATAAAAAGGTTCTGTGACCATACGTCCCATGACATGCCTCTGTGCATATAGCACAATTGAACTGGCTATTCTTGTTGCCATATCACCTTGCAAATTCATATCCATTTTGACCCTGAGGTCTTTTTTCAGCACAGCTGCTTTCTAGGATTTTCCTTCCGGAGAGTATCTATGTTTCAGATTATATTTCTCCTGATGAACTGGATTATATTTTCCCATGAATGTCATGTTATTTTCTAACTCCATATTAATAATCCATGTATTTCCTCTTGTATTATTTTTCTGTTCTCCCAATTTTTGTGAACAAGGTGTTTCTAGGATAGGGTCCTTAGAATCACCTGTGAGTTTCACCAATTATTATTAAGGTTGCATGATGCTTTCAATTATAATATTGATTTCAGTTAATATTTATATTGCTAAAGTCCATTGCCCTAGTTAGGGTCAGACCCACACTGGATTTTAAGATCCTTGGGGAAGATACTGTGTGTGTACAGTGTGTACAGTATGTGTGTACCGTGTGTGTACAGTGGCTAGCACAGTGGGACCCTAATCACAACCACAATACAAATAGCAATTAACACTATTGTTTTAGGCACTGAACACACACATAGGAAGATATGGCCTCTTGTTGCAAAGAGTTTACAATATAATGTGTTTACTCCCTCTTCTTGGTATTAATGAATATTAAATAAAATTGATCCCAGCAACAACCCCAGATACCTGCCCTCAACTTGACATCCTGCCAATTTCTTTCTTGGCCTTCAGTTTGTTTTCAGTTTATGTAAAATGGTTCTCATCCTAGCCAACGGGAATGTATCTGGAGAATGAGATTGCATGAGATGTGTCAATACTTTAATAATAAATTCCCAATATGTTATGTCTGCCACATCCACTTAATCCACTATTTTTGCAGTTTTATAAAAAAATACTTAAATGAATCAATGGATGAGTCATTACGTTTCCATAGTCTACATACAGATGTGATTTATACTGAGTGCTGGAACCTGATTACATGATTATATATAGAATCTGATCAAATATGCAGTTAGACTTAACCAGGGTTTGGATGGAACTCTTATTGAAGTAAATGGAAAGACTCCCATAGGCTTCCATGGGAGTCTCATCAGGCCTTACCTTGAGGCAAGTTTGGTGAAAGTTATTTCCTCTTTCCTCTAATGAGGCAATCAAGAAACATATGCAAATATTTGCTTCCTGACTGGTTAATTAGAAGTGAATAATATTTTTTCTGGATCTCTGACTTCTCCCTATTATAGTGTTAGTTTAAAGGAATAAACTGTTCTGTTTTGGAAACTCATAGGCATAATGGAAATATTTCAAGATATTTCTGATGAAGACATTCAGAATGTATGTAATAATACATACTGTAAATTGCCTTCATATTTCCGTTAAGGCGAAAAGGCTAGAGTGGTGAAGGAATGTGTGTGTGTGGGGGGTGTGAGGGGGAACCAAGATTCAGTTAATACCAAATAATAACAATAACTACTAGACACAGTATATGACTGCCTTAGTTTACTGTCAGCCTTAGAGACACAGATGAGATCTCAGCAATATCTTTTGCTGCCTATTTTAAGCAGATTTTTGTCCTAGGACAGTTAATATAGTTCAAACATCCCAATCCATCATTCTTCAATATTCAATTTGTTTGCTGATTTTCTGTTTACGTATAGACTTGGTAAATGTAGAAGCATGAAGTAGAAGCTACTGCTGAAAGTTACTGAGGCCTTTGATAAGATTCAAGTCAGGCCAAAAAAAATTATTTTTGTTTCTACACAGATATCCCTTCCTGAAAGCCTATTTAAATTTCTCCCCAATTTCTTACCAGTACTTTTGAGTAGAAATGGACAACATTTTCTGAATTCTGATTGCTCAGTGAATTTGTTGTCACATTTAACAAAACAAAAAATGGATTCCCCCCCCGCACAAAATGTATATTTTCCTGCAGCAGCTTGGTTGAATCTGGCTCAGTACCACAAACATCTTGAAAGATTATCCCTCTTATCGCGACAGTTCCGGAAAACTATCTGAGTTACACTGCCTCATAAACTGCTCCCATCCCAATTTTTCCAACTGCTCTATTCCAAATCTTGTTGTTGGAAGAGGGAAGGCAGTCATAAGCCTTTATCCCCGTTCCTGGGCACTCATTCAGGGTGTCGCCTAGTTTCCAAGTCTTTTGTCAATCCCCAGAATCTCGATTTCAGTAATGGCTGGCTTTCCGAAACGTTGCAGACAATTTAGCAAATCAACAATGTATCCTGTGCTCTGGCAGCCCTATATATTGGTGAATGCACGCCTGTGGTTGACTCCAAATCTCACACAGTCAAAGTATAACACCATGAGATCCAGAGGACAATGATTAATCAGATTATCAATATTTGCCAAGTGCCAATAGTTATGTTATTTGATTGAATGGTATAAATAAAAGGCCATCTCCCAGCATCCCATCCCTAGAAGTAAGAGGCCAGATTCTGATCTCCTGGACTGTAATTCCAACGATGTTACACCAGCACAAGTGAGAGTAGAATCAGATATCTAATCTTGCGCTTTATGATATCATCAATGTTCACATAACATGCGGGTGACAAAAGGCAAAATTTTGACTCCATTGATGTCAATGGCAAAACTCCTGTTGACTTCAACGGGGCCAAGTTTCCACTCCAAATGTTTAATTTTGTTGTGAAGAAAGAACTACCTGATAATTCTACAGTGATGTGCTAAAACCACTTTGTGTTACAGAAAGTGAGAATACCATAAAGAAACAAATGACAAAATTAACCAAAACAGTCAGTGTTTAAATGAAATCAAATTGTTTTGGTTTTCACATTTTGTTTCTTCCTTTTGCAATAACATAAACATGATCAAAATATAAAATATAACAACTCCATGCACTGGAATGGAGAAGGAGGGGCTGAGAGGGGAAAATTGGTGAACGTTCTTTCTCAGTTTAGTGGCTGTACAACTGCTCAATCTGCTCATTTCAGAGATATACTTTGTTTGAGAAGACTTTAATCTTGGCATTTCAGTTCCTTAGAGGAGGAAAAATCTTCCAAATACAGGAACTGCAGTAGCGGTGAATCAACTATTGTAATGTGCTGCTTCTTAAAATACTCCAGGGTAGTCAAGGATTAGGAAGGCCCCCATTTTGTGTGAGCTGATCAAATACAGATGTTGCCAAAGAGTTGACCTTATTGACCGTGACTTAACTAGAGATTGAATGGCAGACAGGCGGTCAGTAGTAGGGTGAAGCCATGTTTTGGCGATAGGGTGTAAATGTATATACAGTTTACAGGATGTGAATGACACTAAGCAAACATCTGGTCTATTGATAAATACATGTTTTATTTCCAAAAAGTTTTATCCCAGAGAAATGTGGTAAAAAAGAAATAGTGCCTGACTTTGCTAGGTGTCTTGTGTGTGTGTCATGGTCTTGGAAAACTTGAAATAAAAAAATAATAAAAATGGTACTAACTTTTCTCTCTCTTCCTGCAGTATCAAATTTCATATAAAACTCATCAGCTGAGCTGAGTATTTGTCTTGATCAATGGCAGGAAACCAGGGGATCAAATGTTAATAAATCAGAAACAGATACCCCACTTGAGTAGAAATATATCACTAACCTGAAAAATAGGGCAAATTATTTGACAACTTTTATATGTATGCGCATGGAGAAAACAAAAGCTTTTCATAAAACGCTTGAAAAGTTGGAACAAAGAACAAGGAAGGAGAGAAAAAAATTACCCTCAGAGGCAATGAATATAAAATGTAGCACACAAAAGAATCTTAAGTTTACTAGCTTAGCTTACTTTGGGGTTGACAAAATGAAATGAACATGCATTAATTAATACAACACAATGAACAATCTTATTTGTTTTAATAGTAAATTATATCTTTTTTATTATTATGGCATTCCATAATAATTGAAATCCTATTATAGTTCTTGGTGATAATTTGGTATTTTGAAAAACCCCTTGGACTAGTAGTCAATTAATAAACAATGTTAATAATGGCAAAGTACTGACAGATTCAGGATGTTTTTGGTTTGTTGGCATGTAGGCAGATAAAGACACTGACTAGCTTTAGCTTAATCATGTCTAAACTTCTTAGGTCTGACTTTTTTTAATTTAAATTTCTTGTGCCCATTTCAGATACGCATCCTAAGAGTGTGGTCTTCTCTTTAAATTGAAACTGTTTGCTTCTGTGCATAGCCTACTAAATTAAATTAGAAAATCCTGGTAGGCCAGCAGGACAGAATTTCCTTTCCTTCCTATTTTTCTCATTCTGCAATCTATCACCTAGGGTAATTAGGACCAGGGAGGGATCATCTTCACTGGATTAACCTTAACTAAATTGTATGCATTCAACATGTGCTCTTTTGATTAACTTGAGCCTGGACTGCTGCCTGTGGTACACCCACCTTGTAATTCTACACACTTAATTAATTTCAGATGAATAGCAAGAGGAATACATTAAATTCTCCAATTAATAAACCTATGTTAGTTACGGCATTTTATGTTAACTTTATCTTTAAAGGCACAGAAAGAGAAACAAGCGGTAAAATAAAATGCATAAAAGTAGAAAAGAAAAGAAGAACTCCAAGTGAGCAATCTTTGCCAATGAATTTACAAACTCTTTCTATGGGCCTAATCCTGTAGTGCACTACACAGACAAAATTTCCACTGACATCAATAGGAATTTGGCTGCTGAATCAGGCCCTACATTTTAAAGGACATAAAATGCAATGGGAGATCCTGGTAGGAACATTTTAGAAAATGATTTAAAAATATGTTTAAATCCCCCCTCACCTTAATTCAGTTTTTGTGCAGCTTCACTCTTGCATGGATGTTCTTTGTTATAAGAAAAACCTGTAATGATCACTGGCCAGTCCTCCAGCCCTGACTCAAACAAGCATGTTTTTCTCATCCCTATTGCTGAGTGAAACACATGGAAACGGCAGAGGAAGTGCCTAGGGGCCCAATCCTGCAAAGACTCTCCCATCTGAGTAACTGTGCTGCTGGAAGCAGTCCCATTACATTCAGTAGAGCTATTCTTGGAAGTAAAATTCCTCACGTGCATAAATATTTGCAGGATTAGACCCTGACCAGAGAGCAGGAACAGACTCTACACAAAGCGCTGCCAAATGCACAAAGAAAATAAACAGAAGGAATGGGAGAAATATTTTTTTGTCTAATCCCTTTTAATTGAGGTTATTTTAGGTGCTAATTGTAAAAATAGAGACTAACGATCAGATTCACAAAGATACCCACCCGATATCAGTTTTATACCAGTATAACTTCCGTGGCTCCAGCAAAGTCACTCCCAGTTTACACTGGTGGCAGAGAGACTTCAGTGAGGACTCCATATGTTCTTAAAGTTAAACATGCACTGAAGTACTTCGCTGGGCTGGGGGACAGAGTGCGCAGCTGCTTGCAGGATCAAGCCCTAAGAAAGAGCAGAATCAGGTACATAAAAACAAATTATTTTCAGACAAATGTGGCTTCTAAGTTAATTCTGACCCTTTAAAATCATTTGCTATTTTCCTCTTTAGATATCCGTATTATACCGACTGCAGCCATGAATATCCATTTCACTTATCTTTCATCTATTTTTGGTATTTCTATGGTGCCTGTTACCATGGTATTTAAGCACTCTTTACATTAACTTCCAGTATCTGATTTTATTGCTAAATACACAAGACAATTAATAATGTACAAATATAGACAATAAAATAGTCTAAGAATAAATCTAACCATTTTATAAAATCATACATTGTACTTCTTTTCTGCCATTTTTATGTACATATAAAAATCTGATGTTTATAATAAATTAGCGTTTGACTACTGTTAAAAGATTGTAAACAGCTATTGCTGATATGATTTGCAAGCTTCCTAACCCCCCTGGCACGTTTATATACATATGGGGGTAAACATTTCAAGGAGCACCTAAGTGATTTATGAACGTAAGTGCTGAGTTCAAAAGTGACTTAAGTGTTTAACTCTGGAATTTCATTTTCATTTCAAATGAATTCAGTGAAACTCAGTTAAAACCACTTTAATTTTAAATGAAAGTGTCCACAACAGGGTTTAGTGCAGTTCAACCCACTTCAAATTCATACCTTTAGTTAATTCAGATTAACATTCTTGAATGGCCTAGCATGTCCCTTTACTGTACCAAGTGGCTCCTGTGCCATAAGGACATGTGGGCCTGTTCCACCTGCTAGGAGAGATTGCAAAATCTGCTCTCAAGGCAGTTCCATTCTCTCTGAGATCAATGAGAATTTTGCCATTAATTTCAGTAGGACAAAGTTCTGCCTGACCCTTATGCAGAACCTTTCCCCTATTATTGGATGGGCCATGTTAGGGTCAGACAGAAATCTAGTCCTCATGCTCTGGGCAGCACAGCTCTATGGCATAGGACAGGGAGGAGACAGGGCCATGGCTCATTCCCCCACTCGCAACAGTCGGCAAAGTTTGCCAGTCACACGGGGGAAAGTAAGTTGTAGCCATGCAGGAGGTAGCAATGGACATGCATCCCTGGAGCCCTGGTAGGCATTTTGCCATTGTGATATGTCTACATGGTAATCAGCATGGGCTGTACAGGCCTGCCCACAGCCCTGGGTAATGACTTGCAGCACTAGCCTGTGCTGAAGCACGCACTGTCGCAACTTCACTGCTTCAGGACCCAAACTAGCTAGATAAAAGCTAGGTTGGATGTGTTTACCAGAGCCGCACTCATACTCTGTGAGGCCGGCTCTCCCTACCCACTCCCATTTGTACTTCCCCTGCTTTTCTTGTAAACTTCTCCAATAAGATTTTCGAAGAAGTGGTGGGTGTCAGAGCTGGGCCTGGCCAGTCACCCACACAGAGACGTTTGATAAAATGGACTTTTCCCCTCTCGTTGCTCTTCATAAACATGTTCATTAGGGAACAACTTGAAAACGCAAACCAAAAGCCATTAATTTGGGGCCTGATCCTGCAAAGTGTCTTACCCAAGTAGTCTTCACTCAAGCAAGCAGCATTAGTCTGCCTATCTGTAAAGTGGGAGTAATGAGGCAAAGAGATGTTGTTACTCAGGGAAGAGCCAGGGTGTATGTGATAGTGACATGATCAGACCACATTAAGAATTGCTTCTAGTCTTATATTTTGTGAGTCCAGTAAATCAGAGTATTAAAGAAACCTATTCAAAATAATGACATTGCTGCTTCATTTTCTGACTACAACACAGAACTTTTCATCTACTGTCAGAAATGTGGAAAATAACCCTATTTTTTATTATTGTGATTTTAGGATGAGGACACTTTTCTTTTGTTTCAGTTCTGACAGTTCCTTTAAGATAATAGCTTTTTTCTCCCCTCCATGAGCTCTAATACTTTGCTTGTTGATTGACTGAGGTAGACACACACTTAAAATATTATATGTATGTATACAGTTCTAAATTAGTCCTTAAACTTTCATTTAAGTGTCTGAGCATATCACCAACTAGAAAATTATGCATTTCTTGCATTTTTTATCTGGTGATAAAATCATATATACTTACATAAAAATTATTCTCTCCCTATTGATCCATTTTGACCTCAATATTTTTAACAGTGTACCATGTAAAAAGAAATATTCAGAAATGTATAAAAATGTGGATTACTCTCCTGATGAATCCTAATCCCTTCTTTGGTGGGCTGTTATAAGACTAACTAGCTATAAGGAATAAGGTTCAAATTGGCATTATGTATTTAATGGGCCATAACAAATTCTTTATCATTGTAAAATTCCATTGAGTAAAATAATTAACGGTATTTGGTCAGGTTTTAAAATGTTTATTGGGACGTGCTGTAAACTACTTCGTGAAAATAATGCATTGCACATCCTCAGCTGTCAGCTTAGGAGACAATGTTGGTATTTTTTCAATAATGCTGACAGCAAGGAACCCTTTCCATACGTTAAATACTGAGGAAAAGTCATATAATTAATAGCAATGAGATTGTTTACATGCATACAGTCAATCATAAGCATAAATTCTGAAGGAGAAGGGGCTTATATTCATAATTATGACTTTTCTTAAGGCTCACTCCCGCTTTCTTTGAAGTTAATGATAAACAACCAATGTTAGCAGGACTGAGCTCTTAGGCAAATACAAAATAATATCTTCAATCATTAAGTTTTTTCTTCTTCTTCTTCTTTTGGTAAGTTGTCTGGGTCTTACTTGAAATCAAATACTGGACACCAATCAAAACAATGTAATCACCCACAAACAGTAACAGAGTCTGGATGTGGCGTAACGCAGGCATTCGGTAATTCTTTATTTTCTGCCCTTTTCCCTGCAGTGCCTGTTATATCACTATGCACACTCTATATATTGCTAATTGTTCTCTAACAATTCAACCTTGACGTATCAGTTTAAAGACAACGTTCTGAAAATGAACATCATGTTGGAAAATGTGGTGCCTTTTAAACCAGTCTGTTTCAAAGCTCTCCTGTATTGACTGTTGTACTGAGTGTTTTACGCCAGAGGCTGAAAAACCATAAAGCTTCTACATTAAATTAAGTACAGTATAAATTTAAAAACATGTATTGGTATAATTCTGATAGCAATAATTATATTTGCTACACCATTTAAATAAAAACAATTTTATTTATGTTAATTGCATTTGATAATGCTGCTAATGTTTTTGATTTTACTGTACAATAGAAAATTTTAAACAATAAAGTCTGGTGACCTATTCCAATCTGTTGCTGCTTAACCAGTTCACTTCTAAATCATTGTTGGCTATAGAAATTAATCTAAAATACTAGTTTAAATACATTTCAGTCCATTAATATAAGAGGATTAATATCAGTGACATAGTGAATTTTTATTTTGAGATCTTCATTAACAACTATCTCTTATAAACTTGATTATCAAACATCGTGACTTGTTTTAAACTTGTCTGCTACATGGGTCCTTGTATAGCCCAAGCCTTTATTTATACCACAGATTTTCAAGAGCTCAGCAACCATCAGTTCCCATGTAAGCACCTGAACAGATTTCCAAAAGAACCTAGCTCTTATTTAGGAATCTAAGAGAAGTAACCTGATTTTCAAAAGATATCAGAGCCGCTGGGTACTGACCATTTTGAAAATCTGACTACTTCATTTAGGTACCTAAATGGGAGCTGATCAAAGGTCTGATTATGGATGTGGAGCAAATTCAACAACCTAGTACAGAGGTCAGGATTTTCAGCAGTGACTATGTTATTTTGGAGTACATGAGCCATCGAAAGTCAATGGGATTGTGCTCCTAAACCAATTAGGTGCATTTCAAAATCCCACCCGTCATCTCCAAATCAGGCCTGCACATAGAACAACGAGTCTAACAATGCCAACAACGAGCAAGCTGAGTCTGCAGGTATCAGTCATACAATCATTACAGCTGTTTGCCTTTGGAGGGAAGTGGAGATTCTGAGATGTTAAATTAAATAACAAGTAGGAGTCAGGTTTCTTTAGAATGGATCAAAAATTAACAAATGCAGTCTGCTCTCCTTGGGACAGTAGTGATGACTGAAATGCTCAACCTTTCAAAAAATCATAACAAAAATTAATACAAGATTAAATGAAGTCTAAAAGTCTAAACAAGAGCTAAAAGATACCAAACAATTGTACTCTTCTACTTAGATCACTTAGCAAATGTACAATAACTCAGCATAACTATTTTTTCCCAATACTTTCATTTGCTATTTGTTCCTTTTCATGACCAATTCCTAGACACAGATACATTATAAGTAACATACTTACACTTCAGGAATGTCTTCATTTCTATCCTGGCATTCACATCTGTACTTGTTTAATGCTCTGCTGGTGGTCTGTGCTCGATGGTATGCCAACTGCTATGTTCATCTTAAACAATATTTACATTGATTAGGGACACCAGAGTGCTGGAGACACTTATTAGAAAATGAACATAATATCCTGGTTTAGCAGTGAACATCCAACTATTTTCAAACTGAACTGCTATTAAGATATCATGTAAATGCCTAATCAATCTAAACTCTCAAAATTTGAATGCAATTTTATAAAACCACATCCTGTGACTATGTTAAAAAATGTGTGTATGCACAAATAATTTACAAAAATCCCAAGGGTATGCACACTGTTAATTTTTATTAATTGTGTTATGGTAGCATCGCTTGAACTTCAGGTTCCATTTCACTGGGGGCTGTACGTAGATATAGCAAGAGACAGTCCCTGGCCCAAAGAGCTTATAGTCTAAACTAGACAAAACATGGAAGAAAGAAGACTGTATCCCTATTTTACATATAGGAACTGAGGCACAGAAAGGAACTAGTCGTGATCCTGAGCATCACAGAGACTATCTTTTAAGTACCTAGAAAATCCGTGAAATTCACAAACCAAGGCTTCCTACACAGCAAATGAGGAGAGAGAAGCACCTTAGTCTGCGATTCACAAAAGCCATCATGCTAGGCAGAAAGCCAACTGAATTAGCCAATGGAGATGCTGACATGAGAGGTGTGTACTAAGGCAAACACTTCTCATGAAAATAGGCACCTCAGGCCAGGCTGCAGGGAGGCACCTATCTCTGCCTGCAGTTCTCAGCTGTGAACCCTCTCCTGAAGTCAGATGCCCACACCGTTTTAGCAAGAGCCTGTGTGTGGAAGGAGGAGGAGGACAAGGACCTCCCTCATAATTATGTCTTTAACTATTTTTCCACAGTGGAACAACTTCCACAGGAGTGAATTAGGGAGCCCCACATCAAAATAGTCCATAGCTCAGAAGTCAGAGCACTCATCTAAGAGGTGGCAGCTCCCTGTTCAGATCCCTTTGCCCCCCCCCCAGATAGAGGGGGGACTTGAATCAGAGAGCTCCCACATCACAGGTGAATACCGTAACAACTGGGCTAAAAGTTATGAGGGAGGTCCTCTCTACCCACACACACTGCTGTGTGTGAACTCCCCTGAGAGGCCTGATCCAGTAGGCGAGCTCAGAGGGTGCCTACTGTACTGGGGCCCACACATGCACTAGGTGACCAAACACCTATCTTCCCCTGGATCGTGAAGCGCTCTCGAGCTTAGGTGGAAGAAGCACCCAGATGCCTAGAGGGATGCAGCAGTACTCATGCCCAGAAACAGAAACGTAGGCACCTAGAAAAAACAACGAGAGTCCTGTAGCACTTTAAAGACTAACAAATTTAATTTTTGCAGGCATAAGCTTTCGTGGGCTTTAACCCACTTTGTCAGATGCAGGAAATGGAAATCAGATATGTGGTATATATATACAGTCACGGGGAAGGTACAACAATGAGTGGGGTAGGTAATAGCAAAGTCCATACACCAAGGCAAATAGGACCTAAGCAACTTTTAAGGCAAAAATTTAGGCACCAAGTGAGTTTGGGCACATATGGGTTCTGTTTTATGTATAACAGAGGCACCAAGACTGGGACTTGGCCTCCTAACTCCTTTTGTGCATGCAAAGCTTGTCTAATCAATCTAGGCTCTCAAAATGTGAAGGCAATTTTGTAGAACCAGGAAGTGAAGTCAGATCTGCTGATTTTCAGTCTGGAGTCTTAACCCTAATTTTTTTAAAACAATGTGGCTGGTTACTAGTTAGTCACATGACCAGAATTATGTTTGTGATATTACCCTTCTCAAAGGGTAGTGACGCATACTGGCACACAGCAGTCTATGTTCAATATGGAGATCCACAGTGGACTATGGCCAACATGGGAGTCATCTTCCTCAAATTTCATGCTCCACTAATGCCTCCTACCAGCAAAAGGAACCAGCAAGTGACTCCCAACTTCTCCCATGTGAGGGAGCCTCCGTAACTCTGCAGCCTTATCTTCCCAGGGGAAAAAAAGGTGAGTTCTTAACTTGAGTTAGTTAACCTGAGTTAACTAGCATGTGGTGACTTCCTAGAAAAGGCAAGGCAGTTTGTAGTTTTCATATGAGTTAACAGGTCAAAGTAAACTCTAGGTTCCTGCATAGTCTACGCTCATTCAGAAAGCCTTATCTCTCATACTCACAAATTTCATTAAAATTAACCATTCCAGTATTACGGAGCAGTCGTGGAAAGTCCTATTCATTCAGGGTGAGACAAGACAACAGATAACATGGGCAAATCACTTGAAGAGTAATGAGATTGAGGCCCAAAATCTTGAATTTGATTGGATCTTCCATAGAGAGACGGTGGAGGGAGCAGAGCACTGGAGTGGCAGGTGAACAGCAGCCTGTGTCACTGAACAGATGGTCTGCTGTGTTCTGAACTGTTGCTTTTTTTAACAGTGTCAGTGTCATATGTAGCTTCAAAAAATTAAAATAATCAAGCTTTGCTCCCTGTGGCTAAATCTGAACCCATCAAGAGTGGGTACAGCCTTGTTTTTCACTGTAGACAATACAGTAAAGGCTTTTTCTGTGGCCAGGACTATTTAGGTATCCAGAAGTAGAGAAGGACTGAGGAGGTACTGAGGACCAAGACTGTGGAGTATTTTAATGATCTGAGGACAAGTGTCTTCAATGGAGAGTGGTGCTATGGAGCTGGTGAGTTCATCCGCATGGTTTGCTCTCCCTCTGGCATCACTTCTGTCTTTCCAGCAGCCAGTTGCAGCAGCTACTCTTCATCCAGCTGCTGGTCTCAGACAAACCATTGTATAGCTAGGAGAGATTATTCTTTACATCTGATGTAAAGAGGATGTAGAACTAAGTGTCATCTATGTATTGCTGGGGTTTTAGTCAGTGGTGTTCTACAGTCTCCCATAGTGCATACATACAGACATTGAACAAGATGGATGAGAGGATGGAGATTCCTGGGGGGACTCCAAAGATTACAGCTCTGGAGTTGTAGGAACAGGCAGAACTGCATGTGGTCTGAGAGGAATGATTGAAGCCACTAACCTGTGCCACATCCCTGAGAAGGGACAGCAGGAATCCGTGATTCTCTATATCAAATGCTACAGAGACGTCCAGTGATACAAGTATGGATTTATGGCCCTTGTCCATGGCCAAGAGTAGATCATCCATCTGTGCAGTTCCTGTTTCATATCCTAGCCTGAAACCTGACTGGGAGGGATCCAAAATATTAGCAGTATCTAGGTGGAGAGAAAGGCAGCTTTTGTTTCTCAGTTTTGCAGCTTCTCAGTTTGCTCAGAAAGAGAAAGCTATCTGATTCTTATCATCCGTCAAGCAACTCTGTGCCCTCTGTGTTCCAGGCTCATGCTTCAGCGTTTCAGCCAGCCACCATCAGGGATCAGGAAGGGATTTTCCCCCCACCCCACGTATTCCGGGAAGTTTTTATATCTCCTTCCTCTGAAGTATCAGGGATTGCCATGGCTGAAGATGGGACACTGGGTGGGGAGGGCCAGGGCTTTCAGGTGGCATTGAGCCTTCTCTCTCCCGGGTGTTTGGCTGGCTGGTTCTTGCTCACATGCTGAGCATCTAACTGATACATGGGCTCAGGAAGGAATTTTCCCCAAGGTCAGAATGGCAAGTGACCTTTGGGGTTTTTCACCTTCCTTTCCAATTTGTGGATGTCAGAATTGTCTGGGTATATCTCATTTAATCATTTTTCTGCCATTGTAGAGGCCTCAGGCACTGGTGCAACTTGGTCCTTCCTATTCTGCACCTGTGGCACATAAGAATCTAGTCTCCTGTGGATCTGATTTACTTGGATTTCAGTTTGGCTGTTGGGTTTAGAATGCAGGTGCTGTTAGAGGCCTGTGATGTACAGGTCAGGCTAGAGGATCTAGTGGTCCCTTCTGGCCTTAAACTCCATGATTCTATAATATTACTGCAGACTTAGGGCTGCCATACAATCTGTGGTTCCTACACAGGGAGAGTTATTCCGAAGATCTGCTGATTCTACACTTCTCATTGAATGCAAAGTGAGCAGAATGCCCTGCAGAGCCCATTTTAAAGCCACGGTATGGGGGTGTAGGTTAGCGGCATTGTGCAGCGTGATTCCTTTGCTTTCGAGGCTTACAGGATTTGGCCCCATATATACAGTGTGTGAATATGCACATGTGCAAGTCCACTAACAAATATATCTCAGTTGTATAGCCATAGATATGACGATAAATATAATCTATCTTAGCACAAATTTCATGAAAGTATAGCAGCACAGGAGCAAAATCTACTCATCTGCTCTTTACCAGGATCACGCTGATAACAGGGGTGGAAAAGATATTTTACTTGCACATAAAACAAACATGCAAACCAAAAAATCCAAAGACCCATTTAAGCAACAGATTAATAGAACTGGATGAATAGAATTTTGCAAAGCTGATCTATCCACGTAATTATTTATCTATTACCTAACTATCTCAAAAACACTGGGAATGAGAAAGGACTGTCCTTAGATGCAGTGATCCAAACAAAAGTCTATGTCTTTTTACCACAGTGTACGAGTAAGAAGATGTCTGTCCAAATAAATGATTGATTCTGACATGTGTGAAGTAGGTTAAGCAAATAAAAACTGATCCCTCTAACTCTTGTTTTGCAGCATTTGTTAAATGTGTAAAAAATAAAATAAAACGTAAGCTATACATTCAAGATGCGATCCAAATTAAACATGGTTGTGTACAACCCTTCTGTGAAATATGAGATTTACTACAACTGTTGCTGTATCTCAGAAGTTCCATGGGACTGTTTTATGAACTTTTACCAGTTTATTTTTTAATAATAGAAGATGGAAAAAGGCCTCTTTCTGTTTCACTATGTTCTCGACCAGTTAATCATGGGTCCCCTGTTACTCTGAGAGGAAAGTTGTTTTAGTAATTCGGGAAATAAAACTAGTGCTGAGTCAGCACAAAGGCTGAAAATGACAAGTTTAATATTAAAACACACATTTGAAAAAATATTTAGAATCACTGTTTCAGTTGTGGATTCCCCACCTCTCAGCCCAAATTAGCTGGTAATTCAAGGCCTGATGAAACAAGTGTCATAGATTTTGACCTGAGAAATATGGTCCACTTCTCATCAGTATGAGAAATCTGGTCCATTTAATAGGAAAGTGTGCATGAGAATTAGAGCCAAAATACAATGCTCCCATCGAAGTAGCACTAAAGAATGTATTTGTCATGGCAATCTGCTACAGAATGTTTAAACAATACCTGAAACCAGACCAAGGTGAAAACATTTGATGTCGCACGTAGGGACTTGATGTCTTGTTTTCAATCTAAACTGTTAAGGTGTTTTTCAAATATGTATTTTTTAATAAGGGTTCTAAAACCCATATATCTTTACAGATACCTATGGGACCGTGTTTCTTTATTTATCTGGAATTCTAGTTTTTATGGGAGAAATAATTGGAAACGTAGCATTTGCCAGAAATGACTCTTTTATTTCTGAATTTGTTAAACAAGTCCACATGTAGTTATAGCTTATATTTTGAGGACTGGTAGCAGCTGAAAGCTGAAATATCCTACAACTGCAAATTCAGGTAGTCTTTGGCAGGGAGGAGCTTGGTAATTTATTATTAGATACGGCCAAATAGTGAACAGTGTTTTAAACTTATGCGAGACATAAGACCTTGATTTTTAAAATAGTAGAAAACCCGAATACATTGTCCTAAAAATTCATTAAGAAAGCTACTTAATGTCATCAACTTACTAGTGTAGGCCCTGATCCTTCTCCTACCAAAATCAGTGACAAAACTCCCATTGCCATCATCTGGCTCAGGATAAGGCTCTGTTTTGGATTTTGAAATCTGGTAACACTTTTGATAACTGCTTCTCAATGGGGGCCTAAACCAAAGTCCAGGTCATTAAGAGTCTTCACTGATTTCAGGGGGCTTTGGATCCAGTTCTGAGCCTCCCCTCAAAAACAAAACAGGGGGCCCTGACCACATAAATCCTAAAGAAAGATATTTGTCTTTTAGTACTATTTCTTGTTCCTGTGAAGAACTGTATATACACAAAGAGTCTCCATTGACTATAAAGCAGGTATTAGGTGAGGCTTTTCACTGTTTAAGATAGTCTAAATACTATGCTTTTATTAAAGTACTCTTCTTCATATTTGTGTAGCTCCCAGAAAAACAGGACCCTAGTCCAAACTGGGGCCTCTGGATGCCACCATAATTTAAATATCTATTACCACTCACAGCAATGCAATAAACATTTTAATTATTATATGTTAAAAATCTCCCCACAATAATGTGGAAAACATTTTAAGCTACCAAAAGTGCATAATAAGGGGGAAAATTATTAGCATAAAAGTACTGTGCTTGTTAAGTAATTTTATACTGGACTATCGAAACTATAGGTTTAAATACCTAAATTTTATTATTCTCTGGGACTTGTTCAAAAGACTGTGGCTACAAAAGATAAATACTTACTGAAAAAACTCTGATAGCTCTTTCATTTCTTTCTCTCTCTCACCATGGCATAAATACTTGGTAAAAAAAACCAAAACCAAATGGAATTGTTGCAGAAAATTTTTTTCAAGATACTGTAAAAGTTTCTTTCCCTTCCCCACAACTCAAGGAAAGATTGACTATTTCAAACAACTGTGCTAACTCCCTTTGATTGTAGCTTTTATTTCCTTTCTCCTCCCCCACCCACCTTCAGATGGGTATTAATGTTTTCCTAATAAAGGAAGTAGAAGAATTGTGTTACCATGTATATTTTAACGAAACAGAAAACCTGAATGCAAAGTAAAGGCAAATTTTTAAAAAGTAAAGGGGGAAATTATATGCTTAAAGAAGAACAAACAATTAATAATGAGCATCAGCCCAACCCTAAAGTTGGCACCTACATACCGAACAAAACATATTCTACACATTTTGTTTATCTCTGCCCCAGTTACACTGGGGCTCAGTATTCAGACATGAACAACAGTCAGTAATGGAACCTTGCATTTTACCAAATGGAGCAAGAAAAATAGATTTGCACATGAACTTTCATACTTTTCATATGACCTTCATTAGTGAGACACATGGCCTATGTTAGTATTTCAGATTACTAGCCCAAAGTCAACCTAGCAAAATTAAGGTCCCAGAAACAGAAATTGCTCATTTTCACACCTTTGATAGGAAAGGCCGAAAGAAGTCAATCTAACAATATCCAACTACTAATTTTAAATCAAGTCATTTTCTGCACAGCAGCAATTGTATTTTAATGATGGCCACTCCTTTACACACGGATATAGGACCCATCACAACCCTCTTTATAATTATCGATTTCAAAGAGATTTCTAATGAGATGAGGCCCAGTCAGCAGTATACAGTTGTGGAAACAAGCCAACATTCATTAAAGATGCACTATCTAGAAGTCCAAAGCCTAAGTCAGGTTTCAGACACAATTTTCCCATTTGTCTCAAGAATAAGGCAGAATAGCAAACGCAGAGGTAATAAAACTTGGTCCGTCTCATTGACTTGGCTTGTACTCTTGGCAACAATAAGACAGACAGACCACAGTTTAGCCATACTAGTGAACTCGCAACACCCTTAAATCTGCATCTTCATCTTTAGGGGCTGGTTTTTTGGGGGTTTTTTTTTGGATTAAAGAGACAGTCTATTTGCCTAAATTTAAAACAGAGACACAAGGAAGAAAGAAAGAAAGAAAGAAAGAAAGAAAGAAAGAAAGAAAGAAAGAAAGAAAGAAAGA
>ML675614.1:29197709-29211600 GCA_007922155.1 Mesoclemmys tuberculata | reverse complement strand
AGAAAGAAAGAAAGAAAGAAAGAAAGAAAGAAAGAAAGAAAGAAAGAGTAATGAAGACACCATCACTATCAGCTGAGAAATGTTTGTCCAACCAAATTACATTGATTCATCTGTGGCCACAAAATTTTGAACTGAGTTCTCAGTTGGTGGAAAAGATGGCTACTAGTGAAGCTGCAAGAAGAGTCAAAGTATTTGAGGTTAGCATCAGGATTCTTTACAGGATTCATTTCTCTTGTTTGTATTAGAGCCCATGTAACAATACCCCTGGGCTGGGTTATCTGAAAGGATTAAACCATTGATCTCTGAATCTAAATGCAAAAATCTTTGCAGTTTCAGCTAAACAGCCAGGTCTATAAGCTTGAAAATTGCAGTAGATATATAATCCTCTAAATATGCTCTAGCCACTAGATGGGGACAAAGGGCCAGTGTCAGCATAGGTTGCACCCAAACTAAACATCCTGGCTGCGATTTGCAAAAATAGCAACCTAAAGTAAAGCATATTATAATAAATATATAAGCATCTAAATAAGTGGTCACATTTGGGAAACAGATCTGTAATAATTTAAAAATATGAGCCTGATACCAGGATCCTAAAGCCCTATGTAGACACTTAAATAGGTGTCCAGATTTGCAAAAGGGCTGAGCACTCAAAAGTTTTTACCGAGGTTAATAGGGGCTGTTATGCGCTTAGTATATTTGAAAATCTGGCCACCTATTTAGGTGCTGACATGTGGATTTAGGAACCTAGTGTCAGGCCACTATTTTTAAGTTACTACAAATCTGCCTTCCATATAAGACCAATTTAAGAAGGATGTGACTTTATAGGAAGGTTTTCTTTTGCTGGACTTTCAGCGCTGTGCAAGAGGGATGCATAGGGTTCAATCTCTAGCATGTTAGGCACCAAAATAAATATTTTAAACATAACACACACACACAAAGAATACTGAAGTAGAATATTTTCTAACCTCACTTAGTTTTGGCACAAATGTCTCTATTACAAATTAAATGTTAAATAACTCTCTTTATAATCTGTGTGCTATGAAAATCTTTAGAAAATCTTTTCTCCAAATTGAACTATTTTCTTATGTACTATACTACAGAGGTAAGGCTAATCTGCATCAAGGTTTCAATTCAGAAAGATATTAAGTTTAAGCACATGAAGGGTTCTGTTGACATATTGGCACTACTCACATGAATAAAGTTAAGCATGTACTGCTAGATTGAGGACCTAAAAGCACTAAAGGCCTAATCCTGCAAGATGTTCATTGTCTTCTGCCTACTGATGTCCCTTGGCACCTTACAACAATTGATTGAAACACAGTACATCACAGCACTCCAGGGGCAGGAAGAAGGAGCACCAACTAAATTTGCCACAAAGAAAGGCAATATGTGTCCCAGTTTCCTTAGAGCTTGTGGAAGAGTTAAGGCAACTAAAAACATCACTTCCACTGCACTTGAGATTTGCTCTCCAGAACAGATCAGGATTTTGGCCACTCTCTTGGAGAGAAGTGTGAAATCCTTTTAAGCGAATCACTTCCCATTTCCTCTCTGTTGCACAAGAATTTCCTTCTTCTTCTTGAGTACCAAGAATGTCAGAATCCTGAGAATTCAGAGACAACTGGAGCCATATGCTTGTCTTAGAATTCCAGTGCCTGTTGAATTGTCAGAGTGAGAGGGGTGGAGAAGTATTCACTAATGTATTTGTTCTCACTGGCTGCGTAGCTCAATTGCTAATTCGTACTGAAAAGTTATAAATCATGTATTTTCAGCTGAACACAGGATTGATTGGGAACACAGAGGTGCAGCATAATATTCAGAATAAACAGGACATGGTGCTTTATCAGTAAAGCAGCTGTCCATTTTCAATTTAAACCTCCTGATTTTTGACACTTAATAAAGTTGTCTGCAAATGCTGATGATGCGAATACAGTATTTCCATTACACTTAACAGGTCAAGTGTTTTTACCTAAAGCCTCAATTAAGGAAGAGAAAGAAAAAGAGATCCAAAAGCAAGGGCTCTGATAGTCCATCTCTGTCCCTCACGATGGATCTCTGGCAGTTTATCTTTACTGAAGTAGCAGCAGTTCCTCCTTTCTCTTCATGCAGATGCTCTGGTGTCTGATACTATCCCCCTTTGCTGTTATACAAAACTATCATATTAGGAGGGAGGGCTTTTATTTCCAAACAAGAAAAAAAATGACAGAGGGGTCCCTAAATGTCCAAAATTAACTAAGTTTTTTTAAAGTAACAAAGACTGGCCATTTACTAACCCCAATCCTCACTTAAAAATAAATAAATAAAGAGAGAGAGCAGTGAAAGAGCCACATTTCAAGCAACTTTAAACAACATTACGTGAAAGTAAAGGGTAAAGCGTGCTTTGTGATAGATCAAGGACACACACTTGTTATTCTGAGATATCACAAATAATTTATAAAGATACTGAAAAATATCAGATGCTTTATTTACATAGACTGGTAACCTAGGACCCAATAAGGCATAAATTATATATATAAATATATATATAGAGAGAGACATGTATATATATGTATACACACATGACTGCTGTGGGGGTCTGCCCATGTCTTCAGTTAATTCAAAATGGGATGATGTGAGAGGCCTTCCAGGGGTTCTTCCACTCATACTGCAATATACTTTTCCTGCTACAGATTGATGCTTCAAATGAACATTGGTACTAGGACTAATGGCATCCAAAACGACTCATAACAAATAGCATATGGCAGGGGCAGACTTAGGGAGTTGACATCTGTTATGCTGGCTATTATTAAAACTTATATTTAGCTTGCAACTGAAAACAATAAATATCATCTTCACAGATCCTACCTGACGAAATCCCATATCTTCTATTTTTTCAGCACTAATACTACTGGAAAAGTGTGGAATGGATTTCAATCTAGGCAGTGGGCAATTAGCTAGAGTTCTCTCACCCAGAGCTCTTTGAACTAAACAGTAACAGAAAGTTACTTGTTGATACATTTAAAACCTGCTCCTGACCCACCTATTTACCAGCCAAAAAAACCTGGGTGCTTCTGGGCTAAATTGGACAGGCATCAGTTTGAAAGCAAGGATGAAATTCTAACATCTTCGACACTAGACATTTTGCTTAGAATTAATATGTGACTAGCTCATTGAGCGGGTCTCTGTTTCAGTTTGGAAAAAGTCAGAAAATGTATCTCAAAGAACCAAGGAGTATTAAATCTATTTAATTTTTTAAACTTTTTTTTTTCAGGTTACTATTCTTCAGAGAGAAATGGAACCACAGGAGCAGACGTGTGTAACTGTAAAATCAACTGATGAAGCAGACTGTCTGCTTTACAAAAGATTCAGTGAGTGAGGATGTCAAAAGTAGTGGGCAGCCCTGCCACCCAATATTATCATATGCATCAGAACAGACACATTAGCTATCAAAGGGTGTCCAAAGAATAGCATTGTGACTAGATGATCTAAATTACTCCCTTTCAGATGGGAAATGCAATAGTTGCCAACAAAAATGTTAGACTTTGACAAGACTTGGCAAATAGCTAGGATATAAATTTGTGTTTTGTAAGTTATAAGGCCTTCCAGGAGATGTGACAAATCCTGAAAAAGGCTGGAAAAACATGCACAGCCCACAGAAACGTACTCCCTTTGCATGGATCTGCCAAAAGAAAGGAAATATGAAAAAACAAATGCACACGAGATTTGCCAGTGCCAGACACACCATTTCATTTAATAGGCACACCTCATAAAATGCTGAAAAAATTAATGATTGTAATGTACTGTATGTATATTATAAATAGTGACTGGTTTTGAAGGCAATGGCAGTAACATATTGCCTAAGAGACAGAAAGCTTATTGAGATTGGGACAAACTGCCCGAAACCATAGGACATTAATAAAATAAAATAGTAATAATAAATACTACTTCACACTTATGTAGCATTTTTCATCTTCAAAGCCACTTGCAAACATTGACTAATTGTTGTTAATATTCCAAATTTTAAAGTTAATGAGACAAGTCCTTTGTATACTTCACATGCCTACTGAAGTCAAAGGGAGTTTAGGGTATGCAAAGAATGCAGGCCAGGTCCCATTCTTAGTAATGGGCATATCAGGAGCAAGGAAATCTCAGCTGGGAGCGAGGTTATGGATGTTTTCCTTTATCTGGTGAATCCAAAGTTCCTGGATCACACTAGTTTAAAGTGGGAAAGCAGAGAATAGTCTTTTTTTAGAGCGCTGATGTGAGCCCCAACCCTGTAATATTATGATCAGTTCTGAGGCCCCATATTTCAAGAGAGATAGTGACAAATTGAAGGAAGGTCAGAGAAGACTACACTTGGTTAGAGCAGTGGGTGATTTGACTTATATGCAATGGTTAAAACAACTAAACACCCAGGATGAAATGCTGGCTCTATTGAAGTCAATGGTAAAGCTGCCATTGACTTCATTAGATGCAGGACTTCACCCTAGTGTTTCCATAAGCAAGGGGATGGGGAGTTTAAGTGTACATATATTTGAAAAGCAGCACCACCAAAAAGGTGAGGATTTATTTATTGTAGTATACAGGGGATATAACTAGAAGTAATGAGATGATATTGAAAAAGGAAAGCATGGACATGAATAGTAGCAAAAACTTCATAGATAGGAGATCTTCTACTGCAGTGTTTCTCAACCAGGGGTTCGCATACCCCTGGGGTTCCACAAAGGCCATCAATTCATCTAGATATTTGCCTAGTTTTACAATAGGCTACAAAAAAACCACTAGTGAAGTCAGTACAAACTAAAATTTCATAGACAATGACTTGTTTGTATTGCTCTATATGTTATACACTGAAATGTAAGTACAATATTTATATTCCAATCAATTTACTTATAATTATATGGTAAAAATGAAAAAGTCAGCAATTTTTCAGTAACAGAGCATTGTGACACTTTAGTATTTTGATGTCTGATTTTGTAAGCAAATATTTTTTAAATGAGGTGAAATTTGGAGTACACAAAACAAATCAGACTCCTGAAAGGGGTACAATAGTCTGGAAAGGCTGAGAACCACTATTCTACTGCATTATAGAAATCTGCTCCAGTGAAGTGGTGAAAGCACTTTTGCTTGGGAATTTTAACATAAAAACTAGAAAACATACCATAGGGAACAATCCTGCACTCGCGCGGAGATGGAGTGGATATAAAACTAGAACACCATTACTAGTAGCTTCAGCCATTCTAAACAGAAACTATGTTTTTTGGCCTAAACTATACAGAAGTGCCCCCTTAATAAATGAACCAAAGTAACTATACTGTTCAAAACTCATCATGTTTAATATTTATTAACAGAGATTTTACATTTAAAAAAATCTTCAGTGGAATGGAACTAATTGCTCCCAAAAACTTTTCCTTCCTTTCGTTTTTTTTATGTCTCCTCCAATTATCTGATCTAAAAGGTGACATTTAGGTCATGGGATTGTTTGTAGTTAAATATTATAACATGTAAAATAATGGGGTTTATATTAAAATATAGCTGTTTGAGATAGCCTCATGGGACACATTTTTTTTCTCCCCCTTCCCACACCCAGAAGTTCCTTTCACACAGTCTTGATACAATTGTTTGATACAATATTCCCATTCTGAGAAATATATCTTCTGACTGCTCTGTGAAGACTGCAAACTTCAATAGTTTAGCCTGGAGCATAACGAATTGTGAATGGGTCCTCAACCATAAACTCAAGCAGCCCCCTGTTGTATCAATTGAGATGGAATATGTGGCTCAAAGAGATGTCAATGATGCCAACCTGACCTTGTCTCTGTCAAGCATTAAACAAGGTTCAGGGTATACAAGGTCTTTGGTATAGAAAGACCTCAGCCTGCCTAATACCATGACAAATGCTATTAAAATGGCCTGCCATACAATTTCTATACCCAGATGTGGACCCCAGGCCAAACCGTTTGCCTACCCCTGCACTAGCTGGAGAAAGTTTTTATAAGGAAAAAAACCCCATGGTTTGACAGTCTTTTAGATGGTATTAAATATGATAAGAACTGTCCTTTTTGGAGAAAGGAGAAGTTAGCTGAGATGGGCTAGAGCTATTGTTATTCTGGTTGTTATCTCATTTCCTAGAAGACAAAATAAGACAGACACACACAAACGGGAGGAGGGGAAGGGAGGGAAGAACAGCAAAGACAGAAAATGTAGTTTCTGTCTCCAGGCTGACTCTCACTTGCAACCTTGCTGCTGGGAAAAACACAGATGCAGCATAAAGTCTTATCAACCACTCCAAGACCTGCTGAACTTGTACCAGCCTCAGGCTACGTTGGGCATTGCGTTTAGGTCACTGGCTTACAGCAGTGTTATAAAATATACAGTCATAGTGGGCTAAGCCAGAGACTCCTATTAGACAAGAGGAAAAAGGAAAGAGGAAAGAGAAGATATAAGGTAGGGAAGGAAATGTTTCACCTTCCAGGTGGTGTTTGGGATTTACCTGAAGTTGGAAAAGATGGTCATGTCATCTGGTTCCCTCTCTCTGGCCTGGTATGGTCAAGATCTCTCTCTCAGGGTCAGGACAAAGAAGGCACAATGGTGTCACACTGGATCTCGGGGTCCCAGGAGAGGGTGGGCATAGCAGCCATGATGGTGCAGCTATCTTCTTTCCCTTCTCTTGTTTTTCAGACAGCAAGTGTACCCCTTCACTTTGCCTCTCTTAATTTTCCCCAAATGTTTTTACTTTTAAGAATCCCAAAAGGGCATGATGGAATAGCATCCTCTCATTATTTTGTTCATCAATTAGGCCGAATGTCTGACACACTGATTCTGGTTCATGGATTTCCTGTCCCCAATTTTTTTGTTTGCCAGGCATGATCTTAAACACAGTTATTGAATTATATCAATAGGCCTTTTCTGTTTGTATTAATTAATTTTTTCTCCCTTTTGCACCTTTTCCTACCAGCATTTATTTGTAGAGATTATTGTGATGCTTAATGAACTTTCGCTCACTTTTCACAGTTGTGCTCACAATTAGGGCAAATGTGTAGGCCCAATTATCACAGTACAAAATTGACCCTTTCCATGCTCAACCCATCTCTGCAACCCACTCAAAATGTCCACCCTAGTCCACAGCATCTTCTTTCCATGGCCAACAGGTTCCTTCCAATCTTAACCTCAGTTACAGTTCATTGGGGACTTTTCCTTCATCTCCAACCCCTGCTACATTTACCCTGGCATCTCACTTCCTCCTCAGCAGGTTTCCTAATGGTTCATTTCACAGCTAGTACTACCCATTTTGAGATGACGTGAGAATTGCATAGACGGGCAAAATATTCATATGAAATCTTCTCTGGGCCCAATCAACCCCAACTGTCCCCACCATCAGGCAGCCTCCCCACTGCCAATCTAAATGAGTCAATTCCAAATTCTCCTTCAGTCTTCTGCCAGAAACCAACTGGGGGGAGTATAAACAGCACATTAATTAAGTTTTGAATACCCCCCAAAAACTATCAGGAATCCCCTCTGTTTGCCAGAATTCTACCCCTCTCCCAACTCATTCACTACTCACTGCTGCACCCAAACATACGCACACGCCATCACTCAGCTCACACATATATGTGCACAAACACAGTGCCCTGAACGGTGCAGGATTGGCAGCTGCACGCCTGTGTACAGCATACATATGCTAGAGCCCAAACCAAAATACTGGATACCAAACCCTGAAAATCCTGGGCACATTCAGATCTGGTTATGAACTATGTTATTTAGATTCAGATATGATATATTAAATTGCTGTGCACTTTATTTGAACATTTTTGAAATAGCAATGCGTTGTGAAGCTAAGATTTTCAAAGATAGGTGCCTCAAAGTTTGGCTCCAAAGTCTATGATTAGGCAATATAAGTGTCCTGATTTCAGAAATGCTGAGCTCCCATTGACCTCAATGGGAGTGTCTGGAATCAAAGCAATTTTGAAAATTAGGCTACTTAATTGCATGCCTAAATATGGATTCAAGAGCCAAACTTCAGTCTCCTAATTTTGAAAATCTTGGCTCCAGCATATGTTTATTTATTTATAGCATAGCCCAAATTTCCTTGAAAAGCTTTTATATAATTTTATAAAGCTTTTATATAATTTGGGAAAGTTGCTCTAAATTATTCATTTTTTCCCAGGAAGTACATAAGCACATTTATAATAGTCCATTTGCTGCCTCAAACCTCATCAATATGCATAATTATTGCATCTTCCAAGCAAGCTACCTTTTTGCTCAAAATGATCAAAGCATGGGGATCAAAGCATATGCCCCAAAATAACTGACTACAGGCATTACTTGTTCTGATAGCAAGAATTTAGTATGTAAGTAAATATTCAATAGAAAGCAAATTATGATTGCTCAGCTTTCCTGTCAATTGACACGTCAAATCCTTGAGAGAGTCATGCTTTATGCTTGCTATCAATCATTTTCTCAGCATCAGTTCATTTCCATATCCTTCTTTTGGTGTGCATGAGTCACAGTGAATCCAAAGTATAATGTATACCAAGGCAATCGAAATGGAAGGATTGTGATATATGATCAGTTTTTGAGCAGTCAGAGAACTGCCACTTATACCCATTTTGATTCTTTTAAATTCTTTGTTCCGTGTCTGAAAGATTTAAATAATGTCCATGAAGAACGTACCAGGGTCTGACACCTCTTTCCTCTCCATCACACCTGTTTAAAGCCATTGGTGTACCTCTTAAAAAGATACTGGGCTTTACTTTCCTTGGACACTGACATACAAACATTTACTCTTCTCCTAGTGCAATTAAAGTTACAATAATTGAGTTTTCATAATCTCCCCCAAAATGTAATTGTGTACACCTTATTTGCAAAGTCTGTGTGTGACACAGTGAAGAGTGCCAACACATGAGCATGCACTCTGCTCACTCTGATATTAATTAGTTCTCCTGAAGAAAGCTGATAGGGGTAATTAGTCAATCAGGCTGGCCATCTGAGCCAATTACCCCATCAGCCCAAGGCTGATAAGGAGGCAGAAAGGAGGCCCTAGAGTGGGAGGAACAGTGCTTGCTGAGCTGGGCCACAGAGGCTCAGAAGAGGGAGACCTCTTTTCCCCTCAGGCCCTGGTGAGAGGGCCAATAGCTAGGTTAATATTGTTGCATGGGATTGTTGTGGAAACGATAGAGGCAACTTAAAATAAAAGGACATGGGGAAGGCACAACCACGGAGTCTGTGCAGCGTCTGTGGGGAGAAGGCAGGAGAAAAGCCACGCCCCATGACAGTATATAAAATACAATGGCTATATAAAGTTACTCTCAGAATTGTAGGAGTTTGAGATGCAACAGGGTCATGCTGTCCATTGTTCTTAAAAGGCAGGCTATCATCTCTTGCTTGTTCAGATAGGCTCTAGTTACAAAATATAGATTTGGATCCAGAGTTCGTATACTTCAAACTCTTGTTCCAGGCTTTGGTTCAATTTATTACAATCACAGGGACAATTTGCAAATTTTAGATCTCGATCTGGGTTCCAATATTGGGTGTTTTGATTGGGTTCAATTTTACCTGATAAGGGTCGGATATTGATTTGATACTACATTTGATCTTTGCTAGAAGGCCAAGAAAAAACTTTTGTTGTTATTGTAGTAAAACTGCTATATTTTAATATATAATAATCACCCTGCTATTGTGCGGAAGGGAATATTTTGGTAAATGCATTAAGTATGGTCTAGAAATTGTCAGCCATGGGACACAGATTGCTGTGTCTAGATGACAGATTGCTGACCAGAGTGGAATTACTGTTGGAAGGAATTCAAGGGAAATATATAATATGATGCTATGAATAAGCAGAAGAAAGAGAAGTGAAGAGCCAAAATTATGAGGAAGAAGCTCCTAGTTAGTTCACCGTGGAATTGGGCTCCATCCTCCCCCTTGTCTCTTACTCCTACATCTAGCAATGAAGGGAAAAGAAGAAAATAGAGAACAGGTGAGAGAAAAGGCTCTAATGTTAGTACAGTGTGAGCTGTTCTGTCTGAACCATAAAAGTACTTGAAAGCAACCTTTGTTTGAATTCCCACAGCAACTTCTTCCCTCCGCTCCCCCGCCTTCCACCAGCAGTAGTTTGTTAGAACTTTTGGGGGCCAACAAACCATCTGTCTAACTTTTTTGCAATGTTTCCATTGTTCTAGCAGGATATCTACTAGCCATTTCAGATTGCTGTTCTTGGTATATTTTGAAAACATGCCAGGTTTGTCTGAGAAGATAATACAGGACAAGTCATTGGAATGTTGCACTGTATATCGTAACCCGCTGCCACCTACTTGTAATTTGTGTCCTATGGGTATGACTGAATGAAAATGAAGGGATCCTGACTAAGTGTCTGAATGGGGAGAAGGAGAGAGCAATATACTGAGTTCCCACTCTCCTGCTGCAGAAGTGGAGCTCAGCTTCTTGTTCTATTCAATCCTAGCAACCGGGGACACAGATTAAAAAAAAAAAAAAGAAAAGGGGGAGAGGGGAGCTTATATTCTCCTTTACATTCTAGTTACCTCATTTTGGGTGCCTGTGACTGTTTGCCTCACAAGACCCAAAAGCCCTCTCTGGCTTTATCAGTTGTTAGCCAAACATTGAGGATACTTTCTGAGTTGTAAGGAATCAAATTGTTCACTATGGCAGCTGATATGATATGGTAGAGGGGAAAAGAAATTACTAAAGAAATTACAGACTATGTTAAAGGAAGTAATTCACTAACAGTGCGATCTCGAGACTAGCACAAAAGTGGTAGACAAGATTGTGACAAACGAAGTACCTTTAATGCTTTAGTAAGCCCCATGGATGTAAGCACCCTTAACTCTAACTATAGTCATATCTAAAGTCATGCTTCTCTTGTGAATCAGTGCTACATATTGAGGTATCCAACTACACAAGGTAGACTGCAAAAAAAAAAAAAAGCCCCGTTTCATCAGAACAATAAAGCAGGACTTTCCTCTAAAGTATGCGATAGATCTCACAGCTGAAATCCAGTCTATGTCGTCACTGGTTTTGATGTTTCTGTCCTGAGTATAGGTAATTATATTTCACCTCCCCCTGTCCATAAACTGTTCTATTTTGCTGACACTTTCACCTCTGCAGGCCTGCCACTCTCCACAGAGCAGAAGTTCCTGGTTCATTTCAATGATTTCTTCTGGAATCTACTTAACTGCAATGTTTTTAAGCTCAGACAACTTAACCTGCATTTTGTGACATCTTTGAAGAAAGCAAATTTTGGTGCAATGTTGCAGCAGGACAATCATGTATCTGCAAAGCTCTGCTGGCGTGTTATAAAACCCCACAGCCTTATTGTGTGAATGGACTTTTCCATTGCTCTTTATAGCAAAAGATGAGTGATGGATGTATTTCCACCACACTACAGTAGTGGTTTAAATGGGCAGACCGCAATAAGCCTGAACTATTAAGCTGCACAACTAGATTTGTGTATGGAGTAAAACTGAGGAAAGATGTGGGTCCCCATGCAACAAACTTGGCAGTTTCCTTTGAGAAACCTACAAAAGAACAGAATCATAAGAAGAAATTAGACCTTCAACTGGTTATTACCAAGAAAAAGGCAGTGGGTTTCAAAAGTTTAATTATGCAGTTGTATATGATAGACATTATTGCCACACAAAGGAAATATTCTTGGAGCTGTGATACTCATTGGGTGAATCACAATAGCAACAGGATAGCAAGGATCTTATACATTTCACAACCCAGGAGGGACTTCTTCAATTTTTGTTTCAGGTACTTCCATCGTTACCAGGTATTAGACGATGACATCACAGATCCTGAAAGTTCAGACTGGGGTCAATTGTTAATTGATCTATTTAATAGTATCCAGAGAGGTACCAGCTCAGCATTAAGAGTATTTGAGAGCTATGCTTGAGTGTATGGATAAGCCTGGTATGAAACAGAATTTTTCTGAGTGCCACACTAGACAGACAAAACTCTTTTTTGGGGCCTGTGATCTCAGAGAGAGGCATGAGTCCTGACCTAGACCACACTGTAGCAGTCACTCAGGCGCCCAGACCAGCAGATGTGACCACTGTATGTTCTTTTCTGGGACTTACCTCATAATATGCCAAGTTTATTTCAAACTATGCAACAGTTGTGGAACCCCTGCAGACATTATTACATAGTACCATTTGGTTTTTTTTCATGGACAACTGCAGCTCAGTTGTGTTTTGATTCAGTTAAAGAACTGGATTATTAAAAGTTAGTGCTTCCTTTGCACAATTCTGCTTTGCTTACCACTGTAAGAACAGACGCTCTATACGTGTGTTCTTGATGCAGCACCCACCCAGGTCAATGAAATTAAGTCCAAGAGAACAATTGCATTTGCATCAAGGGCAATAATTAAAGGCAAACAAAAATACTTGGCCACTGAAAAGCAAACCTTTGCTTTCACCTAGCCACTGAAAAATAATGCATTCACAGACTGGCAATATTCTTTGTGCTGTGCTGATGTCTTTCTGGATACTGTTATATAGACCAATTAACAATGGACCCTGAATTGACTGTGCTGACAATATTATTGTCTACAAGTCTAAATGTGCAGGAATACCGATACAGGATACTTGCAGGGGTGTTGAAAAATGTTTTATAGCAGGGGTGCTGAAATCAGAAACCATGTGTGTGGTTGTTATTACTACTACAAGTCAGGGGGTGCTGCTACAACCCCAGCACCCCTAGTTCCAGCGCCCCTGGCTGCTTGAGCTTTGCCCTTAAGTCATGCCTCGCTGAGAGATGAAATTGAAACAATTGCCCTGGTTATATGCAAACTCCCCGTTGCGTATACAGAGCAGTTCCAGCATCTGCTGAAATACATCCCACATTGCTGAGAATGCATTCCTCACCTGGGAATTTTTAATTTTTTTTTTTTTGGACTGAGGAGTGGAGGAGGCTAGTGCTTAATTTTAACATAGAAGTGCCATGCCGATTGGAAGTGGAGCAAATATGATGCTCGGGAGTACCCACGCCCATAGATCCTGCCATCACAGAGGACTCTACTGCAACCCAATCTTCCTGGCTCATAGAAGAAAAGGGGATAGCTGCCCTTCCTCTGTTGCAGCAGGGGCATCAGATACGTGTCCTGAAGAAAACTGAAGTCTCTACCTCTCGTGAGGAGACTCTAATTCCTTCCACTTCTCCCTGCACAGCTATAATCAACCCCCTAGCTCTCATTCTCCTTCAGCCACAGCCTTTCCCACTACCTATTGTGATGAAGAAGAACCCACTTAGTTCCATTGTGCTCACCCCCTCTGCATCCTGGCTCTCCTCAGCATCTTGCTGCTAGGTCACATGTGTCTGCTGCACCTGATGATGGGCATTATTTCATGCACATTTCTCTCGCCAACCCTGTCCTGATGCCGCTCCCTTCTGGTCTGTGTGGACACTTCAGAATGGTGTGTCTCTAAGATCCTGTATAAGTCCATTGTATCCATCTTATGCTTCCCTGTGCCACAGCATGTAGATGGCAATCAGCAAACACATGTTGTATTCCCTTGCTATTGGATAATTGTCCCAGATCCAGGACTCAGTCTACATTTTCACAGTTGGAATTACTACCTCATCCCCCGCTGCCTACCCCATCCATCAAAATGTGGCAGCTATTCCTGTAAAGTTACAATATTCTTACTACTCACAAACACCAAGCTACAAACGTGATCTATTATGTTAATGCTACCAGGAGCTAAACTACAAAAGTTATTTACAACTAACTGTGATTTCTAGAAGTTACAAGTTCAATCACAAAAAACACCATTTACGTATTAATTATTTGGGGATGTGGGGATGAAACGAAATATTTTATAATTAAACTACTCTCCCTCTTTTCCACAATCACCAATCCACAAGATGACCTGTGGTGCTCTTTATCACTGTACAGTTCAGA
>ML675614.1:29055209-29192709 GCA_007922155.1 Mesoclemmys tuberculata | reverse complement strand
ATCTATCTTGAGTATTTCTATGGTCTCCATTGCCATAGTAATAGTGCACCTCACAATCTTTAATGTAGTTATTCTCAAAATACCCTTGTAAAGTAGGGAAGTTTCATTGCCTTTTTACTAATGTATGTGATTTGTCTCTAAAGCCACACAGGGAATTTGTGGTAGAGTGGGGAATTGAACTTGGTCCTCTGAGTCCCGCGCTGGCAGCAAAACCATAGGACAATCACTCCGCTTAGTCAGCCCCAAGGGACAGGACAATGTTTGGTGGAGCTAAGAGAGAAGCAAGCTTCAACATTTTAAAGTATTCTGCCCCTATAATACAATTGCTCCCAGACCTCAACTCCTATTCAAGGCTAAAACTATCAAACATCAAGAAACTGAAACCTTAGTGTGAAACTCATTATTGCCTCTTTTGCTGGCGACATTTTGAAGACACCATCTGTACCTGTTTCACATTCATACAAAAGCTATATTTAAGGCTAGTTGCTTCATCTACAAGAAAAAAAATGAGCCATCACATAAAAAGCTGGAATGGCACATGGGCTTCAGCCACAAGAACTAGATGCACTGCCAAAAGGATAAAGGAAGTAGAGACCTGGTCGATGGATGCCAGACTAAATCAAAATGAAGCAAGTGCAATATCAGCTTCAATTTCACCATCCCATCTTGTGTGGGGTTACAACGATCACTTTGATTCACTTGCAAAGCAAGCCTGCCACACCCATAAAGCTTATCCCATTATTCTCTGCCAAAATGATTTTAACATTCACACCCCCTAAGCCAAGGAAACAGTTAACCTTGAAAGAGAATCCATCAGACAGACAAAGCCAAGTTCCGCCGATTTCCGACAACTTCTGGCCATTATGGCACCAGAGTCTAACCACCTTGAAAATATTTTGCGGTATGTGCAATGCTGCATCTGTAAAACACTTCATCCAACTTTAAAAAAAAATCCTCATGACGGAGCGAGTGTAAACATATTTCCATAACACATGAGATAGGGACAAGTGGACAAATACTTGAGTACATGAGTTTCACAGCTCACAGGGTGTCATTCCAAAAAGCAACTGTCAGCAAATTTTGAAAACAACTGTGCATTGCATCTCTGAGTTTAAGAATTTCACACAGCCGCCAACAAACAATCAAAGCTTAAAAACCAAGTAAATGTGTGCTTTACCTCTCAAGATTTTTTCCCTTATTATATTATATGTAACAACCCTGTCAGAGCAGTGTGAGAGGGCAAATTCACACTTGTCTTAGTTTGCATAATGTCTATCTGTGCTTGCAAGTGCTTTAAAAGAAAACATTGTTATTAAACATCTTCTCACTGAGGTCTATAAAACCTTAACCTACTTAAGTAATTCTGTTAAAGCACATACACTTTTAGAAAACAATGTTGCTTGTGTGCTTAAACAGAAAACCCTGGCTCATGCTGTTCTGTGCTATACGTGTATATAGATATAGATATATATACACACCACAAAGGTTGCTAGTGCACAAAAAACCTCTTGTGGCCAAATTCTGCCCTCATTGAAGTCACTGGGAATTATGCCATTGATTTCAATAGGACTTGTATTTGTCCCTATATGCATATTGCTATTACAACTGAGAAAGGAGCCTCATTGGGTGGACTGTTTGAAAGGCTGCTATGAACCCAGGAGTGCTCCTTGGAGCTGTAACCTTCCCAATCAATGAGATATTGGAGGGAAGTGCATTTGATTTTAGAATCCAAAATCTCATGGACCCCATATTCATCATAATTCTGGACCAATGCTGGTGGGGGAAGTGGTTGTTGTTGGTGAGCAGAGAAGCTATCAACCTGTGGCTGCAGCAGCAATACATGGAACACTGGGTGTGCCCTGACAGATCTAGGCAGCTGGAGCTTGACAGTCATTGGGTTGATCACTGGTTGATCGGGTACAGGTCTAGGTATTGGTAGTGCAATTTGCAACAATTCTGGTCTTTCTGGAGGTGTTGCGCTGAGAGCCAGATCTTTTGTCACACTGCAAAAACATGAGACCTTTCAGATACCGGCAGTCAGGGTATCACAATCCCTCTTGGTGTTTTCACGATGCTTCTTAAGCTTCTCCTGGACTTTGAGGATCTATTGTACCCAGATGGTTACTGTGGGGTTTGTAGAGATGGAAGATATGGCCGGGTGGAGATGGGGATGGAATGCAAAGTTTGTGTAGTATGGAATCTGCCCAGTGGAGACAAGGTAGGTGAATTCTGCTTGGAGGAACAGAGCCAACCAGACGTTCTGGTGATAATTTGTAAAGCACTGTATAAACTGCTCTAAGACCTGATTCCCTCTCTCAGACTGGCCATTAGTTTGTGGGTGATAACCAGAGGACGTGGACACATGGACGTTGAGCAGCCATAGGGTTTCATGCTAAAACCATAACACAAATCGCTGACCTCATTCAGATGTTTTCAGGGAATCCATGGAGATAAATGATGGGCAACACCAGGAGTTGAGCCGGCTCTTCTGTGATGGACAGGTGTGCAATGGAGGTGAAGTGGGTCATTTTAGTTAACTGATTGACCACGATGAGATTGATGGTGCATCTGTCTGATACAGGGAGCTCCACTGCAAAAACCAGAGTGATGGCCACCTAAGATCTAGCCAAGTTTTCTGCAGAGCCAGGGGATCTCATGCACAGCCTCTTAGTGTGAGCACATACCTTGCAAAAATCTAAGTAGAAGTGCACAATTTCTTACATCGAGGGCCACCAAAAGAAGTGGGCAATCAGGTGAAAGGTTTGAGGTGTCTGATGTGGTCTGCTAGTGGGGAGTCATGACTGAGTCTCAGTACCTGCAGTTGGGGGCATACAGGTGACCCATGGCATGGAGTAATCTGTCCCATATCTGATGTTGCCCCTGGCTTCCCTACCTCAAGTTCCTTGGGATGTGGCTCCTCCCCCACCACTGAGTGAATGAAACACATGAGCTCTTGGTAATGGTGGCATCCAGGAAATTGAGGGGATTGAAGATGCATAGTAGCTTTGTGCAAGAGGTCGCTTGGCTGGTGAGGAATTCCCCTTTCAGGACAGGGCAGCAGCAGCAGCCTTTTCTGAGCTCCAGGATGATAGGTGATGGTGAACTTAAAAAGTGTGAAACACAGGGCCCAGAAGAGCTGTCTTTAATATAGAACCTTAGCCTTGGGAAGTTATTCTAGATTTTTTATGATCAATGTACATCTGTACTGGGTGCCAGGCCCCTTTCAGGTAATGGCACCACCCTTCAAAGGTGGCCTTGATCTCTAGAAGTTCTTTATCTAAGATATCATAATTATGTTCTGTTGGAGTAAGCTTCTATGTGTAGCAGGCGCAAAGGAGGGGATGCTGTTGGGGGCTGAATCCTTGGAATAGTATGATCCCAATAGCAGCTTTGGAGGCAACAGTCTTGATGACAAAGTGCCGCAACAGGTCGGATTGTGTCAGGAGTGACATGCTTGTGAAATCTATTTTGAGCTGGTCAAATGTCTGCTGTGCCACCAGGGAACAGGTGAAGGAGGTGTTCTTGAGTAGAAATACTGTCAAGAGGATAATCTGGCTCAAAAATCCAGAAATGAAACTTCTATACAAGTTCGCAAACCCCAAGGAAATGTTGAAGCTTCTTGATGTATTGAGGGGCTGCCCACGTCTGAATAATGTCCACTTTCCTGGGTCCATTTGGAGGCCCTCTGGGACAAGATGTAGCTCAAGAACTCCATACCATGTTGATTAAAGTTGTATTTTTTGAGTTTCACATACAGACCTTGTGGACAAAGCCAATCGAGGACTGATTGGACATGCTGGGTATGTTGCTCTGGTCTCTCAGAGAAGACAAGTATATCATCATGGTAAATCACGATATACTGGTCTAGGATGTTACTGAATTCCATATTCATAGAATTCTGAAAAGTGGTAGAGTCATTTGTGAGACTAAATGGCATTACCAAATATTCATAATGGCCATACCAGGTTTGAAAAGCCATCTTTCATTCATCCCCTGCTGTGATCCTTACCAGGCTGTTGGTTCCTCATGAGTTAAGCTTAGTTAATACGTGGGCTGATTACATGCAGTACAACAACTATGGGTTGAGCAGGATGTGATACTGGTTTCTGACAGTTACTTAACTGAGTGCCTAATAATCCTTGCATAGGCACAGGGATCCCATCTTTTATTTTGAGAAAAAGAACAGGGACCCCAGCAGAGGAGGTTGATGGCCAGATAAACCCTTTGGTCAGATACTCATGGAGACGGGCATTCAGGGCGGACAATTCTGGTTCTGACATTACATAGATGTGGCAAAAGGATATTTTAGCCCCAGGCTGTAGCTCAGTTGGACAGTCTTAGGCCCAGTGTGGTGGTAGGATATTTGTGTGTTTTTTTCCAAGACATCTATGTATTTATGGTATTCAGTGGGAAGAGCAGTGGTAGATTCTGGTGTTTATCTCACCTGGTCCATAGCCAGCATCTAGGGATTTTTCAGTTGTGGCCCAGTCTCTGGCTGGGCTCCATCAAGTGATGTGCACAGGAAGAATTCCTGGCAGAATTCAGAGAAGAAGCTGATTTTCTATTCCCACCACAGAACATAAGGGTTTATGCTGACCAGGCAACATTAAGAATTATGGGATAGTATGGTGAGCAGATTGTTCCAAACCTTCAGCTTTCTTGGTGGTTCTGGATAACAGCTTCCAAAGACACTGTCTCCTGGTCACCAGGCCAAGGACAGGAACAAGTCTCTAAGAGGTCAGAAGTCACTTTTGGCTACAATGGTATGCTCAAGGCTCTTGAAGCATTGGTGCCCATGAAACTGTCTGCAGCTGCAGTGTCCATGAGTGCCCACTGCAGAGGAACTCATTGAAGCTTGTCTGGGATGAGGAGGTGGACCTGAACTTGGAGGTGTAATGAAGGCTCACCATTCCTCGGGCATGCTTCATTAAGGAGAGAATGGCCACCTTTACTTGTCCTGGGCTCAGTTGTTTCCCAAATTTTTCTGGACTGGGGCCCATGATAGGCAGCCAGTGAGTGTGTGGCCAGGTTGTCCACAACAGAAACACAAACTGTGGCAATAATGGTGTTTTCTTTCCTCAGGAGTCTCCCAGAAGTGGGCTGCATCAAGTTGCATGAACTCTGGGACTGGGCCAGTGACTGTTACTGAGCACAACTGGCTGGGATTTGGCACTGACCCCCTCCTTTCTTCGCATTGCTCATGCAGTCTGTTGTCAATGCATATGGCAAGGTCAACAAAGTCAGCCAAGTGGGTTGGGATTTCCGTACAAACTCGTTTGTCTAACTTCCTCACATAATCCCCACTGTAACTGGTAGAGCTGGGCCACCACATTCCACTTGGTGTCAGAGACAAGTCTTCTGAAGTGGGTGGCATAGGAAACAACCAATTCCGACCAGTTGGAGTTTTTGTAGAATGACGTTGGCTGAGGAAATGTGATGGGATTATTGAAAATTACAGAAGACATCTGAAGGAAGGCATCCCAGTTCATCAGCATTGGGCTTCTTTGTTCTAGCATGAGTGTGGCCCAACCTAACACCTTTCCTGTTAAGAGGCTAATTACAAATCCTGCCTTAGATTGATCAATGAGGGGATCAGAGGTGGAGCGGGAACTGCCAACATCAATTTAAACAAACCCTGAACTTTTGGCAGTTTCCATTGAAGCATTTAGGGAGGGTAACAGTTGTCTCACATCCAGGAACATGACATATGTCTGGAGTGCAATATTCTCACTTCAGAACTGGGTATTCTGCTCCTGCAGGAACTGATACGTGGTGGCATATGGTGCCAATGAGTCTGCAGTGTAGCATTTTCTTTGTGTACCTGGGAAATCTGCACCACAGGGTCTGGTTCTCCGACGGGAGCTGCATCTCTTGTACTCTCGATGTGGGGAGTTCCTCCAGGGGACAGTCAACCCATTCAGGTGTTTCTGGTCCCCTTTGAGACATGCCAGATAAGGGATGATCTTCTGTCTCCATGTTCACAAAAGGCCAGCCTTCAGCATGGGCCAGGGGTAGTCCCTGTAAACTATCAGGTTCCTGTGGTGAGGATTGGGGCTTGAGCAGTTTGAAGTCAGATTTCTGGGCTGAGGTTAGTACTAGAGGTCAGAACTTGTGTCAGAGTTTTGGGTCTGTATCCGAGGTCAGAATCCAAGTCAGAGCCAAAGTCACTTCTGGAAGTTCAGGAGCAGAGAAGCAGAGTTGTGGCAGCTTGGTGGGGGATCCACATTGTCATCTGGACACTTCCTGGTACACCCTGTGAGGTTATATTGAGTCAAGGGGCCAAAGGGGAGCTTCCAAGGCATCTGCCAATCCAGTCGTTTGGGCAGGACTTCCCATGTATATGTCTGCTGTGATTTGCGGGTCACAAGCACGTACCATCTGTTGCCTGGTGGCTCTGCCGACTCAGGTTTGAGTCCCGCTTATTCTTACACATGACCACATTAAGGATACTTGGATCTTGAGTCCAGATCCTATGTAGAGCATGAGAGTTATGCTCTAGATACCTCCCCAAGTGAGTGGAAAGAAGCTGAGAATGGGTGGAGCCCTGGCAGAGCTGACTGAGCACATGGGAGAAGTTAACTACACCTCTTCCTTTCAAATTCTACAATAAATTTCTCTTCCCTTGTCCTCAAAAGCAAGAGGGGTGTATTTCTACTGATAATGATACCTGAGTTCAAGCAAGAAGGCTAATGCTTCTCAGGAAGAAGCAACAACAAAAGAAGGGTTTATCCTTAGTACCTCGTTCAGACATACAAGGAGCATACGTCACTGCTACCACCTGATCAAAGAAATTATCTCCAAAACTGCCAGTAAAGAGCATTTGAAGTTGTATGAACATGCAGAGAAGATTTGTCCAACTTTGGCGAGAACATTTTCTATCAGCTCTATTACTCGGAAACTATTATCCAAAAGAGAGAATGGTCTCTAAACAGAAATTCTTTCTGCTTACAAAGGACTTGCTCAAATACATTAGACCCATCAGTATCACATAACCAGAAAAGCAGTGGACTATATCCCATCTTGATTCTTGTGGTTCAGTAAAAGAGAGAGACTGGAGAAGAATGGTAGCCAAGACCATGAGGTTTAGCCTGAGAAAGAATCACTCTCTCATTCTGAATATGCTGCTCATTGCCTTTGACCACTACAATATTTAAGCTATTTAGAGGCAAATTAAAATAAAAGTATTTAATTTTGACTGTAAATGTACCATTTGGAAACTCATAATAACCTTTGTGGTAGTGACCTCTCCCCCTTGCTTATTGCTTTGATCATCCATCAGAAAGACTTCACTTCTAAGGACCAGATTTTCAGAGGAGCTCAGTTCTATGTAGGTACCAAAATAATTGGCCAGATTTTCAAAACAGTTCAATATGCTGTGACGTTCCCTTCTGCAATCTGGACTGTTGAATTGCCATGTCACCCCAAAGCCCCACTCCTGGAACCCTTCTTGCTCTGCTTTACTGTGTGAACTCCCACTCAGGAGCATATCATGCACAGACTCCAGCAAGCAAGTTGCTTCCAACAGAGTGAGCAACACTTTTGCTCCCAACAGAGTGAGCAACACTTGTGAGCAACAGAAGTGTTTCTGGCAAGCCACTTTTTAGATCATGCAACAGAATGACCCCAGCCTTTATCCCTCAGTCCCAGATGCAACTCTAGGAATTACCATCTTAGAATGTTCAGTGCTGCCCACTGAACACTGCAAGCTCATATGTTTGTAAATTTATCAAGGAAATTGATATGCACCAGCTTTGTCACTTCAAATGGAGTCTCTAACACACCTTAAACCAAATGTATTACTTCAGGTAAAATAAACACACAAATTTATTAAGTACATTTTCAGTGATTATAAGTCAGAAGAAAGCAGGTCAGATTTGATCAGGAGAAAACAAAAAGCTAATCACATTCTAAATTAACCTTTACGCTTTCAGCAACCTTACAAACTCAGAAGATTCTCATAATAGGTTGGCTGGTCTGCCTCCAGCCAGGCCCTCCCTCTATCATCAGCACTTCAGTGGCTTGCAAGTTGTATGTAGATGGAGGTGGAAGAAAGAGAGAACAGCAAAATGTTTCTCCTTCTAAAAATGTTGCTTCTCCACTCTGGGGCTTCAATCCACCTCCCCCCGCCCCTTCAGGGTCAGGTCACAAATAATGTCCGTGTATGACTTCATTCACGTCCTGAGACAGTGAACATCCTCTTATTGTGGTTCCTTTGTTGATGCTCAGGTTGGTCCCTTGCTCCTGGAAGAGCTAGGTTTGTTTTATGCATGCCTTACTGAGGTGTGAATTGCCCTTCAGCTCTGTAAAGTTTTGCCCAGATCTGTCTCAAGCCACAAGACACATATTTGGAATATTACATAGCGAAGCCTCATAACCATACACAACATTGCAACAAACATATTACTTTAATAATAATGATCAGTATGCCATGAGCATTCCAAAAACATCTCACATGACATACTTTGCATTAAACAATACACAGTTACACTATGGGGTGAACGTGAATGATATACAATCACACCAAAATGGGTGTTCATAGGGATATGGTGTGTCACATATGCTAAGTGCTAACCTCTTCTGAAAATTTGGCACTATATGTTCAGAATGTGAATGGGACCAAACAGACCTCTTAATGTGTAGCAGTGCAGATGGGGGATGGCAAAACAGAAGGCACTGAAAAACGTAAGGGTATAGGATGGCAAACTGTGTTGATTCTTACTCTGCAACCATTTCCTTGTTCAGTGAATATTTTGTAGAGCTGTATAATGGTAGGTTACAAATTCCAGCCCAGGCTCATGGAGATCCAAGGACTCTTTGGATGAACACTCACACACCCACACCCCTCTACAAGAGATTTATTTTGGTTGCTGGTATTTCTTCTTTTACTCACAATGTTCTGTTTTGATTTTGACTTTTGGGCCCAGCTGAGAATTCAAACATCCTACCAGAGCACAAGGTCTCACACACTACTGTACTAATGTTGCTTTCTAGTCTAGGAAAAGAGAAAATACAAAACCAAATCACCTTTCCACCACATGACTCTGAAACAAATCTATTTCAAAAGTAGAAGGAAGACTATAGCAGGGTTTGGCCTTTCCTTTCTAATCTATGCGGCATTACAGTCAGATTCTAAAATGTGCTGAAGTTAAAATGAGGAGAGATTAAGCTGCATATTGGAAATCACAGTATATTTTTCCCTAACAGCTGTCTAGCAAGTTAACACTTCCATTTCTCTGAGTAGCTGTCTACATTTATTAGTGCCCTTTGTGAAATTACTGTAATATACAATAACTATGTTAATAAAGAATAACTTTTGCAGTAATGAATAGGGGTATTCACAGTAATTGGCTAATGATGCTTTTTCCTACTTTTCTGCTGGAATCTGCAAGTTGGAGTAGAAAAATGTTCTAAAGGGGGGTAGTAAATTGTCATTCTCTCTAAGGATTTATAAAATCAATCTGGTAATTTGTTAGTTACAGTGTAGGTAACGCGATAGTATTACTCATGTTACACAAGAATGTTACATGGCTTACTAAATAAAGTGGTGGTCTTTACTTTAGAGACCACACTTCCTTGCAGTCTGATGCCTAGACATGTGAAATAAGATTGGTGATTTCAGCCTTAGGATCATCTCTGGTGAATATTAACTAAGATCCCCAAACCACAAAATACAACTTAGTCAATCACTGATCTTTATATGCTAGTCTATCACACCCAGAAAAGCAAACTATTGTATGACTTTTGTACCTTAGCTGCCGAAACACACCAACTTGTGGTTTTCAATGCAAAATTTTCCAAGTCCTAATTTTGTACGTAGCCTCCCATTAATTTGTGAAATCCCTATTCAAGTTGTATAATGGAACACTAGACTGCTGTGTAACAGGTTTAAAAATGATCAGTTTGAAAAATCTATTTGTATGTCCACTTTAAGGAATTTTTATTGTAGATGATTGATATAAATTATAGATGACAGAGATGGGAAAAACCTACTAGTACTTCCAGCCCACTTGCATGCCACTGCAAGATTGTTCTGTACAATACATTTTTCTAGCATAATTTTTAGAAATCTGACTTCCCTTGGGAAACTATTCCAGAAACCACTTCTTCCTCCCCCCTGATTGCCAGACTAAATTTCCCCTTCCTTAATTTCATGTCATTTTTCATAACTCTAAAACCACACATCACACTAAATAATTCTTCTCCATCCATGATGTCTACCACCTTCTAATATTTATAGGCAGTTATTACACCCTCCTGGTTGTCTTTTAATCTTACCAGGCCCCATAATTAATTTTGGTTTTATTCGCTGAACTCTCTCCAATTTCTCAATATCTTTCTGGTAGCATGACACCCAGAATTGAACACAATATTATAGGTATCATTGATGAAAAAGGAATGACAGTTTTACCACCTTAAGATTAAGATGACAATGTTTATCTTCCTTTAATTTTTTTAAGTGAATTTAATGTTGGTGAGAAGTGATGGACCGACAGCTGTAAGGACTGCAGCCCCCTATTTATCCACACTACAGGTAAAGCACAGCAGTAGTGACAGAAGCTTCTCCACAGTCTCCTGTCAATTTAGATCAGCTCTGACTGAAAGAGATGACGTGTTATTGAGTGGGTTGTACTTAAATCATGTTCTCCTGCCCCCAAACCACTTCGTCACTAGTATTTATTTATAACCTTCTTGCATTTTGTCTCAAATTGTATGATAAGCTTGATGAGACAAGGAACTCATCTTCTATTTGTCTACAAGGTACCAGATTATCAAAGGTATTTAGGTGCCTAATGGGATTTTCAAAAACACCTAAGCAAGTTAGGCTGCTAAACTGCATCAGATGGAATTAGGTGCTTTTGAAAATCCCATTGGGCACCTGGCTACATCTTTAGGTACCTAAATACCTTTGAAAATCTGACCACATGTTCATGTATGGCACTATAGAAATAATGAATAGATAATAATGGAATGGATATTCTTTTGGTCCTTAGCATATCTGCTGAGATTGCCAACAACTTGTGGTGGACAGGTGGTTTTTGAATGCGAACATTTCTATTAGGAACAGGACTGAGATGACCAGTTCATTTCAACAGGACACTCAAAGCTTGTGAACTTCTGAGAACTGTTAGTTATTACTGACTGGGATCGTATTTAAACAAATGGCCAGGACATGAAAGGCTCTTCCTCCCATTACCAATCTCCTGAGCCATACAGTCCCCATATTATATATAACTTGAATACAAGACTATGAATACAGCTCTATTAAGTCGTTTTGTAAGACTTTGCTCTGCTTTTTGGTCACGCATGTTGGCACGCTAACATATGTGGCTGGGATTCTTGGAGGTACAATTTCTGCTCTATGGGCCCGTCTCAGCCCCAGTTGCAATAAAGGTCAAAACTCTTGATGGCTTAAATAAGGAGTGAAAACAGGGCACAATTAAGCACAAGGCTCAATAGGCATATGACTAGAGCCCAAGCACAGGGATTCACTTGAGTAGACTGATGTCAGGTATTGATTGATGCTGGGCAGCACAAGATGTGGATGCCTCACAGAGACAGCCTGCTGTTCAAGAGAAAGGAGTGGAAGCACAATCAGCAACTATGAGACTGAGAACCCTAACCCCTCCAGCCCCCTGCAGCTGGGCAGGAAGAGACTATCTGGCCCCACCATCTCATCATCCCCAAGCTGAGATCTTCTCAGGACAGGGAACATGTCTAGAAATGGAAGCCAGGTGCTACCACAGTTCTCTGATGGCTGAAGAGAAGAGGAAGCCCTGGGTCCTCAGTGTAGGCTGGAAGAGGAGGACCCCAGCTACCATTATAGATCACATTCTCCTGCTATTTGAGCATTCAAGGGAGACTAGGACCACAATTCCCTGCTGAGGAGCTCCATCCCGACATCTTCAGTCAGGCTGTTGGAAAGAAGAGGGGTCTTCTCAACCACAGCCTATGCCGACCCCTCTTCCTCAAGCCCATCGCTGCCATTCCTCTGATGGCTGGGGGAGAAAAGAAGTCTATTTTCCACCCCAGAGAAGGAGCCTCTGCTTGAGCAGAGGAAGCTGGCCACCCCTATACAAACTACTGGAGCCTTCTGCTGGGTTAGCAGGGAGCTGAGGATTCCCTCCTCCAGGAGTGGGCCCCAGCCTGCTTGAAGACAGAAAACAACAAGCCAAGGAGGATCAAAGCAAGTCTTTTAATATTTGGGATATAAGAGCACTGCTATTTAAATATTAGGAATGTGATGATGATGAGGGTTATATCTGCAAGCTTTTTATGAGTTAGCATTGACTCTGTATAATTATTATAGCAAAGCCCATAACAGAACTAACCAGTGACTGTATTTGTTTCTGTTCTAGAACTTCTAACACATACTCAGTTTTTCCCATGTGTTCATAGGTATGAATGCCTCTGGCTTTCTGGAACTGACTAGAACAGAACTGACTTTCTGGTTCTTACCCTTAGAAGCTACTGGTAGCCTACAGATAGAAATCAGATGCATGTCAGTTGAAATTTGGGTAAAATAGCAGTTGCACACATTATGTCATAAATGTTCAGACACACATTAGACCTGCAAATTTGCCCATGCTGTGTGCTTCTTTTAAATTTGTTGCCTTGCCAAAAATTCCATAGACGTATGCCACTGAGTTGTTTCCCCATTTACCAAAGTGATGTTTGATGCTTTGGGCAGAGGCTTTTTATTTTTTAAAACCATTCTGAACTTTTCTACAGAAAAAGAAAAGAGGCTACTCATAATCTGGAAATGATTAACAATGGGCAATAGTTGGGATAGCAGTTCAAAATATTTGATGAAGTGGAAAAGTGTGCTAGACTCTTTTCCCCAAAGCATATTTGTGATTAAATTGTCAGACAAGGAAACAGATGAAGAAATAGCATAGTCTCTGTTATTTAGATTACAATAATCTGGTTCTAACTAGATTATCAATTGCCAAGGGGAGTTCACATGCTGTGTTACCTACAGCTTTCCTTTGAAACAGTTGCTCAAGAAATATTGCTACTATTACATTCCTTGGATTCTTCAGTTTCCAACAAGTGGCAGGTCAGAGTGTGTGTGGAATCAAACTTTGTTCATGATGTGTGTGTTGAAGGCAGTCCTTTGATAATTTGGTATAAGAAGAAAAGAAGAAGATGGAACCAAGATGGCAGAGCCACTTCAAACAATGCTGCCCTGCTATTACCAAAAAGAGGGAAGAAGTGTTTCACTGACAGCCACAGAATCCTCCTTGCTAGAAAGTCTTCAAGGTTTTTGCTGTGAAACCACATAAAAACATGTGGCTAGATTGTGTCCTGCCCAGTCCCAGTGCACGAGCAACTAGAATGTGAAGATCTTCCCATCTACCATCCATTCCTGTGAAGGGGTCAGGTACAGTGGTAGCTCTTGTGCTCCAGAAGCCCAATCCAAAGCCCACTGAAGTCAGTGGGTGGAATCCAATTAACACGAGTGGGCATTTGTTCTGGCCTCAGAATCCCCAGGTCTGTGTGATCTCACACTGGTGATAGCACTAGATCCTTGAAAGTAGGGGAGAAGGAAGAGGCATGTGTTGGAAGGGAGCCAGGCCCATACTGGGTTGCATTTAGCAACTGAGCTGTAGTCCAGTGGACCAGTCCCAGGACTGACCCACAGCACCTGTCTTCTCCCCACTCTGCAGCTCTGGCACACATGCACAGCATTGACATGCCAAGTTGCTGCTCCTGACCTTCCTCAAATGAAGAATTTAACAGTAAAACTAACAGCTTTCTCTTTCCCAGAACAATTTCCCAGCCATCAGTAGCTCCAGATACAACAGAAGTAGTGCTGGCGCCTCACTTCTCACTCTGCAATGTTGTTTGGTGAGTTTCAGCTGAGGTAAAGTAACAGGAGCCTGGACACCTGAGGCGGACAACTTTCATGTCACACACAGGCCCTGATGGTTCATTTCCAACTAAAATACTATGATATACTACCATTTTTTCTCGTCTCCAGAGAGAGCACAAGGAAGCATGCCACAGCAACAGAATCCTTGATCAAATGAGGCCTACAATAATATTTTTTAGAAAAAGTGTATTTTCTTATGGCTTGTTTGTATTTCCCTGCTGGGCAGAAAGAGACAGAGAATGATATGTCCCCAATGACAAAGTCCCCAATAGCAAGAATCCAATGAAAATAGTATAATACGCAGTATTTTTTTTTTTTTGGTATGAAGCTTTTATTTTGCCTCCTTTCCCTTTCCTCCATCCTTGAGAGAGCAAAAGAAGGGCACACAGTGAACCACAGTGATCTCAGCTGGGGAGAAAAAGACATGGGACTCCAAGCCTACTGATATCCTCAAATAAGGGCCACACCATAGAACTTATCATAGGCCTGAGGGCTGAATCTAAATTACGTAAAGTGTCAGAGATCCAGCTGCCTTTATCTGCAACTTGGTGGGGCAACCAGTAGAAACCACAAGGCCCAAGATACAAAGCTTCTTACTTGGAGAAGGCTCTGTGGTAAGGTCAGGCCAGATGGCTACAGAAGAGTATACCTGGGATGGTATGAGGGCCCGAAAGGGTTAAAAACCCTCTGCTGGCAGAAAGAGGGAAGAGCACAGCAGGGCAATTAGCAGCACCTGGACCTAATGAAGGGCCAGACCAGGGGTATTTAAACCCTGCTTTCCCGAGAGGAAGGAGAGGGAACACCTGCAGGAAAAGCTGCCAGAATGTCTGGGGCAGCAGCAGGAGAAGGTTCTCTCCTGGTCAGGAGACAGAGCTCCGCTACAGTCAGGGGAGATGAGGTAGCTGGGGGTGTCCTGACTGCACGAGGCAGAGGTAAAGCACGAGACCCACAAGGGGGAAGCTGGCAGTTTGCCACAGCTCCCTTTACATTTAAGAGAAGATGGTTATTGGGCACATTTTAAAATTCTGTGCTTGCCTGGCACTTAAGGTCATTTTATCATGTGAAAGTGACTATCCTGTTACCCTAGCTGTGATCTGTGGCTTAAAACAACATGGAGAACAGCACTGATTTTTTATTTTTTTAAATTAATTTCAAACCAGTAAATTATGTCAAGGTAGAAAACCTGATTATTCTTTGGAATGAAATGAAAGTGGAGAAGCCGTGGCACAAGAGCAGCCAACGAAGCTGAAAACAGGAGAGTTTAAGTGCGAGCTCGTAAGGGAAGTTTGTGGGAGGGTATTTGGTGGATTTTTTTTTCCATTCTCATCTTCCTGACAGGAGATTAGGAGGAAAGGCTCTGGCAGCAACAGAGATGCAAAGAATGGAAGAGGCAATGAAGATAAGTGGATGTGGAAGCTGCAGGATGTACATTGTTCTGGAGAGGGTACCTGAAAGGTGCTTCATTTGTATGAAGTGCTGCCTGATAGGTCTAATGGAAGAGAAGATGTGAGGTTTGGATATGCAGCTAGAAGCGATGGTCAAGTTTATAAGGGGATTTCAGTGGATGATGGAGGGAAGGAGTGTGGAGGCTAAGGAGAAAACTCAAGACTTGCATATGCATTCTGGACAAGAGGACTGTGAGTTTAGACTTCCGGATGAAGTAAGTGGCCCAGGGAAGCATGTGACTATGGGAACAAGGCAGAGGAAAAGACTAGCTAGTGAAGGAGAAATAGAGCAGAGGAACAGGTTAGCCAAGTTGAAAAATGTAGATGAGAAATAGACAATAACTGAAAGTGGAAGAGCAAGGAAGAGCAGCTGGGTCCTAGAAGTAGAGAGTTAGAGACAATGAAGAAATCCAGAGTTTGAAGCCCCAGAAGGAAAGAGAATGACTCACAGAAGATTGCCAATGAAAACAGAAGACAAGACGACTTGCAGCCAAAAAAACAAAAGGGAGAAGGCTGGAGGATCACACCAACACTAGGAAGAGGCATGTCTATGTGACTGGGGACCCCTTACTAAGAAGAATAGACAAGGCTGTCATCAGAGCTGATCCAGAGAATAACAAGGTGTGTTGTCTGCCAGAGGCTAAGATGCAGGATGTGGACCTGAGGCTGATGGGGATTCTAATGGGAGCAGGGAAGAATCTATTGATTGTCCTTCACGTGGGAACAAATGATATGGCCAGATTCTCACTAGGACACATCAAGAGAGACTATGCCAGGTTGGGAAAGACCTTAAAAGAAATGGATACTCAGGTGTTCTTCTGTGGGATTCTACCTGTCCCTTGAGGAGGAGAGTGAAGGCAAGTCAAGATTATGATGATCAACAGATGGTTCAGGCAATGGTGCTATAAGAAGGGCTTTGAAATGTTCGACCACTGGGAGACATTTACAGGCTGTTCTCATGGGATGGACTCCACCTGAGTAGGCAGGGTAGTAGACTTCTGGGACTAGTGTTGGCACAACTCATTAAAAGAACTTTAAATTAGGAATTCATGGGAGACGATTGGGAAGTGCTCATGCAAGCGCCGTATCTAATTCTAGTATTGAATGGAAGGAAAAGTAAAAGAGGATACAGCAATGGAGAAAGGAACAACAGAGGTAGGAGAATGCACAACAAAAGGAATGATAGTGCCAGTACCAAGTAAAAGTCAGATAGGTGATACTGGCAGTAAAATAATTGTACCTAATCTAGGGAGAAATATGGGTAAGGCCATGCAGAAACAACGTATATGTCTAAGCACCAATGCAAGGAGTTTGGGTAACAAAATGGAGGAACTAGAACTACTGGTGCAGGAAGTAAAACCAGATTTTATAGGGATACTAGATACAAGGTGGAATAGTAGTCGAGGCTGGAGAACAGGTGTTAAAAGGTGTGTACTGTTCAGGAAAGACAGAAACAAAGGTTGCAAAGTAGCACTGTATTTTAGTGATGAGGTAGACTACAAAGAAATTAGAAGTGAAGAAATTGATCAATGGAATCTGTTTGGGTCAAATCACTTTGGTGAAGAATGGTAACAGATGCTCCACTGGGATAGCACTTGGGGTCTGCAACTAGGGTCCTTAATTATAAGATGGCAAGCTTAAAAAAATTAAGAGTTAGTTAGGGATGTGGAGTGCACTGAAGAACACAAGGGTCTGAATGTAGAGGATGCTTGGAATTACTTTAAATCAAAGTTGCAGAAACTGTCTGGAGCCCCCCCAAGAAAGGGGAAAAATTCATAGTTGCAGACCGAACTAGATGAACAGGCATCTGAAACAAGTTATTAAGAGAAAACAGAAAGCCTACAAGGGATGGATCAGCAAGGAAAGCTACCTGCTAGAGGTCAGAAAGCATAGGGGAAAAATGAGAACTGCCAAAAGCCAAGCAGAGCTGGACCTTGCAAAGGAAATTAAAACCAACAATAAAAGGCTTTTTATCCACATAAAGAAAAAAAAAACAAGCAAAGAAGAAGTGGAACCACAAAGCATGCAGGACACGGAGGAGACTAAAGATAACCTAGATATGGCCCAACACTTAAATGAATACTTTGTCTCCCTTTTTAATATGGGTAAAGAGGATCTTCTGAATAAGAATATGGAAGAAGGAATTACCAAATCAGAGGTGAAAGCCCAACTGAAACAGCTTCCTGGGAACATATCAGGTGGACCCAGAGAGTTTCCATCCAAGAATATTAAAGGAACTACTACATGAAATTGCAAACCCAATAATGAAGATTTTTAATGAATCTGTAAAGTCAAGGGTTGTGCCCTATGACTAGAGAATTGCAAATATAGTACCTATATTTAGGAAACAGGAAAAAGGTTATCTGGGAAACTACAGACCCACTGACCTCAATTGTATGCCAAGTCTTAGAACATATTTTGAAATAGAGAGTAATTAAAGAAATAGAGGTAAATGGTAATTGGGATAAAACACAACATAGTTTTGTTAAAGGTAGATCATGCCAGATTAGCCTAATCTTTCTTGTGAATATATCTCCTTTTCTAAACAAAGGAAATGCAGTAGATCTAATCTATAGGATTTCAGTAAAGCATTTGACACAGTTTCACATGGGAAATTATTAGTGAAACTGGAGAAGATGGGAATTAATTTGAGAATTGAAAGGTGAATAAGAAATTGATTTAAAAAGGAGACTACAGTGGATCAAGCTGAAAGGTGAACTGGCTGGAGGGAGGTTAGTAGTGAAGTTCCTCAAGGATCAGTATTGGGACCAATCTTATTTAACATTTTCATTACTGACCTTGGCACAAAAAGTAGGAGTGTGCTAATAAAATTTGCGGAGGACACAAAGTTACAAGGTATTGCCAATACAGGGGAAGACTGGAATATCATACAAGAAGATTTGGACTACTTTGAAGACTGGAGCAATAGAAATGGGATGAAATTTAATAATACAGTGCACAGTCATGCACTTAAGGACTAACAAGAATTTTTTGCTATAAATTGGGGACTTATCTGTTGGAAATGACAGCGGAGGAGAAATATCTGGGTGTACTGATGAATCACAGGATGACTATGAGCTGCCAGTGTGATATGGCCATGAAAAAGGCTAATGCAGGCTTGGCTCTATCAGGTGAGGTATTTCCAGTAGAGACAGGGAAGTGTTAGTCCCATTATACAAGGCATTGGTGAGACCTGATCTGGAATACTGTGTGCAGTTCTGGTCTCTCATCTTTAAGAGAGATGAGTTCATACTGGAATAGTGTGAAGAAGGGCTACCAGGATGATCAGAGGAATGGAGAGGAGAGAAGACTTAAGGAGTTTGGGCTTGTTTAGCCTAACAAAACAAAGGATGACAGGAGATATAACTGCTCTCTATAAATACATCAGAGGGATAAACACCAAGACGACAGAGGAATTATTTACGTTAAGGGCCAGTGTTGGCATAAGAATAAATGGATATAAATTGGCCATTTACAAATTTAGGCTCAAAATTAGATAAGATTTCTAACCATCATAGGAGTGAAGTTCTGGAAAAGCTTTCCAAGGGGCTTGTTTCAAGACAGAGCTTGATAATTTTATAGAGGGGATTTTATGTTGAGGTTACCTGCAATGGCATATGGCCTATTCATGACTGATACTAGAAAATATCTCCAATGGCTAGAGAAGGGACTGTAGAAAGGGAGGGCTCGGAGTTACTACAGTGAATTATTTACCAGGTGCCTGGATGATGGGTCTCACCATATTTGGGGTTGAGAAAGAATTTCCCCCCAGGTCAGATTAGCAGACATCCTGGTTTGAACTAGAGTAAATGGTGGATTAACTTGAAGTCTATACATTGACATTTGAGGACTTCAGTAACTCAGCCGGAGATAATGGGCCTGTGACAGGAGAGATTGGGTGAGGTTCTGTGGCCTGCGATGTGCAGGACATCAGACTTGATGATCATGATGGCCCGCTCTGGCATTGAAGTCTATGAATCCAAGTTACACAACATTCCTGGGGGACATGTCTAAAACTGATCTACGCGTGAAAAAGGTAAAAACAAACTGTACCTAGACTGAACTAGTTGCAAGTCACTTTAAGTACTGTTCTACTCTCAAAGGCTCATAAGCCTCCTTAGTTTTCTTACAGAAATGACTACTTTTATTTTTGGTTTTTATTGGTGTGATCTTTGGAGGTGGGATAGTCAAACACATGAATAAATGAGGTTTAAAATATAATTTCCATCAAATTGAGCCTTCTTTCATTCAGCTAACAAGATAACTCAGCATAAAAGCAACTTGTCTTCTGAGTTCTTATCCACGTAGCTCCAGCTTGCATTGCACCTTTGACAGTTTTGCCAGGGCTCTGGAGAAATGAATAGTTTTTGGGAGCCCATAGAAGTATGAATAGTTCAGAAAAGTACTTTTGGATACCTTTATTCCCCTTAATTGTCTGAGATTCATCCATCACTAATTATTGTCAAATTTATTGAATGGAAGTGAACTTCTTAAATGTTGTCATTTGTAACAAACCAAAATATATCAACTTTAGTCCCAAGACACAGATTGTAGATGCAGGTTCAACTCCAGATTCTTAGTCCTTCCTTGAAATTTCAGGGGTGTTCAGTTCAGTTCGTTTCAGGGATAGGCCCTAACCATGAAATTCACTCAGGGTCCAAATTTAAACCTTCCACTGTTCAGAGGTATGTGCACTGAGGATTCCAGTTCCAGGCAATCTTTAAGTTTAAATGATATCAATGAAAGCATGGAAGATCTAGGTTCATTCCATAAACATATCATAAGAATTAGTCTGGGATAATTCAGGGTGAATAAATATATAATCCCAGATATTATAGCATGCCTCTAAAAATGTATCATTGCTAATATTTGAAGGGGCTTACTTGAAACGAGGATGGCAATCCTTGAATTTGTTTGCTAACAGAGTTCTCTTTGAGCAGCTGGGACTTAGCTATATTTTGTCCTTTTCAGCTTAATTAATTATTTTTAGCAGCATATGTACAGCAAAGTATTACCAGGTTTACCAGGAATGAGGCTACGGGAGGATTCCTCTGGCACAGGCAATGCTGGAGACTGCCTCCCAAGGACTCCCTTGCAAACTCCAGTGTAGGAGTCAGGGCTAAGGAGAGGAGCGAGTGCAAGGGAATTTCCACAGCATTGTGGAGATTCTGGACACCAGTGTAGTTCATAGGTCAGCCCAAGAAGGCTGCTCTAACTTAGAGTCTGGGGTACCCTATGTCATGCCAGGGACCAGTCCAGCTACTGGAGCAGCCTCTGGTTAGGAGGATGTACCACAGTCCCACCTCCCACTCCCACTGGGCTGTGAGTTCAGTGCTGCACCCCTTAGTGAATCTCACCCAAGGTTTTCATTCTTCTCCCTCCTACGCAGCGCAAATTATTCACACTCTGTGAGTGGCATTGAAATTTTCTTCCTTTAATTGTAGAAGGTCTCAACAAGCAAACAAAAGCTTTGTAATTAATTCCAAGAGGTCCAGCACATGATCCAGCAACGCAGGTCAGAATTTCTCTACTTTAGGGTTTTACACTGCCACCTGTCACCACACAATCAAACATCCTCTCTGTAAACTCAATGAGCCACAGAAAAGTCCCTGGTGGACTTCCTGGAGACTGGTGCTTTTCCCTTTCGAGGAGACTATGACAGAAACAAGGTTGCTGTATTTAACAGTGTCCCCAGTAGTGGTCCTGTAGGATGATTCAGCAGAAAATAATACAAATGTAACCACCAGCCAGGGCTTCTCCTCAAGGGATGATGTTTTTGACAAGAAAGCAATGTAAGTTAATATGAGCAAAAAGAAAAACACAAAAATGCCTAATTCAGGGCTAAAGTGAATTCTATTACCTCTGGATGTGCAGCCCTATGATCCCAAAGGCATTCTCTCTCTTTCTCCTTTGTCTCACAAGTAGCCAATTTTACAGTCTTTCTGATGAGTGCTTATACAAGGGGAGGGGAAAGTCACCTGAGGTCAGCCCCTGTTCTCTGGGGAACAAGTAGCACCCCTGCACCCTGTCCCAATACTCTTTTGATATTAGTTCTTTACAGATAGAACAAAAATGTTGGATAAATAAGCAACATTCATCCCTTATACAACTTGGATGCCAAATCTCAGTTTATGTAAATCAACATAGCTCCACTGACTTCAGTGGAGTTATGCCAATGTAACCAGCTTGGGATCTGGCCCTGGGAGTCTAAAATAGAGTAGGAACCTCCATTCCTGCATGATTCTATAAACGAAGAGGACACCAGTGCATATCAAATGTTGCTATTATTTTTAATCCCCTCTTTAAAAATGCATTTGGCGAGCAACTTACTGTGTTTATTACAAGCACTCAGCTTTCAGTAATAAGCAATTCAGTTCGGTAGTCTTGTTACAGACTGCATCGCTTGATGAAAGTGGAATACTTGGTATATATCCATTCCTAAATTAGTCTGTCTGATGGTCAGATTTTTTGGGGGGGTGGGTTTTGTGGTTACACATAGTTTATTTAACAAAATAGCTCATGAGATTCCAAGGAAAGGTTCTGTCTGGCCTTTTTTTACACAGAAATGTTTCCAGAAACATTTAAGTGCAATTCAGGATAAGAACTTGGCTATGCCATCACCCATCACAGTGATTCATATGGGCTTGAGACAAGGACATGCACACAGAGAAAAGAAAATCAGAGCAAGGACAATCTTCCTAATTATGGATGTTTTGTGTGTGACTATATTCATGAAACTTGTGGCTATTTAAAAAAACAAAACAAACTAATAGAATGAAGAGTTTCAATGAATAAAATGGACATTGCCATCGTTATTACTGGGGAGATTAACAGTGTTTCCTCTTCTAAAGGAAAATGATTGTTCTCTCTTCCTTTGCCATTTCTGCTCTGAATGGCCAACCATCAGAACTCGGGATCCTCACAACGTTGTGTGGGAAAAGAATTAAAAAGAAACCAATTTTTAGTTCACAAAGACACTGAAGTGCTGGTGGAGGGTGTCCCTGAGCACTGTCAGTTTCTGTTTGAAATACTGGAGCACCAAAGAGGTTGCAAATGGCTCTTGCACTCTGAATTCAGTGCTAAAGATGAAGGAGCTCAAACACATCTGAAGGAAATTCTTTTATAAGAGAGGTGGGAAGACTGGGATGTTCCTAAGGAACTAGAAAATAATCAGCAATACAAATCCAACCATGATTTTATGCCCTCCACTGGCTATGAAGGGAGAAAGCAGGGCAGAAAAGTGAGCCATAATTCATTACTTACCAGGGATGGGTTGGGACAGTAAGATTCAGGACCAGATTTCAAACACCTCAAGACTCCGGAATGTTTGGTTAGTCTATTATAGGAATTGGAGATTGCTGCAAAATTGGGGATCTCAGACACCCTAAAGTTTGGAGATGTTCGGTCGGGGGGGAAGAGGGAGGTTGATTAAGGCCCACCCCTACATACCTCTGGTATGTAGGTGTGGGTGAAGTAGTTATAACATTCCTCCACCTACACCTTGAATGTACATCTCAAACTAGTATAAAATTTTGAACTGATTCTTTGTTGGGGCTTTTAAAATTGGATTAAATGATTATTTCTATTATTTAGGGCTGCAGGAAGAAGCACCAAAATAGCAACAAAGAGCTTGCATTATTTTCAGCTTGACTGTTAGAAGAAAATCCAAAAGAAAAAAGAAAAAAAATCTGATAAGAAAGCCAGAGACCAATATGAGTTATTAATTCAATTTGCTATCTCTTTCCCTCATTTTACCATCAAAATAATGTTGGGATAGAGATGATATTTGCCTGGTGTATTCTATCAGGAACAACAGAATTGTCTAGTGCAAATGTAAATTTATTTTAGCAGGTGACACAGCTTTCTTAGGGGCCAGTTGAAGACCAATAAATGACCTCCTGCAGGATCTAAGAACCTCCTCAAACCATACTATTTTTCTCTCCAAGTATGATGTGTCTTTCAACCTGGCCTTCAAATAACAAAAACACCTAATACACTAGACTTAAACCAGAGAAGTGGTGGATCTGGCATAAGAATGTAAATAAACTAGACCTGGATTAACACTTGTAGGCTTCGCAGGAGAAGCACATCATTAGAAAGGCTACAAATGAAGACACGGTTGGAGTCCAGCACACTGGGAAATCCAGAATAATAAGTAGCACAGAAGGAGGGAAAGAGATGAAAACGGGAGAAAGAAAAGGGACTGTTAGACTGGCCCCATTTTAAGGCAATATGTTATTTCCATTATGCTGTTTCCATCCTGGTTTTGCTGACTCAAGATATTTGGAGACGCTTGGAATAAGCATCTGAACTTTTGAATGCTTAATCCAAGCCGTAATTCCCAACCATTTGAAATTGGCCCATCACAAACACTAACACACAAACAGCTTTCACATACATATTAAATGCAAGAGACATGATTTACAAAAAGGTCCAGTGCCAAAGAATACTGTTGAACCTGTCCAAAGAAGGTTTTACATACGCCACACACTGGAAAGTAGCTTGACTGGATCGAGGCTGCTTATATAAATGTTCCATTAAAGCTACCCTAGCTAAATCTGAACTCACTAGTCACATGAGAAGCGTTGTGCAAAACTCCAGCTGTTTCACTTTTCACTGGGGGTTGTTCATCCATTTCCTTCAGTTTCAATTCATGTGGTTCCACAACCCAAACAAATCCAAAATCCCACAGCAAAACTCAGTTGAAAATTTGCTATTAATAATTGTTACTTGTATTTCAGGAGCCCGGTTGTGCTAGGTGCTGTACATGTAATAAAAAAGCCACTGCCTCACAGAGTTTACATTCTTGTGCTCCAGTTCTGTCAGGAGTTCTACATGGTGGCAAGCACTTGGGCTACTTACATAGACCCACATCAGACGTTTATAACACCACCCATTTTTCACGATTTTGGTGCACTTGTATATTGAATCCCAAGTCTGCTTGAAACTGGATCCCAAATTCTATGGAGATATGACTGTGTTAAGCCCTATATTGGTGCTATATAAAAAGAATCACCACCATCATCATTCGTATGAAAGATTTTGTAATCTTTGCAAACCTTTCAAAGAACCTGGGCTGTATTTCAAGCTGTGTAGGAAAACCCCAAACCAACAGGGTTTCACATGGTTTTCAGTTTCACTGTGAGCATGTCATATAACTCTTCACATAAGAAGCCATCAGAATAAAGTGTAAACTAGAAAAGAGGAAGAAGAAACAAATATGGCTGCATTTGTATAAATGTTTCTGTACGCTGAATACTTCAACACTAAAATCAAGCTGCATTTACATTCTACATATTATTGTTTATATAACACTGAACTAGGAAGTTTCTTTGCTGCTTGGTTATTTGGAAGGAAATCGCTTAAAAGTTTTTTCTTTTCCCATTTAATAAATAGCATCAGTCCTGATCAAAACAGCCCCTTTTTCATTCTTTTAAGTCAGCTGTCCCACTGGAAAGGGACTAAATTATGGAACCTACAGTCTCCTTTTTGTGTATATGCTTTTAACTTCAGTTAGTTTGCAAACAAAGCAGACTTTCTACAGCTGTATTATGGACACTCAAGCGTCAGTTGACCAAAATGTCAAGAGAGTTTTCATCAGAAATCACTCAGCCTCCCATGTAGTTAAAGAAAATACAAGGTGGTCAGATATTTTAGACCATAGCATTAGGTTCACCAGCAGCACAGCATCAGGGAGAGACAGAAAAGGGAAAATAAATTGAGAACTCAGCAAAACTGAGAACTAGCAATGACGCTAAGGGACATTGTGAAGAATAACTAAACATTGTAACCCCCACCCCAAAAAGCAAAGTAAATCTAACACTATGGAGCCTCAATACACAATCTTAATAGCTCCATAGAGATTTTTGTAAACATATACAGATCATGTGATGTATATAGCTTGGAAGAGACAGATGGAGGTATATAATGGAGATTAATGGATAGATAATAATGTGTTCACCAATACGACAATTCATAAAATACAGGAATGTTAAGCATAGAGTACAATGCTTCTTTCTTGATCAATGGCTATTATCTTTTACTAACAAATGTCAGACTGTCCTACCTCATGGTAATATTGCATAGAGCATAGTAAAGCATTCTGAGATTCATGTGAGTTTCTGGTTGGTCTCAGAGAAATTTAGACTAATGAAAAACCACTTTGGCACCCACCTGACAAACATGGAGTCATTACTGCAAGCTTCTTCAGGGTTTCCGTCCTCCATAAATGCATGGTCAACATACTGCCATTTGTACACAAGTTGTGAATGAAAGCCAGAAAGAGAAGCAAAGGCATCCATGAGGTGGAACTTTGAAAACAAAATAAATACTGAGAATTGTGACTAAAAACAGAATCGAACTACTCTGTGAAGCCACCATGAATACACTATTAAGCCATAGCATTATTGACAATACCGGCATGAAAGACATATATGAAATATAAGTGAGGCAAATTGTGGAAACAAGTCAAACAATGCAAAAAAGAGAAAGTACTGGGAGTGCCAAGAGAAAACTCTGACAAATTTAGATTGTGACAGTGAGAACAGGCTGGGGAATAGTACAAATTGCATGTTAATATGGCAGTCCTTTTGTAATTAATGGAAGCAATGACGGCATCTACACTGTGGTCACTACAGGAGCATAGTCATGGCTCTATAGCTATGCCACTGTAATCCTGTAGCGTAGATGCAAACTACTGTGACAGAAGGGGTTTTTCCATCACTGCAGAAGCTTCACCTCTCCAAGCAATGGCAGGTTGATGGAAGCATTCTTCATTAACCTAACTGTGGTGAGGTCGACATGATGGATTTTTCACACCCCTTAGCACCGTAGCTAAGTCGACTTAGGTTTTAGCCCAGGTCAGTGGAAAAACCCATTTCAAAGACATCTATTTTCACACCAGTATCAAGTTTGAGCCTATTGAAGTCTATGGTACTACTTATTTGTAAAAAGGCTGCAGGGTCTGGCCCATGACATACATAGTATTAGGTTATTGAAAACAGCTGAGCCAAGTGCAGCATTGCAAACCATGTGCAGTTCAGCCTAAGCCAGTATTTGATTTTGAAGCAGGAGCTGCAGTGACAGTGTTTGCTCCTCAGGCAGGAGAGGTGAACATTAATATGTACATATGTTCATAGAATGAACATTAATCATAATAAAGCAATACAGATAATAAAAAATGTGCAACAATAAACATTCTTTAAACAGCAGGGGTGAATTCCTGACCCTTCTGAAGAAATGATTTCAATAAGACAGAAATTCTACCCAAGGTTTTCAAAGGATTGTTATTGGTGTAGCTGTAGGATGAGATTTTCATAAGCTCTATGTTGAATGAGCTCCATTCCCACTGAAGTTAACGGGAGTTTTTTTACTGATTTCTGGGAGGTGAGGGGGAAGTAGGAGCCAGTGCTGAGCATTCTGAAAATCCCATTTATAATATTTTAGGCAGAAAATTGAATCTGGGTATTTCTGAGGTGATAGCAAACATATGCTACTCTGCCCTTTAGTAGCAGAAGACTACTGGTACAGAAATTGTAATGTACTGGCTACCTTCTTACAATATTCAGTGCAAAAGCTAAGCTGATACAAAATTGTAAAAAACTCACCATGCTGGAGCCCCCATTCTGGGGAGGCCTGGTCCGGCAGTACTTGCCCCTCAGTTTTCCCCAACAATCTTTAGCTTACTCTGGCTGTAGAGGTGACTTGGCCTTCCAGCCAAACTACTTTCAAGCATTCAACCCTTTCTGAAGTAAATCCAAGTCCAAAACAACAACAAACAAAAAAGTCTTCAGCCCCACTGGGCTCAACTTTCAGACCCTTCCTTGCAAGGCGGGTCCTCAGTGACAAAAGTGTGTCCCCTACCCATGAACCAACACCTGAACTCTGGTCAATCCACATATCCAATCCAGGCATACCCTCCTACAAGGGACTAGGACCAGTTACAGTCATCAAACTACTCCTGATCCTCAGCCAGGCTAGGTAAAAGCAGTCTGTCCTCTCTCCTCCTAAGTCAGCCCCTAACTGCTAGGATTTCCTCCTTCTATGTCCAACACCTAGCACAGGTATAGTAGGGCAGGGCTAACTGAACAAAGCTAACTGACCCCAAGTATCCTGGCCCTTAAAGGAGCAAGCCACCCTATTACAAACATTATGGCTGAGAATAAGGGTTAGAGTTGTATAATAAGCAATGTGCAATTTCCTGTGTATTCAGTTGTGGAAACAACACATGCAAACTATTGGTTACACATTTAATTTGCCTGGTATTTGTCATTTTCACATACAATTACACACACAATCACGGAATATGATTACACATGCCCAGGTTGGACAAGAAATCATATGTATTTTTTTCTGAAAAACTAGGCCTGAACACACAAGAGTCAGGAAATTCAAATATATAGCTTCCACAACTGTAACTCATCCCAGTTGGACATCTGGCATACTCTGCTTACACAAATTATTTTTATTTTTTAAACAGTATGCACTGTGTCTGAGTATAACTACGCAGATTGCATCTGCTACGATATCTACTTGCGCTCTTTCACTGATTTGGAGAACACCTTGAACACCGACCTAACCAAGATGGCTGCGTATTGTAGCATCTGGTGCCTCCAACCTAGTTTGACTGTAGGCTGGTGGCACGGTCCAGCCAGTGGTGTCATGACCCTTCCTCAGGCCCAGGCTCTGAGGAAGGCCTCAACGCCTTTGTTGAGGGGTATAAGCTTCCTGGTTATGAGACTTTAGCCTTGGCCCCTGGGGTGTGTGTGTGGGCTACCCTGGGAGTCTATAGCCTCCTGGCCCTCACATAGGGCAGGGCTGGTAATGGGTCTGAGGCTCCCCTGTCTTCCAACCGCCGGGGTGGGCCCGTAGTCTATTGCCCCTGACCCTCAAACAGGGCGGGGCAGGTGAAGCAGTCTATAGCCCCCGGCCATAGAGTACAGCGGGGCTGACAAGCTCGGCCTCCTCTGGTCAGGAGTGCAGAGGACAGCCAGCACTCCCTGGGTGGTTAGGGAAGGGGAGAGGAGGACACAGGCCCATCCGACTCCACTGCATCCCAGCCCAGGGCCCTATTAGTGGCAAAGTGGTTTGCCACTGAGTCAGCGGTGCTCCGGCCGTAACACGCTGACCAGGGGTTCTGCCTGACTCATCTACTTGCTATGGCTATCCCTGGACCATTTCCTCCCACCCAATCCCAGGGTACCTGCATCCACATCGGGCCCTCCGGGTCACGGGGGAAGGCAGTGACCGGGCATCTGGCGAATCCCACACCATTGACCTGCAGTAGGTCCAGGAACTCCTGAGGGTTGTATGCCAAAGGTAGCTCCTCCAGGTCACTGGGCCCCAGGGGTTCCTCTGGTCCATCAGGGTCCATCCACGTTGGTGGGTTCTCCACACCAGGCAGCTCCTCCAGGTCAAGGCCAGCCTCTGGCAGTTTCTCCCACCCACTGGGTGTGGGTAGCTGCTCCCAGCTACTAAGGTCCAGCAGCCCTACCCCGTCACTCAGGCCCGGCGGCTCTACCCAGTCACTAGGGTTGAGCAGCCCCCTCCAGTCACTTGGGCCTGGCAAGTCAGGCAAGTTTTGGAGGCTCTGGTCAGCGGGGTGGCTGTGCTACACAGTCGCAGGGCCTGGGTCAGGCCTAGGCCACAGCCTTTGGGGAGACATATCTGCCTTCAGCAGTAGCTTCCCCCTGACTGAGCTGCTGGGCCTGTCTTTTATACTTCCAGTCCTGGCCCTGGTTCCACCCCTCTGCTTCTGGTGGCTTGGCTTTCAGGGCCTGGTTCTGTTCAGCAGGGGCAGAGTGACCCTTTCTCGGGCCCAGGCTCTGAGGAAGGCCACAGCGCTTTGTTACAGTGACCAACACAGTTTTGACCAGCTTCCACTTCCACAATGCAAGTGCTAAAAGTGAGTTAGACATCTTCTTTCAATGGAAAATGACTGAAACACAAGGCAAAACTGGTCTACCTTGGTGTCACACTGGACCATTCTTTGACTTTCCACAACCATCTAAAAAAAAAGACTGCTGTTAAAGTCAAGACAGTATAGTCTAATCTGTAAATTAGCTGGCTGAACATGGGGTGCAGACTCACACATTCTTTCCTGGTGCTGTGCTATTCCTCAAAGGAATGCTGTGCCACTGTGTGGTGTCATTTACCTCACACTAAATTGGTCAATGTCAAATTGAACACAGCCATGCTTATCATCACAGGCACTCTGTGCCCCACTCTTACCCCATGCCTACCAGTTCTCAGCAGCATAGTCCTCCACACATTCATCACAGAGAATCTACAACCAGACTGGTGGAAAAGCTACATGTCAATACAAGTCTTTCACTGTACATGGACATTTTCAGTCACCCTACAGCAGGACGTATGTCGAGCCATCCATTGTGGTCCCAAAGGCCAGATTGCAATCTGTCAGCAGCAACCCTCTGGCATGATGAGTGGTTGGATAAAGACATTTGGAATGGTTTCCATGTCACTGATCCACCAGGATTTGACTTGCCACTTCACCTTTGGATTCTGCTGAACAGGTTCTAAACTAGCCAAAGAATATGCAGCCAACACATGGGGTGTGAGTGACAACCCACTTAATCAACATGGCCTCCATCAGTCAATGGTGCATGTTGTTGATGAACATCGACTGACTAGATTTCATGGTGGCCTTAGGCCCGTGCATTCTGCTGATGGAGCTGCTGTCAGGTAGCTCAGCAAGTACTCTAAATGGTAGAAGAAAAAACTGTGTCTGAGGAGTTACAGTCACTTGTGGGCAACCATAATATAGAATTTATTGACCTTTTTTGTTTCAGTTTTCACTAAAATGTTTAGTGGCAATTGGACATCTAACTTAATGGATGCCAGCAAAATGAGTTAGGATCAGAGGCTAAAATAGGGAAAAAATAAATTAAAAATTACTTAAACAAGTTGATAAGTAACAAGGTGATAAGTAACAGTCAACATGGATTTATCAAGATCAAATCGTGTCAAACACAAACTAATAGCTTTCTTTGACAGGGTAACAAGCCTTGTGGATTGGGGGAGGAGGGAAGTGGTAGATGTGGTATATCTTGACTTTAGTAAGGCTTCTGATACTGTCTTGCATGACCTTCTCATAAACAAAGTAGGGAAATACAACCTAGATGGAGCTACTATAAGGTGGGTTCATATCTAGCAGGAAAATAATTCCCAGGGAGTAATTATCAGTGCTTCACAGTCAAGCTAAAAGGGCATATCAAGTGGGGTGCTGCAGGAAACATTTCTGGGTCCAGTTCTGTTCAATATCTTCATCAGTGATTTAGATGATGGCATAGAGAGTACACATATAAAATGTTTGGATGAACCAAGATGGGAGGGGTTGCAAGTGCTTTGGAGGATAGGATTAAAATTCAAAATGATCTGGACAAACTGGAGAAATGGTCTGAAGTAAATAGGATGAAATTCGTAAGAAAAAATTCAAAGAGCTCCACTTAGGAGGGACAAATCAATTGCACACATACAAAATGGGAAATGACACTCTAGGAAAAAGTACTGCAGAAAGGGATCTGGGCGTTATAGTGGATCACACTGAGACAGCAATATAACAATATAACACTGTTGCAAAAAAAGCAAACATCATTCTGGGATGTATTAGCAGGTGTGTTGTAAGCAAGATACAAGAAGTAATTATTCCACTCTACTCTGTGCTGATTTGGCTTCAGCTGAAGTATTGTGTCCAGCTCTGGGTGACACATTTCAGGAAATATGTGGAGAAATTGGACAAAGTCCAGAGAAGAGCAACAAAAATGATTAAAGATCAAGAAATCATAACCTCTGAGAACAGATTGAAAAAATTGGGTTTGTTTAGTCTGGAGAAAAGAAGACTGAGGGGGGACATGTTAATATTTCTCAAGCACATAAAAAGGTTGTTACAAGGAAGAGGGAGAAAAATTGTTCTCCTTAACCTCTGAGGATAGGACAAGAATCAATCGGCTTAAATTGCAGCAAAGGCGGTTTAGGTTGGACATTAGGAAAAACTTCCTGTCAGGGTAGTTAAGCACTGGAATAAATTACCTAGGAGGTTGTGGTTAGACAACCACCTAGATGGTATTATTTATACCAGATGGATGGTATTATCTATACCATTTGTGATAGGTTAGATAAACTAGCTAGATGGTATTATCTATACCATCCCTGACAGGTTAGACCAACACCTCTCAGAGATGGTATAGATAATACTTAGTCCTGCCTTGACTGATCTCTCAAGATCCTTTCTAGTCCTATGATTCTATGACTTTTGCATGTGTAATTTAACATATTTGAATACCCCTGTTTTTTTGTTTTAAGAGAAAGAACTGTGACTGATTGCACAACCAGATAAATATAAATGTGCTCACCTGAATATATGATACAGATGCAAAGTTCAAATGCACATGACTAATTTCTGGGGCCCCCTACATTTAACTTTCAAAACTTGCACAGGATGCATTTATTTGACTCTTTCCAATGGCATACAAAGTTCACATACTGAAATAACACACAACAGACTTTGTTAAATGTGGCTGTATTTGTTACATGGTGAACCAGCTGCAGCAATAAGCTCATATGACTTGTACTACATTGTGCTTGTTTCTTCTAGAGGATCATGTAACCATATGACCCACAAGCCACAATTTCCATCACCATTTTCTCCCAGCTGACTCCAGCTCCAGTGGGCCATAGAAGAGATTGGATTCTCCAGCTACGCTCCTACACTTGGAAGTCAATATTCAGCTCCACCTTCAGACTTCTTGGGGAAACAGGCAGGAAACAGCAAGAGGGGTGAGAGTAAAAAATACATGGTGGTAACGTGAACAAGTCATATGTCGATGGAGAGTTGGATGGGGCTCTTACTCATGGCCAGCACTGGACAGAACTTGAGTTATACCCAGGTCCATTATAAATATATCTGGGGCTTCACATCTTGGTATATGGACTTGTTTATTATATTCCTCAAGGTACAACTTTCAAACACTGGTATTTCCACTATTTCTAAATCAACTTGCTTTAAGCTGATCACTTCTGATGAAAGCTAAGTGCATAACAATTATATAATAAAAAAGGATCCGAAAATATTATGAACACAGGAAGAATACTGTTTTTTCCCCCACAGAGATGACTCAAAAAACAGAATTTTACTAACTTTTCAGAAAAAGACAAGTCACCTACAAGCTGACAATACACATGAGAAATTTCAAACCAAAGAGTCATTTTCTTCAGAAAGTTTTATTCCCATCAAAATAGGCATTTATTTTAAAAGTTTCTTCACATTCACAGCAATAGCACCATGATTCCAAAAAATAGTTCATCTAGTTAAAGCTTACGTAGGTCATGAAGAATGAGGCAATGATAGCATTTATGAGGGTTGGAAAGGATTAAGCCAGAAGGCCGATGAGAAAGATGAGGAGAGACAATCTGAGTCATCCAGAATATAAAGACCTAGGCAAGGGGGCAAAATTGCTAAAGGGTAGAAAGAGTCAGTCATGCAGAAACAAAAAGTCTTTTTTTTTTTTTTTAATAAAAAGAAAGGGAAAATTGTACATGCCCGTAGAACAACCCTTATAAGTGCCACTGACAGTTGCAGCAAACTCTGACTGAGGGGAAAATAGAGATTAATTTCCAGTGACTGGTATAGTCCCAGAGCAAACCAATTCCATTAATCCTTTTGTCAAGTAAATTCATTTACAGGATGACATTGCTGATAAGCTGGAATTTTAGGGTCTGATCCTGTCCTGGACTTTTGCGATATTAGTTTGTAGGCTCTATAAACTCTGGCTTATGCTAAGCAAGCTTAATTTAAGCCCTTGGTATACATTACCTACAATTCTTTATATTCTCTCACCTTCAGTTTCAGCTTACCCTTGGGACTCCGCGTAGGAGGTCATGAATTGGGCATCAAATGTGATATTTTCCATCCAGACACTAGAACCTAACAATTATTGCCTTAAGTAAATACGTATCCATGCCAAACACTAAATGAATTTACCAAGCAAAGCTAAGGTTGGTGGGGCGGACCCAGTGTCTCACGGCTTTGCCTGGTGAACTAATGAAGCAGTTTTGCAACCCCCAGCCAAGAGAGACTCTTTTTTATATAGTATATGCATTACACAATATGTGCAATATTTTCCACATTCAAAGAAGAGACTATTTATAAGCTGCCTATGTTAAAATGGTTTCTTATTACAAGGAAACGGAGAGCCAGGTTAAGCCTGGAAATTGAGGGGTTTTTTTTCTCTCTCTCTCTCTCAGTAAAACATTCAGTGACATTTTCTTCATTCCCTCCAAAATTCTTTTCCAGATGGTTTTGTCCATTTCCTGGAGCTAATATGGAAGAGGGATAAAAAGACCACAATTCCCAGAACCTCTCCATTCCGCTCAATCTCCTGTTCCCATCGAAAGACCCGATGAAAATCAAATTCAAGGAACTGAATCTGCTTCCAAAAAAACCCCAAAGGATAATGTAAAATGCTGCTGGCTAGCTGCTATCATAAAAAGATAGGTTCTCACTTTCAGCCAGGGAGGTGTTTGTTTCAGCAGCAGGGGTTTCAAATGGTTTGATGTTTTGCAATTAAGTTTCATATTCCAGTTTGAATCTTTTTTCTTTCTTTTCTTTTTTTTTTTTTGGAATGCAAACTTCAGTTTTCTACTGCTATGTCCAAAAGAATGAAACCTGCCTGTAAGAATGGGCCAGATCATCAGGCCTGCTCTGCGTGCAGTTTGAATTGAAACAGATGGGGAACAAAGGTGGCCCTAAACTGACCTTATCATCCTTCCCTCTACCCACACCTCACTCCTCGGGCCAGGTTGCATTCATTGAGGATTGCCACCTTAGGGGCTCTATGATTTGAAAACTAGGCATGAACTCTGAGGAGATAGGAGAATGTGGGGGGTGAAAGATATTTGAGGAGCATGTAGTCAGGGCAGGAAGGATACTGGGGAAGGGGAGTGCATGGGAAGAGGCAGAAGGGAGAATGTAAGGCTTAGACTGAAGGGAATGAGAGGGAAAATATGGAATGTAGGGAAGCAAGTGAGAGCCAGGAAACTGTAGGGGAATATAGAGAGAGTTTGTGCATGGGGTAGGAGACTGTTTGGGAGAGCACAGAATACAGGGTAAGAAGGGTTGACTGGGAAGATTGAGAAGGAGTTGAAAGAGGAACAGACAATGAGGATAACAGCTCAGAGAAATCAGGTGAGGCCTTCTCTTTGGATGCATTTGGAAGTTGACCTTTGAACATCAATTGATCACACACAAGTTGGGAGGAGGGTGGCAATCCTTCTCTCCAAAAACCAAAAGAATAACCAAAAGAATGGACTTTTAAAAAAATCTCATGATTTTTAAACCAGTATCTTGATTCTTGGGGGTCTGCCCATGAACGCTTGGGGTCAGCAATACTGTGGTGACTAATGCCAATTACAGACAGCCAACAATGGTGCCAGCTTCTTGCAGTGCCCAGAGCAGCATCATGCAGTCATGCAGCCCTCAGACACCAGGGCATTTGGAACTCTGGTCTTTTTAGTCTAAAATAAAGGCCACAGTCCCTCACTGATTGCAGGTAGCACTCTCTATCCTTAGTTAAACCAGATTCTGCCAGCCCTACTCAAATTGAGTAGCACCTTACCCCACAGATATCTCCAATGATATCAGTGGGACTGCTTGCTGGGTAAGGTGTTATTCTGCTCAAGGATGTCAGAATCTGCCTTTTAGTTTCTACTGCTCACTGTAGTCGTAACTTATGATAAGCCCTCTGTGTATTGCAGGTACACACACAGGGCTTCCTTACAAAAGCCACATTACTTTCCCAGGGTATCATCTGTAGTATGCTTCCTGCTTCCTTACTCCTCCCATTTCCACAGATTCTCCCCAATTTCAGATTTACAAGGCTCTTCTGCAGGAGACCATTTCAGTATTGTAACTTGGCATGGCATCTTACTAAAATTGGAAATCAAATCCTACTGAGGAAAACAGAAAGGAGCATAAACTCTGGCAAGTCAAGTGTAAAAGTATAATTAGGTAGGCCAAAAAAGAATCTGAAGAGCAACTAGCAAAAGACTCAAAAACTAACAGTTACTAACTACAAAAACTGCACATCAGAAGCAGGAAGCCTGCCAAATAACCAAGGGGGCCACTGGACAATCGAGCTGCTAAAGGAATACTCAAGGAAGACAAGGCCATTGATAAAAAGCTAAATGAATTGTTTGCATCAGTCTTGATTCCCACATCTGACATACTTTTTAGGTGACAAATCTGAGGAACTGTCCCAGACTGAAGTGTCAATAGAGGTGGTGTTGGAACAAATTGATAAATGAAACAGTAATACACCACCTGGAGCAGATGGTATTCACCCAAGAGATCTGAAGGCACTCAAATATGAAATTGCAGAACTACTAACTATTGTATGTAACCTATCACTTAAATCAGTTTCTGTACCAGATGACGAGAGAATAGCTAATGTGACACCAATTTTTAAAAAAGGTGCCAGAGGCAATCCTGGCAATTACAACCAGTAAGCCTAACTGCAGTGCCTGGCAAATTGGTTGAAACTATAGCAAAGAACGGAATTATAAGACACGTAGATTAACACAATATGTTGGGGAAGAGTCAACATGGCCTTTGTAAAGGGCAATCATGCTTCACCTATCTTAGAATTCTTTGAGGGGGTCAATAAACATGTGGACAAGGGTGATCCAGTGGATACAGTGTACTTGGACTATCAGAAAGCCTTTGACAAGGTCTCACACCAAAGGCTCTTAAGCAAAGTAAGCTGTCATGGAATAAGAGGGAAGGTCCTCTCATTGATCAATAACTAGTTAAAGGATAGGAAATAAAGGGTGTCCCCCAAGAATCTGTATTGGGACCAGTGCTGTTCAACATATTCATAAATGATCTGGAAAAAGGGGTAAACAGTGAGGTGGCAAAATTTGCAGACAATGAAAATTATTTGGGATAATTAAGTCCAAAGGAGACTGTGAAGAGTTACAAAGGGATCTCATAAAACTGAGTTATTGGGCAACAAAATGACAGATGAAATGTAATGTTGACAAGTGCAAAGTAATCCACATTGGAAATCATAATCCAAGCTATTAATACAAAATGATGAGATCTAAATTAGCTGTTACCATTCAAGAAAGAGATCTTGGAATCATTATGGATAGGTCCCTGAAAACATCCAGTCAATGTACGACAGCCAAAAAAAAAGGTAACAGAATATTAGAACCCATTAGAAAAAGATAGATAATAAAACAGAAAATATCACAATGCCACTTTATAACTCCAAGGTACAACCACACCTTTCTAGTTCTAGTTGACCCATCTCAAGAAAGATATATTAGAATTAGAAGAGGTATACAGAAGGGCAACAAAAATTATTAAAGGTATGGAACAGCTTCCATCTGAGGAAAAATTTAAAAGAATGGGACTATCCATCTTGGAAAAGAGATGACTAAGGCAGGATATAATAAATGTCTATAAAATCATGCCTGGTGTGGAGAAAGTGAATAAGGAAGTGTTATTTACTCCTTCACTTAACACAAGAACTAGGGGTCACCCAATGAAATTAAATACAGCAGATTTAAAACAAAAGGCAGAACTTCTTCACACAATGCACAGTAAACCTGTGGAATTCATTGCTAGTGGATGTTGTGAAAGCCAAAACTATAACTGGGTTAAAAAAAGAATGAAATAAGTTCATGGAGCATAGGTCCATTCATGGGTATCAGCCAAGACAGTCAGAGATGCAACTGAGTGATCTGGGTGGTCCCTAACCTGACTGCCAGAAGTTGGGAATAGACAATACATCGATAATTGCCCTGTTCTGTTCATTCCCTCTGAAGCCTCTGGCATTGGCCCCTGTTGGATGACAGGATATTTGGCTAGATGGACCATTGGTCTAATCCAATATGGCAGTTCTTATGTTATTGGGATTTAGTTTGCGCAAGACGTTCCACAGCAAGTTTTGTTAAATGGATCAGTCTGGGGTTTTAATTCAATGTTGCATTGCTGAATATTTAAATAAGGTCTTTTTTCAACAAAAAACTCTATTAGATCTCAAAATACATTTTCTCAGCAATTCTTCCTTTTCTTCCTTTCATGTGCCTGAGTGCTAATTATTCATTTTGCCTTCAGAATTCAGTGCATACGTAAAAAAACCCCTGAATATATATCACAGAGTGGCCATTATTTTTCAAGCTCCCAATCAACAAATTTTTTTCTTTTTGCGGTCTCTGTCAGGGTGCATGTCTGTTTTGTGGATAGACTCCATATATATTTTGTGAGAGAGAAATAACCTTTTAGCTTGGCTGTAGGTATTTTTTCACTGCAATGCCAAATACTGTCTAGTATAGACTGAAAGCACTTAGTGCCAATCAAGTTAACTGGATCAGCTCAGTGTTAATAATGAATTCGATCACATGTTCTCACAGAAAGAAGACAGTGAGATAGTTTAGTGGTATTTCCTTAGGACACTTGTCTACTTAGATCAGACTATATGGCCCATAGTCCAGTGGGGCATCAGTGATTTTAGGCATTCACTGATTACTAAATTGCAAACTATGAGGGTTCTCTGATTTGCAATATTTTATTTTCAACAGAAAAAATATGTTTATCAGCTCACACTAATGATCATCTAATTGCAATCCCCATGGGACACATAATTTGTTGGTGAGCCTTGTCAGTCTTTCACAGTAGAGCTAAGGGGACTTATGGAAATACAGTCCCACATGCAACAGAGCTTCCAGGACAAAATGGACCTCAAGTTCTTCTGACTGAAGCATTGGTTTTGGCTTCAACTGCCATAGCAACAAGAGCGCTTCAGTTCAGGAAGTAAACAGATGAGGCTAGAAAAGGTCTCCAGAGACCTTTAAAATGATTCAAATGTCAGGGACATTTCTCCCAAAGTAAAAATATACATACGAAGTAAAAGAATAAGGAGACTAAAGTGTGGGAGACAGGCTGGTTAGCTGAATGGAGCACTCAGCTAGAATTCTCAGCTCATCCTCTGCAATCTCCAGTCTCTGCTGCTAACACAAAAGGGAGCTAAGACCCATTTTGATACCTATGATAACTTGGAGGAGAAAATCATGTCACTTCCTCAAGGTGACTAAAGCCTGCATTGAGCATGAAGACTGTTTCCTCAAGTGCAGGGGTTTTTGTACTTTTACTTTGTTCTAAAGTTTACATTTTTGTTTTTCAGCCCATTGGAGGCCTACAAATGATCAGGTGCTTTTCACAGGCATTCCATTTGGACACCGTCTATTATGTGGAATAGCTTAGAAAGGATTTCATCAAGTTTGCCTAGTGCAAAGTTACTTGAGTCAACTTGGTGGCATTTTGCCTAACAACTTTACCACTGAGATTTCCTATCTCAGACAGCCTCAGATGGCATCGTCAGAGGTGCTGTATTAGATATTTGTTGGCTTTGACTGATCCACTCAAGAATGTGGATCCAAAATTCATTTTAATCACTATTTTTCCTTATTTAATATTAATCCTTATTTTTATGATACTGTTCACTTTACTCCCATTGCTTCCTTCACTATCTTTCATAGTCTATTTTGTCCAACAGAGGTAGTTGCAGCTGCAAATGTCACATGGCAAGGTTGCCAGCTTCATTGAGCTGATGCTGGAGCTACTTTCTATCACTTTCAAATGTTTTTGGAAGCCGACCATCCCTTCAATGAAGGATTAAAAGAAATATAAATATATGTCAAGATGCTGAACTGAAGTTTAACTGAGACTTCCTTTAACATTGTACATTTCAAATTGGTCTCAATCTGCCACAGATAGGTTGCAAAAGCATCCTGCATGCCAGCACAGGTTCATTCCCTATCTCTATGCCGTGATCATCTGTTCTCAATGACATGGGCTTCTCCAGTGACACAACGGACTCTGAATACTCTAAATGTCCACTCCCCCATGGGCAGCCCCATGAAGAGGATCACAAAGACAGACTTATAGAGAGTTTGATTCTAAAATGCCACCGCAGCTTCCAGGGCACAGTCCTCCATTCCAGTGCTGCGTGCCAAGGGGACTCTCTCAGAACAGCAGAAAGAACAAGTCGTATTATATTAGCTGCAGCTCGCATCAGTGCAGCAAAATTTAAACAGGGACAGGATCCAGAGTGACCTAGACAAATTGGAGGATTGGACCAAAAGAAATCTGATGAGGTTCAGCAAGGACAAGTACAGAGTCCTGCACTTAGGACAAGTACAGAGTTCCATGCACTGCTACAGACTGGGGACTGACTGGCCAGGCAGCAGTTCTGCAGGAAAGGACCTGGGAGTTACAGTGGAGAAGAAGCTGGATATCAGTCAGCCAAGAAGAGTAACGGCATATTGGGCTGCATTAGTAAAAGCATTGCCAGCAGATAGAGGGAAGTGATTATTTCCCTCTATTTGGCACAGGTACGGACACATTTGGAGTACTGTGTCCAGTTTTGGGCCTCCTCTACAGGAAGGAAGTGGATGAATTGGAGACAGTCCGGCAGAGGGCAGTGAAAATGACTAAGGGGCTGGTGCACATGACTTATGAGGAGAGGCTGAGGGAACTGGGCTTGTTTAGTCTGCAGAAGAGAAGAGTGAGGGGGGATTTGATAGTGACCTTCAACTACCTGAAGAGGAGTTCCAGGGAGGATGGAGCTAGGCTGTTTTCTGTGGTGGCAGATGACAGAACAAGGAGCAATGGTCTCAAGTTGCAGTGGAGGAGGTCTAGGTTGGACATTAGGAAAATATTTTCAATAGGAGGGAGGTGAAGCACTGGAAGGATTACCTAGGGAGGTGATGGAATCTCCATCCTTAGTGGTTTTTAAGGCCTGGCTTGGCAAAACCCTGGCTGGGATGATTTAGTTAGGGGTTGGTCATGTTCAGGCAGGGGGTTGGACTAGATGAACTCCTGAAAAACCTTCCAACCCTAATATTCTATGAAAGCATAGCTGAGTAAATGGACTCATCAACAAATTGCAAGTGCTAGTCAGACTGTCCAGAAGGAGTAACCCCACATTTGTGCAATCCTCTCAAATATCCCTCATTTTGAGGGATATCATAGATTTCAAGGCCAAAAAGGATTATCTGGGAATCATCTAAACTGACCCCCGTATAACACAGACCATACAACTTCTCCAAAATAATTCCTGGAGCTGAACTTCGAGAAAAACATCCAATCTTGATTTAAAAATTGTCAGTGATGGAGAATCCACAATAACCCTTGGTAAATATTTCCAACGGTTAAATACTCTCACCACTAAAAATGTACACCTTATTTCCAATTTTAGTTCCATATCATTCACTTTGGTTCCAGAGTTCTCTATGTTCTACACAAATTTGGTGTTGGCACTTTTATTGCTGAAAATGATTTATATTTATATAAAGAATCATGACACTGAGGTGACAGTTGTGAAGTGGATTTTTCCTACACTCCTGCAAAAGGGGATTTAAAATTTATGTTACACTTCAAAAAAATCTATTATTTACACTGGGAAAAACTTTTCAAATTTCAGCAAAAAAAAGTGAGATTCATTATATATTGTGCAAAACCTACCAACTCATATACATGACATCAAGTCATATATTATAAAAGTGAAGCCTTTCACATTTTACTGAATGTCATAAGGTTTGCAGTTCCCACATTGTGTTTTAATGTTTCTGCCAAAATTGCCAACAAAGAATGTGTCTTTAACTTTTCTGACCCTATTGTGTCAAACACATCTCTCATGCACCCCATACTATGTCTTTTAGCCCTACTCAATGCTGATATCTGAGGTTTAAGAGGAAAACCTCTTATAGGTTTCTTTCGTTCTTTATAGGAAAACCTCAGAACATATAAAATAGCTTCCCTACTCACATCTGGAGTCATACATAAAAAAAATCATGGTTATATACAAATGAGCTACAATTTTTTTCTACTAAATTAATGAAGACGGTTAATGTTTCCACTGAAAAAAGGAGAAAAGGCACACACACAGAAAAAGCACTTAGATCTTACTAAATATCTAACAAATGTAATTCAGCTGATTAGTTATATCTTGCCATTTCATTCTTTGGTGGATATTAAAAATGGTGGTTGAAAGAAAAAGAAGAGACAGAGCTTCTGGGTGATGACTGCCAGGCAGATGCTATCTAGTTTTTACAACCATAAATTGATAGCGTTCACTACAGTATTCACCATGTTGATAAGACTTTGTTTCCATTTTCATCCAGTTTTGGAAATGGATGTATTACAGCTTTAACCGATACACTGTTTTTTTGTGCCATTTTTTTTAAGATAGGTTAAAAGAAAGTGTCTAGCAAATTAACTCACCCGGATCTTGGCCCACACTATCACCTCAACAGAATCAAACACTGACAAAATATTCAGTACCCCCTCACCAGTTAACCAGTGGTAGGGTTCCCCAGTGTACTACAGCCCTTTTAATTTGCTGAATGGGTTTTTCTTTTTGCTGATCTTAAAATGCCAGAGAAAACCACTAATTACTGGCCAGTGAAAAGGTTAGATTTCCTTCAGGTGGAATGTTCCACTGTGACAGCTGCCCCCAGGGTGTTCTCTCCTTAATAAAATTATATCTTAACACAAAAACCTGCTTTGATGTGTTAGCTACTATATCATCAAAGCTGTTGAGGTAAAAGCGTGTCCATAGCTCACAGATACACGTGCTGTGGAGAGAGGAGAGGAGGATATCAGTTAATGTTTGTACAGTGTTTTGAAAAGTGCTAAATAAGTGCTTAGTATTAATATTATTGCTACCACATGGGCAAGCCATGGGACTACAGACATGCAATAAAGATTTTACCAATGTGATGGTAATTCTGAGATAAAGCATTTGCATCAAAACACAGAGGGTAGGATTTTTGAAAGGACTCATCCCTGGCCGAACGCTGTGCCCCTGGAAGATTATGGTAACTCAGCTCCCATTAAAAGCTTTATCTTCACAAGAGATTTAATTTGTTGTGAGTCACAAGTTTTCTGGTTAACACGCTGCTCTGTGGAGTCACCAACACCCCTGGTCATGGGCCTCCGTGCTCTGAGGTTTAGACCATGAGTAGCATGTCTTGCTTTTTTGCTAACATGAGGTATCTGCAGTGAAAATGCATGGCCACAACCACTCACAACAATGGTTTGCCAAACCCTTCCTAGAAGTCACTAAGACATTCAATCCTGTGTCCGATCATGCCATCTACTTATGCTCTATCCCTTTATTACCTTCAGACCTTCAGCATCCGCTGTCTCACAGAAATCTGCAGTTTCTTCCACTTCAATCATTTCCAGTCTTTAATACAGCAGAGAGAAGATGATCCAGAAAGAAGCCGGCACATTGGGGTGCAGCCACCTGGCCTGAGGCCAGGATCAAAAGCTTTTGTCTCACTTCAGCTGGAGTGAGCAAAAGCCACCACTTCAGAACTCAGAAGAGGAATATGATGACTGCTTAGAAACAGGTGGGCAATCCTGAGATCAGCCAGACTAGACAACAGTTTGAGGAGAAGATAATGGGCTAGGATGAGCTACCAAAGGGGCACGGATAACAATTCCAAGTCTGCCACTGCCTCAACAAGCTCCCTGTTTAATGAAGATCTGGACCACATGCTGAGCAGTCCCCTGAGCACATCTTCCCATTTATTTGTGGAGCTGCAACAGGAATGGGTTCACAATGCGGATGTCTGCAAGGACATACAGCCCATTTCTGTCTGTGAACAGCCAGCCCAGAGAGGACCTCAAACCTGAATCACAGGATCTCCTTGGTCCTCTGAGCCCAGTGAGCACACCAGGATGGCAAAGCCCTCTCATGGAAGAACTGGAAGAAGACACAGCATTTTGGCCAGGTAAGGTAGCGATTATTATTACAAAGGACATAAACCCAGCTCTCAACTTCAGTTACGGGCTGATACAGATATCCTTCTTCCTCTCAGCCAACCATGCTGTCCAATATGGGAGGTCAAGCAGGGAAAAAGAATTGCAAAAGAGCAGCTTACTGTGACTGTAACAGTAGCAATTTATTAATAGAAAAGCATTGCATGAATGTGAAATGCTTACATATTAAAAGCATTACAGCCCCAGCCCTGGCAAAATATAGCTTGTGGGAACACATTTCTTAAAGTCACCACCACAAACACCCAACCCAGAGCTGGACAGTGGGTTAAGGCACCATGTGGTATCACCATCTCGCTAGTGTAGCTGCCAATTGATTGCAGAGCTTGTTTTGCTCCATTCTTGAGAACTAATATGTACCATGGTTCATTCAGCAGAAATCCCATGAGGTCTATGCAGTTTCTGGACAAGGCAAGTCTCCTCCTGTCTCTGCTGTAACTCACAATCCCTTTCTAATCTGTTACTTTTTTGTATATGGCACAACACACAAAAAGAGTTTCCTTGCATAACCAGAAGATCTGTGCCCTGTGGCCTGGAATAACTGTTCTCTCCAGCCTAGGCCCTCCAGCAGGACATCATTATCTAAGGACCTAGCAGCCTGGAATAAGTTTGAAGTAATCATCAATTCTGCTCTGTTTCACTGAGAATGGCTGCCTCCCTTACCTCTCAAAAATGTTGCTTAGTAAAGTAAAATTTTCTGGAGAGTGGGAAGGTTTTAGTAACTCATCATTCATTTCCTGAGAATATGCTTTAACCAGGCCTGCAACCAAGCAAAAGCCAGCTAGCACAGCAATGCAATGAAAAGAAATGGCTTTGAGATCAAGTGACTGTTTATTTTTCTCACTGCACAGCGAGGACATGAAGCCATTCTAGGGCTCAAGGACATTGACAAACCTTTTCTCGTCTTTGTCAGGAAACTGCAAGCCATCCGTAGACTCAGTGGGAGGGGCGTAGGGAGGATATCAAGGAGACTGCTCTCTCTGAGCCAAAGGCTGCAGAATCTAAGGGGCAAGTTATGGAGGACCAGGGATGATCTGCTGCTGGTGATGCATAAGGACTACACCAGGCATTCAGAGCAGCTCTACACAATGGCACGTGGGAATTGGCAGGAGGACCTCGGGATTGCTGCAAAATGAAGGAAGGAGGACCAAGACTTGGAGGAGATGGAAATTAAAACCCAAGATGAAATGGAGATGCTGGCAAGATATCTTCACCATGATCACGTGATGAGGGAGCAAGAAATGGTATTTCAGAGAGACTTTCTCAGGATCATGATCCTGTTGGCTCAAAATTCTTTTGCCCAAACCACCCTCCCACAAATGCCCAGTGCCATCGCTTCATGTCCACAGAACCATGATCCTCCTACTAAAGGACAGCTCTGACTGGGGGCAGAGGTAACCAGTGAGCCAAGGAATCACACACTAGCAACACTTCACTACATTCTACTCCCATTGCTATGGAGGGGACAGAGAACAAATCCAGTTAATGGAATGTACATCCTCAGGGTAATATTGCACATTAATATTTTTAGTCATTTTGCTTTTTAAGGTTTGGAATGTTTTTCACTGATATATCCCTATGTGCACCTTCTGCTTGTTTTGCACACCCGTTCAATTTTGTAAGGGCAGCTGGACTGCCTCAGCAGTAATGCTTTATTTCAATGAGGCTTTATCTGGTCATATACTGAGGTCTGGAGCTGTATCTAATTGCAGCAAACAAAAAACGACATGTGCGCCCTATTTATTTCATGCAAAACTCATACCTGATGAAATTACATTTCATTTCACTTCCCTGGCCCAAAATGCAGCATTGCAATTAATCAGCCTCATTGAACTGCCCTTGCAGCTCGAGAGCATGACTGCGCAAGGCAGCCCCGTGACCTTTGCTGTAATGGACCCTGCCCCACCATCAAGAGATGCACTAGGAGGCTGTCTACAAGCAGACTCCAAAGTCTTGGTGTCTCTGATCCATTCTTCACCAAAATATCCTCACCTATCTCATATATTTTGTGAAGTACATAATGTACTTCTATCATGCGTAATGGCTTTAGACACACTACAGTCCAAACGAGTCCATAAGGAGTATTATCTTGCCTTCAGTTGGCCAAAAGCACATTTCACTACCATCCTGTACCTGCTCAGTGTACTGCCTCCTGCCAAGTTGGTGAAAAATCAAGCTTTCTTCACTAGGGCAATAGAATAGGGAGGTTTAGCTGAAATCATAGTGGCATGGGCACTCCATTGATAATTAGTGCTAGGAGGGAATAAAGTACCAGCTGTGACCAAGCTCTTCCTCTATCTCGGTGAGTCCAGCGCATCCTTCTAGTGGTAGGTCAGCTGCTAGTTTCCCTTGGTTACTTCCCCATGCCCTTTGACTTAATGTCCATACCCCGCTCAGACAGAGGTCCTTTCTCGCTCTTGACCCAACAGCTCCACTGGGTGTGGTAGTGCCAAAACCAAATGTCCAATTCAATCTTTCTTTTCTGGCATAGGGTCTCTTCCCTTAGGCCTCCAGGCCTGGGAAAAGTTCTTCTCCCTCTTTGAGCAGGGTTTTTCCCTCCCCAAGTCTTTGTACCTGCAGGGTTCTCTGCCACCAGCATTCTGCTCCTTCTCCTAAGCCCTCCTGGCTCTTGACAATGTCTTTCCTGCTCACACACTCTCTGTAGCTCGCCTCACTCTCACAATTCCAGCCACACTCTTTCTCTGGAGGGGAAGCTTTTAACAAGTCCTAGGAGGGGCCTTGATTGGCTCCAGGTGTATTAATTAACTGGGGGTAATCCCTGCTCAACTACCAGGAGAAAAGGGACTTACTGATCCTAGGGCTGATATATCAGCCTTCTAGCACTCTCTGGTAGCTATCTGGTCTGACCCTGTCACACAGCTCACCCACACTTAAATGGCTAGGTCCCTGAACACTCTGCCAGTACATCCTATGTAGGTGTCCATGAATCTACCACAGAGATCCACAAAGGCCAGTATGATGACAGAACAGCATCCTTTCCTGTTAACCTGCTTCAGGATGGATATATGCATGCTATCAGTAGCAGCTGCACAGTTTGGCAACCCCAGCCATTCAAACCCTACAATTTATGTAAGGGATATTTCCCAATTTCACCATCCTGGGCTTTAGTAGAGCAATAATTGCCTTATAAACCTCTATGACTACAGTGCCAACTATGGAATTGTCAACACCAAACTAATTACCAACAGTTTCTGTACCAATCCAGGATTGCCAGCTTCCCAATATGACAGATGAATGCTTCTGGGCTATTATTGTTTCTCTTTCATCTGGCTTTCCTGGTGCTCAAAGGGCCTGAGTAAGTGCCTCCAGAAAAATTGCTGTCTTCATACTAAAGCTCTGGGATCACTGCTGGTCATGGCGTTTCCATCATAGTTAGTTCCATTACTTTGTGCTCATGGTCCTAGTCCAGAAGCAGTGGTCTGCACGAGGGGTATCTGCCATAAAAGAGAGCAGCAAGTGGGTCCAATCTCCACATCTGCATGGCGCTGGTCTTTTCTCTTTCTGCTTGTAACAGCAAACTACAGCTGCAAACTACAGCTACAAACTTCAGACAAAAAGCTGCTTTTGAAACACCCACCACTGTGTCTGGGTGGTGGTTTTGGCAGAGGCATGCCAAAGAGACGTTGTCTGCAGAAACACAAACAGCTGTCAGTGCCAATTGTTAGGATGAGCAGTATCCATACTTTACAGCACAAGAAAGTAACAGCAAACCAGCTTGGGTCTTCCAGGAAATGAATTTCCCAGGCCTAGAGCATTTCTGTCTATAGCTCCCTGACGGGACAAACAAGTTGTCCCACAATGCCCCGAGAAAACAGGCATATAAGCAGCACAGTAAGTTGTACTGCTATGAACCACAGGATAATTATCCAGAAATGTTTATGTCTCTTCTGATTAGATATAGCGCCAGTGTAGATGCGGGGCATGACAACAGGTGCACAAAAAAACTGAGCTTGTGTGGTTTGTTCTATCAAGTTAGGCTAACACGGGATGACTAACTCATGACTGGCCAACTGCAGCGAAGACAAAGCCAAAGTCAGTGGTAAATCTGCTCCTATTGAAGTCAATGGTAAAACTTCGACTTAGTTCAATGGTAACAGATTAAGGCCTGTGTTGAACATTTTAAACAAATCCCTCCTTGAGCTGCGTGTATAGCTTCTTTCACTGTTTTTCTGTGCTCCTTTTTATTAGACTATAAAGAAATCAATAGTGTGTATAAGTAGTATTGCCCTAGGCAAATGGATAGTTTATTTTAGCTCAGGTGGGGGGGAACTAGTGCTTTTGGAGCAGTAGAATGAGAGTTCTTTCCTCACTACCACGGTAAAATTCCAAATAGCCATGTAGTGCCACATAATCACAAACACAGTGCCCTAAGGGGCCACAGATTTGTTACCATATAGCTGAAGGATATCATAGCATTTAAAAAAAGAAATAAATACAACATATCCTGGTCCTGAATAGGGTCACTCAGTGCCAATGTAATATATAAAATAATGAATATTAATAACTACTTGACCTCTTGACTAATTAACCCTGTTACAGAAAGAAATGAAATATAAGAGAAAAAACTTTATTAGACTTTTTTTAAATATAAAGCTTGATTTTAAGGTATTTGTGATGACAGATATAATTTGTGTAAATATGACATCAGAAGAAAATAGACAGGCAATACAGCTGACCTTTATTTGCATTGTGCAATCCTTTTGTTAAAGTATTGTAGAATTGGGCCTAGGTTTCTCACTTTATAAATGTATATTTAATTATTATGATATATGATCCATGAAGTATTCCCTCTGATACAATCATACTATAAAGATTGTATAGCTTTTTCACTAGCTGGCCATAGATGGAGGAACTGGGATATATTCCCAATTCTGTTACAGGTTTACTGGGTGACCTGGGAAAAGACATTTAACTTCTCTGCACCTCAATTTCCAACATGTACAGTTAGGATAACATTCCCTACCTCTGTGATGCATCTTTGAGATCTTCCAATGCAAGTGTCTATAAAAGTGCAACATATTATTTATAATAATTACATATGGATCATTTTGATAGGGCTTCTGTCTTCCATCTTATTCTGCAGTTGGTAAACCCAGTACTTCTCATTTTCCACTGTGTGGTTTGCTTTGTACACCAAAGCTAGATATCTGCCTCCCTACTAATATCATCACACTGTTTGAATACATTTTAAAAGCTTATGATACGTGGCAGTGCATGGATTTGATTCTTGTTATTGTTGGGTAAGAATCTAGCATATTTAACTTAAAAGTTAGCACAAGATTTGATCAAGAAACTATGAAATAAAAGGAACGGGTGAATTTCCTTTAAAAACAGATACCCCTGGATATATTTTCAGTGACAGAGATTTTCATGTATTTGAATGACAGCTACATGATCCCAATGCACTAACTGAATGCCAATAAATGAAGCTGGGGCAACCATGGAAAAGCAGAACAGTTGGCAGCTCTATATAAAGAATTCAGACTGGTGATTAAAGGATTAAGATTATGCACTCAGCACTATCCTGAAGTCCTTGCTTAGGCAAAATTTCGACTGAAGTCAGTGGGTGTTTTCCTGCAGAATCAGTCCCACAGCAGATATGAGAGTCAAAATATTTGCAGAAGGATTCCAAGAAGGTGGCCAAAGGGTGTCATTATACTTTCAATGAAGGTGCACTAGCCAAGATCTAAATTCCTCCTCCTCTATGATATATGGTAATGGGCTTGTGTTGTTGGAAATCACTGACTTCAGCGTCTTTGGAGATCACTGAAGCACGTGCTTAACTTTAAGCATGTGCTTAAATATCATTGAGTTCAGTGGGACTTAGTCACATGCTCACATGCTTTTTTGAATGAGGGCCTAGGCCCTCATGTCTGCTGTCTATTTTGCATATGATTATATTTGACATTTCTTCACAATAAATGAAAGAACAAATATAGTAATTTCCCCAAAAAGTTTGGATCTAATCACTGCTTTATTAGAAGTGACAACTGCATTTGGAGTTTTGACAATACATACCCCCAACATTTTCACATTCCTCCTCTAAGAAAGTCATCATTTTGGCATTAAGGATATTAAATTTAATGCTAACCTTTACAGCTACATCATACTTATCAATGCATTTGGGCATGCTTTGTTTATTTGAAATTAAAATGTAAATATGCAACCTCTTTTTTTCCCCTTTGGATATTGATTCTTCTCAGCTTCAGCAGCAACGTTATATATACTAAGATTCTATCTGGACTAGAAATGAACAGAAATATTATACACAGCTAAATAAGAAAACAGATCATTGTGTGAGCCCCCTAAGGCCTACTTTGTCTGTGCAACAGTTTGTTTTACTTTTCATAGAATTTATTTTGGCTGTAGCCAGATTGATGGTGATTATATTTGAAATCCCTCCCACGTATCTGTCACATAAACACTTCATTAATTTTGGTTTTTTAAAATATTTGGATAATGAATGTGTTTTCTTATTAATTAGTAGATTCAAGTACCAAGCATCACTATATCACCAGCAAACAATCAAATGCTTCCCATGTTACCAACTTTTATGTGCATGGATTTGCTGCTATTCCAAACACATTTTGCAGTAGTTAGAAGCCTACACAGTTGCACACACACATGCAAGAAAAGAACAAGTAATATCAGATGTCTTATTAGCTTGGAAAGATCAATCTATGCAACCTGAGAGAAGGAAAAAGTTCCAGATTCTCCTTTTGCCAAAAAAAGTGGGATTAATGTGATTTTTGAAGTCTGATACAAAGTAAATCCTGAGCCTCGTCAGCATTTCTGTGGATAATATGGCAAGATTTGACATCTTCCAACCAAAAAAAAAGAAAAAGAAAAAAGAAAAGAAAGAAATGAAAAAAAGAAAAAAGAAATCTTGAACTGCTACAGAAAGAGGGGCAGGAAGTGCCCACTGCAGGGTCTGTGGTCCGCACAGCTTCTATTTCACAGAGACACACAGACAGCCTATTCCCTGGTGACAACTCTCTGCACTTTCCAATCCTGCACAGGATTTCCTTCTGTCTGAAAGTGTAAGAATTGCTCCAGTAAACACTATGCATATGCCTTCCAGCTGTTGCACTCATTCTGCCACTAAAGACCAATGACAAGAAAAGTATTATATCCTACTTAAACCTTTTAATCTCTGGACCATGCAATTTTCATATGTATGTTTCAGGCATAAATGACTTCTATTATTTTCAGTAACATTATCTTCATTAAGAAATTAGCCTTTGCTGTTTCCACATGTTAATTTTTAATCTCTAGATTCTACCATAGGCTACAGTATGTGAGCAGTTTCAATGGAACGCTTATACCGGCAATATATATTGCAAAAAGGGTATTTTATTAATAATGGGGCACAATTTAAAGCACTGTCCATCTGTACCATTTGCTACAGAGCCTATTTATTTTGGCATGGTCCTGACTTTACAGGAAGAACTTTTTTTCTTCATTATTAAGACTTACACAGCTTACCATTCCATTCCAGAACAACTGCAGTTGCAGTTGGAGCAGTACAGAAAAACTTTCTTTACCTGCAGTAAAGAAAATAAAACTCAAGAACAAACTTAAGGCGTATCCTATTACTACCATAATAATGACTTTTTTCAAGACTGAACTATCCTGTCCCTTGGGAAACGTTAGGGGATTTTTTTTTAACTCTTTCCTCAGAGTGGGCTTTTCTGAACTGCATAAAAACAAAAGACCAATTTATCAAATATTATTTAGAGAAGAGCAAATTCTCAGTTTAGAAAGGGGATATTTTTTTCCTTTGAAAGAAGACCAGAAGCAATATCATTGTCACATCAGTTCTGGGGGGAAGGCTGGGTATTTTGTATTACTTTTGTTAACGTTTTTCACTAATGTCTAATTTTCATAAATCATCCTTTCAAATTTAATTTTTAATCTGCCCTTTTTTTTAAATGAAAAATATGTGGTTGTTTGTAAATCATGGTGGGGATAGATAGTTTGGCCTTTGCATTACATTATGTAAATTGTAATTGTGAAATCCTTGCTCAATTCAATGAGCAAGTTGCTCACACGACCCATTGTAGTCAATGGTTTCAATGGAAGCCAATGGGAATGCTAACATGACTTACCGCGTCCCAGTGTGAGTAAGGGGTCCACAATCTGGCCCATAAGTATCAAAAACAAGGACAGTAGAGTCCTGATTATCTAAAAAAAAAAGGGGGGGGGCACATGGCATTTATTCAGTCAAATGGGTCTTCAAGCAGGAGCCGAAGTTTTTCATCAACACGGTACAATTTGGGAACCCCACCTAAATCAAAGACGGGGGATTCTGAAAAGAGGGCTATTGCTATAAAGTAGAAGGCAAATATAGTTTGACTCCTAGCAAATATTTTTTCTGTCTCATATATTTACATTTTGAACATTATGTTAATATATTAGTACACATAAAGGGGCCAAAAAATTAACATTTTCAATCCTATAAATATGAAAAACATGTTACCAAAATTTACCTTGGCAATGATTTTATCTACTTAAGTGGCATATTAGGACAAAACTGCTTAGAACATTAAAAGAAAACTCACACAATTATGTTTTTGAGAATTATAACCCTCCATAAACCATTTCACATAAAAACAACCGCATTTCATGCCTTTCTTTTAATACCAACTAAAATATTTTACTAGGCCAATGAAGTGTTTCAGCAGTCTGGCATCTATATCTTATTACTCAAGGACCATGGTTCAATTCCCTGCTCTGTTGGTTGAGACAGAAATAAAAACCACAATGAGTGGTGAGTTTATTGATCTTCATACGCCATATGAAGGCATCATTCTTTAGAAAAGCTATCCCATTAGGGAACAGAAGACAAGATAAAGGATATTTGAATGGACTAGAATTGTTGGCCTCTGGATCTTGATCTTGATTGTAAGAAAGAGTCATCAACAGAGGTGCATGGAGTGGCATTATTGTTTGCCATTAGCAATTTTATCTATCAATAATAGGTAGGTAACCCGAAGAACTAAATGCTTTTTAAAAAATGTACAAGAATAAACATTTAATGGAAAATAACTGAAGCAAACCCACTGAAGATAGTTTGCTTCCTATTAAAACCAGCCTTTAAAGGTGCTTTAATTACAGAATCTTGACAAAAATAGAGCTTCCTGAATGGCCATCAGTGACGTTACACCCATGTCAGTTTTAATGCTCAGTACACACACCAGTCTGTCTGTTTTCCTTAATATTGTTTCTAAACACCATTTCAGTAAGTCTCTCCAGACTGTGAATTTCAAAAGGATTATTGCACTTACTGGGTGATTAAAGCCACTCACCCTTCAGCCTCGTGCCTATAATGCCACCTTAGGTGTGCAATAACAACCCAGAAACAATTGGCTGTCATGTCTTATTGCTTAATTATATTGTCATGAAACAGCCCTTGTGAGGAACCTTTTTAGGGATCCCAAAAGAAAGAGTCTCAGGCAGAGATTTTCTTTTCTTCAAAGTTTTTTATTTCTAAAAAGTTAAACCAAACACTAACAGTCTTAAATAAACAAATCTGTGGAACCACAAGTCTAATAAGACTCCGATCCCAGGCTGACTCTAAATATCTCTCCACAGTATGAAAATCTTGTGCTAGCATGAATCTACTATGTTAAAGCATAATTCATGGCCTATTATAGTTGGATATCTGCTGTTTACCAGTGATTACATATGGATTCATTTCAGCCTAAATAAAAGATCCAAACATAAAATCACAGATTTTTCCAACACGTTAATCTGAAATATTTTAAAAGAAACAGAAAAATTAGATTGCCTTCTTCCTGCCTAAATTTGGCAATATAGAAATCAGCAATAATTCTTTTCCATTCTGTGTTTTCATACTGACAGCTGGCAACTAGACCTATTTCTATACTTGTTACATTTTCACTCACAAATGTGACTGTGGGGAAACACACTACATGAACTGGATTGTATATATCTGTCTTAAGTATATCTCAGGCGTCAATTTTCACCACTGCTCTCAGGCCCGGTGCTTTGTCCACCAAGGGACACCATGGAAAAAAGGACACCACATGTGAATGCTTTCTTCACGTGTTCCTGGGACCCGTACTGCTTCCTTCTCTCTCTATACATATATGTGCACACACGCAGATACACACACACACACCAGCTCACCTTAAATAAGTACTGTATTACCAGTATATCTCAACCTTTTTAAAACAAAATTAATAAATACTCCACAGACAAGCAAATACAGATAAAGAAGGAAATTGCCCTGTAATGTATTATTCATAAGATGCACTGATTTACATCAACTGAGAATCTGGGCAAGTAGCTTGTTTTGAAAAAAAAATTCATAAATAATTTACCTTCAGCTGAGTACTGCAGGAACTCAAATAGCTAGAAAATATCAGTTTCAAATCAAGCATAATAGCACAGGACATCCACAGTTAGTGGATTTCTTTCTTTTTTTTTAAATGGGCATTGTCTCAAGAGGAAGTATATTTTTAGTTATTCTCACTGAGATAAATGACTTTTAAATTACATCCTAAAAGGCTAACAGACCATTAGTCATTTTAAATAACGACAACAAGTAATTTATTACCATGTACATGCCACACAAATAAAAAAGGAGGTCAATTCTAGATGTATTAAATCAGAGCAGGAATTCTTAAATTTCATTGGGTGTGCAAGGAATGCCAGGTTTGAAACATGCATGTAGATTTCCTATGGTTAGTTAAAAGTTGTATGTTGGCTAAAACTGTGGTAAAAGTGGTGTGCTATATTCTTATATGTATTTATACATACAGTGTAGATGCTATCAAATCATTCTCCAGTAAAAAATGTTAAAAAATGTTAACACTTAGCTGAAGATTTTCAAAAATCAAGTTAAGCCTATGCCAAGATTATCCAAAAATCAAGTTAGTGACTTGTGATTAGCGATTTTTGGGTGCCCAACACAGGTTCCTTAAAAAGGCCTCATTATCAGCGGTTGTGTGCTTAGCACTTTCTGAAAACAAGGCCCAGTAAGGTGCCTCAAGATGGACCCTCTTTACTTAGGCACCCCAAGACGTTAATCACTTCTGAAAATCATTTTCAAAAGTGCTCAATGCTCAGCAGCCCCCATTAAAGTCACCGATTCTTCATGGGGAATTTTGTGCACACCAGCAAATGAGTCTGCAATTTTTGTGGCCATAGCTAAGGAAGTTATTTGAAGCTATTATCCTTAATTGTTATTGTTTTTGGTGGTGGTGAGCTCAAAACCAGAATGTTACACAGAAGTTCAGTTTCTTCCACTGCTGTAAAATTGGGCTGCCCTTTTCAATGAGTCTGGCACAGAGAGTTTGCAAGACGAAACGACATCTGAAAAGCGATGCCCTATGTTTCAACTACATCAGAAATGGACTCTGATTGCGCAGGCCTTGATATCACTTTCCTGAGGTCAGTTGATAGGTTTCCCCCAAAACCATAGCTCACAATTCTGATGCCACCCAGGGTGCTTAAGAAGCTGAGACCTGCTGCTTTAATAGTTTCATAGACTCAGTGGCATGTTATGAATAGGAGAAATATTAGGAATGAATTTAAGCATTCCTTCTTTGACGCTCCAAATCTGTTGTTTACTTTATTGCCTGAGAACCGTCAGGTTGCCCAGTGAGTTGACAAGTCTAGAAGTTGAGTGAAGCTGTCACACTATGATTTGCAGCAGGCAGTCTGTCTCTGATTGGTTTCAGTACACAGGAACTTTCAAGAGAAACGACGAAAACCTTTCAAACTTTCCTAGCCTTCTTATATTGGTAATGTCTGATCTTTAGAGTTAGAAGCAATTCCCTTTAATATGATGGAAGTAAACTTAAAGTAGTTACTTGACAGCATGGTAAGAAGGAGGAAAATAGTTTTTAAACAAGGTAGCAGCTGGAAATGAGTGACCCTCAGCAAGTTATAGCAAGAGTTATCAGTATTAATGTCTGGAAATAATGCAGCAATAAACAAGCTTCTGATGTGGTAATAGGACAGTACTAGACATGGGCCCAAGTTGTAAAGTTCAGATCCAAATATGAACTATTCCCCATGTCTGGGGTTGTTTGGGATTTTGATGCAGCTTGAGAGAGAGAGATAAAGAGAGAGAGAGAGAGACAGAGAGAGAGAGAAGCCAGTTGCAAAGTTTGGATGATGATTATTATTTATTTTATTTGTAAGCACTAACAATGTGCTCAGCGTTGTACAAAGCACCAAATTAAAGTCAACCCCAGTTTACAATCTGGACTGGAACTTTTCCAGAACTAAGGGGGCTTGTTTGGGGCCCTTCTCTGGAAACATCATGGATTTTACATTATTAGCAGTGTTCTCTAAACTGCAATTTAAAAAGGAGCCTGAAGTTTACATATAGTTTCCAAAAGTGCATAATCTTCTGCACAGTAAATCTATCATTAAACTTCTCTGCTTCACAGCCTGAAGGGGAGCTGCATCTCTTATCACCTTTTGCCATTTGTACACACTCTGAGAGGCTATGGGCAGCGACTGGAAGCTGATACGGCTGTGCTAATAAACTCCTGGTTTACGGAAGACAAAAAGAAAACTCCTTTTTAAAAAGGCATTCAACTTTAAGCATGGCACTTAGTGAACGTTGATGAGACTAGCAACATGCTTATGGTAATATAAATGATTATGCTGTAGTGCCTGAGGTAGCAAAGATTTTCTTGTTTAAAAAAATAAACAGTGAGGGTAGCCAGGAATTTCTAGTGCTCTGGAAAGATGGCACTGGTTTCTAGTCTATTTATGACTGTTATATTTTTGTTAGTTAATGTAATTTAAATTAAAATTCATGCATGATATTATGGTTTCTGCAGAAATGTCATTAACAAGACAACAAAATGTTGTAGGTAGTTTTTCAGCCTTTAAAGATAGCTAACAATCACAGCAGGGGGCTGGGAGATAGGAGTCTTGGATATTATTCCTATTTCTGGCATTGATTTTCTGTGTGGCCTTTGGGAAGACACTAAGCTTCTTTCTGCCTCAGTTTACCCATCTCACTTACTTTGCAGGGTTTTCAGAGTGTTACGTGTACAAATTCTCTATCGGATTAACACAATTTCCACTTGTGTCAAAAGAACAAGTCTCCTGAACAAATTGGCATAACACACACTTCACTACCAAACACTACACCTTCACACTCTGAACATATGCACTGCAATTACTTGTGCTCCCTGACACATTCTATAATAACTGATGCACAATCATTAACGACCCAGAGAGAACTCACATGAACCGCCTGAAACAGATATTAGTTACTTCGGTTAATGCACATTGCTCAGAAATTACGGTGATGAGGGCGGTATAAGAACCTTTACAAAACAGAATAGAAATTTGGCACATGAAAAAGCAGAATTGTCAAACAGCAGCCAAAAAGACTGAAGCACCTCCAGCATATATCTCAGGTTTTGGGTGTGAATATTAGGTCATAATGTTTAGTGGACAATAATTATAAAAGCAGTTCTTAGGCTCATAATGAAAGCTTTAAGGACTCACCACGCATTGCATCTCAGACATATTCCGTGCCATCTCAGGTGTCAAGAAAAGTTCAGGATAGCTGTGAAGGAACCCTGTCAAAATTCATGCCTGAACACATTTAATAACAAAATATGTGCACACGACAATTGTGTCTGACAGATCAGTTTTCCAGACTCTACATGATATTTTGAAGAAATATTAGACGCTGATAGATGTGCCCTTTCAAATATGTAGTAGAGAGTTAAAGGGAAAACAAGGGACAAATGTTTCATCACCACAATAATACATTCAAACAGCTTCTTCCTTATAAAAACCTTGGAAGCAAATTACTTCTTTTAAACAGACAAGACGTGGCTATTTTAACATAGCTGCAGGGAATCTCATTAGCATTCGAGTTTTCCTTTAGTGAAAAGTAAAAACAATTTACTTTAGTTCTGGATATCTACTGACTTCTCCTTCAGCTTCATATTTGCTACTTGTTGAAACAAGCAACGTGCCTCAGCTCACCAAGTATATCCTGGTTTATTAAAAACAGTATGTTGCCTGTCTCCTTCATACAAATTAATGGTGCTCATAAACACTCCTGCCACAGACCCCTGTACCCAAGTGGATCCTGTACAGACTGCAATGGGAGTACGTGCAAAGGCAGGGATACGCCTACATTATGCTTTTTGCGGGAATGGAGACTAAAGGCCAGATGATGAGTGATCCGTGAGCAGGCACATAGGGACATACAAGATGCCTCCATACACCCTTGTGTGGCTACGTAAAGTTTTCTTCTAGTAACCGTCCCTGATTTCTTTCCTCCCTGGTTTTCAATTTTATATTCAATGTTTTAGTGCTGTAAAGATTTACACTTGCTTAACTTAACTTGCCATGAATAGTCCCACTGAGCTAAAAGGAACCACAGTGCATAAAGCTAAGCACGTGAGTAAGTCTGCACAGGATCAAGGCCTTGTTTTGTAAGTAAAGTGTTTAATGAGACCATTAACATGAGATTCAGACTGGGCACTGGTTCCCTGGGGCACACGCAGAACATAATGTGAGATGACACGTATTGTATGCAAAGCACAATTTTATATTTCCAACCGGAATAATTAATTTTAGGGCAATAAAACGTTACACATGATCTAAGAATCGTGAAAGAGCATAAGGAAAAGGTTAACATACACAGAACTCCTAGGAAGCTAACAAGAGGATCTTGCAAGCATATTTTCTCAAGAAAAGCAATTTAAAATGACATGAAGTTAAAGTAAATCAATCCAGAAAGAATAACAGAATGTTCACCTGCAAGTAATCCCTTGAGACTGGTCAATGCCCCAAAAAAAATCTTACTCACAAATTGTCCAGTGTTTAACTTGAAGTCCATTTGTTAATTTTGTAAACACGGCTGTTTCCATTTCACATTGACATGATATTGACAATATGACTCTAATCCTGCCAGAAAGGAAGTATCGGGTTTCAAGCAACTTCAGGACATTTCTGAAGTCTATCTTCACCTGAAGGGCTTTGGCAAAAAGTTACTGACAGAAGGAAATATTGTGCAACACAGGTCTTAGGTGAATGAAGTCTGTCTGATATTTTCAATTAATTATTTGGGAATTTACTCAGTGCAGGTCTGTTTTATGTACATTGAAACCTTCCCAGAGCAAATTTAGAATGCAATTCCATTTACACTGAACACTAAATCTCCTCCCAGTGCTTTCATTTGCATTGCACTGTGCAAATTTCAATCCCAGTTAAAGTGAACCTCTGTTTGTAGTGCCAAATCCTAGCTCCATGCAGCCAATGGACAAAAACAACCACTGATGTCCGAAGGACCATTGACCCTCAGTGAATTTGTGCACATTAGGTTCTGAGAAAGTTCCCCAACATCTTCAGCAGAGTGATTCTACTGTTTGCCATGGTCTTGTTGTACATCTGTATCTTTTTTGTCAGTATGAATTTAGTCACTGGCTCCATTATTAGGCATAATTAATATGCTGGCTATGCCAGAAATGTCCTTCATAATGTAGACATACTGGCTCAGGAACAATGCTGTAGATCATGACATCATGCATTCCTCATTTCAAGCTAAATGGCTCCAAATAGGAGGCTTGATGCCATAACTTTTAAACAGCTTTCCTGCTGAAGGATTATGTTCAGTTGCATGGGATCTGAGAAAAGAAATTACAAATATATGATACTGGAAACCATAGGCCTATATCATATTAATAATACAGACAGGAAGGCACCCTAGGCAACTGGCCCTGAGTATATATTAAATAAAGAAGAAACTGGCTTCCAGCCTAAATGCTGGCAATCTCACGCAGGTCATTTTAAATTGCAAATAGAAACAATTGCACACTGTTTGGTTGATTACAGACTATGTTTTTAGTTAGCTTTTGGGATACTGGGTTTGCATGTTAATTTCGGAGATGAAAATAAAGATTCTTTTGGCTTAAAAGGCTACTGACGTTTAACTGATCAATGGCTTTTTAATTGTTAATCAACATTTACCAGACACTGATGTCTGCTTCAAGCTACAGACCTGCTCCTGCAAGGTGCTGAGCACCCACAATCACCATGGCTCACAAGAGACACTAAACATCTCGGTGTGGCATGTTGAGGACTGTGCTGGAATGGCAAACTGTTGTTTTAAAAGCCATGGAGGGGATGGTCTCCAGGTCCTTCATGAAGAGAAGATGGTTCTGTAGCAAAGCATGCAAATCATGCTGGAAAGCCCCAGCTAAAAGTAAGGTGAGGTGTCCCTCACTGCCTTAAGGAGCAGTCTATTTCCTCTGTCTCTGTTTTGGAGCTCTTGCGTGTTATTCTGAATTCTAAGAAATAAAATAAGGGTATCTTGCAACCGTCCAGCAAGAGTATCTAGGTTATTTCTTTCTTTATATACTGTGAACATAAAATCATGTGCCCAATCCTATAATCCTTACTGAGGCAAAACTCCCACTAACTTCAAAAGGAACGTTTCCTAGGGGAAAGAATGAAAATGTGGGCTCTGTGAATGTCGCTGCAGCAACATGGAAGCCCACGGAAATCCATTTTCTGCCAATCCCTCAATGTTGCAGGGGCAGCCCATGCCACAGACATGTGGTCATACATTCTGTATGTAATCAGGCCCTTATAAAGAATTTACTGGAAGATGGAGAAGATCTAACAGTAATCTCAGGGTATTACTAGATCCACACAGAAGCTCAAAGTTTCCTTCCTGACAAACCATTGTCATCTTCAACTGGACTAGGCATTATTACCTTTTCTAGCTGACACAGAGCCCATACTCACAGACCACACACCACTGTGCCTTTATCACTTCCCTACAGGACTACTGGAACGTGCTCTTCTTGGGTTATTGTTCAAGGCCTCTCAGAAGCTTCATCTAACACAGAGTGAGATCTCAACTCTTTTAACGGGGCCATGGCAAGTTGTTCAAACCATAAAAGTGCTTCATACTCCCATCTGGTTTCTGGACACAATTCGAGGTACCAGATTCTTAGTTTTATTCACATTATGACACAAACCATATTTTACCTTCTTACTTTCTCTATTTGTACCTCAGGTACATATGGTATGAAAGGCTAATCTTAAACCTTTAGAGCTTGAGGTAGGTTAGCATTATTTATTTCAACTTAATAAATAATGTAAGTATGTTTTTAATTATATTTGACAATCAATTTGCTGGAATTTATAGCTTTTTGCCTAATATGCTTTCATGATGTACTTGTCCTTAATTTGTGGATTTTATGGAGAGTTTACTGAGGTTGACTTCCCCCATTTCTCAATCCAGTTACATTCCTTTATTAATTTGTGTGTGTGAGAGAGAGACAGAGAGAGAATATGAGAATGTAATAGTTGTAAAACTTGCCAGATTAACTGCCCTAGAAAATGAAGTCCTCTGTATATCCACATAACTAGTATAGTGGGGCAATAAGTCCAGCAAGCTGCCCTTCAAGGCCCTGCCAATGAGCATCCAACCCTAGCCTGAAGGAGCAGCCTGTAGGATTGAAGGGAGGTTTCAGTCTCCATGCCCAATCTGAGTAAAACCTTCCAACAACACATGTTCCATAGGAATCCATATGAAGGCACCTAGATATAATCCCTATATCAGCACCAAGAGAGGAAGGATCGTTCAGTAGTTCAGGCACTAGCTTGGGATTCAGGAAACCGAGGTTCAATTCCTTACTTTGTTATAAGCTTCTTTGTGACCATGGGCAAGTTATTTAGCATGTATGTTTCAGTTTTTCCATCTGTGAAATGGGGTGACTGTACTTCCCTGTCTCACTGGGATATTGTGAGGCTAAATACATTAAAGATTCTGAGAGGCTTAGATACTACAGTTACAGAGGCCATATAAAGATCCTGGATAGAAGATTGGTAAAAAGAACAAAGGAGCAGGCACTGACCTTATGGGACCCCACATAGAGGAAAGACCATGGTACATGGACAGCACCTGTTATCTCATTAATTTCAGAGGTACTGCCAACTCCCATTGAAGCCAATGGGAGCCCTTGGAACTACAAAGCATCTCTAAAAATCAGTTAAACTAAATTTTGGCAGTCATGTTTGTAAAATGTTTGCCTCTCTTTTTCAATCTGTGCTGAGATTGCCAACAGCGGCATAAAGGGACCACAGCACAAGAAGAAACTTGGGCCTGTATCTAGAACCAAATTTTGAACCCATATTTATGGAAAAAATAGAGTTGAACAGAAAATAATAACCCTTCTATAGGTTTTTTTAAATGGTTATAGCTCAGCTTTGATTCGTCAGTAATTCATTTTTGCTATGGAGAAGGAATATAAGAAGGCAGAAGGAGAGCTAGTCTCAGAGCAATGTCTTCAGCTGAGACAATGGTCTATGCTTTGCTTTTCAATAGGCTAGAATCAAGGGCTGATAGGTCAAGGAGGAGGGGAGATACTTTGTAAATGGGGTACAGACAAAAAAGAAAACAGGAACCTAAGCCTGTTTACCCAAGGGCAGCGATTTCAGTAGTGAATGACTTCGAAAAACAAACAATGGCCATGGCATGAGAGAGCAGCTAGAACAGAGACACCTGGATACACGCCTTTGTAGCGGATGTCTGGTATGGGACTAAGTCGGGCACATCAAAGGAATCCAAAAGTGTAACGGTGATGTAAGCTGAGCAGAGAGAATGACAAGAGACATCTGATACCAGAGAGGAATGAAACTTACCTGCCAACGAGTGGCTGGATCTGAGCCACACTGCCCTGCCAAAGGGCCAGAGAGAAAGCAACAAACTTAAACAGACAGGGTGGGGTCTCAAGAAACATATTCTCTGTAAATGTCAGCCTGTGCAGAGGTTTACACTAGATATGTAGCACAATCTATTTCTTTTGTGTTAAGTCTGACTTTCACTTTTGATTGTTAGTAAGTCGTCTTTAACATAATTCTGTGGTCTCAGACCATTTGGGGATATACAGAGACCCTCCCAAAGAGATGAAAAAACCTTCCACCTCTAAGAAGAGGACGAAGGGTGAAATTTTAAAGCGCTCAAATGACTTAGGAGCTTAAGTCTCATTTTCAAAATTGACTTAGGCACTTAGGAGTCTAAGTGCCATTGAAAGTCAATTTGATTTAGGTACTTAAGTGATTTAGACGCTTTTGAAAAATTACCCACAATGCCTAGTGACTATGAATGATGACAGAGCTAACTTTGATAGGATGGAGATACTGTTAATAGAGCATTATGTCTCTACCATATAATTTTCTAAGCTAGGTAAAAAAGCTATTGAAATTATATGATTCTGTATTAAATTCTATAGGGGTTTAGAATAATTCCAAAATAACTCTATACAGTCTTTGTCCCTATTAAATTCAATAGTACCTTTCCATAAGGATCCCCAATGTTCAGGATAGTTCAGATGTGGGGTTTTGTTTCAGTTCTATTAGAGGCCAGCTGCAAAATTCAAATATGGAATGATTAAAAAAATGCAGTACCCCTCCAAACTTTCAGGGGTGGTTAGAGTCTGTGGAGTAGCTCTGGAGGCTGGCATCTGTTCTGAAATTCCTGAAGAGTACATAATGCTGCTGGAGAGAAAAAGCGTGTAATTATTGTCTGATCTCATTGTCCTCATGTATTTAACGTTTTGGTGCCCTCACTGAAAAGATTGTTCAAAATTACTAGACGCTGTAAAGATGGTAAAATGCTTTATTTCACTCATAAGAGGGATTAAGTGTATTTTACTTTATGACACTACAGCTCTCATTACACCACAAACTGGGTGAATATTTTGGGACATCTGCACTTCTGGGCTCCTGCCTCAAGCTATTTCTCATTATTTACTGCTAACTAATGAGCAGTCAGGTGGCTGATTCTTTTAACAGAGGGCACCGTTTAGGCTGCTTTATACCCTCGAGCACCATTTACCATCTCACACATTAGTCTGGGCTTTTCATTTAACCAAATATCTCCCTTCCCTGAAACATTGTTGGATATAACAGATAGAGAGGCAGCCTCATACCAAAATAGACATATTTCTAAACATTTCCAGCTGCATTTAGGGCCTATGTAGTATATGAGGTGAGATACTGTGAGGTTTCACCACACAGTAAAGAGCAGCCAAAGGGCATTTTCTAAGCTTTTTTTTCTACTGTCTTCCATTTGATGAAAGACTTGTGGTTAAACCTTTATCTTCTATAAATATTTAAAATGAGGTTACCTTTTATTTTCAGATCTCATTTTTGTTTCATTAAAAGGCGGGTTTTATTGGAGTAATTCAGCTGATTGATACCTTGGATCACTTTCAGAAAACAAATGTTTATGAACTGTATGTATGTACATGTTGTACTGTATATCCAAACACACATTTACATGTAAGAGACAACCTCAAAATATTGTTATTCTTTCTAATGTTTTATATAAACGAAACACAGTGAACATCATACAGAAACTCTTAGGCGTAGTTGTGTTCCATGGATCCCTCAGCATGCACCCCAAACTGGACATCTCTGCATGTCTACTGGGAAATTGCACACTTAAGTATCAGCATTTGCACATAACTAGCTTATTTACTGGTGCAGATGTGGAATTTGCGGGACACAAATGAATACAGTTCACAATAAAGAAAAAGAATGGCCCTTACTTTTTTCTTTAAGTTTTTCTTTATAGTACTTGGGATTTGCTAAATCTATGCAGTGAGGTCACCTGATTTATTTATTTGTCTATGTTAATTTTATTCTTTTCATGCTATATATCCCACTGTTTTTGCCACCATTGCTGCTCCACCACTGGTAGAAATGGAGGGAGCACTAGCATACGCAGGGAAGTAGGTGTCTACTGGCATTTTAAAGTACTGTGTCATCTAAATCTGCTCAGAGCAAGACAACACAATACAGCAGTTCAAATGCTGGCTGGCACCCGGGCCTTGTTTACACTAGCATTCCTGCCATTGCTGGAATTGTACATGTGATAGTGGCAGTGGGAAATTTTTTAGAAAAAAGGCTCGTGTCAAAATGTTTCTAATAATAATGGCAGCCCGAGGTGTGAAATCTTCAGTGATTGCTATTACTTCACCTTTGTTGCAATATGCCGGTAAAGCAAAGAGATGTTACAAACCAATATTTCAGTAGTTCCTAAAAATATTTCAAAATCTGCACTAATATGAATTGGGCATCTACATAATCCCTGGAAGTTGTCATTTAAATCATAGATAATTTGATGATAAATCTGACGTAAAGATAGGAAATCCACAATTACGGGCAGAATCACAGGAATATGTGGCTTGTTTCCAGACTGTCTTTGTTTCCCTCTTTTCTACCCAATCAGGCCTAAAAGGCTTAAGAGTCTGCAGAAAATGCCAAAAAATCACAAATGTATTTTAAATGAGCTCTGGAAACCTCCTTTGCTTCCTGTCTCTATCTGTACCGCTGCCTTTCCTAATGTCATCTGTCCGATGAGCTAAAGAAATAATTCATAGTGAATTAGTTATGTTTTACATTGATCAAGTGATTAGAAGATATTTTGTGTTCCATTAAAGTTGTTCTTTAAGTCCAGTCCAAATGCACAGTTTTGACAAAAGTCTTATTTTAGACAATTAGGCTTTTACAAAGGAGTGAAGAGTCATATTAGAGTAAGCAAATACTGACACAGACAAGGCCACTTACAGAAATAAATACCTGTTAAAGAAACGGGACTTCTGAAAGAATGCAAAACACACAAATAGGTATATAAATATAACAAAACTCTCTGAAACATGCTTCAGAAAGAATGAGCCTGCTAGAAGAGCATCAAGAAGCGCCACCCCCCAAAAAAGTATCTTGCTGGAACATATGAGCCACACAATGAATAGATTTGTCTGTTTTCCAGATCCAAAGTTTTTTCTTAAAATAATGGAGGCTCTTCTATAATATTCGTGCCACATGTCAAGTAAACATTTCTGTTAGAGAAGCAGAGTTCTAATTTAAAAGACTTTCTTTCTTGGCCCCAAAGAGATTGTGCATTGAATATATACCCACAATATTCCTTAAACCTGTGAAAGGTAGGTTGTCTCCTTCTTTTCAGTAATCCCCATTCCCATATATTCTCAATAGTAATATTTATACCAGAATGACAACTCAAATAGCTGTTACTGTACATCGTTAGAGTTAATAGAAATAGGAAAGAGATAACATAATAGATGGATATTGTACCTTTTAATACCTCAAACTCAAAGTAGATGTGGAGCAGGTTTAGGCTTTGGAACATTAAAGTCTGAGGAGTTTACTCCTACCTTCAGTCCTAGAGGTATTAAAAGATATGATATCTAATGAGGTAGAAATTTAAAGATATGATTAACTTGTGATCTCTCTTACGTTTTTTATTTTTAGGGTCTTCCAATTTTTTAAGTTTTTACTATTGGAGAAAATATGTACATCTGTACTGAAAGAAAATAAAGTTGTGCAAAATCTCTCCCCCATTAGGTTTGCATCATGGATTAATCAAATATGTCAATTGTTCATAATTCCATCATCAGTGTCAGTCTAGGATGTGGCATTTATTCAGGCATAAAAAAATTTAGACTGTAGGATTGTAGAGTGGCTAGCACCAGGAGGCCTGATCTTGGCTAGGGGCCCCAGGCTGCGCTGTCATTTTTCAAATAAGCTATAATTATTCATTTATTTTAAAAAGGACCATGTCAAGGGAATTTTCATAATTGAAAAAAACCTCAGTTTTAAGAGGAAAACATAAATGAAGAATAATATGGATTTTGAAAAGCTGATCAGATTTTGGGCCAAGCAATTCTGGCAGTTTTCTTTAATTAGAGATGAGAGAGTTTAAAAAAAAACAAAAAACAAACAAGTACCCAGTGACCCAGATCACTCAGAAAGAACAAAAAATCCTACTTGCCAAATTTATGAACGTGGAGCGGTCTTGTTTAAAATCAGTGGAGAAATCCGCCAGTAAAAAAGCCCTAGCAACTTAAATGTGCCTTTGTTTCTCTGCACACACACATTTTCTCTCTCACTCTCTGTTGACAGCTTATCTCCGTCTCAGATAATGCAGCCAAATAACAAAATACAAATATGAGCCATTTTCAGACTTGCTTTTCATCCAAAATCTTATGGGAAGATGGAAGCAAGTTTCTGAGCTTTTCCAAACTGCCCTAGAGGAGCTTATTTAACAGAGTTTGAACCTCTGGAAAACAGCTCAGGGCAGCGCCAATCATAACAATGCCTGCTCAGCCACTACATGATTTTAATACACGTCTCTTTTTGCAGGTGTCTAGGTATGTGTGCACTCACGAACAGCTTACAGCAAAATGAATACAAAGAGCACGATAGCTGCACAACTATATGGATGTTTTGCTTAGGGTGGCCATATAGCAAGTGTGAAAAATCAGGATAATTGGTGACTTTATAATAAAAAGCCCCGAATTTCAGGACTGTCCCTATAAAATTGGGACATCTGGTCACCCTCACATTGCTTTGCCTGTACCATAGATAGAGAACCCAACCTCAAATGCTTACACTGGCTGTATCCCTTTCCTCCCACCATTCATGTGTCCTATGTCTCTTTAGACTGTAAGTCCTTAGAGGCCACAATAGGAGTCCGATTGTGTCTGGACCTTTGGTTGCTGATGTAACACAACTGTTAAACCAATAAATAATAGCACTTCATTTGATCCTATCTTATTCCCAACATTTCAAAAAGCCAGAAGTGTAACAAGACATAATGCACTTATTTTGCTACTCTTCATCTGGAGTTAGAAGCCCCTTGATAATTTATGCTCCGTACTAATGGGCACGATCCAGCAGTACAAGAATTCCAGAGGCAGAAATTCTGCCTGGCAATGAAAAAGCAATTGCCACCCCTGCTCTCTGGGGCTCCAGAGTTAACCAATGCATCCCCACAAACTGGGTGTCATTGCCAGATGGCTCAGACAGCCTCTACTGCAAGACTTTGGGTGGAGCACTAGTTGCAGTATACAGTCTCCCTCTCCTCCTTGATCAGCAGGATCCACATTCCACCCCCATCCCCTTCGAGCACAGCAGACCTAACGTGCAGTCTCATGCTTTCCAGGGATAACAGGCTGTCCGCCAAGGATTCTAGCTCAGTCATTGTTCAAGTAAATGCTCAAAAGCTGTTTCTGTTGCCATTTACACTGCTAATTGCTGAGCCATTTACACTGTGGCACTAAGTAGCGTCAGCTGATTTTCTGAAGAACCTAAAAACAGACTTCATTCACAAACAGCCAAATTACGGAAGGTATGGCACCATGAAGAAATTTGCCAGCCAACAACTTGACAAATATTTCAATTAATTTTCCTAAATTTGGTAATTAATCCTCTAGACTATTAGGAATTAAAATATGACAGGTTAAATCAACTAGGACTTGCTCATTTATTATCAGTAATTGTTTATCAGTTTTACTCTCATTTTCTATACAACATGGAAAGGTCTTTCACAGAAAAGACTGAAATAAATTACCATTTGCACAGAATTTGTGCATACACTTTAGGGAAGATTTGCATCTAAGTGTGCAAGGCTTTTCTTCCTACTCCTATTTGTCTTGATGATAAACCTGTGCTTAACCATCACCCACAGAGACCAGAATATATTTCATATTGGAACACATGAACATAAATGGAAATAATAGATTCTATTCACTAAAGGTAGCATGCTCTGCTGGTTCAGATGCTATGCATGTACTGGGACAAAGAGGGTCCTTTAATCTCAATGGCCATCAGTCCAACACTGTTCCGAGTCCTGACTCCACACACACGGAATTACAAACATTTAAAAAGGAAGTTGGCTCTTTTGGCCATTACACTAAACTTTTTACTTTGCATCAGTGATTGCCAGTGAGTTCATTTCCTCAATGGACTTTGCTTCATTAAGGTCCAATTTTTCTTGCCAAGTAATTAATCAACATTAAAAAAACCCTCTTGGTTCTAAAAAAGAACTGGTTTCTATTTCAGATCTCTCTCAGTTTTTTATTGAACTGTATCTCCCCTCTTATTGTTCCCCTGACTTCATCAATCTCCTCTAAAAATATCTCTTCAAAGTAATGTTTTGCTATAACATTCAGGCCTCTTCTGTTGTGGATGTTGCCTTTTGTTGGCTCCATGGTATGGCTCAAAGTTAATTATTTTATTTTGTACAAGGAGCACAGTGAATCTGTTATTTTTCAAGCTGTAGAAAAGAATGGCTCAGACCCCTGAGTTACAGATATAGCTGGCAGAAACAAGGCCGCTGCAGGCTTCTTGTTGCCACTGGGAACAGAAAAGTGCTAACATTAGTTCTGTCAGAAGATATTAAATTAATTCTGTGTTTTAGATCATTGCTATCCTGCTGAAAGGCTGAATCAGCTCAATTAATAGGCATGACAAAACTCCTTGCAATACTGAATGGATTTCAATGAAGAAAAGCCCTGCCATGTATTATTGCCTGGCTGAAAAAATGTAAAGTGCTCAGAGAGAAAGGCAGATCATGCCAAAGAGAGGACCCAAGTCCAGAAGGGCAACTGGATCCCAAGCTCTGGGTCAATACTGACTAAGAGGGTCAGGATGCCTCAATGATAATGTCATTCCTCGCCATTAACCACGTCCCTGATCTACGTGTCCTGTTGCACACTTTAGATCATCCCCACTGTATGCTGCAGCTTTCTATAATATATGCACTACAGCCATGCGATAAATACCCATCTTTATTATTATTTATGGGCACAGTGCTTCAAAGATAATAAAAAAAAGACTCGAGGTCAGACTCTCTGTTGCCATGCACCTTACGCAAAGTAACATTTACACCCACTTTGAACTAACATGTTTCAGGGAAATAGAGAATCAGGCATCTATCTGGTCCCTGCCAAAACATGTTTCATTGCAAGGTGTAAACCCTAATTTGCCTATGTATTCCAAATTGACACTGAAGCCAGAAGCCCCACACAACTGGGCGCAATTCACTAGGACAGACAGAGGGCTCCAATGAAGCCAAGACTGAAATAGGAGAGGTGATGTGAGTCAAGATGAAGAAACATTGGCAAAGCCGGATGCAGAATCTTATACACCACCGCTCGGTTGGGCCTGATCCAAAGTTCACTGAAGACAGAGGGAAGACTCAGACTGACTTCAGTGGCTTTAAATGAGGTCTACTATTCCTGCATCTGATTTACTGGAAAATTGCATACACAAATTAAATAACTGCCCCATGCTCAAGCAACAACCTGATTTCTGCCCCCACATACCTGTATAGGCGTGCACATGCATCTGTGTACTGATGAACTATTCCACTTGACATCACTGGTGAAGCTTTATTCACATACAGATAAAAAGTTCACACTCGTATGATGAAGAACATAGTTCTTATTTTAATGATTAGTAGCACACATAATATTTAAAAGCATGAGTTCAGATACTTCAGGTAATATTGACTGACTGTGTGTCTGCAGAACAGCTAAAGAGATGAGAGCTAACTGGATACTTTTAATTAGATTCCTGTATTGAGCTCTAAAATCTCATGGACTTTTCCTGCAAGTTAAATAAACTAAGCATGTTCTTTAAAAAAAAAAAAATCCAAGTGAACAGTTTGCAATTTTTCAGCACACAATGAATGTGGTGTGTATTTCTTCATCAAGAGGTGAGCATTGTTAATGTCAAAAAGCAATACACTTTTGTTTTATTTGAGGCTCACTAGGATTTGGGGAGCCAAATGCAGTGAAGGATTTCCCGGGAATGCACAAAGGCGTAGATTTGAGACGTGTCATGATGTTTTTATTGGGAAGGTACATACTTTTTTATTGTTTCAACCAAGTCTGCCCACCTGCACATTGGGTGGGTAACACTAACACTGGGTAAAACATAAATAATATAATGATAGTCAACCTTGTAATACCTTTTTACTTTCTTATGTATCATTATTTATATACACAGGTTTTAACTAGTACTAGATGGGTAATGGAATTTTCATTTCACTCTTTCAAAAAGTAAAAATAAATTGTTGGGGTCAGTTCAAAAATGGAATTTTCAAAATTTTCATCAGCAAATTGAGACATCAGAAAAAATAATTTTGATTTAGCTAACTGTTTCATTTTTAGGTCAAGCATTTTTAAATGTTTTGGCATTTTTAAAATAAAATCAAAGGAAATTTCAAAATGAAAAGTCATTTTGAATTAAAAAAACTCAAAATGTTTTGTTTAAAAAATGTCAAAACAAAAAACAGCATGATTTTTTAAGAATGTTTTTTCTCCCTAAACATCAATCCAGCAAAACTGACATAAATTTGCAAAATGTTTTGGTGACATCAGACCTGCATTTTTTTCAGAAAAAATGTTTTGGTCAAAAGATTTCACCCAGCTCTCTATATAACATACCTTTTATATGGCTAAGCAGGTGACGAGCCATGACTAATAGCCATTATTATGCTAAGAGATCCTTGTTTTATGGTCACCTCACTTGCCACCTCTCCTCTTCACACTCTTTATTCCATTTGTTCATTTGGCTCTCTGTTCTGTTCTATTGTAACCAAGATGAGGGTAAGATTGTCTCTAATATTTTTTTTTACACTCCATAGCATCTCAATCAGGGCCAAGGCACAACCACAGTACAAATAACAAATATACATACATACACACACACATACAGATGGACAACTTGGTTCCTTTTGGCACTTGCTCCCACAAAAGGAGTCTAATGAACACCAGACAGGCCAGTCGTGCAGTAGCATGTTTCATGATTGTGTCCCTCCTTCAAGGAGTGTTAACAAGTAGCAGCTCGCTTCAGCAAAATCACTGATCTAATTTCTTTTTCCTTTCCCTTTTGTAGAGTGATAGCACAATGCTTCAAGACCACAGCTCTCCCCATATCACTCCTCTCCCTGATGAAACAGCTCTGAAATGTGGCGGCCTGATTTGCTACAGTAAGCTACACATTTAAATAGCCTTTTTATTAACTATTACTCTTGATAGTTCATAGCTTCCCATCAAGCTCCCTGTATTCACCCTAGGGGTTGCTTGTAGAGTACATTCAAACTTGTCTTTTAACAATCATATTGTCACACTTTACAACACACAACTAGTTGACAAACTGGTGCTTTATGAATATTTTGTTCCTCACACTAAGTGTTTCATAATTTCACTCATTTTTATGTCAGCGATGCCATTTCTCTGTAGAGTCCAACTTGACATCTCTACTTATTAGAAGGTTATAGTCCTTTGTGGATTCTTTAGTAGCTTCCAGTTTGAAACCCCAGATTATGCTATTTCCTCCCCTTTTCCAATTTTGTGGAAGGCTCTTAACTATGATACTGAGAGAGATTTCACTCCAGTTAAATCTTCTGAAAGCAGATTTGTTCAGCAAAAGCTCCTTGTACATGGCTGCATTCTTGGCTTCATTTAAGTTGGAAAATGCCTTGGAATGGTTGGATGTGGAATGAGTTACAGGGGAATGCAAACAGTCCTTTTGGAGGGCTCACTGTATGGGAGCACGCTACATGCCAAGCTATGCTAATATCCAAGTAGTCATAAGGTGGGGAGTCATGACAAAATGCAGGAAACCCCTTTTACTAGAAATGACTAAATTTATATTCTTTACCTTACCTCCCTCTCCCATCTCCTTGCATTTTCCCCTATTTGTAGAGTGATTTTCCTGTTCCAGCTGAAAGAGACAGTATTTTCCCAAACATTATTTTCCTCTAGATTCCCACCCATCCCACTCTCTTCAAGTTTAAGTCATTAAGTATACCCCACCACCGCCATAGTGGCACTATCAGGTACTGCTATGGTTACCTATCAGTATTTCCATTGTACACCAATAGTTTGGGATGTAGGTGCAAGAGGGGTTCTTTCTTTATAGCTCTCCCTTTTTACCGTGCAAAAGAATCATCCTCTGACAAAGGAAAGACCCCTCTGCTCTCCTGACTGGAGGTGGAAAACAGCATTTGCAGCTAACACTTCTAATAAAGAAACTCCTTTTTTCAAGATGAGTCAATCTCAACCTATTTTCCTATTCTGATGGGTGGTGCAATTCATCCCAATTCCAGAGCAACCCACTTAAAGATCACTTCATAAAACAATCCCTTCTCGCCCTACAAGATGCTCACTGAATCTCACTGCCTGCCCACCCTTTAACATATATTTTGTCATATATTTCAATTCCTACGCCCAATTTTCCCAAGTGAAACACTGGCTAAATCATATTTTACATGCTAATAGTATGGGTCTTTATGCTGCTTGGAAAAATAAAAAATCTGATACAGATGTATGTATTTTGTTTTCCATTGGCTTTTGATTTCTCTCTCCTGAAAACACACAAAACCTGATCCAACACCATGGAAGTCCCTGGGAACGTTGCCATTGAATTCTGTGGATCAGGATCAGGTTCATGATGAGTGAAAATGTTCTATGCTTCAGTTGAAAAATAAATGTGTAATTTAAAATAATAAAATTGTATCTCAAGATAGAAATAAATACAGATATTGTGCTTTGAGGTCTATGTACCCATTTATTACTCATTTACTATTCAATAAAATTCTTTTTTATGATAGTAAAGATATCTATTATTAAAAATAACCAATGTATGTAAATGCATAGTATGAAATCACTGCCATATGAAGAGTATGGACATAAAAGGTATTAGCTGTTGCACTTTTATTATTTGATGACAGCTGCCAGAATATTTTTATATAATTATAAATGAGATAAGCACAAAGCAATGAAGACTGCAGAAAAAACCTGGCAACTGTAGAAGGCAGGTGTTTCCCATGGCTCTCTATTAAAGAGCACGCTGCAGTTAACAATGCTGTGAAAGACTGTCTGTAGACCAGAAACATATGCAACGACAGAAGAGTAAAGCAAAGAAAGACCTGCAGGTATACAGGTAAGAAAACAAGGTCTGCAGCCAACCATACTTACATTCAACATAGTTTCCCCTAAATCTCAAAGCTTCTTTGAACAAAATGAACTGACATCTAGATTTATAAGCTTACTGGTAACTGGGGGAAACATTATTTTTTAAACTATTTCAGCAGAGGAAGTAGCAATGTTTAAGGGCCAGATTCCTAATAAATTGTATTTAATCTGCCCTTCTGCCATTTAAACTCGAGGACCTCACTTGGAAAAAACATAGGGCCTGATTCTGACCTTCTTCCAGTGTGAATAACTCCACTAAAGTCAATGTGTAAAACTGGTGGGAGGTCAGAATCAGGTCATGGGATGCTGTTTTTTACATAAAGTACATGGTGTTTTCAGGTCAGTCATCCTGTTTTCCCTTGGAAGGACAGTAGATCTGGAACAACTTGAGAAAATTCCCTCCAGGTTCCAGACTTGGATTTTGGAACAACAAGAGTAGGCAGCCCCTTGAGAATCCGTCCTTGGCATTGTAATGAGTACAACGAATACTAAGCTAGGATCTTGAGAGGTTAGTCAGCAATGTATAGATACTCATGCAAGGCAAATATGACCACTAAAACTCACACTTATTTACATATATATATGTAATGCATCTCATTATTAAGTGCTTTGATTCAATGAGGTTTCAGCAAGGTAGCACACAACTAAATCCATTTCAAACTGTAAAAATGTGTCACAGGTTAAAAGCAATTTTGTTACAGTATGGGTACCTGTCTTATCTTATAACTGTCCAAACCAGGCCACTTTGACATAGACGCATGGTCCTTAATGCTGTGATTTTTCTCTAAGGTAGAGAATCATAATACATTCAACTTGCAGTTGGAAGGTAGGATGGATTGGGAGACATGAATCATTCACTTCTTCCCCCCATCCCTGAGCTCTTTTTCCTGCCATGTTTCTACCCTGTAATATAATAGTCTGCTCCCCACAGACTGGGAAACACAACTCTAGTGAAACAATCCAATCCCACTGCCTGAGTTTCCTCACGTTCATTCATTCTCCCAGAAACGAGCCGTTATACGCTCCTTCACCACTGACCTCTTACAGCTACCTGCTGCTGGGATTATGTACAGGAGCTGAGGGCTTTAAAATTTAAGCAAATTATGGTTTATCTTTTAGAAGTAATAGTCACTTTTTAAAATAGTAGCATTTTCCTTGAATTGTATCTAGTAACAAAAAAAGACCCCTCTAAAGACAAATTTAGGGCCAGTGAGCCCTTTCAGCAAACAATCTTCATTACAGTAAAAGGATATCTGTGAGAGATTTTCAGTCTGTATGTTGCATATAAACTTAGCTTTGCTTGTTTCTTTTGATGAGATTTTATCAGATGCTCTCAGTATGTTAACGTAAGGCTGGAAACCCCAGCTATGTTTTCTGTAGAGTTTCCTTGTGTTTGATATCAGTTGTGCAATGTTTGCTAATAATCTAATATTAAAGACAATATACCAAATAAATTGTATTGTCTATGACGAACTGTTGCACTTTTTCACCTCTCTTCCGGGCTACCTGTTTTGGTTATAAAGCAAAAGCAAACTTTCCTGCCTGCCAGCGTAGGAACATAATGGGGAAATGTCCCCTTTAGTGCATGACAGAATCTAGAATTCCATGATTATGGTGTTTCATTAAAAATATGACTTTGGACAATTTTCAGTTACTGCACAAAAAGGGTGGGATGTGATGGTAAAAATTAAACCACATTCAAAACATAAAAGATAAATCCTTGGACTTAATAATAAGTTCAGTAAGAATGCTGATAAAAGAACAAGACTACTGGCCATTTGTGAGAGAATTTATGAAACAATGGCTTATGAAATTTACCCTCTCCAGCAAGGTAAACAAAGCGTTTTTTCTTAGATATGCAGATTGTTGGGTTTGGAATAGAAAGATTAGTTCCAAAGGAGAATTTCTAAATTCTAAAACATCTCAGCATGGTATGCCTACACAGTGAGCAGCAGTGAGTCGCCATACCTGGGTCAACAGAATCGGGTTTGCAGGGCTCGTGCTACCACGCTAAAAATAGCTGTGTAGACGTTGCAGCTCAGGCTGGAGCTCAGAGTCTGTATCCCAGGCCCTTAGGCTTCAGAGCCCAAGCTGCAGCGCAAGCTGAAACATCTACACAGCTATTTTTAGCATGGTAGCATCAGTCCTGTGAGCCCGAGTCTGTCAACCCAGGCTCAGAAACTCACTGCCTCTCACCGTGTAGACATAGGATTAAGTGACTTGCCCAAGATCACTCGCTAGGTCAGTGGCAGGAACAGAACACAAGTTTCCTGACTCCTGGTCCAAGGCCCTATTCTACTGCACTTTCCTAAGAAAAATATTGACCAAAATAATCACATGCTATTTATAATCTCAGCACCTTTCTTCTATTCCTGTCACTTTTTCTCGGCAGCTCTCATGCTACCTTTTCCACTCTACTTTTTATCATTCTCCTCTTTCTGTTTCTTTCTCTGTTTGCTGTCCTGCCTTCTCTCTCCTTCCCAAGCAGAGATCAAAGGGGGACCTCCTACAATCATTACTCAAGCATAGGGATGGATTGTGATGCCTGCATGATTAATAAAATTGCAGTTGCTTTAGTAGCTATGGGTAACCATTTTTAAAGGTTCTCAGAGAAAGGCAAAACAAAAGCTATAGGATTACACATACACAGAGGGAATAAAGGGATACATAATACAGATGCACTTATTCTGAATATGATCAGTGAAGTTAACTGAATTGTAATTTACCCATTTTCTCTTTAAATCACCCAGGCAAAAAGTAAAATATTGATCCCAAGATATTTTAAAGCCAACTGAGGAAAATATTGTGCTTTCCTGTTTCCGTAAAATACCTCATTAATTTCTTGCCTGAATTATTTCAGTTTTTCCTCAAAACTTACACAGATGCTGATGACCATTTCCCCCTTTTATACTGATTAGCTTCTTCCAGGAAGCATTTTCAAAAACACTTCTAATCTTTCCTTCACAAAAAAAGTCTGGTTCATGTAAAAGGATGTTTCTGTCAGTATGAAGTCAGTGGGGTTATTTTTAAGACAAAAATTGTGTTTTAGAAGTTATCCTCCAAGGGTGGTAAGAAACTGAATCAGATGCTGAACAGTAAAACATAACCTGTTTAGCCTGTGTTCTTCCAATTAAGAAAACAAATTAAGGTTTTGTTATAGTTTTCAGTACATACTTTCTCATTTATTTTTTCCAGTTAGAAAATACACATCCCATGTAGCTTGAAAATATCTTGATATACCATCAATAAATGGGAATAGACATTCATCTTTAAGAATAGCAGAGATTTTGCTGTAAGCATTAGTTGTTCTAGTTTCTACTTCACACTAAAATAACAAAGATATGTGCTTGGTGAGTCTGCATCAAGAAGTAAAACTGTGCGAAGAAGTTTGCATAGAACATTCTTGTAGTCTTTGTGGCTCTAGTCAGTGGTACATATCCCTTTCTTTAACAGCAACTTATGGGGACCAATTGACTAACGCTTGTGGGGGATTCTTGGTCACTAAGCGTGTTTAAGTAAAGATTAGATGCTTTTCTAAGTATATGCTCTCATTTCAACAGGAATTATTTTGGGGAAGTTCTATGACCTATGTTAAGCAGGAGTTCAGACTAGATGATTACATTTCAGAATGGCCCACTCTGACCTTAGAAGCTGTGAATAACATTACTCCTCAAAACACTAAATAAGAGAAAAATGATTATAAAGACAACCAAATCTTACAACAAGCCATAAGTTTGGACAACAGCACAGAACAGTGAATGATGAGAGGAACAGTATTCTGTAAACAGAACATACTAAGCAAATTAAATATAGAGATCCAAATACCGTGTGAAGATAGACACTCACTTGAGGCCCAATCCAAAGACCATTGAAGTCAATGGATAGACCCCGTTGATTCCAATGTGCTTTGGATCAGGCCCTTGGTTCATATAAGTGGACTGAATAGTCCAATGCATGGTTGAGAGATTGAGTTTGTCTTCCAGATGCAATACAGCATGCAGTGTTGTAGAGTTCAAAAATAGGGGGGCCTAATCCTATGCACACTGAAGTCCATAAAAGCACTCTCATTTACTTTAATGGTACAGGTTCAGGGCCAGGGTCTTAAAATGACGTAATTTCTCCCCTGGAAGCCAATAGAGATCACTAAGTATAGGAGTAACAACTAGCAATTAAGGGGTTTCATAAACCATCAAGGCAGCTTAATTCTGTTGGAGCTCAGAGAAGCATCAGGAGAGCTTAATCTTTGGCAACAACATTAAATACTGCTGAGAGAACTAACAGGAGAAGCAAAGAGGCAAAATTCTGACCCACAAACACACCAAAGCCAGAAGATGAGGTTGCACCAAAGCTGTGAGTATGATGTAAGGACAGACTGAAAAAAATGCATCATATTAATCAATCATTAGCCAGAAGGTGGCTTTACCATCAGCTCTCTGAAACACAAATGGGAAGCTAGGAACTCAGCAGAAGTAGATGAGATTGTCCTATAAAAACAAGATTCTTAGGGACACAAGAAAAGAAGTTTGAATTGTTGGGGGCAGCCCAGGCAAGTAATTTCAGTAAATTGCTTTGTGAAACTTGAACCACAGCAAGAAAAACCTGTAGTGTCAGTAAATCAGCATGGCATCTCTTACACCTTGGTCTCAGTTGCCATGGGATCTATCAGACAAAGTCTAGTTTCTAGGCAACATTTGTGATCCTCCTCTTACTCCCATAATGCAAAAGGGAATCTCAAACTAAGCCACCTGAGACTGCATGGAAAGTCATACTGACAGAGAAGATTGAAACAAATGGTGGGTCACGGCAGCGAGTCTTGCCTCTCTGCTTTTCGGGCTTTACCTGTGTTGCAGACGGAGGGGTTCATCTCTAGTGTCATGAAGCTGGCCCTCTCAGAATCTTTATATTCACTGAAGAAACAAAAGATTTGACATTTAAAAAAAAAAGATTCCACTGACACCCAAAGAAACAATACCTTTCCAGAATAAAATCATTCCTACCAAAATAATGCCCTCTCCTCAGTGCAAAATTATACTTTCTATACACTGCTTTCCTTCTGAGGCAACACACACAAAGCTGTTTGCAATACATAGGAGTTGTCTGTCACAATCAGTTTCTTCAATTTAGAAATATGACTAACCCTACACAGAGACAGGAAGGAGCCTGAGGTGGGGAGAAAAATTGCTAAGATAATGACTTTACTTTAAATAACCTGACAATCTCTCCTTCTTAGCCATTTTTAATCACTTAAAAAGAAAGAACATGACTAGGCAACTTGCATGACCAGTGTCAGTGGTTTAGAGTTTCCTCAAGCAGCTGAAGTTGCACTGCTGTAGGGTTGAATAACTTTGCTTTCTATGCTTAGTTTATAACTATGGAAAATCATTTATATGTGTACTTCCTCCGAACATACAGTATCTAGCCAATCTGTCCTGAAGCATGAACACTGACCCATATTCTTCCTTTTAAAAATGGCAACAAGCCACCAACTGTTTTGCACTTCCAAGGTTTTGTTTTGTTTTAAAAATATGGCTAGTTGCTTCTAATTTACTGTCTCGGTACTTACTCTACCAATTGATTTAAATGCCTTAAGAGATGATCTGAATGAATTAGAACATTATCTTGGCCTAACAGGCTGCGGGCTGGATTTCTTGGGCACTGGGGTGGGAAATGTAAAGGAAATATATCTATTTTCAACAGAGGACATTTGTCACATAGCAGCTTTATAATCCAATAACAAGTTGTACTGCAGTATGCAGCTCTGTTATAGAATTCTAATAAAGCTAGCGGTTCCATTCAAAGATGAGGGGAGAATGAGAACAGGGAAAGATAATGAGAAAAAAAGGAGTTTGTTTATGCAACATCTGACAAGCCACAGCGGGGCTGCACAAACACACCAGATGACATGGTCAGCAGGGAAGGAAATACTCAGCAGATAGCTCGAGTGAGCCAAGATCACCAATTAATCTAGCTGGGACTGAGGATTGCAGAGAAGGTAAAATATGGTCAGAGCACCTGGCTTTTCAAAAAGAAAGAGGGATCTGTAAGGAGTCCTGGGGTAGATTATTAGTGTCTAGTCAATGGAACTGTGGTTTTTCATTGAAATAATGATCAGGGTGGGAGGGTTTTTTTGTTTTGTTTTTGTCATAGAATTGCATTGGTTTTCTTAATGCATTTACAATAAAGGATGCAACAAAAACCACAGATCAACTAGATATTGAGCAGTCAGCATTCTGGTTGGCAGATATCGCTTTGGTATGTTAGACAAATACTTTTATTTTCACTTCACTGAAAAAAATACCACCATAGAACTTTATTAATTGATTGTGTTGAAATCCATATACATATATATAAATAACTTTATTAATTGAGTGTGTTGAAATCCATATATATATATAAATTAATAAAATTAATGGTGATCTCTCTGTCTAGGATCTATCTGTGGTAGGGATCGATCTGTCCATGACATGGGCTTTTACGTGCTATGATAATACAAATAATACATAATAATTATTTAAATTTTTTGTAAAATTAGTGTTCATTAGTGGAGAAGTGAGAACAAGATGATGGAGGACTATTATGGATTTAAAAAAAACAGAGTGCATGTTTAAAAAATGGATGAATCCCCCTATGTAAATAATCAAGGACATTTAATTCTTAAGATCTAGGTGTCCTTTTCATTCTTTTTTTAATATTTGATTTCAGCTTCTGTTGGCTGTTATGGACCTACAAGTTATTCTGAACTCTCCACTCCACACTCACAGGGAGTTGATGGTGCTGCAGAACACATTTGCAGTAGGTACTCATCACTCTCAAGATTGGGTCCTCTGCCCTTGATAGTTATAATGGGTTGGAGCAATTGCAAACAGAAAAAGGCAAAATTCATTGACCGGTTTGAGCTGTGACATGTGCCAGACATCTCATTACCCGGATCAGTCTAGCCCTCTTCACAAAGTTAAGTTTTCATTTTAGTAATAGTCCCATTTGACAGATGACAAGTGGTCATACTGATAGATGCCTGGTAATCCAAAACAGACATTCTATTCTCCAACAGCATTAAAAATGCAAATCATTGTAATGAGGTATTTTAGAATTTATATTAAAGATCAAGCTGAATTAATCTAAATATTTGTATATCTGCTCATGTTTGGGGTCATACACACGAGCAGTAGACTATTAAAATGAAAACAATTTGAGAGAGTATTTTTTAAAACTTTACAAATCCATTGTACCTTGAATGGTTAGCTTTGAATTTTTTTTGTAATTAATTAATTGATGCACTGAGGTGTTGTGAATTTTTGTTTGTAAAACATTTTGAGATCTTCATGTAGGCACTGATTCACCAGAGCAGATTAAGTTAAAGTATCTTCTTAAATTTTCATTCTGATTTAAGTCCTTATTTTGCTGAATCGGGGCTATAAAAGGCAGTGTATTATAACTATGAAATAAATTTTAACCTAAACGGACCTGTCTGTCTTTCTCAGAATAAAACTGAATATACAGGACAAAAAGCAAACAGTAATATCCAGTTAAACCTTTACATTGATAAACATGTTGCAAAGATTTTAAAGAACTGGGAATGTTTAGAATAATTAGGAGGTATCCGGCTATTGATATGAAAACATCATTTTTCTCTGATTCTATCAGACCCCCTTTAAAATTTATGGTGTAATATTTCAAAAAGTAATCTCTTGCAATCAGAAAAAGTTCAAGCAGACTCTTCGTTGTCGATGGTAGGGCCAATTACGCTCTCAGTTACAGCAGTGCAATGCCCTTTTAAGTCAAAGGGAGTTGTGCCAGTGTAACTCAGAGCACAATTTGGCCCAGTGTGATTTTGTTTTTTCAGTCTGCAGCCTGCAGGGTCACATAGACTCCTCACTAGACCTTGGTAAAATTTTGGGGATAAAATGTCTTTTTCAACCAAAAAAATGCAGAATTAGGCCAACCAAAAAAAGTCACAAATTCATGTCCATTTTGTCCAGTTTCACTCAAAAAAAACAAACCAAAACAAAAAAAACCCCAAAAGTCAAAATGATACACTTTGATTTTTTTTTTAATCTGAAATGACTTTTATTTTTTAATTTAACTTCAATTTTCTCTTAAAGGTGAAAAAAAAATAAAACAAAATGAACTGTTTAGTTTCAGGTCCAATGAGATGTTTCACTCAATCTGAAACAAAAAAAATGCAATTTTTTTTCATTTGCCAAACAAAATAAAAACTTGTTTTAGTTTTGGGTCAACCTAAAATGATTTTTTTCAATATTTTTTTCAGTTAGCAAACCAAAAATTGGTTATACAAACTGCTCTGCTCTGCTCCTCTCTGCTTTTTAATATCTTAAGCACACATTTACCCCAAGACAATAGCATCCCATCCTAGACTCATAGACTCTAAGGTCAGAAGGGACCAATATCTAGTCTGACCTCCTGCACAACGCAGGCCACGGAACCTCACCCTCCACTCCTGACCTATGACTGAGTTATTAAAGTCAGATTCTGACTTAGTCCCCATGTAATTTTGCCTCGGAAGTTGGTGGGGACAAAGTCAGATAACCCCATCTTTGCTGTCTTCATGAGGTTCTCATCAACACTGCACATCCCTCAGCCCTCTCCATCAATTCCACCCCTCTGAATTTACCCATTCCCGTCCTCTCAAAATCCATCAATTCCTTCTACTCCCATGGCCTCAAGTTCCTCCTTTCTGGCTACCCTCATGTCTCAAGTTTCTCTTATTCCCATCTTTAGGTTTCCCTCCCTACCTCCTTTGACTTCATTTTCTTCCACAGTGCTCTCCTCATTCTTCTTCCTCTCCTGGCTCCTCCCGTTCCTCCTCAAGTTCCACACATTCCCCTACACTCTCTATGCCTTCCCGTCCCCCCCGCCCCCCATCTTTGGCTCTTATCCTGTGCCTGCCAACATCCTCAAGCAAAAACCTGGTAGATTTATAATACACACAAATTTCATTAGGCTTTGCCTAAACTGGAGATTTTCCCACAATTACAGCTATCAGTGTAGCTCTGCCAATGTAAATCCTAGTGTGGATAGCAAAGCTGCCCTTTGCACTGGTGGAGCTTTTCCTGTAGTTTCAAGAAGGGATAAACTCCAGTGATGCAAGTAGTGTCTATTTCATTCTACAATGTTTCATTCATTTAGTTAGACAATATTTCCTTCAGTTGATCATCAGTTTCAGAGATGTCCTAGGTTAAATGTCCTGCTAAATTCTAGAAGTTCAAATTTAGGGTCATTGCTTTCAGATAATAAAAGTGATACCCAGGAATAAAAATCTAAAACCATTTTAATTTAAAAGAAACAATAGAACACAGAATGCTTTGCATGCTTATGGAGGCAGAAGGCAGAGGATAATTTGTTAAAAACATGAGTTTTGAATAAGAAAATTTTCCAGCAACCAGAAAAGTAATATCTTAATGAAAGGGTTACTATTCCGACTCACCATAGATTCTGAAGTGTCTTCAGGGGAAATATGTTACAAATATATTGGTATTTGTTTGAAAAGTGAGTGTGCAATTGGTCCAGTATCACGTTTCTACTGTAAATATGGTAATTAAGGTGGTCAAGTTACCTCAACATTCCCAAAAGCAAGATGAGCAGTTAAAAAGCACTTGTGTGTAAGAAAGCTGAAGAAGAGTATTTATGCACTGCATGTCTTTTGTCCCTAATAAAGAAATCAAATATATTTTTTCAGCTGTAATAACTGAGGTGATGATCACATTAGAGATCTATTGAAATGATGAACCGCCATTGGTTTGATTATTTTTGTAGAGATGTGCTAGAACTCTATTTTAATTTATTGCATTGCTCTGCCTAGGGGCCAAATCCTGTGCTGGTGTAAAAGTTGCTTTGAATACTTGGGTGAGTGTAAATTATACATAAATGTTGTAACTGTAAAAATATGTGTCTTGAAATGATGAAGTGCCCTGCTGAGCTGTAAATGGAGTGGAGAGGGCTGTAAATGGAGAGTATAAAGCCAAAATAGGAATATGGGAAAAAGCAAATATTCTCGTGCTCCAGAAGTGTATATAGATGCAAGAGTAATTAAGCAATTGTGCAAGTGAAGGTAGATTTCCTCATCTTTATTCCAAGATACACTCCCATTTCACCAGCTATCAAAGTGGCCTTGAAACACACACAAAGCCAGCCCTACATAATACTATCAGTGTATCTGCAAGTGCTGACAAACAAATACATTGTCATGGGAGTTGTTGCTATCAGTGAGTGGAGAAAAGCATAATAAGAACAGCTAGAAAGTGAAACGAGAGTAATTAGACACAAATTTGTAACACTGAGATTGATTACCCCCTGGAACAAACTACCAAGGGAAGCAATGGATTCTTCATTGCTTGATCTTTTCATAACAAGGTTGGATGTCTTTTTGGATGATATGCTTTATTCAAACATACAAGTTATTGGGTTCAGTACAGGAATACTTACTTGAAATTTAATGGTCTAAGATTTATAGTAGGTCAGATGAGACAATCGATTGTTCCCATCTGACCTTATACTCTATGAAACTATACTTAATGTGTTCTTTTGACTTTTAGGGAAGGGAATGCAGGATTAGGCCATCCTTTGATGGTTGTGGATCAAATTGGTAACAGCAAGAAAGACACATTTTATCCTGCATACCACACTATAAAACCACTAAAAAGTGGAAAGATTTAAACCAGGGAGGATGTTTTTGGCTTTTTAAAAATATATATCCATTTGAGTTGTAGCTACAGATGAAAAATAGGTTGGCAATTAACTAACGAACACATGTTCAGGAGAGTTAAAAAACATTGCACACCAGCAGCATAAAGCATAGATGATGAAAGCTTGACTCTATTTTAATCAATGGGAGTTATACCATTGCCTTTAGTGGTGACAGGATTGTCCCCAGAAACTTGAATACTAGACCTTTAATAATACCAGACCTCTCAGGCTTCCCAAAAGCCTCAATGGTGCCAGTGGCCAAATGTACAAGTAAGAGTTTTCCCAGTGCATGCTGATCAACAATTATTACAGCTAGTTGAAAAATGGAAATAAAATAAGATCAACAGAAGATCTTGGAGTCATTTTCATCCCTCAAGTTTGGAGAAGGAATGTTTTATTGTTGTTTATTTGAAAATGCAAGAAAATTATCAAAGAAGTTCATTTTTGAAATTTTTCCTTTTTTTCCCTTCCCTTTTTCTCAATTTTTTTAAAAATAGTTTCCCCTTTTTTGCTTTCCCCCCACTTTTTCTTCATTTTGTCACTGGGGGGGAGGGAAAAGGAAAAAAAATAAATTAAAAATCTAAAAATTAAATTAAATTAAAATTAAAATTAAATTAAATTACATTAAAAATCTAAAAATGCAAAAATATCACACAGTTATTAATAGATTTAGAAAAACATGAAAACCTGGAACAACAAAAAAGTTCTTCATCCTTAAAACTTCTGCTTCTGGCAATGTTTTAATATCACTGGAAGACTGAACTTTGATGATGATCATGTCTATATTAACTCTCCATAGATAGCATTAACACCTAATGACAGACAGCTAGTTTTTTATTCCCAGCTCTGAACAATGCCTTTATTAATCATAATTGATGCATTTATCAGCCTCTTGGCTTCCCATATTCATACCTACCTGTTTGAAAGTTGAGCTTCCCACTCAGATTTGTTAGGCCCTTTCCGTATAAGATACAAAGCCATGATGGATGAGTTTAGCATCTTAATTAGGCCTGCCACAGACACATTTTCTGCATGAAAACCTGCCACTGAATGAGAAACTTGCCACATGCTTCTGTATATTGATTTGCACCTGCTTTCATTTTTGTGCCAACAAAATAACAGAACGGAGTACGAAGGGAAAACTTTATGGAAGGGTTCATGGAACTGCCAGAATCCTAGATAGGGTGACCAGATGTACCGATTTTATAGGGACAGTCCCGATATTTGGGGCTTTATCTTATATAGGAACCTATTATCCCCCGCTCCCTCTACCAGTTTTTCACATTTGTTATCTGGTCACCCTAATCCTAGACAGTATTTCATATACACTCTCAGCTGCCAAGAAACATGGATTATATTGCAGTAGGCACCTCAGAAACCCAACGCAATCCATTGTGATATCAAAAGATTCAACCCAAATGTGTTGCCTGCCTGTGGGCACGTACTCTGTGTAGAGAACTTTGAGGCTGATTAGACAAACTAAACCATAAAAAACAAACCCAGCTGAACAAAACATAAAGCTCATCCCCTTCCCATTAACGAGGGACCATTGTGGCTAAACAGCAAATCTGCCTGAAAATATAACAAACAATTGCGTGGAGCACAGCAAAACAGCAATCAATAATAATCTCTCTTTGGTGCACTGAGCTTCCAGACACAAAAAGGTAGCAACACAAATAGCTAGCAGCCATTAAGCAGCAAGCTATTAGGAGCAGACATTAGCAATTGTGTAGGTTTCCTTCTGATCTGCTGCAGTGGTGTTGTCAATCAAATCCCCGGGTGTGAACAGCCATGCCAGAGCTCTCCTGCATCAGCAATATCAGGTACCTTCCAAATAGCAGCTGAGGCCTTGGATTCATCTCTCATTTTTTTCATTAACTTAAATGGGGTTGGACTGGGCCCAAAGTAAGCATCAAAGAAGCACAAATTTAGCTTCATGAGGATAGCTTGTGTGAAGTGCCAAGTATAAGGGGGTTTTGGAGCAATGTTAAGTAATTTTGGGCTCCTGTCAAAGAAGCAAAGGTGGGAATCCCAGCACAGCTTCCATTCTCTATCCTGTAACAATAGAACAATGAAAAATTATCTATACAGGATGGTACTTTCCAGCGTGCTCAGCGTTGGACTAACTTTGCTCCCATGAAGAAGTTATGCCAACATTGAGCTCATCTGAAAATCCGACCTAAGGCGATAAATGATGGATATATTCTCTCCTTGTCCATTATATTGACAGGACTACTCTACCTATGCCAGATTTCTTATATTTATCGTTTGTGATCTGAGAGGCCCTTACGTTAGTGTGTTTCATTCATTCATTCAAGTTGATTTATTTTTAAAGATTTATTTCACATGCCTTAAATCCACCTTTTCAATGAATTCTAATTTGAACTCTAATTTGAACTAATGATTGTTGTTAATGCTTACATGAATTAGAGGTAGCACAGTTCATAAATTTAAGACCAATCTCTTAAAGTCTTTGCTCATGGAAATATATATTTCACTACAAGCCACCCTGGAATATTCTCTAACAAACTTCGCTCCTACAGTTCTGAAATCAAAACTATCTCTATATTTTTGTGTCTTCCTGCCTTTTCAGAATCCAGTCAAACTTTAACCAATAAGCATCAGTAAGTGATAGTCAGACTGAATAAATCCAGAATTAGTAAACCCTCTAATTCCAAAGTGTTTAGCTTTGGAGCACAAGAAGTTAAACACTTTCTTGCAACACGTTGTAAACATGTCAATGTGTTTAACGTTTTAAATGTGTTCTGTTCCCCCTGCCCATATGTTTAGAAAAGAAACAGGTTATGATATTTAACTAGTGAATGGATGTATGTGCTCATTCCTAGTAACACTTTTTAAACACTTGTGGATGCTTAAAATTATGATGTGTTTAAGATTTGAACACGTTTGCTTTTCTACACTCCTAATCCAATGAATGCTTGATGCATTTATGCTGAACAGCAAGGGTTTTGTCAGCACAGGAAAGCATTTATTTTGTAAATAGCAGTGCTTGCTTTTTTAAATTGTTTTTCAGTACTACTCAAAATTACCTACATAGCCAGGTGGGACTGAAGGCCCTTACAGGTAAAATACGGCCACCAAAAATAAATTGAGGAATATTTATCAGGAATTGACTACATTAGGGCCTGGATCCTAAGAGGTGGTGAACACATACAACCCCCAATACACTCTCTATTTTTCTCTGAGAAGGAGAGCTAGTTAGAAAATTTCAAGTTCAAAATGTTGGTGGAAAAGTAGGGGAAAAAATAGCACAGATTTTCACTGATTTTTCTAAACATGATTAGACCAGCTCTATAACTGGGTGAAAAAATTCAAAGTGTGTAAAATTTGGATGAAAAAGAGGGAAATGAGTAAAATTATCCAGTCAGCTGTGGTGATTTTTTTATCATCTACAATATATGCATGCATATACATACCCAGAGGTACCTACCTGAGAAACTGCAAAGCCTTGTGTACTTTGACTGCCACCTCCCGTGCACTCTGCTCACTAATCCATCTCTACTCAGGCTATTTCTAGCATTCAAAACCTCTGTGTAGCTGCTAATAGTTGCCATTATTTTTTCAAACCACCAGTCATAAAATGTTTTACTTTATTTCCCCAAAAGCCTAGCAAAGGCAATATTCAGCAGCTGGACCCAAGATACATTGGGGTTGGTAGCTTCAGGGATACTTTTGTACTCTCTCAACACAACACATTGCTCAAAATGGGCAAGTCTCATACAAGTTTCACTGTATAGATTTTCTGTCAAATATATAGCACATGAAAAGCACATGATGGTGTCATGTGGCATCAGTAGTATATTGGTTCTCGTGCTTCATCATTCATGAATAATTCAGCCATTATTATTATCTGTATTACAGCAATGTCTAACCAAGATCAGAGCCTCCTTGTACTAGGTGCCATACAAACACATGGCAAGAGAGAGTTCCCTGCCCGAAAGAGCTTGCAATCTAAACATGCAAGGAAGACACAGGAGCCCCAAGAGGTAAAGGGACTTCTCCAAAGCAATACAGCAGGCCAGAGCTGGGAGTAGAACCCACCTCCTCATGATGCCCCAGCCTATGCTATATCTTCTAGACCATACTTCTTCTCTGAGAAAATGGAGTGGGTCTGGTAGCTGCCAAGGGGAAAAAAGGACTTTATATAACCAATATATTTATCTTTCAGAAACATTTTTCAAATGGTCCCCACTTCTGAGATGTCAGTGTATGAATCATGTCATCCTTGATGAGCTAATACTCCAGCTTGAGGATAGACAGAGCTTCTGGAATTCTTCAGCTAGCTGTGTATCTGGCAGACAGGAATTGTGAACTGCTGGAGGATCCTGTCATCACAGAAGCCCAGAGCTCTCACATTTTGTCAGGAGCCGTGAATTATTTGAGTGCCCTCACAATGAGTTTTTTTAATCATCAGGAAATGAGGATGGGAGTCAATCATATAGACAGTGAGAGTTTCATGTGAAACAATATACAAGAGAACATTTGAAGATTTGTCAGCTTTGGCTGAAGCATTAGCAAAGTAAAAACTAAACACTGGAGCCGTTTAAACTTTGAATGCCAGCTGCATTTTTATTGGCAGTCTGTGAACTTCAAAGGCTTTTCCTGCTCTAATGCCTAGACAGGTAGGCTGCCCTGAAATCTCTCTGTATGCTGACTTACTGATTTGTAACTGATTTTATCTGCAGGCTTGTCAATTTCCTTACGTGGCTTAAAATGAACGTTTAAAATGATTTGGGGTTGAAAGGATGTTCAACTGCTTATAGTTCAGCTATAACACTGAAAGAAGTTATAAAGAGAAAGGTTTACCTAGCTGAATATATTTTAATTCCAAAATCATAAAATAAGGTACTTAAGAATAGCAAATATTCTGATAAGAAGGTAAGTATTCTGTACTTCAGCAATCAAACTGTTGAATTAGCTAAAAGTTAACTCCCTATTACTTTGTCCAAGGCTATGTTAATTTCTAATGGAATATACAGACTGGTCAAGGGAGAGTATCTTTATTAGTGCTCATACTCTGAATTGGAGATAGACTGTCATGTTGTTTAAACAAAAAATGTGCTTTCTTTAAAATAAAAAATATACAAAATTTAACCAACAGAAATGTTTTCATAAAATGAGCCATGATTCCTAAAACACTTATGTACACGTAATTTTATTCGTAAGTATTCACACTGAAACATAATTATGACAATGAGCTCAATGGGCCATACGGTCTTTGGCTTTTATTTTAATGACAATAGTTTCTGTAAAATTTAAAATTCTCTCACGGTGTTGGAAACCCAAATATAATAAGGGGCTAATCCAATGCCCAAGGAAGTCAGTGGGAAAGCCTCTTATTGACTGCAAGGGGGGCAGGACCATAGGCTTAGGAATGAGAAAATGAAGCTGATTATAAACAGAAAATAACTAGTTTCACTGAGGCAAAAAACAAGTAAGCTAGATTTTAAATTTATTTTCCACTTTTACCAGTCCCTTTATTAGTTGTGTTACAAGAGCACCTAGCGGCTCCACCCTAGACCAGGGGCCCCACTGTGTTAGAGGCTATACCAAAAGAAAACAGAGCAAGAGTCAGTCTCTGCCACAAAGAGTTTATATGCTGAGGCTCCAACGCCGCAAGCACTTATGCACCATGGGGAACACACACGCACCTCTGATTCTGTATTGCTCTCTGCTCATACTGAGCCCCACTGAAGTTATTTTGACATGTTGGCAACACAGATTAAAGATATTTTGTAAGTGTATATGATTTTGATCATGACAGTATCATCACGGCAAATCCCAAAGGGATGTGGCCACTTTGAAAGTGCCACTCAGATTGATTAGTCCTTAAGGTAGTCTGGCTGTATATTTAGTTTATGTCCATCACTGGCAACCTCACCATGCCACGAAAGGTTTTGGTGCCCACAAGATCGCCACCGGTGTAGTGGCATTCCTTGATGCGCATGCTTCTGAATTTGTCTTCCCTTCCAATACGTCCGTACCAAGATGGCTGATGAAACTGAGCCAGTGCTGATGAAGGTGGTTGCTGGATTTGGCTTTGAACAGCTTTATTTCTGAACTTGTCCTGCCATGTGATATGAATCAGCTGACAAAGATGATGAGAATAAAAAATGTCAATCCAATGTTCTTCAGCATTCCTCAGCCCCCATGTTTCATTCCCTTACAACAGAGTTGGCATAACTGTGGTTCTGTAGATCCACTGCTTCAGGGCAAGCCTGATGGCCCTACAGAGACTACCGAAGGGCTTGAAACACGGCAGCAGCTGCTGCTATACAAGCATCCACATCTTTCAAATATCCTCCAGCACCGTCTATGACTCTTCCCATGTATTTGACAGTTGCCACCTGCTCAGTGTCCTATCCAGTAAGGTTAATATCGAGGATGAGGTTGTCGCAATCCGGAGCCGGAGCTACTTGATGGTGATGGCCGGGGACTTAGCTTTGTCTGGATCAATGCATGCTGTTTCTTGACAGTGGCCGTTTAAAAATGAAGTAGGTTCATCATATTTAATAACCAACTGATAGATGTTTTTCCTTTTTTCCCCCCAGTCTGCCATCAGCAGACTGTGGGAGCCAGATTCTGATCTCAGTTATAAGAGCACATACCCAGAGTTCAGTGGAGTTGTTCTGGATTTTTACTGATATAACTGAGATCAGAATTGAACCAGAATAAATTGAATAAATTGAATAAATTGAATTGCTTCATTATTTTCCAGCTTTTTGGCCAGATCACCACCAGACAACAGATCTTTGAAGAGGTCAGACTAGATGATCATATTGGTTCCTTCTGACCTTAAAGTCTCTGAGTAAATGTGTTTAAAAGCATACCCACTATTCCTGATATTTCATAAGTGCAGCTGATAATTTCAGAGTTCGCAACTGTTTGGAATAAAGTGCCTAAAAAGGATATAAGATCTCCAGATTGGCAGGGACTGCGATGAGTAATGCTCCTAGACCCCCACTAAATGCACAAATGCTAGAAGATTGTTTTCTATGGAATGTCCACTCAAATGCATGGAAGGTCAGGACACATCAGGACTTATTACTATATGAGGAGAGTTGTCCTCTCTACTAGGTCTGATTCTTGTAACAAAGTGGTTAAAAATGTAGTAGTGGCGATGGTTCAATGCTTCGTACTGGTGTGTGACTTGGCATGAGGCACCATATGCATCCTATGGCAGAAAGCAGGGGTACTACATGGAAAGCCCAGCATGCTTTCTTTCATCTTTAATTTCAGAATTTGATGGAGATTTGTAAACCATGGCACCAATCTGCAAACACTTAGGCATGTGTGAAACTTCATTCATATAAACTGTCCCATTGCTGTCAGTAGGACCACTCACATGTGTAAAATTATGTACGTACTTGAGGGTTTGCCAAGTCTGGGCTCAAATGCATGAAAGCCTCAGAATAATGTTGAAATATTGGGGGAGGGGACGTTTCTGTGATCCATTTTAGGCAAATCGCTTTATGCAATTGGCTTGTAACTAGAGCAGCTTCGTATTGGGAAGAAAAACAAAACACAAACAAAATATCAAGAGTCTGTTATTTAAACAAATGGATCTCACTGACAGCTGAAACCATGAATATAGACAGAGAGCAAAAATTTGGAGACATATTTGCTACCGATATGAATATAAAGTCTAAAACATTCAATTGAAGTGAAGAAAATACATGCCAATTTCACAATGAAAACAAATCCACAGGCTTATAAGTAAAAGCCACATTAAGAATCAATAAGTCAGCAAAAGTGGGTTTCAGGGCAGCCTATGGTACCTGTGTAGGCTTTAGAGCAGGAAAGCCTTTGAAGTTGCAGACGGCCAATAAAAATGCAGCTGGCATTCAAAGCTTAAACATCTCCAGTGTAGTTTTTATATTACTAATGTTTAAGCCAAAACTGACTAACCTTAGAATATTTTGATAGCCTTATTGCACACACAATTAATAATCTGGCTGGAGGCCCATTAAATAGATGCAGTTTAGACATAATGTTTATTGTGAAACTGACACTTTTAAATAAAGTGAAATTGACTGTTCTTAATAGGTCTCTACTTAAGACTTTTCTTAAACTTTTGGATTGATTTTGGCCATATATCCATTTACAATTCACATATGATTTGTATTAACTTTTTTGAAAATGTATCATTTTATAATTGCCTGATTAAAATAGTATGGAAGCTCTTCTCTCCCTTTAAAGATGTTTTTATCAGGAAAAAAATATTTTAAACTATGAAAAATTTGAAAATTATATGTAGAATCTACTTTTATAACATAATTTATCAGATCTAAGGTCCTTTGAAACATGAATGACTAAAGTCCCCCCTCCATTTTAATATATTTCTCAGCCGTACAACCCATTCAAAAATCATTTGAAAAGCAAGAGTGAGATATCGCTACAGCATCCCATTGGTAGAGTGGCTTGTCCTATGAAAATGGAACTGGCCCAGTAAAACAGCAGTGTCTGCTCTTTCTACTTTCATCTTAACATGTACAAATTTCAGGGTTTCCAACTGATCTGACAGAACACTTCCTGTTCAGGAAATAAATGTGTCAAATGATTTCTTGATTTAAAGTGATGGATCGCAGTAGCTCTCTGTACAGCGGGGGTGCTATTCTCATAAAACATATGCAACCTTTATTACTAAAATGAAGGGGAATTTCTCCAATATCACTTAGAGCAATTTCCTCAGCAGTCACTACACAACTCCAATATTACAAATCCCAAAAGGCCTAGATGAACAGGGGAGGGTCAGCCTAAGTCTTCTATTTATTTTATTTTAAAAAAAGTTGTGTCCTGGGATTTGCGAATTTACTTGAAAAAAAATTGAAACCCTTTTTTAAAAATTAAAAGGCAGATGCACTAATATTAAAATTGTATTTATTTAATAATTTATAATATTTCCTATTGCTCTGACTTCTAGACCCATTGAGATCCAGAGGAAAATATAAAATCCTTGCTCATAGGCTTGACACAGTGACTGGTGGAGTGGCAAATAATGGTGAGGACAGGTCACCTACACAAGGAGAGATCTACATCACTTATTAAGATAAGAGCAAACAACATATGTAGTTTCAATACAACCAAATGAAAGGTTCTAGGAATAAAGAATGTAAATTAGATTTATAGGATGGGGATTGTATCTTGGAAGGCACAGACTCTGGAAAGGACTTACAGATCAGGATGGATATCCAACTTAACGTGAACTCTCATGTGATGATGTATTTAAGAGGGTGTTACGGGACTTGGGCTGCAATCCATACCAATGAGAGGTTGTGTCACCACTTGCCCTGAATTCCTGGGTGCCTCACAATGCTTTGCTACTGTAGCTCCCAGCCTGGGATGCTCCCAACCAGCCTACAAACATGCAGGTCACATCCTGATTGTCTGTATGCTATGCAGCCAGCCTTGGTTCAGCCACTCTGACCCCAGCAGCCTGTCTACAGCCCCACTCTGGCATCTATCAGCCTTGGTTACATTCAGCAAGGTGACCCCACCACGCTCCCAAAATTGTGCGCTGCGCAATGTCCAATCTTCCCCCAGACAGTTCAGAAACATAAGAAGTTTCATTTGTTCTTCTAAAGACACAAAAGTACATCACAGGGTGATTAACTTAACTGGGGTAAATATACTCTTGTATTTAAACACGGCACTGAGCTGGTTTATAGTAAAAAAAAAAACAAATTAATTAACAATAGGACACAGATTAAGTGATGCCAAGTAAAAGGAATAAAGTTAGAAAGGGTGACAAACAACTAAAAGTGAAAACACATCTAAAAGTCTAAAACTTAATCTAGCAAGATACAGGCATTTTTCAAGATGGTGTCTCTCACCCAGTCTCCCTTTTTCCCTGGCATGGCTGATTTTTTCCACAGAAGCACAGTGGTTGGCTTCCCTTCTCTTCCTTGGTGAAAAATTTCTGCCTAATCAGGTTTCTCATCTTATTGAGATCCCAGAGACTTTAATCCCCCCTAGGTTGAAAGACCATCTTTCTCAGTTTTCAAGAGCTCTGTTCCCTTGTGTCTGTCTAGCGATGGATGCCAAAGATGACTTTTGTCTTTGTTTATCTTCCAGAGGCAAGATGACCTCATGTTATTTTTCCCATTCTTGTGGGCTTCCCATCCCCCTGTATATAACTGGGGCTTCCATTGTTTTGATCCTCCATGATTAATTCACATAGGAGACAAGTAAATAGCTTATTTCTCTCCTGTCTGGGAGGGAACCTGTTTCTGTTTAAAGCATAACATCATTAAGTATCCATATTTCCTCATATAATTTAATACATACATTTCACAATGATATTGAACACCAGTGTGTCATTAGCGTCCAGAAAAGATCTTACCCTATACTCCTTTATAATTCAGTAACATTGTATAAAATCAGTTGATTCAATTGCTTATCTCTCAAGTTCAACCCCCCGTCTTTATAGACCAGTAAACCTTTGCAAGGGATTCTTCTGAGGGTTACCCCTAAAAGTAAAATTTGTTCAAGCTGTGAGAAAGGTGACATAGAGCTTGGTGGTGAAGGCAGTTCCATGATCTGTCTCCCCTCGCTTATTAGCTTAATAGCTTTGTTTACCTAACATGTAAAAAATGGACCATCCTTGTCTTTGCCTGAAGACCGGGCTGGTCAGAGAATCAAATACACATTCCTTTGTCTAAGACAGAACTGTTTACCAGCTCCTCTTGACATATATGGTTTATACACTTCAGTCATAATTTCAGCATATATCCACAACTCTTAACACATACCACACACATACATCACAGAAGAATATAATGATCAGTTTCCAAATAATACTTCATAGAGCATGGTTTTGTATAAAGGTTATTACAACACAGTTTTGAGTGTGAAGACAGGGGTGCTTAGGGTCACAGAGGGCTTGGATATATATGCAGGAGGATATTGAGTGGAGGAGTAGAGATGTGAATTATATCCATATATGACACTGGTGAGACCATTACTGGATACTGTGTTCTATTCTGGTGTACATGCTTCAAAGAGGATGTTGAAAAATAAGAACGGGTTCAGAAAAGAACTACAGGGATGCATCAAGGACTGGAAAAGCTGCTTCACAGCTAGATAGTTAAGGAGCTCAATCTATTTAGCTTATCGAACAGAAGGTAAAAAGCTGACTTGATCATGATCTTTGAATACCTTACCTGGACAGAAGATAATAAAGGATTCTTTAATCTACCAGGTAGAGGTATAGCAAGATCTAATGGCTATAAACTAGACAAATCCAACCTAGAAGTAAGGTGCACATTTTTAACAGTGAGGGTAATTAACCATTGAAACAACTTATCAAGGTCTACGGTGGATTCTCCAGTTCAAGTCTTTAAATCAAGAGTGCATGTCTTTCTGAATGATATGCTCTAGTTTATCTACAAGTACCTGGGCTTCACACAGGAATTACAGAGTGAAATTCTATGATCTGTATCCTGTGAAGGCACCCAGACAAGATTATCATAATGGGCCCTTCTGACTTTAAAATCTATTCGTCACAAAAACATAAGCTTTTAATTACCCGCAATGAACAACAATACTGATCTTCCCACCAAGAAGAAAATAAATAAATACAACTAAGGGTCAGCCATAGTCCTCATGGAAGGCTAGCCCCCACTGACATCAATGAGAGCTTTATCTGGGAACCGACTAAGTGAAAACTAAGGAAGGACCTCAGGAAAGATAAATCCATTTCTTGCAATAATCTGCTTTGAAGTGGTTAGGCTAATCAGCTATTCCCCAAATAATTTGATTTATAATTAATCCAGTTATCAACTGTTCATATCCACATGGCGAAGTGTATTACACAAGTAACATAATGGTCCCTTGCTAGCTAGTCTCTTCTCAAGAAAAAGTCCAGATTCTCTTTTGAGCAACTTCATAAACGGCCAGTGGACAATTCACCTTGTAGCAAACTCTTCAGTGGTGAAAATCTGATGGAGACAACTCCTGTGCCAGGCTAGTTCCCAAGCTCTAGATAGGCCAGGAGTAGATCCCTAAACCATTTTAACTGATGCCAGGGACAGCCTGGAGCAAGATCCAAAAAACTTAAGTGGCTGCCTAACAGTGTCTCCCTCCTATGCATTCCCTACTATGTCACACACAGGGGAGATGTCAAGCCAATGTCTGTTCCCAAATGATGTTCTTCCATGGCTTCAAGTGTTCTTGACATGTTTTGAATGACTTGCCTATCAGTTTGAAGTCCTCTTCATGCTCCCACTAGGATATATTGTAGGTATCCAATGCCCCATATGCCTCTTACATGAGCAGTGGGCTGAATTTCACTTTTTCTGATTTCACTGTAATACCATTTACTTTCAGCAAAACATGGAAGTGCTATGTCCACCTCTTCCCCTTCTCTGCAAGGTTCCTGTCCAGGCTAAGGGATTCATGTGGCTTCATTTGCTCTATTATTGCCAAAGACTTAGTTTTCTTTTGACTCTAAGTAATACAAGTATGCATACACAAGTGGTGGTTTGAGAGTGATTTTTATTTCTTGGCCTTAGTGATCTGAAATGGGTCAAAGTTAAAACACTGTAATACTCCTATCATATGACAGAGATCGACATGCACGGATTCAAATGGAGATTGACACAATCCATGCTTCATTCAGTTTTGAAAGGACATTTGGCCTTATCTCAATTATCTCAAAGTCACTATTAGAATTCATGTCTGCAGCGTTGCAGCCATGTTGGTCCCAGGATATTAGCGAGACAAGGTGGGTGAGGTAATAACTTTACTGGACCAACTTCTGTTGGTGAGAGGGACACATTTTCAAGCTACACAGAACTCTTCTCCAGGACCTGGAGGAGCTCGAAATCTTGTCTCTTTCATCAACAGAAGTTGATCCAATTAGGTATATTACCTCAGTCAAGTCTCTCCTTTAGAAATCATGTCTAGTACAGCTTTGTGCAGTGTCTAGAACACCAGGGCCAAGCCTGGTTTTTAGGTGTGACCATAGTATAAATGTTAAAGTAATAATAATGTCATTGAATGAGGATCATCAGGGAAAAGAGGATAGTGTTTAATTTAAAAGGATAACCACACAAGGCTTGAGGTAACTGTTTTAAAATAAGAGCAAGCCATTCTGCATCTATTAACCCTAATCTGAATCTATTTGGGGACATCTTGCCTCATAATTTCTTTTACCACTGCTGGTAAGTTCTTTGTAGGATAGCAGAGCAGGTTTTTGGAGATGTGGAGGGCACAGACCAGGCAGCCTCGTTCTCTCCCTCCTCCAATAGTGGAAGGCTTTGGGAATTTACCCCTAGTGGATTAAAATAGCTTTAAATCAGATTAGCTTTGGAAGGTTTTCTTGACAACTGTAAGGGCTAGACATTTAATTTTTTATTTCAAGTTCAAGTTCTGCAGAAACAGACTACCCAAAAAAGAACATTTATATCACAGAAGACTACAAGTGTTTCAAGGCACCTAATATTTTATATTTTCTAAAAGTTAATTTAATCAGAGACAAAACCAAATGATGCAGATGTCAAGATAATTTTTAAAAAGCAAAAGTCAAGGGAAATATTACAATTTAGGGTCCTGTCCGGGATTGAAACTAAGTTCATTAGCCCTATTATTATAATTCACTATTTGTATTGGAGCAGGGCTTATGAGGCCCAACTAAGACCAGGGCCCCCATTACACTAGGCACTGTGGATAAACCTAGTAAGAGACAATCTCTTTCCCAAGGAGCTCACAGTCTAGATAGACAAGACAAAGAGTGGAAGGAGAGAAACCAGAGAGGTGAAGTGACTTATTCAACATGACTCAGCAGTCAAATATCCTGTTCACCAGACCAAACTGCCTTTGGCAGTTATTGCCTATGAGCCATAATGTTGGTGCCTCTACTTTGTTTGTTTGTTTTAAATCAAGTGTTGACAAGTCTTCCTGATTTGGGCAAAAACACAGCCTGCCAACTCTTCCATATAGTCTAGCAAGTGGGCATATTGCCATGCTGTGAACACGAGGCTAATATACAATTTACAGAAATGCCTCCTAGCTACAGCTCCTCTTTAGACAAAACAAGAGTTAAAGTTTAATTTCACCTGTCATAAGGAAAGCATCTTCTTCTTCTTCTTTCATAATGCTGATATAGAGCAGTAACTGCAATTTCACCTCAAGTTGATCAAGCCATTAGGAGTGGAAGAATTTATTGCAGCAATGTCTCTTTCATATTTATATATTTGGCAACAGGTGGTGATATGTTTGATGGTTTGATGCCACACTCGCACTCCAGGGAGCCCTTGATTTTCCATTCATGCATTAAATGTCCGCCTCTGCCATGGTTGGTTTGGATTCGGTTCAGAGCTGACCAAGATGTCCATGGAAGGTTGAACCCAGGAACCTTCTGCATGGGATACAGCACAAGAGGCTTATTATTTAAGTCTCTTTTAGCCCAAACTGCTTTCAAAGCTGCCTCCTAATCATAGTCTGATTGCATGGGACTAAGCGAATATTCCCACAAAGGCTTGTGGGACTTAAGGTATTGGCGGGGGTGGGAGAGGGCAGAGGGGGGACATTGACGAGTATAGGTGGATTGGGAGATGTCTGTTTTCCTGGATTCACTGAGCTTTGCAGAGTGTCACAGCAATTCGACATTAGTGGGGAAGCAATGTTAGATAGAAAAGGTGTCATGGCAGTGGAACTAACTTAAGGGTTTCAGTGATCATGCAGTGCCTCAAAACCTATAAACTTATATTTGTGTTTTAAGCAGAGTTGCACTTTTTAATTTTAGCAAAGCCAAATGATCCTGTCTCACTGAGATCCTCAGTGCCAGAAGACTGAATTATTGATAGTGCTTGACTTTAATATTTGATGTTACTTTGGAAATAGATAGCATATCCAAATCACAACCTGTGACTAGATTATGAAGGTCATCTGAAAGAACTGCCAGGCAATCCAACACAATTTCCCCAAATCAAAAGCAGGTCTGCAAATTTTCTGTTGAGTTATACTTTTATCTATTATTTATCAGTTGTACAAGGCTGAGCACAGCTTAAAATAAAGGGCTAGAAGAGTGGTTCTCAAACTTTTCATATTGGTGACCCCTTTCACACAGCAAGCCTCTGAGAGCAACCCCATGATCCCAGTAGGCGTCCCCCCTCCCGCTCCACCCCTGGTCCCTGCATCCTCTCTCCTGCATCCAACTAGGGAAATTGACCTTCATGCATGGAGCAAAGCCCCCTGTTGAATGCTGCTCCTCTGCGTACCCACAGAGGGCTGTGGAGGGGTGAGCAAGGAGCAGCATCCAGGCTACCTACATCCAGGTCACTTTCCCCACCTGGGCTGTGTAAGGGAAGGGCAGAGAGCAGCATCTCCTGATGCTTGCTTCACTGCCCAGGTGGGGAAAGTGACCTGGCTGCAGGGAGCCCTGGCATTGCTCCTCATAGTTCCCTAGGGGGGCCCAGAGGAACGTGGGGGTGAAGAGCAGTATGTGTGTGTCACCTCTCTCCCCCTCCCCCAATGTTCCTCCACTGGGAGGAAACAGGGAGGCTCACAGGCCCTGTGCCTGGCTGGGGTTGGGGCTCACAGCTCCAAGGATGGCAGCTCGCAACTTCCACATAACCACGTCCTGACCCCCTGAGGGGGGCCACCCCCAGATTGACATCCAATGGGCTAGAACATGGGAACCATTCTGAAAAGGAGATCTGATGTCATCAGAAGGTATTGCTGGCTGTATACAACATTTTGGGAAGTGCTAATTTTCAGTCTGTGACATAAATTAAGTAAACACTAGATACTCAGTGTAATCTCAAAGTAGAAGCTGATTCTGGCAAATGTATTAGTTAACAGTGTGGTGCAAACCTGGAGATGGTGACCAAATAGTCATTAGCTGCTGAAATGACTGATTTCTCAGAGATCATTACAATTAAGGATCATATTCAATGGCTTACAGCACCAGCTATAATATTTGGGAAAAAGAGCATCTGTAACACAGCTGGAGCAGCTGTGTTGGAGAATCAATCATTGCCTGGCAACTGAACAACTGATTTTCCATCAATCAGTACACAAGGCATTCTGTTAGGTTTATAACACACACAAATTTGCTCAAGTATCTGCAAATGCAATAAGTGGGTTAGAGCTGTAACAGCAATAGATAAAAGGCAGTTTTAAAGTTTTAAAGTTTAAGTTATTGGCCTTAAACTGAAAGGAACTGCATTTATACGCACCCTAAATATAATGTTACAATAATAAACAGATGAACAGCTCAGTGTAATTAGCTCTGGCCATAGGCAGAGCCAAGAGAAATCCAGAAACGAAGACTTTTTCCCCCTTGCAAACATCTTGTGCTACATGATTCTGTAATTTTTCTTTTTGATAAAATGGCCTTTCACGGAAACAGTTACGCCTCAGTGTGCCAAGAACTCATAAATCCCTGGAAATTCCTGCAGCTTAGGCTATTTTCTAGATTTTTATTGGCCTAGCTCAGCCCATCAGCAATACTGCAAATCTTATCATTCTGTGGTGATTACACCAGTTTCGGTAATAATTGCACTGAGCCCATTTTTAAAGGACAATAAAAGGGGAAACTGTGTTTCTGACTCAAAAATTAAAGAAGAAATGAGAGGTTGTTTTATATCAGAACTGAGTACAGGTCGGTACCACAGCTCTGATATTTTAATACTGATACAACGTAAGCCTTTTGCTGAATGCCAAGCCTCGGAAAGGGACAGAGATGCATTTGTGTGCAGGGGTGTGTGCAGGAGTTTGAATATGAGCCCCTTTTGGAGAGGCAGGTTTTGTGCCCCTCTTCCCCTGCCCTGGGAGAAGCTTGCTCTTCCCCCCACCAGCCATGAGCGGAGCTTGCTCCCCTCACCTCTTTACCTTTCCCCCTCTCCCCAACAGGAGTTTGCTCTCCCCCCCCGGTAGATTGTGGGCTGGTGAAGTTCTGTGCCCCCAAATAATTATAGGGGGCTCTTGTCCCTCCTTGTGCACGCTCCTATTGTGTGCAAAGTAATAGCAGTAACTATTCCTTTACACAACAGAACTGAGATAACCAACATGCTAACCCAGCGGACCTTGGCAGTTAGATATTAATACTTCACTTGGGGCCCTACTGTCACCTGCATAGAATCCTACTCTGCCATCTGGAAGACAACATCCTCCCAGTTCAACTCTGAGGCCAGAAGGCCTCACTTCTATTGTCTCCATACTATCTCCTTTGGATTTCACAACCCTTCCTGTCAATGACTAGTCAGTCACCTCTCAACTGCTGGGGGTTCTTCTGCAGAAAGTGGTGAGGTCTTACGCAGATACCATTGACTTTAAGATCCAACCAATACATTACCAGCTAGATTCACTACTGAATTCCCTGCTTAATCAATGAGAGTTACCTGCCATCACTGGCTGAAGGCAAAATAATTTATTTAAGTCTTTTGTGGCTTAATGTAACAACAAACACCCAGGATTATACAAAAACAAGACAGAGAAATCGCCAATGTATATAACAAATCACAGCCAACAGGCTCAGAGTAGACATAGGAAACAGAACAGAAGTGAAAGTTAGCAGATAGTTGACAACAGTCTAACACCATTCCCATGCTGACAATTGACATGAAATGTAAGGCTCTATGAGCACGTCCTTAAAATGGCTTTTCCTCCCTGCACATTGGAGACACAGAAAGTGGTTCCCTTACACCTGTGAGCCTCTTTTCTAGCTTGGCCACCATTTTCTCAGTCCAATAACTCTCACAACCTGAGCCTGGCCAACTAGCCAGCACCAAATGGCTGCTGCCCGAGCTCTGGGACCCTCCCACCTCACAGGGTCCTGGACCTAAGCCTTCAGCCAAGCCCATTAGCCTGAGCCCCAGAAGCCCAAGTCAGCTGGCATGGGCTAGGCCCAGTTGTCTAATTGCAGTTTAGCCATAGCCAAAGACAGCTGATTGTGGCCCAGCCAATCCCAACCCTGCTGGGTTTCTCCCCAGCACCACTGCTATTGGCCAGTCACTATACACAACATGTGGCAGCCAACACATTTCATCCCAGTGCTCAAGTGCAGGAAGCTGCTGAACTTACGGCTGCAGATCCAGGTAGCAGGTGAGCAATAAAGTTAGATTTCACTATCATTTAATTAATATTCAGTTCCCATTTTCTAAGAGCACCAGATTTCGTATTAGTGAGACTATAGTATTCAATCAGTTATGAAATGGTACAAATATAGAAATCTAAGTGCAAAAACTACCAGGGATTTTTAAAACAAAACATCTCACTGACAAAAATGCTAGGAAATATGGAAAATCTCTCTCTCACACGCTACTTTAAATGAATGAAAAAACCAAGAACATCTTTTTTTATGGAAAGATTTTCAAGTTTTCAAAGAAAGCTGATTTAAGCAGGCTTTTCTTTTTTTAGCTAGCCGTTGCCAATTGCTGTTTTTCTTTCTAGCTGGCTTTTCCACACAGTATATTACTCCGAAAAATTTGTAAATGGGACTCAATGTCTTTGAAGCTGAGAGCAAACTGTTGTAGGAAAAAAGAAACGTCAGGCCTAGAATGCCAAATGTGATTCAAACTTTCCACTAAATAAAGACTTCAGTTAGCAATTATGTTTGCAGCTTAAAGATGAAATTAAGTTGTGATATATTAGTGAATGGCCTCAACCTTTAGAAAACTTTGATACTAGTTCCTACCGTAGATGACAAGCAAATGCAGAGGCACATTTTAATTACCTGTCAGGAACTAAATAAAAGATTCATTTTATTGAATACTCCCTGTGTGTAATATAACTATGGAAACAAGTCTGAAATCCAATTGACTTTATATTTACAGGCTCCTAAAGAGCTATTAAAACATAAAAGTGAACTACTTAAAACCTGTTTGAAGTTTTATTTTTCTTTAATGTGTTTTTCACCTGTGTGATGATTGTTCATACTTTGCTGCATGATGAACTGTGACTTTTTTTCAATTTCATCCAGTTGAAGATTTTGCTATATTTAAATTGAAAAATAAGAAGTTTCGCCACAGAAGAACTATTGTAATAAACCTGGCTATGTCAAAGATGCATTTTAAGCCTACAGTGACAAAACATTTCACATTCATTTATTTAAAACCATATTACAACCCACATTGAGACTTCTATTATAGTCTCTGCCTTGAAGGGTTTATAATTTAAATAGATGAGACAGACATAAGTGGAGTGAGAAAGGAAGTACAATTATCCACATTTTATACATAGGGAAACTAAGGGCCAGAAAGATTAAGTGACTCACTCCAGGTCACTCAGGAAATCTGTAGCAGAACCAAGGATTGGTCTGAGATCTCAAGTGCCAGTCCAGATCCATAATCACAAGGCCATCCTTCCTCTGAGGCCTGGTTGACACTGCCACACGGGGTCAAGGCGAGATACGCTAGTTACATAATGTACTTAGCATATCTCACATCGACGTACTTATGCCTATGCAGCACAGCATCTCCACGACGCTACATTGACAGGAGAGCGTCTCCTGTTGATGCTGCCTTCTGCCTTTCAGGGAAGTGGTCTAATTCAATTGACAGGACAGTGCTACACAGACCCACTCAATCAATGCCACTGAATCAATGCCTGCTGCCGTGGCAGTGTAAACATGCCCTTAGCATTAACTAACCCATGTTAGCCGGATTTGTGTTTGCATGTGTATTAAATGAACATCATATCCTATAGAGATTTATTCTCCTTGAATAACCTTCTTTGATCCCTTTCCCTCACAATGACTGCCATCACAGCATCCCTTTAATCAGGGCTTTGATGCCCTGCACACATAGATGGATGCTAGAGATGACTTGAATTCTTCCCTTTGCAGAAGATCAAGGACTTGATTCTGGTTTCTCTTACAGTGGAGGCAGCATGGTGCAGTAGATAAGGCTTGAGGTTTGGTTCTATCTTAGGGTTCATCACAGACTAGAATAGAAAGACAATATATTTATTAGACCAACTTCTGTTGATGACAGAGCCTAGCTTTTATTCTTACACAGAGTTCTTCCCAGGAGCTCTGAAAGCTTCTCTCTCACCAACAGAAGTTGGTCCAATAAAAGATACTACCTCACCCACTTTGTCTCTCTAATACCCTGGGACTAATATGGCTACAACAACACTGCATACAGAATAGAATCATAGAATTATAGAAGATTAGGGTTGGAAAGGATCTCAGCAGGTCATCTAGCCCAACCCCTGCTCAAAGCAGGATCAACCCCAACTAAATCATCCCAGCCAGGGCTTTGTTAAGCCAGGACTTAAAAACCTGTAAGGATGGAGATTCCACCACCTCTTAGGTAACCTCTTCCAGTGCTTCACCACCCTCCCAGTGAAATTATTTTCCCTAATATCCAATCTAAACCTGCCCCATTGGAACTTGAGACCACTGCTCCTTGTTCTGTCATCTGCCACCACTGAGAACAGTCTAACTCCATCCTCCCTGGAACCCCCCTACAGGTAGTTGAAGGCTACTATCAAATCGTCCCCCACTCTTCTCTTCTGCAGACTAAATAAGACCTGTTCCCTCAGACTCTCCTCATGAGTCATGTGCCCCAGCCCCCTAACCATTTTCATTGCCCTCCGCTGGACTGTCTTCAATTTGTCCACATTCTTCCTGTAGTGGTGGTGGTGGTGGGGGAACTGGACACAGTACTCCAAGTGTGGCCTCACCAGTGCAAAATAGAGGGGAATAGTTCTTTTCTATTCTAAACTTTGCCATTGACCCATTGTATGAAGTCAGGCAAATCACTAAGGATACATCTACTGCAAATAATAACCTATGGGTGGCCCATGTCAGCTGACTAGGGCTCATGAGGCTTGGGCTACAGGGCTGTTTATCTGCAGTGCAGAGGTTTGGATATTTAATTGCTGTACAGACACAACCTAAGGGTCCATGCTTCTGTTTCCCTATCTGTAATGGGGATTAATGACATTTACCCTTCCTTGTAAAGTACTTTAAGATATATTGATTAAAAGTGCTATAACATCCCACAATATTAAATAGAGAGTAACTCCATTGACTTTCTTAGACAATCCTTTGGCTTCACACTGTTGTAACTGATATCACTCGGGTCCCAATCATTTTCCAGTGCAACAATTACCTATTGTTATTCCCCTTCCCCTGAATTCTGCCTACTTGCCTGTTCTTGGATTTTGAGCTCTTTGGAGCAGAGGCCATCCTCAAGTTTCTGGCTCCTCACTACAGCCCTCACTTTTGGCATCCCAGAAGAATCAGTTCTTTCTCCAGTCTTATTCAACATCTACATTCAGCCACAAGGTGAACTGGTCAGAGGGTATGGACTCAAGTGCCACCAATATACAGATGACAAACAGCTGTATCTATTCTTCACCACACAGAATCATACCACTACACCCAAGATGGCCCAGTGCTTGAATGGGATCAACTCCTGCATGAAGAATGAGCCTGAGTAAGAAAAAGGTGATGCTGATGGACAGAGGCAAATAAATTGAAGAGTTCACACCTATGGTGCAGTCATCTTTGCTTGAAGTCACACCCCCACAAATGAGCAAGTCAGTCCCTAGTCTAGGAGTACTCTTAGATTCCTTGCTGAAACTGGGTTCTCACTTAGCAGCATCCAAGAGTAATACTTTCTATCATCTCCACTTAGTTAGGATACTTCATCCCATTCTGGTGGATGATGACCTAGCTTCTCTAATTCACACCTTCATCTCCTCTTGCATGGATTACAATAATGCAATATAATTGGGCATGAAGCCTTCAGTCTTTAGGAACCTCCAACTGGTATAGAACCCAGCAGCATGTGTCTTCAGAAATACAGGCTACCATAAGAACATCAGACCTGTCCTCAGCTCTCTATACTGGCTTCCCATACAATATCAAATCAAGTTCAAGATCTTCAGTTCTTATCTTCAAGGTGTTCCATGGAATAGACCTGGGATATCTAAAAGACCCACTAGAGCTGTGGGATAAAAACTGTGGTTGACAACTACAGTCCTCTGGCACAATGGAACCCTCTACCATAAGCGTAAAACTTGTCTGTTTGAGAGACAGAGCTTTCTCAGGGGCTGGTCTGAAACTGTGGAATGAACTTTCTCGGAAACTAAGGACCAACTCAAACATCACCACCTTCTGTTCCACCTGTAAGGCACATTTACTTGACCTTACCTCCTCTAATAAACATGACAACGTGTGTGTGTATAAAAGCCCTACCAAAAGAAAACACTCCCCAGCACACACTTCTTCCCTGTGGGGTGGATGAGAGAACAAGCAACATGTGATGGATGTGTAGTCAATCACACTGCTTCATGTACTACTAACAGGCACTCAGATACTATGGTGATGAGCACAGTGTAAGAACCTATATAGCATAGAATTTAGAACATTCCCAACACATAGTGGGGGCTACCATTAATAAATAATAATAATTGTATGAATTTTGCACCATGCCTTCTCTCAACCAGCCTCAGGGGCAAGAAGTAATGAGGTTGCTGTCATATCAAGGTGGTTATGGGAAAAAAAAACTTTCAATTAAAATTTTTCCAAACTAGAGCTGAATAAAAAAAGTTTGCATGGAAGTCCAGACTAGCCAATAGTTTCCTATATTCTTAGCTACTGATGCAGTTTCCCTCCAATTTTGCCATTTAATTAGCAGAGAAAGGAACATGTCTCCAAAGGCCCATGATGCGCATCTGCCAGTGATATCCAACCCTCATGATCATCAGTCCTATAATTTAGAGGCAGAGGTTGGGAAATAGACACTCATGGACACTTTCCTATCTGGTATCCCTTGTTTCAAGACATCTCCAACATTTTAGTCCCAAAGTTCCCTACATCACAACACATCTGGTGTTCCCTCATTTTTATTGTTAGAAATTATTGGCATCTGAAAGAAAGAAAAATCAAATTGAGGTTATAAAGACTTATACCTTTTCTGTTTTCTACTCAGTTTACCTCAGAGACTGCCTCCACTTGTGTTTTGCCCCAAACATTGAGATATGCTAGCATATAACCAGTAAAACTCTCTAGATTTAAATGGACAGAGGTGGGGGGGTTCTCACAGGCCTATTAGCCTATAATTCACTTCCCCCCATTTGGTGTGATGTAGCCCAAATTTGATGACATTCTCAGTACCACAGCAAGCCAGTCCATTTACATTCAGACTTTTTCTGAGGGTGATGAGTGAACACCGTCATAATGAGTAAAGAAGATTTTAAACATTTCACTGGATTTGATTTAAAGCTAGAGGAATATTATAATTTTTTTTTGTAAACTTTGCATATACATGGAGAGAGACTGACAGGTGTATTATATAAACTGGACAAATAAATAAGTGGTCAGTGGAAAACACCCCACCAAATACTTGGAACCTGTGTCTTTTGTATGAAGTTTTTTGTACCAGGTTAACCTCAAGTAAATTCTCCATTATCTTCATATATTACCCCAGCAATTATCTATTTAGTTAAGGATGCATTTTTTCTTCTTTTCTATCTTGCTTCTGTACTATCCCCATCACGTCCTATCTGTCACTTTAAGAATAGCAGACAATTAGATAAAAGGCATACATTATGAGAAAAATCCTGGCTAAGTAGCCCACTGTCTATGCTCAAATGACAGATTTGAAACACATGAAAAAACCTTGAATTTTTAAAACACCCAAATCCCCAACTAGGATGTGAAATTCTCTCTCTGCTAGGAAGGTGAGCAAGTCATACAGCTGGCAATAATAAGTGAACAAAATATGTTAATACACTCACTGCTCTTACAGCACTTAGGTAGATATACTCCCTGTAGAATCTCTGATTATCAGATTATCTAGAAGATGCCACATTTTTAATTTATCTCGGATTTTTTTTATAAGCTGTGCTAATAAAATCTGCACCCCATGGAAACCCCCTGCTCATTAGCTATTACCCAGCCTCAGGGGCACAAGTCTGTTTACATTACAAATAAAAGATAAAATATGCTCATTGCCAGCTTTCCCAAGGGACAAATGTCATGAATCCATCCTGCAAAATTCTCTTTTCACTGCTCTCACCTGACTTCCCATTGCCCTAGGATACTCTGCCTTCATTTATCTCTTTCGGACTTAACAAACCACTACAACTATCTTAGATCAATTTCTTAAATCACAGTTTAATTATTTAGAAAGGAAGTGAGCTTTTGCTCTCCATTAAAACAACAGTCCCTACCCCTAAGGAACAACATTAAATCATTGTTTAATCCTTATTACTGCCTCAGGCCTCCCTTGGTACTATGGTGTTGCTGAAACTTCATTTCAATATTTACCACTTAGATCACTTAAGGGCTGTCAGCTTTAATAAACTTTTATCAATTGGATACTTATATTATTCATAGTTTCATAAAAATAGCAAGACTTGCTTTGGTATTTTCTATCACATATGAGTTAATTCCTTTGACTGCTAAGGGATTTCATTTTATTAACGTTTGTATGTAATGTGAGTGATTTTCTTAACTGATACATTTTGCATGAATTTACTAAACACTGTTACACTAAGTGAAATGAATGTTAATGTATGCATCACTAAGTTTAGAACTGCAAGACCCATACACATCAAAAAAACAACCAGGCAGAATTTATTGTGCTGCATCCAAGAGACAAAGGCTTTAAAAGAGATCTCTGTGTTGCTAATGGTACATAACATTTAGTATAGCAATGGTACTGTGTGGTTAGTTGCGTGGTGGGAATAGCGCAAGCTCTTGGTTTACAGGTGGTTCTGTTGTCAGGGAATCTGTAGAAGGCTTCCCATGTTTGATGAAATGTGGCTCACAATGTGATTTGGCAAAGCAGGCATCTAATGAATCAATCAGCTAGGAAGTTAATGGTTATGGGAGATGATTTTATAGGCAACTCAGCCCAATGGCTACCAGCTAATACCAGAAAAAATAATGAAGTAATTTCCAGTGTTTGGTATTTATTTGTATAAGTAAAAATGGCCAACTCCTCCTGCTCCCCATACTGAGCTCAAGTCACTTGGAGGTTGCAATAATTGCTGGAGGAGTCTGTCCCTTCTCCTCTATAGAGACCCCTTGCTTCAGAGCTGCAATAGCTTTTTCAGGACTTACATGCCATTATGCAATCTATAACCTTGAATCGTCTCAGACCCAGTATCCCGCCTCTAGGCTGGCAGCCCCTATGGATTCTGCTCCAGGCACTCAGAGTGTCACTTTACAAAGACTCCTGAAATCCATCTCATTCTCCATAAAATAAGAATATGTTGGTCCCACTGTGGCCAGGGTCATCCCTGAACAAAAAGGAGAGAACAAAGTTTACCTAAAAGTTTGTATGAGTCTATACTTTAGGGAAAAGGGTATTTGAGTTTATGCCAAGAATAATTAATACATGGAAAAATACTGACTCCAAGACTTTTGAAAATGAAAATATCCACCAGTTACATCGGACAGGCTAAAACATATGTGCTGTAATAACTATGATTCCCTCTTTAAATAAAAAGAGGACATTGGAGAATAATTAAGGCTCCAGGAAGTCTTCATTCCTCTCACAGTTCTCAAAATACTTTGTGCCCCTCCACTCCATCCTACTTTTCCTTCCAGACTTGCCTTCCTTTCCCAGATTCTTCCTCCCATTCGTACCAGATTGATTCATGTCTTCCCTCTGCTCCTGAGTTCTTGATCCTCTTTGTAAGTCCCAGGATGTCCAGTGCACCACAACATTCAGTTGTGCATTTTCCACTTTCTGCAGATTTGTCTCTAAATCAATGCTACCAGCTGATCTGCCCTTAAGGTACTGCAGCAACCAAAGCCTTTCTGGCTGCAGAACCTGGATATTAAAAAGTCTGAGTAATATTTTCAAAAGCACCTCTATGATGTAGGAGCCTAAGTTCCATTTTCAAAAGTGACTTAGGTGCACAGAAGCCCAAATCTCACCAAAAGACAGTGGGATGTAGGATCCTAAATACCTTGTGAAAATAGAAGCTAGGATCCTAAATCTCAGATGCTTTTGAAAATTTTACCCCCCATGTAAGTCCACCTGAGTGAAGTTGGAATTATCAGAAAAATGTCCTCTGTAGAACTGGCAAAGAAAAAAGTAAAAACATTAAAAATGTCATCAACCTTTTTCAATAATCAAAAAATGCTCCCCAGTTTTATAACTGATCGAACCTTTCTTCCCCAAATTACTATGTGTTTTTGTCAAAAATCAAGATTTCAGTTACAATTTTTGTTAGAATTGAATTTTGGAAAATTTCAGCCAGTGCCAGAGGTGTAAATCTCCTAGGAGTTATAAATTTTGTGAGCGGGTAGGTGTGCGCAACAATTTACAAGGAGAGGTCCAGCTCCTGTTTCCACTGACATCCATGCAAGTTTTGCCACTAGCGTCTTTGGGTGCAGGATTGCGTCTTATGTTATGAAATATTTAAATATGTACTAGTTATTATAATTTTCATTCTAAAATGGGACCAGTGCGCAAGGTGCTGTATGTACATGCAGGAAAAAGACAATCCCTGCTCCAATAAGTTTACATTCAGAGTAATATGAGAGGCAACAGAAGGATACAACAGAGAAATAACAGTGAGACAATTATAATTAGAGGAGAAATCAAGGTGACAACACACCAGCTGCCTAGGGCTTTTCATATTATTAAAAGACAAAGAAAAAGTCTCTATCGTTAAGTGGGAGGCTGATAGCTAACATTAAAGCTGAAAGAGATGAGAACCAAGAACACTACAATTAAAAATGCCTAAGAATTTAAATATTTGGAAGTGAGCTTCCGAGTAAATCTTGGCGTTTTCAAGCCAGTCTAAGAAGTGAAAGCTACAGGGGAATAGATTAAATGCAGAGCTTATAAAAGAACCTGGTTGCAACCTCAGCAATGGAGTCTTGAGCACAGCTCCGTAATAAAATTACGACTATATTAAGCATTTGAAGGCTGAGTGATACGGAGGAGAGATTGGGGGCCTCTTATGCTGCCCGGCAAACCAACTGTGGTTTTAACTAAAAGCAGATGTTTTGAGAGAAAATAGGTGCAACTTGTTCTTTTATGCAAGTCATGCTCAATTCACAACCGTTTTCTTAGATGTACACCTTCAGCACAGGAGATCATGTGGCCTAAATTGAATGTAATAATCCAGATGGGAGTACAGCGATTCTGCATCCTTTCAACTACTAGCGAGTCACATTACGCAGCTCTCATTTAAAAGCGTATAAAAACGTGAGCTATTCTCTGCAGCTGAGAGTGCAGGGCTTTAATCTTTATATTATCCCTATGAAGACGCTTTCTAGTTCTGTTTATTGTGCCTTGCTAAGCTTAGTGCTGATGCTTAAGAAACAACAAGTAAAAGACAAATGATTCAAGGGACTGGTAGTACCAGCTTTCTCTTCTTGATGGCTGATTCTAATTCAGCTCAGGTCAATTGTAACTGAAGGTTACCAGCTGGTAGCTCAGTGGCTGACCTGGGATGAGCTGGGCATCGCAATTCATTTTCTAGTGGACAGTTGCCTACCTAAAAACCAAACAAAACCACCTGGCCGGGTAAGTGGTACCCTATCTGGTTGTCTCAACAGCACTGAGGAAGTGAATGGGCATAGAAACTGAACTGTGCACTAACTGAAGGCAAACCTGCTAGGCTGATGCACACTGGAGAGGCAGTGTTTGGAAACTTGCCCCTGATATACCAGACTATTCTCTTCTTACATAGAAGGTCATTAGCCATGAGAGCTGTCAGTCCAGTACCTTTCATTAACAGTAAATTCACTAAAAAAAGAAAGCAGATTATCTGAACCAACTGTACTGAGCTTTGATCTTAGTTTCTCAATACATTTCTTTGTTTCACATAAAACGTATTTCACTTGTTATATTTTTAAAGGTGTCTTCCAGGCAGTTTGGTCTAGATGTGTTTCTTCTAAACTGCTTCACTGAGTGTTGAGAATTTTTGCAGAACATTTCTCTTTGCTACCCTCCCATCATTCATATGTCGTTCTCCTGCACTAGAGTCAGATATTTTCAGATTGCATGAGATTTTACTTTATGGAGCCTCCAACTGACAGAATGCACCTTTTGTTACATGTGGAGGTGTTAATCCTCTAGTAATCAACAGTTTAATTATTTCACTTAAGACGAAAGGCACATTATTTTGCGCTTTTGTTGCTGATGTTTATAGCTTGTTTTGGTTGGTTTTCTTTAAAGAGCTAGGTGGTGTTAACAACTCTAGTAATAAATCAAATAAAATTTATCTAGAACCAGTTCAGCCAGTGGTCTAATACTAGGCTTTGTCCACACTAGGAAAAGCTGTATGAGTTTTTCTGCAACTGCTGGAAGTTGTCTTACAGACAAAGCGTAGGCATTTTTACCAAAAAGTCACCTTAGTCATGCCTGTTCTTCAGCTTCCAATGTCAGTAGCACCAATACTGCAAGTCACTGCATATACAAGTCTTCCCTGTATATGCACCCTAACAAGTCTGTTATGTCAGCTTCCTTCTATAAGTGACTGTAGCCTTATAAGGAGAATCTGGGGCAGACAAAGTAATTTATTATCATTTATGATTTATTATCATTTACTTTACTTTAATCATTTATTATCATTTACTTTGGATTTAATTACTTCCCAACTTTAGCTCTCTATGTGGACCAATCTATTAATTGTTTAATACTGATTTACATGAGTCTAAATGTATATTGTTCATGCAAATTCTGTTTTGTTCAAAATAAAAAATGTACGATATTATATCTATATAGGCACATACAAACTATTAGAATAATGTTAATATTTATATGTCCAGACATCCTTATGGAATCATCTACCATTTTTTTAAATTTGAAAATTATATTGGTACAAGTTATTTAATAATGAAAATATTTGATGATGTATTGTGATTTTATGAAGGGGGCAAAATAAATGAAATATTATTACACACAGTTAGCCAAACCACGGTTATTTCTCTTCATCCATCTACTCAACAATTATCAAAATGTTTTGGACATCCCTGAAAACTTTCAGATATGCAGGATTGTATCATATGTTTATATAATCATAGTCCATTTCCCCTAGATTAACCTCCTAAAATCAACTCAATTTGAGCAATAGACTTTAGGATTTTCAATGGAGTATATGGGTACAGAATACCCTTTCCTCCTCTAAAATGTCTTTATAAAACGTTTAGTAAATGGCAAAAGAACATATAAATTAACACCTAGCACAATGCGACTCCAATGTGGTTGGCCTCTAGGTGCTACCACCTAGAAATGTAAAATAATATACATATTTTATTCAGACATCTTCTACCAATACATAATTACATACATTTAAAATGTGATTTCAGTACTTAAATCAGTATCTATGTTTTTTAGAGGCTTATATGCTCTTCAGTATCTGACTGTCTCACTGAGGATGTCTACACAGCAAAGAAAAACCTGCAGCTGGCCTGTGCCAGCTGACTTAGGCTCATTGGGCTTGGGCTGCGGTGCTGTTTCATTGCTGTGCAGACTTCCAGGCTCGAGCTGGAACCCGGTTTCTTGGACCAGGGGGGTTGGGAGGGTCCCAGATTTCAGGTTCCAGTTTGAGCCTGGAAGTCTACACAGCAATGAAAGCACAGGTTTTTCTTTGCTGTGTAGACATATCCACAGACTCTAATGTATTTATTCTCAGAACTCCCCTTTGTGAGGTGGTATTTTTTACAGATGGGGATACAACTTCACAGGGTTGTTCTGAGAAGTGGGGAACTGAGGAATGGACAGGCTAAGAGCCAGATTTTTATAAGTATATAGGGACCAAAAGATGAAGATATGCACCTAGTGGGATTTTCCAAAGGGCCAAGGCACCTAACTATGGGAGTTAGGCACCTGCATGCTTTTGAAAACCCCACTAGGCACCTATCTTCACTTTTAGATCAGTGGCAGAGCTATGGGTGGTGCTGTGTATGCCACCGATCTAACTCCCAGGTTTTTATCAGCCGCCGTAAAATGCTTGTGACACAAGTCTTGTGCCCATCCGTTTCAACCACAGGGCAAAAATCAGTTCTGCCTCTGCTTTAGATGCCCAATTCCTTTAAAAATCTGGCCCTAAGTGACTTGCCCAAGGTCATGATAGAAGTCTTTGACAGAGCAGGGCCTTGAAACTGGGTCTCCCAAGTCCTAGGCTCATGTTTTAACCAGAACTTGAAATTACAAATTTTGGTATTTCCGCATCTGCTCTGCAATCCATGGGTAAATTGAATTTACAGATTCACCTCCAATTAGATATGCTCGGGGATTTTGAATGCTATCCAGACCATGAAAACAACATTCACTATAGACACACAAAATTATGTTCTGTGTTTTCTGATAAATGAAAAATAAAGTGTATAGTATGACCATGCCAGGGTTTTATTTATGTTTCTACCCTGCGTCAAGCTTTTGTACAATAAAGTCAGTGAGCAGTGTTATTTTGTTAAAATTATATCTACATTTTGCTTTTCTCAGTTTTGGTAATGAAAGTTCTGCAATCAGGTAGAGATCTGCAGAAGCGATTTTGCAGGAAAAAAAAAGAATACAGAATACCATGTTTTGGAAATATGAAATTAACTGTACAGAAGCAAGTGCATTTACTTACAATAACATTGTCACATGACCAAGTTTACTCTAGCTTGCATTTTATGTAGAAAATTTATCTTTTTCAGATCAGTCCTTTCCTAAGAGTCAGTTTATGATCAAACTGAATGTGATTCTATTTTTATAAAGTGATCACAATAAACAGTGGAAAGAAAAGATGGATTGAAATGCAGTAAAAATCTATTTATGTTATTTTGAGACACTGTGGGCTTGTCAGATACTTGAGAAGAATTTTATGAAAATGTAATTAAACTCTAAAATCAAATCACTTTTTCCTTCCCATTATAAATGGACCATTTTATAAGCATATTAAGAATACTTGTCCTGCTAAGATTATGAAAAAAATGCTGTTCACTTTTATTATCATGCATCATATTATGAACTACAGCCTGAAAATGCCTACATCCCTTTAAAGAAACTAATTGCAAGCCACTTTCAATATTTCTCCTTTTTTAATTTAATGCCTTCAGAGAGACATAATTGGGCTGGGGGGAGAGTATTCACTGAAGTCATGAATTTGCTGTATAAATACAAACAAGTAAGAGAGCTAATACAGTAAGGGAATAGGGGATTAATTTTGAAATTGTCTGATTAGTGGATTGGTGCCCATCAATAATTGCCTTATATTTTCCCAAGGCCTGTCTTTATTGGAGTCTGGCAAGTGCATCTGCCTACAGAGTCCGTCAATCAGCTCTTGCAGCTGGGAGGGTCTTTAGAGAGACCACATTTGAAAGCCTACTGGGGCAAGTTGTTGGACAAAGCAATATATACTAGGCATGAGAATCAGTGCAAACTCTGTTCCATAACTTTTTACTTAGTAAAATTTTCTTGTTCTAGTTGAGAACAGCTATTTGAATATTTATTTTTAGCAAAATGTGGCATCTTGACCTATGCCTTAAAAAATAATATGTTTCTATGGGATACTGAAAAACCACTGCATACACTTAAACATCATTATGTATTTGTGTGAATGGGATTTTTTTGTTTGTTTCTGTTTTTCCTGGTAAGATGAATTTTTCTTCTTTAGGGTGCTGTTCTATGATGCATGCAACAGTTGGAATTTTAGAAGCAACACTGAAACTAGTAGGAACAAATAAAAAAAGTTTCAAAAAAGTCACCCAGTTAGGAATGGTTGATTCTAAGATGCAGTTTCATTTAATACCGGTCTAAATAAGCAAATCATTCCTTTGATGGCTTAAGAAAGAAAGAAAGAAATTCTTTCCTGTATTTTGCATTAATACAAATCAATAAATCTGCACCCTCAATAGAATGGAAGCTGAACAGAACAAACATTACAGCACTGCTTGATCAAAGGACAAAGATCTGTTGACTGAACTCACCACAAACATTCTACTTTTAAAACCACACACACACAAAAAAAGTTTCAAAACTCCTGATGGTCTGTTTGTTGCATGTCCATTCCTAGACATATTTATGTCTCTCTACCTTGCCAGCAATCAGCCAAAAATATACAAAAATGGATTGGCATGTGAAGACACTTTCTTTACAAACAGAAATGAAATAGAACAAAGATGGCATGATATTTATATTTTTAGTTTTACTCTATGGTTGGTATATTGAATATTGTTTTCAGCTGTAATTACAGTTTACATTATTATCAGATATGAAGCTGAATTATTTGCCCCTATATCTGAAGCATTGTGAAACACTGTAATTATTTATTACCAATGCAAAGCTAGTTTGCTATCTTTAAGGACATTTTGTTTCACATTGTTAGGGATGGTAAAGCTCTGATCTCCTTTAAGTTATGAGGAACAACCTTCAATGTCCAATTATTCTATTCTCTGCAGAACTAGCATATACCAATCTGCCAAATGATTCAATATCATGAAAATATTGAAATGCATCTTAGCCCGAAATGACACACAACAGTTAAATGGGAATCCCATCTGAGCAGTCACACTCACATTTGGATTCAACTGAAATTCCAGATCATGCTAACACTGGGTCTCAGTCTGGTTCTATTTAATAAGGAATCAGTGCATTAGGATATTGTTTAACATGCAGATAAGATTCTCAAATTGAAGAGCAAGATTTTCCAAAAGACCCTTCAGCCCCCCACTTCCTTTTCACAAAGAGACAAGATTCTTCAAACAAGACAATTCTCAAGCTGGGTAGCAAAAGTGGGCATAGTTGAGGCTCTCTGCAGAAAACCAAATTGTTACAGCTCCCAAGTAGTTTCTATTTAAAAAAAAAAACTTAAGGAACACTACTCATCTTTGCACCATGTGCTATGCTGACATAAAATGACTTCATATGGTGATTTAGGTACTCAGATTTTCTGATGAGATACTTTTTAATCTTCTATACAGAGGGTTTTGTTGGATCTCACCATATATTGAAATATAAGGCTGTATGATATATCTGATTATAAATATATGTAATACATCTGAACTATAACACACTCCCACGCACACACACCCCTACCTGAAATGAATTTCATCACAGAAATTGCTGTGGGCTGAGTTCAAGCATGTAAAGTTTTAATGCCAAAGGAACAATTTTCAGAAAGTATTGTTTGTGAAAACAGGGTGCTGTAAAACCAATCATTGGGCAGCCTTAACTATACATTTTGACACTAGACCTGTGACTGACACTCCAAATGAATGACAGTTGGCAAATATGAGGGTGGAGGCTCCTCACTAGGGTATCAGCCTTGAATTTTGTTAATTCCCATCTTCCATATGCGCCCCTGGCAACAAGATGGTTGATTTTATAGTATAAAGCCCGGATTTTATAATATACATCTAGCAAACATATTCAATGGACATATTTAAGAAATAAAACAGGCATAGAAAATAATCTCAATATGCAATATGGCTAAACAAACCCAGCAATAGGAACACCATTAACTTTTGAATTTACTGATTTTAACAAGACAACCAAAAACTTGACTCAGGTTAGGGTGGGCTTTTTTGTTTTGTTTCTTTGCCTCTCTTCTCACATTTAATAGACATTTAGCCTGTAATTTAGAATTAAATGTTGAGGAAGGTGTCACTCTGGCAGAAAACTCTGAGCACAGACTGAGTAACAATCTGAAGACCATCACCAAGAGAGTCAACGCCCTAGAACGATTATTTTACTGTCCAGTCCTCTAAAGAAAAGTCAGAAACAAGTTGCAAGTCTATTTTAATTCACAAGCTACATATAATATTTTAAACGTCTATTTCAATTCATATTAGTCAGTAACAAGTGCAAATAAATCAGCTCCCCAGATTTTTTGCTTTTGGTTATTCCTGCCACAACAAGCTAATAATTAAGGAACGAACCACATAAACGTGTGTGTGTGTGTGTGTGTGTGTGTGTGTGTGTGTGTGTGTGTGTGTGTGTGTGTGTGTGTGTGAGAGAGAGAGAGAGAGAGAGAGAGAGAGAGAGAGGAAAAAAAGGTGAATCAGTAGCCAGAATTTCATAAAATCACAGAAATGTAGGGCTAGCAAGGACCTCTAGAAGTCATCAAGTCATATGCTCATTACAAGGTATATTTTATGTGATTTACCTGTATCTTCATGATTCTGCTACATCATTAGATTCATTGTCTGATTCAGCAGATTTTGACCTTTTGCATGGGAAGAGGTCAGCTAGGGGGGCTCGCAAGGCCAAGGCCCAATGAAAAGCTCCAGAGGGCTAGGACTGAAGGGGGGATGGGGAGTGCCTGCTTGAGGTAAACCCAAGCAGCAGGGGGGCAAGGCTGCCCTCACCTCCTGGAGTATGCACCAGGGGGTTCAACGGGTGGAGAGCCCCATGCGCCAAGCCAGCACCTGGGGAGGCAGGAGGCTCATTTTTTTTTAAATTAAAAAGATTAATTTTTTCCCCCAAATATTAAAGACTTAGGACTTCAACAGTGTACTGCTGTGTGAAAGCTTGTACCAAAAACAGATGACTTGATTTCGTCCACAATTTGTAAAAATCCCCCACATGACTGACAAACGCAAATGGACCTCAGAAAAAGCTCTCTTTGCTTTTAAGTACTTTATAACTTGTTTGTACTACAGCCATTCATTCATCTCCCAAAGATTTAGCAGTTTTGCAGTTTCATTCACGGTACAAGACTGAAGTTTATAACTTCATCTTGAAGATCCACAGATGGGAGATATTATATAAGCCCCCAGAATATTCCAGGCCTTATTCCCTGCAGACTGAGCAGGGACTACTAGGGGTCAATTAGGAGCACCTGAGGCCAATTAAAGGCCCAGCTAGAGTCCTGAGAAAAACCCCTGCTCCAGCCAGAAGGGGGAAAAAGGAAGGAGAGCTGGCAGTAATGTGGGAGGACTGTTGTGATCAACCAGAGGAACCAGACCAAGAGCCCCAAGAAAGGTACAAGAGAACAGAGGAGGGAATAGCCTAGGGGAAAGAAGTTCAGCTGTGAGAAGTATCAGCAGCATATAGCTGCTATTCACAGGGCCTGGCATAGAGGATGGGTCCGAGTCCCTTTCCCCTCCCCCCCTCACTGTGAACTACAGAGGCACCGACATCCAGAGACGGGTGATGCCCTGATCCACCACACAAGAGCAAAGCAGGGAACCAACCATAGCAGAGTGGGCAATTTGTCACTATCTATCTATCTATCTATCTATATATAAAACCAAAATATGTACACATTTATATAATATAAATACATATTTAAAATGTACATTATTCTGTAGAACAGCAGCTACAATTTCACCTAAAAGTTGATCGAGCAGATGGCTGCATCAGGAGTGGCAGAATTTATTGCTGTGATGCTGCCTTCATATTATAAATTGGGCAATAGGTGTTTAATCGTCTGTTGTGGGGAGCCCCACTCACATACCAGGGAGTCTTTGATTTTCCATTAAGTTCAGCATCTGCCATGGTTGGTTCAGATCTGGTTCAGAGTTGACCAAGATGTCTGTGGGAAGTCAAAAGTAGGAACCTTCTGCATGGGATCTGGAACAAAGTGCTTATTTTTTAAGTCTTGTTTAGCTCAATCTGTTTTCCAAGCCTCCTTCTGTTCATAGCCTGATTGCCTGAAGCTAAGTGAATATTCCCAGAAAGGTTTGCGGGACTTAAGGCGTTGCGGGGGGGCATTGTTGAGGTTTTGGTGGATAGGAAGACATCTGTTTTCCTGGATTCGCTGAACTTCACAGAGTGTAGCAGCCATTCAGCATATCAGTAGGGCAACAATGTTAGAACAGGGAGCCATAGTGTTGGACTTAAGTCGACCTGGAGTCGACATCACTGTGTGTGGCTGCATCTGCTCCATACTGGTGCACAATATTCACCTACCAAATATACAAGTGCCATTGCAGATGTTCACCACGCTGATGCCTATGCATCCCAGGTTGTACTTGTTAGTTTCTGAATTATGTTAGCTCTCTTTTTATCTTAACAGCTACCTTCTCAAGATGGTCACGGATGGTAAAGGTATGGCAGAGATATGATGAGGTGTAATCATGTTGCGCATTTTTACCACAGAGAGCTACTTTCAGTCTGTTTTTGGTACACCTATTATCAAGGTAGAATGCACTTGCTATTGTTTTTCCAGGGTTTGGTTTGAGCCTCCATTTCTGGAAGTATTGTTCCATAATTCGGAGGTCCTCAGTTAATGCTTTATATCATGGAAGCTTGGTGCTTGGATTGTCATAGCAAAATCATCCACATATCCAAATTTTCGTGATTTAGCTGGAGGCATGTCACTTTTGTAAATATTAAAAAGGGGTTGGTGCAAGTACAGAGCTTTGTGGTAGCCTGTTGTTTAGGGTACAGGATGAGCTGGTCTTACTACGCAGGTACACCTGGAGGCATCTATTCCTCAGCATAGTCCACACCAGCTGAAGCATTTGATAGCAAGGTATAATTTTTGCAAGTTTCAGCATCAGGCCCTTAATCCAGTGTCATATGCCGGTGACAGGTTGACAAATGCTGCACCAGTCTTTACTTTCTGATAGCCAGCCTTGCTGTGAGTTGAAAGCTACCCTAAAAGAATGTTACTTAGCTCTGAAAGTTTTCAAAAGTTAAAAAATGCAAGATTTATGGTCGCCTTTACAACATTAATTCTGCACACTTATGTATCCATTTTGTGCACTGAATGAGGCTGGGGTCCTGTGGAAAAAGACAGTATGTGATCCTGTAATTAAAGATTGTCACAATGCATACACACAAGGGCGTTAAACTGGGATTGCCTGGGCAATCATAACTCTGACACTTCCTAGCTTTTGAATGCTTAACTTTGCAACCTAAATTGCATTCTTTCAGCATGGATTTTTTGTGTGTAGTTTCCTAAGTTGTTTTGGGTTCTTTGTTTTAAAGGAAAAAGCTTAAAACTAATTACGTGCAACTGTAACAACCTCCCATCATGCATTATCAGCATGGTTTCAACCCTGAACCTTTAGCACTACAAACCTGCAACACTACAAACTCCAACTGCCACCACCTGATCAATTAAACAAACTACATCAGCTAGCCGCAGAAAAAAGCTTATCTCAGAGCGAAGATGGGCCACCAGCATTTGCCGATTTGGGGTAGGAGTCTCGCCAAACCTGGCTTTCTCTCTCTTGTCACATGTGGTGCCCCCAGAGGTATGTGACATTTGGGGGAATGGGCCACTGGGGCCATGTGCTAGCTCTGGGAGGTGGTTGTGAGGAGCTCAGCCTGGCTCTCTCTCTTCCCTTCAACCCTCCCTAGGGACTTAAGGGAGCTCCTACCCCAGGAGGAGGAATTGGTTGCTGGAGCCAGATAATGGGTGATTTAAGGGTTGAGAAAAAGAAGTCTGGCCTGGATTTCTCTTCCCACCCTCTTCATACAGAGTTCTTCCTTTGTGATGCCTCAGGAGGCCTGGGACCACCTGCCAGTTCTTGGATGATTGGATGGGGGAGCCAAGCCTATTTCTCTTCCCCTGCCCCCAACAAGATCATCTATAGCTGTTTTTGCAGTTTCCAAATGATCCCCGCAAAGTGTGTACTGCTGTGTGTGTGACCGCTTTGCCCAAACTTGGACTGCTCGGATTTTCCTGAGGAACAAAAGTAAGAGAAGGGAAATAGTGATTTTTTAACAGTTTATATCTCAGCAAAAAGCTGAATGGTAGAATTTTATAGGACAAAGAAGAGCTATTTCTGAAACCTGAGGGTATTTCCCTGCCAAATATTAAAGGCCTCTTGCACACTATGGAAGTCTGAGAGTTTCAAAGAAAGAGGTCACAGGAATCTTTTGCAATAGTAAATGATGGGAAACATAAATCATAGAAATATAGGCTTTGAGGGGACCTCATTTTATAGTTGTGCATTTGCTTTTTCTTTCCTAAGTGTAGTACTTTGCACTTGTTTATTGAATTTAATATTGTTGTTAATCTTGGTTTTGGACCAATTCTCCAATTTGTCAAGGTTGTTTTGAATTCTAATCCTGTCCTCCAGAGTTCCTACAACCCTCCCAACTTGGTGTCATCTGCAATTTTTATAAGCATACTCAACATTTCATTATCCAAGTTATTAATGAGAATATTGAATAGGACCAGATCCAGAACTGATCCCTGCACAACTCCTGAAGACTACATAGTGAACACATTTGTGCCATTTTGGACTAGCTGAAGGTAGAACCAATTCCAACATGAAGGGTCCCACGGAACATCCTTCTAGAAGCTTGCTCCTGTTCATACTGAGGGGCTTCAGCTTGACTGCCTCCGCTGATCTCAACAGCACAGCACAGCAGAGGGAAAGGCAATCTCCAAGATAACTAATTCTACCTTTTTACAGGTTAAACTAGTAAGATATGTTGAAGGACAACTGGTTATAGTCAATGGTTACAGGTTAAAGCCAGTACCTTGTACTTGAACCAGAAACCTACTAACAGCCAATGCAAATCCCAGAGCACTGATGTCATGTGCTTCCGGTATGAAACTTCACATAATAAGCAAATGGCCACATTCTGCACCAGCTACAATCTGGGCATCCAGGAGCAGCCCATGATCTAATTATGTGTCCGTAAATTGCGCATCTGTGTTACAAATGGTGGCTGCATTCCCTCAAAGTGATGCAAATTCATACACAAGAACATTACATTGTGTATTAGTTAAGTCTGGTTTACTTGTAATATACCTAAGTACAAAAAGCAAGGAAATACTAAGTCCAAAGCTGACTGCGAAGATTTACAAAGGGATCTCACAAAAACTGGGTGACAGGACAATAAAATGGCAGATGAAATTCAATAAATAAATTGATAAATGCAAAGTAAAGCACACTGGGAAACATAATCCCAACTATAGATATAAAAAGATGGGGTCTAAATTAGTTGTTACCACTCAAGAAAGAGATCCTGGAGTTATTGTGGATGGTTCTCTGAAAACATCCACTCAATGTGCAGCAGCAGTCAAAAAACCTAACAGAATGTTGGGACTCAATAGGAAAGAAACAGATAATGAGACAGAAAATATCATATTGCCTCATTATAAATCCATGGTACGCCCACATCTTGAATACTGCGTACAGATTTGGTCGCCCCAGCTCAAAAAAGGTATATTGGAATTGGAAAAGGTGCAGAAAAGGGCAACTAAAATATTAGGGGTATGAAAAAGCTTCCATATTAGATGAGATTAATAAGACTGGGGCTTATTATAGATGACTAAGGGGGGGGATACAAGAGAGGTCTATAAAATCATGACTGGTGTGGAGAAAGTAAATAAGGAAGTGTTATTTACTCCTTCTCATAACACAAAACCTAGGGGTCACCAAATGAAATTAATAGATGTAGTAGAAAGGAAAAGCCTGAGACATGAGGCCTATCTTAATAGGCCAGATATGAAGCCTGAGGCCTTGCAAAACAGGCCTGTAGGCTGGGGAATTTGCCAGCAGGGGCGTCAAGGCCCTTTCTCGGGCCCAGGGTCTGAGGAAGGCAACATCATCTTGCTCCAAGGGGAAAGTTAGCAGGTTGCAAGAGTCTTTAGCTCCTGGCCCCTGGGCAGGGCGGGGCCAGCAAGGAGTCTATAGACACAATACTTGGTATCCTTTGCAGCTGCAAGCCCCGAGGAGACAAGCACTCCTTGGATGGCTAGGGGAGGGGGAAGAGGGATGTGGGTTCAGATTCCCCAGGATAGATGGCCAGAGGGAGTCCCACTAGTCCCTCATCATCGGCTAGCGGCACGTCTGGGAATTCCTCGGGGCCATCAGTGGATGGCAGCTCCTCCAGCACACAGGGTTCAGGCGATGGGCAGCTCCTCTAGGTCATGGCTGGCCTCAGACGGTCCCTCCCAGTCAGTGGTCTCTGGTGGCCGCGGCAGGCCCCTGAGGTTCCGGTCAGTGGCGGGCTTGTGCTGCACAGCCGCGGGCCTGGGTCAGACCCAGACCACAGTCTCGGGGAAGGAGCATCCTTTTCTGGCAGCAGCTTCACCCCGCCATTGAGCTGCTGGGCCGGCCTTTTCTATTTCCCCTTCCTGTCTTGGCCCCGACCTTCTGCTCCCAGGGTCCGTGGTCTGCAGTGTCCTGATCTGCCCAGCAGGGGTGTTGCAGTCCTTCCTCAGGCCCAGGCTCCAGGGTAGGCCACAGTGCCTTGCTACAAGGCCAAATATGAGACTTGAGATAAAGTAATGGTCAAGTCTATTATAAAGCAAAGTTAGCAAAAGTTATGCTATGAATGCTGTCAAGCTCACAATAGCTAGCAAGAACAGAGCTCGTATAACACACACACATTCCAAAGACGTGCTAGCACAAGCACATTGTAGAAAGGTACCAGGACGGTCTAATAGCCCAGAGATAACGAGGGCTTACTGACCCCTCCACATGACACAATAATGGATAAAAATGTCTTGTTAATATGATGAATAGAGATGTTTTGACCAAACCATCTATTTGGTACAAGGTAAAGGGTGGTATCAGACCATGCCAAAGGGTGGTACCGTGCCACATCAGGGAATGGCAACTACACACATCAAAGACACAATACGCAACTTGTTTGCATCAATGTATAAAAGAGGTGCATAGATGAAGCATCTTTGTCTGTCTGACTGAGGAATGGAAAGTCCCACTGGTTGCGGAGTTAGTACCAATGTCAGGGGCATATAATATTAAGTGTACTTGCAGCACACATAGGGTACATTCTGCTGTGCTTGTCTGACAACAAACCTGGCTGGGTGCCTTCATTGCTGAAAGGATCTGTGGTCTTATTAAATAATTCAATTTGGAACGGTGTCTCGGTTACTTGCACAGAGCTGGGACAGCATATACGCTGGGAGAACACATACGCAGCTAACAACTGAAAACAATGCACAGTCAACCTCTGGAACTCTTTGCCAGGCCAAGACTATAACAGAGTTCAGAAAAGAACTAGGTAAATTAATGGAGCCTACGTCCATCAATAGCTATTAGCCAGGATCGGCAAGGATTGCTGTTTGCCAGAAGCTGGGAATGGCTGTCAGGATGGATCACCTGAAGGAAATGAGAGGTGAAGCCATTTAATAGTATTTACCCTGTGCTCCTCCGCTTACAACAAGGGGCCTAATTCTCCATTGCCCACACAAGGTGCAGAGTATTTACACCGGCACAATATGAGGGTAAACTGTGACCATTCCTATTTAGGAGGATCTTACACCCATTTTGCACTGATGTAAATGGCAACACAAGGTGAAAACGTGATGGAGAATCAGGCTCACAGACTTCACGGCTAGCACAGTCACCATACACCACTACCATAATTCCCAGGGGCTGATCAGCTTTCCAGCACCACCTACCCCTCCACACACACACCCCGCCCAAGACAGAGTTACAGTTGTGATGTGTGGTCTGTGGTATATATGGCAGTTTCCTTCTTCTGCCAGGTTATTTAATTTGGGGGTAAAAATTCTTTCGTAAAATTTCACTTGCATTAAGTTTTTTTGTAAAAGACCCATAAGCACACTTATTCTGTTTATTTTAAATACCATAAAATAAATGCCCTTCCTTCATATATCTCATTGTGAGTCTCATACAAAAAAATCCATTGCTCAACCACAAAAAAAAGGCAGTCTTTACTAGAAACACGACTGATGATGAGATAAGAGGGTGCCCCACAGCAGATGGAATGCAAGACAGGATTTCCAGTTTAACTGATTACATATTAGAAACAGTTTTCATTTAGTAATGTACAGTCAACTAGAACAATAAAGCAATCTGTAGCATAAGGAGAAAATAAAATTTTGACCACTGTTGTGTGTGGGAGGGTGGCCTGCTGAATTAATCATGCAAGAGAAGCAACTACACACACAAATAAAAACAGCTTTAAAAAACCTTGATAGGACTGAGCATCTCAACCACCTGCAATCTACCAAATGCTCATCAGCTTGAGCCCTTTATACATTGTATCAATGTTTTCCTTAGCGTACCGACAGTACCATACATCACCATGAAAATTTGCGTTCGCTGAATACATTTTTTTTAATACGTATGTCCCACATAAAATACAAAGCCCAAAAAGAAATTCTGACACATCCATGTGCCATATGGACTGGCTGCCCCAACTGTGAGACTCTCATGGAAATTCTATTTTATTTGTTTTCCGATTGATTTTATTATGTTTAACTGCATACTAAATCATTTCTGAGGTTGACAAGCTCCTGGAAAATTGATATAAGCTGTCTAAATCTGCCTCAGGGAAGGAATAAAACCAAAACAAATGGCTTCTTTTAAATTCTTGATTTGCATCATCACAGCCAGGAGTGCAAGTACCATCTTGCTTGGCCAAAGCATTTCTCTCTTCTTTATAACTTCTGAAGCATGGGAAATGTTTAGAAGTTCTTCTTGTGGCTCTTCGTACTAAAGGAAGGAGAATGCAAATTTCAACAATCTTTGACTGAGGAAGGAGGCTGACGGTAGATTGGCAGCTAAGATCAATCAATGAGTTGGAGTTTCATGTGGGAAAGGTGAAAGAGTCTTGGAATCTACAACTCCTGGCCAAGAGGTAAGAGATTTAGTGAGCCCTGAAGTATATTATTTAACCCTCCCCTTCAAAGACTGTATAGTGCAGCTTTTAAGTAAAATCAATGAGCAAGGAAAGTTTAAAGGCTGGAAACCCTGTATAACAGTCATCATCAGAGATGGTGGGATTTTATCTCACTGCTTGGATCTCACTGTGAAAGAGCACCTGATTTTTATTGAAAAATGAAAACAAAAACACAGTGACAGAATTCTTCCTTGGATCACAAAGAAAGTGGAAAAGTCATCACACTCTGCTGTCAGAAACCTGAAAGTCACAAAGTTTAAGAAGGAAATTGATTTTGAGGATAATTGTAAAATCCTATTTCCAGACGTTAAGCCAAGAAGAAAAGCAAGGGGTGAAATCCTTATTCTTGTTAGGCGGGTCTTTACGGAGGCTGAAAGTCTTTTCTTTGCCGCAATACAAAGAGAAAGATTTTTTAGGGTGATGTAGGAAAACAGAATCTGGATAAAATAAAGAAAAACCACTCAAGCTGAATCAGAGAACAAGAAAGCATAAACATTAGTCGACTTTGATGTTTTTGTTTGTTTGCTAACATGGATTGGGTGATTTTATTTGTTGTGATAATGGAATAGCATCAGAAGTGGCTTGTTTCTATCTATGCTGTGCTCATCAATGGTGTGTATTAGCATCTGACCAAAACTCCAGTGGGGAGATCTAAACATAGATTGTTTCCCCTTTCCCCCTCCCTTTAAATGAACAAATAGAGGGCACTGACTAGTATTAAAGAGTTGGTCCTAATGACAAATGCTGAATGCTCTGACGATGATTTTCAGGACCTTGAACTTTATCCAATATTCAATAGGTTGGAGCACTCCTTGACCTGCAAGCCCTCATCAGCCTGTGTGATCAGCGCTTAAAGGTGGAAAGTGTTTTTAGCAGCTGTAGCAATTTGGATATGTAACATGAATGGGAATGCCAAGCAGGTCCCCAGGCTGCGAACTGTTTTGTCAATGAAGAAGAAGGGTGTGGGACATGTGACTGCCCTTGAGAATGATAATACAGTGTTGAATAGCCATCTAAGGCTTACCTTTTTCTCACTGTTTTCCCTGGATTCATGGACTCTGTGGTCAGATCACAGATCCGTGGTGATCTTCTTCAGACACCAGGTTCGTTTATGAATCATATTACTTGCAGATAATGTGCAGGAGGTGTACTGCTGAGAGGCAGTTTGCTGCTGCACTTCTGGCCATAATGTCTCATAGTTGCTCTTGGTGGTTTGATTCAAATGTGCAATGAGAGGACGTAGAGATTGAGTCTTGTGGGAGTCCACAGGTTTCCCACCCCAGTCTTCTGCATTCAGAGGACTGGAACAAACTTAGTGGGCTGCTGCTTGCTAGGTATTGTGGGCAATCCAAGCGTATCTCACTGACAGATGCAGAGGGGTGTGCAAGAAATGCATTTTGGGTTTTGAAAAGATTATTAAAATAAGTCAGAGACGGGTAATTATAGAAAAAATTTAAACTACTAAAGAGGTTCAGGATTAGGACAATGAAATTGGTGTAAATGTACATGAATGAAAAAAAATTACCATGAGATGTTACATATGGGCATCAATGGCTGTTGATTACATTGTAGCACAGTATTCGATAAATCAAAGTGTTCATAATTAAAAACTGTATTAATACAAATGTATTGCAGAAATTGCATTAATACATAATGCAAATGTATGCAGGGAGATGCACATGCACATGCATTGGAGTGCTTAGCTGTGCCACTGTCTTACCATAGAATTTTTGAGGGGATAATAGGGTTGGAAGTGTTGGTTGGTTGTAATGCTGGAGGTTTCATCACACGTGATCTTTAATTAAAGATTAATCTTTCATTCCTGGAGACTCCACGGCAATCCTGGAGAGTTGGCAACCCTATTTCTCTGATAAGGCTCTGGCCACAGTGCATTTCTCATCTCCACACGGGATCACTCTAATTCACCATATCTGAAGTTCTGAAGCAATGCATAGGTTGCAGCTGGTACAGAATTCAGTGGACAGCATATTACACCAGTGCTCTGCACTGGGTCCTAGTCTGCTTCCATTGCCGGTTCAAGGGCTTAGACCTGATTTTCCAGGCTACCCTGATTTTCAGGATCCATCAAGACAGCTGTGCTTGTCTCACAGCTCACACAGCTGCACAACGGACGAGACCTGTAGAAGTCAGAGGTAAAACATTCTCATTTGAGAGGTTCAACTGTGGAATGAGCTTCCTGCTGAGGTCCAATTAATTTAAAGTCTGACCATCTTCAGCACATGTTGCAAGATCTTTCTCTAAGAGAAATCTTTCCCCCGTAATCAAAATGAAGGCAGGGAAAGAAAAAGAGGTGAAAGAATAAAATTCCAAAGCTGTTGAGCCCAACTCTTGTTTAGAACCTTCTGTTGCAGAGGAAAAAGATGAATGCTCCCCAGGAGGTCCACTTGGGACATGACCAGGCAAAACTAATTTACCAGCGAAGTGCTTACCTACTACAGGGATTAGTTCTATATAAAATTCTGACTTAAATAGATCTCCAGATACAGATAGAAGCAAATAGTAAAGTTTGTCAGTGTTTGAAAGGGTTAATTTTAGGCCAAACAAATATTTTCTTCTGCTTTGAGCTAGTGAGTTTGTGGGGTTTTTTCCCCCATTTTTTGGTGCATTTATCCTATCAACAACCAATCTATCAACAATGATATAATCACCAGACAGTGTCCTGTAAAGCACTTTCAGCAAAAGTATTATATGAACAGGTCAAAGGCTTGAAGAAGCCTGCATTTTGACCAGGGCTCTGATTTGGACAGAGAAAACGTAATAAGACTCTTAAAATAACACTGACCCCTTCTCCCACCTAACAATGATTTCAGAATCCCAAAAGTACTCTCTGTACGGCCACAGAAGTTGTTTTTTAGTTTTGGAAGTTAATACAGCACAGATCTGGGAGGTTAAATGATGCCACATTCTCTTAACTAGTTTGTAATCTCTGTGCCAACAGCTGTTTGGACATTTGTGGTTAGGAATCTTGCCATTTACAAAGATGTTTGATGTTCATTACATGACTGTTGCCCATTCACATTTGTGATCATCTGTTAAGATGGGAGTTTTGCCCACTTACAAGCTTACAGGACCACTTCAAAGGGAGAGGTATCCAAGACGGACTTGTATGGAAAGACTACATAACACAAGTGCCATCTCAATATATCCTTTTCCTCCACTAGCACGAAGAACTTGAGCATAACATATCTTTTAACTCTTGGTGATAGCTATTCACATTTGTAGTTTGAACTTAAAAATACTTTGGTGGAGGAAAAATGTCAGACCCTTACAACTTGCAATACTATGTTCTGTATTACATTAATACATTGTTTGTTACATCCTGTAATACATTACATTACATTCTGTAATACATTCTGCGTAACAGAAATCCAGAAAATCTTCACAGGCAGCTTGCAATATCAAAAGATATATAACAGAGGAGTATAGACTTGGCTTTGTGGATATTATTTGTGAAGGCGAATCAGTAGAGAAGAAAAGGCACCAATTCAAGATCAGGCATAAAGGAGGGAACTTGATAGACCTAAAAAGGTGAATGCCTAACTCAAAGGGGTGTGAGATGGATTAGCCAGTAAAACTGTCCATGTTATTTGCTCAAGAGGAGGGTCAAGATATGTAAGCTGTGAAATGGAGGGATTTGGGGCTGAGTAGGAAAACTAGGAGTTTACATGTATGATGAATGATATGATTGTGTATTTGGTTTGCGTTGATGGCATATGTAGTCTAGCAATCTCAATCCAAAGTTAACATGCATTTATGTGGGGGTATGCACATGTATGTACACACATCCACAAAAAACCAGTGGAGATGGTATCTGTGACAAGTTTATCACATAACTGCAGTTTATCACACACCTCTGACCAACTTAGTGAGCTCAGGTAACTCATCTTCTTGGGACTTGTTCAGGAATTGTTCCTTCAAGGAGTCTCAGTCTTTCTTTCCCCAATGAAGTCAACCTATCCGAGAAAGTTTTTATCCTTCTTCCCACAAGACATGGACTCTACCACCCTTGGGACACCACCATGAGACCCTGGACCAGTAACAGCTTTTCCGTAGATAAAAACATTACAACCGTAATTCTGTTATCTCATGGCCCTGCATGCCAATTTGAGATGATCTGCATGGCCTCTGAGCCGTGTGGCATTGCATACCCAAGTTAATAAACTTTTTTGTTTTTTCATGCCACACCACATTAAGGTTTCTCTGTTCTCCCCTGCTTGCACACATCCACAGACAAGTTCTGCCTTGTAGACAGCCCATTTTCCCTCTGAATGGATCAACAAATATTTATCAAGTCATTTTTTAATATTGGCACACACTGCACTCTACAGTGGAAAACAGTCATTTAGAAATATACAAGGGTTATGTTAGCCCAATCTTGCAAAATTATTTTCCCCATGTGCACATAGTAAGTAATGGTTTTGCGGCAAGTTAAATTGTGTTTGTTTTCTAGTCATGACAAGAGTGGGTAAATATAAAGTGCCTCAACTGGTAAACTGTCATGAATATTTTCCCAGATTGATTAGAAATATAATTAAAAAATCACATCATGTACATGTGCATATACACAGATGCTTTGCATCTTCAAATGAATCCACTGCGATATGAATTAAATTTAATTCATTTTCTCTAGCCTTCAAACAAGATGGCACTTACAAAAACAGATAAAAATTTCTGCATTTAATTAAATATCTAGTTTTACGAAGTTTTATCTGATAAAGTATGGGAATTGAGCAAGAAATTTCTAGGGGAGAAGCCCTAGCGATCTGACAGTATTAGACTGTATTCAGTGCTCCATCCATGAGACATTTTCAGAGAACAACTAATATTTAAGTAACAAACTTGCACTGAACTATATAGCTATTTTTTTTAACTCTTTTTCTCCTGATAAGAGTAGTATACATCCATAAATTTTTAGGGTTAATTTTGCTCAATTCCATAAATAGCATTCTTTCTAAAAGTGAGTCACAGTGATCTTTGTCTTGCTTGGGAAGTCATTTCAGACAGCATCATATTAGATTTTACTGAATTTGGTGCCGATCACTAGTACTTTGGAAATTCTCTTTAGCGACTTTTGTAGCATTTAGATCAATAATTTATTGCCTTGTATAAATTACAAAGAACTCACCTGTCCTCTTTTTCAATGGGTGTGTGTTGTGGGGGTTGTTTGGTTGTTGTTTTTCTTTAAACTAATTTTATGTTTTCAGGTGCAAGTTTCCATTCATTGTGAGAGAGTGAGGGACCAGTAAAACCAGATCCTTTATTAAATCGACAGTGCTGACAGCCCCAAAGTTAGTTTTTTCACACCATCCTGCTAATCATGACCTCAACCTTAATCTGAAGAACTATCCTACATATGAAGAGTAGGAGGTAATTTATACCTCCCTTCCTGTGGAACAGATTGCTTTGGCAGTCATCCCAGTTCATTTAGGAGTCCATTTCCATCAAACAAAACTGTTTGCAATGTGCTCTGTACTACTTAAATCCAACTCATGATGACTTACTTCAGCCAGAAAATCAAAATGGGATGGGGAAGAGAGTACAGATTAAATGAATGGCTCATTGATTACCCTCCTGCATCATGGTTCTCAAGCTCTAACCTCATTAAGATCACTTGATATCAGACAACTAGAGAGTTTATCATTGTCACTTAGTTTTTATGATGTATTTTTCCTGAGTAGACATTTCAAGGAACAACGTACCAAGGGTTGTGGTGGATTCTCCGTCCTTGACAATTTTTAAATCAAGACCGGGTGTTTTTCTGAAACATAAACTAAGAATTATTTTGGGGAAGTTCTACAGCCTTGGAATCTATGACCGACTTGATCCTACCAGGTTCTGAACACTTCTATGAAGTACTGAGCACCTTCTTGTCCCATAGCTTCTGCTGAAAATATTATCTGAAGCTTCGGCTAGTGAAAAAACCAATTACAATAAGGTGACATGATGTTCTGACAAGTGCATCCTCAGAGTTATCCTTCCTAAAGCGGAATATTGTTGGTGCACAAACAGTGGTTGTTGGGAAGAGACAGGGATTGCCAAGGGATTGTGCAAAGTTTAGGTAATCAGTACACTGAAAAAAGTGGGCCAGAAAGCTTTTTTTATTATGTACAGATACAGAAAAAAGTAAACCAGATCTTTTTGCAACTTTTTGAGCAAATTTCCATAAAACAGTAGAGATACCTGACAGTATTAATTGATACGATAATTGCCCGAGCAATACCCAAAAAATTTACACTGTAGCACAAATAAAAGTAGCAAATTTCTGATCCAATTAACATTATGTCCAGATTTTAGTATTTTGTGTTGCTTTTCTTCCTTGGTCTAATCTTGAAGTGATTTCAACACCAGAGGGCATTTTTAAGCTTCTATTTTAGCTACTATCAAGGTCCACTTTTAAGCCCTCCTTAAGAAAACACCATGAAAACAGGCCACTCAAGTGGCCGTTTTTCAGTATGAAACAGCATGGATGAATCTGCTAGCTGCATGGACCAAAGGTGACTTGAGAGAGCAAATCTTGCACACAAAAAAAAACAGGTAAGAGATCTGCCTGGCAGCACATTGAGATACTGCTTATTCTGCAAAAAAAAAAAAAAAAAAAAAAGGCTTTCAGCCTAATAAGAGGGTGATAAACCACTTCAGAGGTGGTGTTAAAGTGACTGTTAATGGGAGGGAACTTAGAGACTTCTGGAAATGTTTCAAGAATTAAAAAGTGAGACTAAAGAAATAAAAAATTGGGTTACTTCCTTCATTTCCATTTTACTCAGTAAATGCTTGAACTGCAACCATTAGAACCTGGGTCACAACACTTAACGGTTTAAAAAGAAATAAAAGTCTTATCAGTGGTGAAAAACTCATAAAACACGAATAAGGTCCAATGTTATCCTTGATCGAGGGATATCAATATTGAGCACTTTAACTTCCACTCTTTCTCCAGGGCCCAACCCGAGACTTCTTCTCTTCTTGGCTTTAGAAAGTTTTGTTTCTGTTATGCTCCTAATTGGAATCAACCCTGATTTACCAACACCAATATCAACAAAAACTCCAAAGAGAGTAGCATTCTCTACTTTTCCAGTCAGAATAGTGCCAATGCTCAAGTCTTCAAGACAAACTATGCTTCTCTTGAAATCAGGTTTATCAAAATCTGTCATAAAAAACAAGAGATGAAAATCAAGCCTCTGAAATAAGATACTGGCAAGACGATAGTATAATTAGACTTGTGCTGTGGAACAGCCTCCTACTTTCAGAAAACACCTTAACATAGCTCCAGGATTTCCAATGCAGGCTCATTTGGCTTTCATATGAGCACCACTTCTACCAATCAACTGATTTTTTTTTCCATTTTGTTAGTTCCTTGGCAGATCCTGCATCACAGATTATAGTATATGGAGAACTAGGCATAGTGAAATGTATGGTAAGAGACTACCCCAAGGGACCAACAAAAATTGGTTGCCTGATAGGGTTTTTAATTAATGGCTATGCAAACAGAGTACCGAAAACCACATAAGCATTTGCTTGGGAGAAGGGTTGTCTCTTTCAGGTGGTCCTTAGTACAGATTTTTAATCATACACATGGTTATATTTCAGTGCACCTAAATGTACTTAGTAAAGTGAATATTCAATTAAGGTAGTCTGGTGATACCACTAAGCAAAAGGAAAGCCACTCAAATGGCTTATTCATATCACCATATCTCAAAGATGGCCTTATATGCTCTCTACTGGTTTAGCCCAGTTTGACACCAGTGTAATTCTACTAAACTTCATGGGAGTTGCACCTCATTTTCAATGATGAGAGTGGAGAATCAGACCCATGTACTTCCAAATGCACCAGGTTGACATATTCAAGTTCATATAGTACAGTATGTGGAAATGGATTCACCAAAGCCTCTTTCCTTTTGCACCACCCTTGATACCTGCCCTTCCGCCCTTCCTTACAGCTGTCTTTCCTCTTCCTGATGCACTGAGCTGCTCAGCTTAGCACAGATAATATACTCAATTTACCAGTGAGAGATTCTAAACTCCTACCTGAGAACATGAAAGTTAGACTGGGATTTTAATTTTTTTTCCTTTTTGTCTTTTAAAAAATAAAACACAAGTCAAGGGCCTAAAGCCAAAGCTCACTGAATGGGAGTTGCTGCGACTGCAGTGCCCTTTGGATTAGGCCCTAAGATATTATCCAGACTGGTGACGGCAGCAGTAGTCTCTGCATGACAACGAAGTTTCCACTGAAGGAATGCACCTAATTACCTGACTCCAAATAACGCCAATTACTTGACTCAGTTAATTCTTTTGTAATATTACACAGTGCGGAGGCTTTTCAGTGTAAAAAGAAACTACCTAGCTGCACAGGACTCTGGCAGGGATGAGACTAGGGCCATGTCTACACTTTCACTTGTGCTGGCTTACGTTGCTCAGGGCTGTGAAAAAAAATCAACCCCCCTGGGCAACATCAATTTTGCTGGTGTAAGTGGCAGCGTGCACAGCGCTATGTTGGCGGGACAGCTTCTCCCACTGACGTACCTACCGCCGCTCATTGAGTTGGTTTTATTATGTCAACGGGATGAGCCATTTTATAGCGGTGCAGCTGCATCAGTACTGCTGTGCCACTGTAAACTCACTAGGGTAGACATGCCACTACACTACATGAGAGTTACTTGCCCAGTCATTTAATTTCTGTTCTAAGTTGTGCAATACTCTGAGATTTACTCCCTGAGGAGTATCTTGGTTACAAGAACATTTTAAAATAAATATTTTAAAATCATCTTTCTAGCTCCCGCCCTCAGAGTTTTTCCTGTCCTATTAAACTCACTGAGGATCTCTAAGCAGCCAACAAGAGTCTTTCAATTCAAACTGAGGAGAGCACTTAGGAAAATTAAAGGAAAAGAAATAAGATATAACAAATGGAAGAAAGGGGAAGTTAATAGTAATGAACATAAATTAGAAGCCTGGAATTTTTTTAAATCGATTAAGGAAGCAACAAGAGAAAAGGAGAAATCTATGGCCAGCAGAGGTGAGGAAGATAAGAAGGAGTTTTTTAATGTATATTAGGCACAAAAAGAATCCCGACAATGTTACTGGTCCAACACTAAATGGAAATGGCAGGGTTATCAATAATAATGCAGAAAAGGCAAAAGTGTTCAATAAATATTTCTGTTCTGTTTGGGGAAAAATAGATGATGTAGTCATATCATTTAATAATCTTTCCATTCCCATAGCCTCTCAGGAGAATGTTAATCAGCAGCTACTAAAATTAGACATTTTTAAATGAGCAGGTCCAGAGACCTTTCATCTGAACATTTTAAAAGAGCTGGCTGAGGAGCTTCCTGGACCATCAATGTTTATTTTTAATAAGCCTTGGAATACTGGGAAAGTTATAGAAGACTGGAAGAAAGCTAGAGCGCCAGTATTTAAAAAGGGTAAACGACGTGATCTGGGTAATTATAGGCCTGTCAGTCTGACATTGATCCCAAGCAAGATAATGGAGAGGCTGATTGGGAACTTGATTAATCAAGAAGTAAAGGAGGGTGATGAAGTTAACACAAATCAACATATGTAAAATAGACCAGGTCAAATTAATGTGATCTTTTCTGATGAGATTAAAAGTTTGGTTGATAAAGGCTGCTGATGTAACATACTTAAACTTCTATAATTTCTACAAGGCAACAGACTTGGTACCACACGACATTTTTATTTAAAAAACCAGAAAGATATAAAATTAAAATGGCACACATTAAATGGATTAAAAGATGGTTAACTGATAGATCTCAAAATGTAACTGTAAACGGGCAATCATCAATGAATAGGTGCATTTTTAGTGGAACCCTGCAGGGATTGATTGTTGACCCTATGCTATTTAACATTTTTATTAATGACCTGGAAGAAAAAAAAATCACCACAGATAAAGTTTGGAGATGACACAAAAATTTAAAGAGTGGTAAATAGTGAGGAAGGGAGGTCACTGACAGAGAAATCTGGACTGATTGGTAAACTGGCACAAGCAATCCAGCTTTTAATATGGCTAAATGTAAATGTAAATCTAGGAACAAATAAGATAAGACATACTTACAAAACAAGGAACTCTATTCTGCGAAGCAGTGACTGAAAAATATTTGGGGGTCAAAATGGATAATCAACAGAACATGAACTCCTAGTGCGATGCTGTGGCCAAAAAGGCTAATCAATCCTTGGATGCATAATCAGGGGAATCTCGAATAGAAGTAGAGAGGCTATTTCACCTCAATAGTTGGCACTGGTGTGACCACTGCTGGAATGTTGCAGCCGCCACACAACTTGGAAAGGGTATTGATAAATTGGAGAGGGAAAGCCATGTGAATGATTAAAGGACTAGAAAACATGTCATAGTGAAACACTCAAGAAGCTCAATATATTTAGCTTACCAAAGAGAAGGCTAAGGGGTGACTTGATCACAGTCTATAAGTACCTACATGGGGAACAAATATTTAATAATGGGCTTTTCAAATTAGCAGAGAAAGGCTTAATATGATCCAATGGTTGGAAGTTGAAGCTGGACAAATTCTGACTGGAAATAATAACCCATAATAAGCCACCAGGCGGTATTCATCCAAGAGTCCTGAAGTAACTCAAATGTGAAATTGCGGAAGAGCTAACTGTAGTATGTAACCTATCGTTTAAATCAACCACTGTACCAGATGACTGTCAGATGGCGAACATAAAGCTGATTTTAAAAAAAGTCTCCAGACCCAACTCTGGCAATTAAAGACCACTAAACCTAACTTCAGTACCAGGCAAACTGGTTGAAACTGTAGTCAAGAACAGAATTATCAGACACATAGCTGAACGTGACATTTTGGGGAAGAGTGAACATGGCTTTTCAAAAGGGAAATCATGCCTAGCTAATGTATTAGATTATTCTTTGAGGGGGTCAACAAACATGTGGAACAAGGCTGATCCAGTAGAAATAGTGTGCTTAGACTATCCAAACACCTTTGACAAGCTCTCTCACTAAGGGCTCTTAAGCAAAGTAATCAGTCATGGGAAAAGAGAGAAAGTCCTTTCATGGATCAATTACTGCTTAAAAGATAGGAAACAAGGATATGAATAAATGGTTAGTTTTTACAATGGAGAGAGTTAAAGAATGGGGTTCCTCAAGGATCTGTACCAGGACTAGTTCTGTTCAACATATTCATAAATAATATGGAACAAGGGCTAAACAGTGAGCTGGCAAAGTTTGCAAATGATACTAAATTACTCAAAATACTCCAGTCCAAAGCTGACTGCAAAGAGTTACAAAGGGATCTCACAAAACT
>ML675614.1:28660666-29055199 GCA_007922155.1 Mesoclemmys tuberculata | reverse complement strand
CAGTCCAAAGCTGACTGCAAAGAGTTACAAAGGGATCTCACAAAACTGGGTAACTGGGCACCAAACAGTAGATGAAATTCAATGTTAAAATACAAAGTAATGCACATTGGAAAACATAATCCCAAGTACACATACAAAACATTGGGATCTAAATTAGCTGTTACCACTCAGGAAAGAGATGTTGGAACCATCATGAATAGTTCTCTAAAAACATCTGCTCAACGTGCAGTGACAACCAATAAAGCTAAGAGAATGCTAAGAGCCATTAGGAAAGGGATAGATAATAAGACAGAAAATATCATAATGCTACTATATAAATTCATATTACACGCACACTTGAATACTGAATGCAGTTCTGGTCTCCTCATCTCAAAAAAAGATACATTAGAACTGAGAAAAGTACAGAGAAGGGTAACAAAAATGATCATGGGAATGGAACAGCTTCCATGTGACGAGAGATTAAAAAGACTGGGACTGTTCAGGTTAGAAAAGAGACATAATATATGGGATATAAGAGGTCTGTAAAATCATGAAGATGTGTGGAGAACGTAAATAGAGAAGTGTTATATACCCTTCACATAACACAAGAACCAAGGGTCACCCACTGAAATCAATAGGCAGCAGGTTTCAAACAAAGGAAGTACTTTTCCACACAATGCACAGTCAACCTGAGGAATTCGTTGCCAGGGATGATGTTGTGAAGGCCAAAAGAATAACTGGGTTTAAAAAAGAATGAGATAAGTTCATGGAGGATAGGTCTATCAATGGCTATTAGCTCAGATGATCAGGGATGCAATTCTCTGCTTCCCATGTGTCCCTAAATATCTGACTGCCAGAAGCTGGTACTGGACAACAGGGATCATTCGATAAATAGCCCTGTTCTGCTCATTCCTTCTGAAGCACCTGGCACCTGCTACTGTTAGAAGACAGGATACCAGGCTTGACAAACCATTAATCTGACCTAGTATGGCCGTTCTTAAGATGAAAATTTTTAAGAGAGAGAGCAATAACTGTTGTTTATTATTACTTCCTTGTATTTTTGTTGCCTATCTTTATCTCTTGCAGATGTGAGAGGACAGACTATATCTAGCGGTAAGGTTCATTAAATACCACCACCTCCAGATATATCGTATCCTCTCCTACACCTTCCTCACTCTCCCTCACACCAAATTGTTTTGCCCTGCTGTGAAGATTTAACCAGTAATGGGGTCATGAGCCATGTACTCCAGTTAAACTTTTCTCCGGGGACTGTGTGACCCAAACTTCTAATAAATCAGAATTTTACATTCCTATTCTATAGATCTTTATTACTATTGTTTTTAGTCTAGTCTCATGCTTCTCCCACGATGATAGCCAACAGTAGATTTAATCAGTATAGAGTCAACATATTACAACTGTCTTATCTGTTAAAAGCCATGCAGCCCACCTTCCTATAGCTCAAAAGGTCATGATTTAAGACAGGATTCACACTCCTTAATTACCGAGCCAGCAAATACTATCCGACTCACTGAGTACTAGAATACATTCTTCTCCATTAGACAGGATAAAGGGAGGGAGTCAGCTGACCTACACATCCACTAAATCTACTGCTAGCTTAGAAGAAAACTTGCAGTTTAAAAAATGGAATCCAGAACATTCTAAATTTCACACTACAACAAAACTACCTTCATAGAGCACGGCATTCAGTTTTTACCTGTTCGGAAGTCAAAGCCTTCGGGTTGAGTCAGACCATCAATGATTATTTGCAGTGTATGTACTGTTGTAGTTAGTCTTTTTGCTGCTCCTTCTATTCCTTCTTTTTGAATTACAGCATTTACTTTTTGTTGCATATCAGGTTTTCCTATGTCATTTGGGTTTCCTCCTATGTATGTTAAAAACCTTGAAAGTTAAAAGAAAAAAGACAATAAACTATAAGATCAGTAGAGATATTTGTATAGGAGGACAAAATCTTGCCAAGTTTAAAGTTCAAGCTATTTTTGAGCTCTTACATGCACAAAAACATCTTGTTTTTAAAAAATAACAGTAAGAAAAACATATTTATTTCATTTTTGCATAACCCAAACATTCTGCACTTTTTAATTCACCTTTGGGCTAAGACCAAGCATGTAAAGTTTGAGTCTAAAATAACTTTCTAAAGGACATGAATGACTGAATACAAGATTCAGAATAGAAACCACTTCTCTGGCTTAACTTTAGGACTTGCTATCCATGAATCCTATTATTTCCAAAATGGTTTCCTATATTCATGATAATTCACTTTATCTCAAAATTAATTAATTAAATCTTGACAGAAAGAGAGACGTCTTACCCCAAAAATTCCCTCAAAATGTGAAAATTTCAATTTGTAATTCTTTTCACGTGTCTTTTAATTAATTTAATTAAAATGAAAACACAGTGAAGATAATATAACATTTGTGAATCTTAAAGAAGTACAAAGACTCTTTTCTTGTTCTGAATTTCATAATTTAAAGAAGAGGATGAAAAAGCTTTGCAAAATAATCTGTTGCCTATCAGCTGCATATAAAAGTTGGGCAATTATAATTAAGTTGTCAGATACTAACAGAATAAAGTCACACAATTATCATGATTTAACTGATGTATTTTCTAGCCCACCAAATCAAGAAATTGCATATGCTGTCTTAATTATCTAAGGTTAAAAGTAAATGCATTATATTAAATAATAAAGATACACACACCCTGACCATAGTTCTTGGATTTTGAATTCTACAGTAGAGCAATACACAATGCGCAAGAGCATAGTTTGTTTATATGCACAGATACTGAAGTGAATTAGCTGATGAATATGCCCAAAAGAAAGCATACATTTTTATGCTGTTTTACTTAACATTTATTTTAGCAGTGACAATAGCTAAATATCCTCAATATCAATAAAAGGATGAGAAATTCAAAATGAGCTATTTTTAAATACTTCTTATACTATGAAAAACAACAATGCAATATTATGTTTATTAAACGAAGCCATCAGTCCTTTTCTCAAAACTATTCACCACAGATGGCCTCGTTTTGGTGTCCAGCAAATAGACTTAATTTACCGAACAGAATCCTATTCCTTCAGAATTCACATGCGGTTTGATTTTGTTTGTCCTTTATGAAGGTGCACGGTAGGGCAAAGGGAAGGAACAAGAATTCTTCCCCTGCCCTAGCATGTTCCCTGTATCAGCCAGGCACAACTGCAGCCCTTGTGCACAAGGAATCACAGGGCCTGCTCCTTCCAAGAGTCCGTGGCCCTCTCCCACACCTCTGCACCAACCTGTAGAACAGAACCTGCACATAGAGTGGGGAAGAATGGGAGTATGCTGCACTCCACAAAGGGTTGTAGCAACAGGTACAACAGGGGTAGGAGGCATTTTGTCCCCCAAAACAATATAACTCCCACAACCTCAAGATGGTGCTGGTGTGGGTAATCCAGTCTGGTGGGGAAAAGAAAGGAAGTGGATATTTAATGGTCCCATTCCCCTTGGGAGTTGGATGAGAAGGCACCACCTGAGCTGTTGGACCTGAGCCCCTGGGGGAAGGTACATAAACCTTGTCTCCCTTCACACCAGGCCAGATCAGCACCTCCGAACCCTGGGGTTGTTGGTCTGCTCTTGGCATTGTGCGAATCACCTTTATTGGGACTGTGAAGGAATTTATCCCTCACTGAAGGATTGGCTAGGGCTTGGGTGGGTTGTTTGGGTTTTTTTTGCTTTCCCCTCAGCAGTTCTGGACCCTGGGGTAGGACGGGAGATAAGGTTCGAGTTGTTACAACTTAGCAGGTGTCCAGTGCAGTACTTATTCCATTGGGAGTCCAGTTCTCTCTTACACTGCACCTAGAAGTGGAGTTAGGGGAAGGCATCCCCTAAAGAAGCTGGGGAACAGGACTGGGCTCCTAATGCCTGGTGGCAAGGGGACAATCCCCTTTCACCAGTCAAGCGCAAAGCTGGGTGCTGAGGGAGCAGCTGCGGAGGAGAGGGGAGCTGATGGCAGTCCTACAATAGGTAGAAAAGATTAAGGATGAAATCATGACCAGCAGAGTATGAACTATGGCCATATAGTTCCCAGATGAGTTACGTTAAATTGTGGCCTAATTAAAACACACCCTTTGCATCTTGTCCTTCTTCCTGCGTGTCCTGGAGAATGAATACATCCTGGCATTCACCTGAAGCAGTGCAACACCTCCACTCTACTTCCAGTGCAGGGCTGTGCCTTAAAGGCACAATTGAGATAAGTATTTTGTTCAGCATGAAATATTATATTTCTTCTACCTGAGGGGGTCTAATTGACAATATAATTGATGGCCCTCCTCTTACGTGGCCTATCTGTGCATCTTAGGTCTAGTTTTCTGCTATTAAGATAAGCTAATGTGTGAATCATTGACTTCTTCCCTTGAAACCAAAGACACTGTTCTTCTGATGGTGCAGTTGAATTTCAAGCAGAAAATGCCCTCCATTCAATTGCTATGAATGCATGCTTTTGTGTTTGTGGGACAGCTACATCATTTTCAGAGGACAGTTGAAGAGATTAATATATATCAGTCTTATTACTATACAGTGTGGCAAATCTTAAATTGATATTCGTTATGGGATCAACTTATTTTCCCTTTCAGAAAATGAAAACAAAGGAATATTAAAAAAGGTAAAATGGCCTCATTCAAGTCAACGGCTAAACGCCTGTTGACTTCAGTGGGACTGGGAATTTCACCCCAGAACAGGAAATCAAGATTTAGGAATTCAATTCTACTGATTTACTATGTGACCATGGTCAATTCAGCTACATACATGGTGTGTCTCAGCTGAAATGTGTATGATGACCCCTACCTCACAGAGATAGCTTAGGTAAAGGAATACTGTACGGTTATAAAGTATGTTCCTAAATGATTTTTTTCTAGATGCAAGTAGCACCTAAGATTCCTGCAATTTAAAATGATTAGATAAAGTTATTTTCTCTGTTTTTTCAGGTTACTTTTGCATTTGACAGCACTTTGAGTATAGTTAGTTTCACAGCTTCCCTCCTGTAGTCTGCTTCAATCAGCTGCTTCTGTTCATGTGGCTCTTTCACACAGTAACCAGGGACAGAACAGCACTAAAAAAGTTAATAATTAGAAAACATGGCTAGAAAATCACTAAAACTGGCACAAGAATTCAGTGACAGGCACTGGCCCTGAAGACTTGTTAATTTTTTTTCACCAAATAGATTTCAATATTTAGTGTCACTTTACTAGTTCTAAAGCATTTTAACTGGTTGGATAATAAGGTAAAGGATCAAAGCAAATGCAGTTTCTATCAACATCATTATTATGGTTCACATAACCATATATTTGTTTAGGAATATTCATTTAAACAAATGCTAATTTTACCTAATCTACAGACTATATCCAAGAGTAGCACCACTACCAAAATGATAAGAGACATGTACTCTTCTCCCTCTATGTGAAAAGAACATTAATAGTGGCAGTATAGACAGTACTGAAAATGTGTGCAGGTCTACGCAGCGTGCTCCTCACAGCACAGCTAAGAGAGAGCTGCTGACCGTGAAGTGTTGAAAGATAGACAGTGCCACACCAGAACACCAGTGACAGGCAACAGCTGTCTGAGCTTTGACGGACATGGCAGATGTAACATGACCATCCCTACAAACAGCCCTGCCTCCTGACCCAAATAATGTATGCTTTACAGAGCAGACCTATAAACAAGTCTGCTGACATTTGTGCACTTGGCTTTATTTTACCACAAATGGAAATTCAGCTTGGGTACCTTCAAGTAACGTTTTTTTCACCATTAGAATTTCATGGAAGTGCATTCAATATTGTAAATCCATAACAGGGCACATTTCACTGTTTGTAAATGTAACCACATGGCACAGTCACAGATGTACAAAAAAGTATGTTCAGAACTTTCAAATGTGTGGATAATGTAATCAGGATGTACAGGATTGTGTGCAGATTTTTTGAAAGAAAAACAGTTAGTAGAAATAGGACACTGAGGAAAACCAGGAGCCTGATCCTTAAATCCTTAAGCAATTTTTGGTTTTGGAATTCCTTTCCATTCAATTCATACTTATATGACTAAGGATTACTCACAGGAGTAAGGATGGTACGAGTCAGGTCCTAAATTACCAACCATAGTTACCTGAATCATTTAATATTAATATTATTAGAGTCAAGAACAGCAATTTGGTCACAGGTCAGGAAGGTATTTAAGCACACGCCTAACTTTAAGCATGAAACCTACCACTAACTTCAATGGAACTTTTCAGGTTCTTAAAGTTGGCATCTGCTTAAGTATCTTCCTGAACTGCGGGTCTTTTCAGATGAACTTGCCTTGCCTAAATTCCTTTCATTAACAGCTCGTAATACTGACAGCTATTACAAAACTAGAATCTCTGTAGTATTATAAAAATGCCCAACACCAAAACACATAAGTATCTTTAATAGAAACAATAAAATTCTTACTTTAGAGATTCTTACTCCTTTAGGTCCTAATGAGAAACTACATGCTAAAATATTTTCATATAAAGTTATTACTTAATGATTATAGTGATTATAGATGTAATTTTTTTAAAAGAGTGTTTAATCTGGTTACATATTTCATGTATCATTTTTCACTCAAACACGTGCGCCTTGAGGGCATTCAGAACTAAAATCAATATAAAGCACAAAGCTCCCCGCTCAGCGGTAATGCATTATATTGATCATCTCTATTTTTAAATGTCATTGTTGAGAACAAAGTTAAATGCTCTCTTCTTTAAAAAACTTTCTTAGGGTTACTGCGAGGTCAGAAAAAATAATGTCAGAAAAGAAAGACTATGATATGGTTAGAAAAAATAATAATAGACTGTGTGAGGAGTAAACTCCCTTACTTTGGTTTTAGTTATGTTAAACAATCTGGATGATACTAACTTTGAAATCATAATTTTAACAAGTTTGTAATTTACAGTTCCAGTTCTGCAAAAAAGCAAATTATAGGCTCCCATAATAAACCATCTCTCCTCTTCTGAATATTTTCTTGTATATACATATGGGTAAAGTAACAAGTTGCAATTAGTAGTTAAATATATTGTTCAGCAGCAGCTACCATCTCTATAAAAACCCAATAATATTAAAAAGTTCCCTAAAAATTGATATGTGAAAGATGAGATTTTTCATTACTTTGATCAGTCTTAGAAAGGAGAATATATTGCCCCCTTTTCCTTAGAGCGTTTGAGTTAATGATGAATCCTCTTCATATAAAGGAATGTCAACTGAGGTAAAGCTACCAGAATCTTGTTTAAAAAAAATCAAAACATACCACTCAAAAAGTTCTACAGCAACCTTTCATTTCTACTGCAGCCTTTGGGATTTTACAGAATATGCAGAAAATAGTCATGGTTAAGTCACTGATGTTTTCATTTAATACATAATTTCATCCATCTTACTCAGATAAAGAAAGAAAAGTAGCATAGATGTAACAAATAAGCACATCATGGCCTCTTAACGTACACATCTGCATAAAATTATAAAACAGACTTTGCTATGCTTAAAGAAAATGCAAATTTCTAAGCAGAATGCAAAGATCATTAGAAAAAGAAACACACATTTCCAGCAGAGATTTGCAGTGCATTTAAGAACTATTGTTGAACAACAAGAAGCTTCTTTGTGATATACAGTAGTTCTTAAAACTACATAAGGGTTTTAGTCACAGTCATTCTGTTTTATGTAATCATTTCCAGCAATGCGATTTAAGAGCTGAGAGTACTGGGTTCGTTACATTAAAGCAACATGATACGCCATTACATCTTGTTACAGTGAACACATGAATTAATGGTGATGCAATACTACCACTTCAAAAACAAAACTTTGTACTAGCATGTCCTTAGTTAGATAAAATGTATATGTTTGCCAGTACCAAATAAAGTTAAACTATGTGGATCAAACAGTTTTAAATATCTAGTAACAGTGTCAAGTAAAAAAAGCATTTAGTCAGAAAGCAAATTTAAGAACGTTGCAGTGTTGATTTCCCTAACAATATAAATCTTCAATATTTCAACTATCTTGGATTATATGAATATCATGTAGTATTTGTGTACTACTAAGCTCATTGGTTGCGGAGACCAAAATTAATTTTAAAATATATATGAAATGTATAAATGGATTAGACACACATTCTGGTATGACTATTTAACAGGTCTAGAGATTTATATATATATATCATTTTATATATTTATATATATATAAATAAATGAAAAAACACTGCATGCAAAGATAATTTATTGCACATTAAAAATTACTTATCTCAGAAATAATGATAGCTTTTAACTGAAATAGACAAATACAGGTATAGTTATGCTCTACTGTAGGCATTTTGCTATGACACTGTAGTTACGCTGTAGTTTTGCTTTTGGATACTTATAATTACCGCTATTTCATCTAATTAGACGTCCAGATGGTTAACTACATGACAGAAAGTAATTACAGTGTAAATATAATACTAATACATGTATTTTTAGAACCCAAGTGCATTAAGTGTGATGCAAAATAGATAGCAAGTTTCCATCATGCAGTTAGATCAGTAGTTATTAATTATTCAAGAAGCTCAACCATAATAACTAGAGCTGGACCAAAACCCTGCTTTTTTTTTTTCTTTCAAGAATTTTAGCTGCTTCTCATTCAATGTTTTTTTACCAGCTTTAGTAATTGTATTGCAATTACAATCACTGCGATAAAATATACCCCCAAAATAAGATTTGTAAAGTATATATGCAACGTAAAAATATATATTTTAAATTATAAATGTTGAGGCCAATATTTTCAAAACCAGGGTATAACCAGGCAACTAAATTATTATTCAGGTACCTAAATGAACAGCCTGATTTACATACGTGCTAAGAATCAAATATTTCCCCCTAGTGTTGAATGGTCCTCATTCAACAAGTGCTTAAATACTTTGCTGATTTGGGGCCAACTGCAACCACTGAGTGATCAGCACTTTTGAAAATCAAGACACTTATTTAGGTGCCTAAATAAGGAGATATTAGTGTTATATTTTTGAAAATATTGGCCTGAAAATCTGTACCTTGAGGTTAGTAGCACTTATCATTAGGTACATACTCTGCCTCATAATACACACTTTTCAGTTCCTAAAAGTAAGAGACTTACTCCTATAAAAAATTTTCAGGACTGTGTGAGTTATATTAATGAATCCAAATAGGGCCATGGGGGGAAAAAACACTTATTTTTCTCCTTAAACAACTGAGGGCACATTCACTGCACCAGCTGGAAAGTCACAAATGTTAGCCAAAGATTTTGTCTAGTTTAATTTGAAAAAATCTTATTATTTATTACAGTACCATGCAAAATGTGCTATGCAATGTACAAAGAAATAGCTGTCTGCAAGGGCTATCCCTTCTTGTATGAGAAAATATATTTTACAAAAATGTTATTGTACTAAAAAGGTTTTCATGTGAAATTGTTTATTTTTAAACAAAATAAGCCAGTAGTTTTTATCCACCACTCCTATCCAAATTACTCAGAGGCACCAGCCCACATTACAGATTTATGACATACAAAATTATCTGTTGTTAAAACAATGTTTTTCAGATACAGAATTCTACCAAAATTTGAAACCACTAATTTTCTTTCTTCTGAAATATTTTATTGCTTAAAAGGTCAAAGAGGATTTTGTTGTTGTTTTAAAATTTGGTTAAAAAATTGTTTCCAAGTGCTGACTGCTTGTTTCAGACCAGAGCCCATTTTACGGCTGATTTAGAAACTCCTGAAAAATAGGGGGTTTCATAATGGAAATGCTGATGAAATCTTTACTAAAACAGCACAAATGGCACTGATATAATTGATATATGGCATTAAGTCTTTTAAATTCAAAATCTGTACAACTACTGAAAAATAACTGGAAAACATTTTAGTGACAATTTAATATGCTATACAAATTATCAAAACGTTTTCTGTTCACGGTTTCCACAGTGTCAAAGCCTTGCTTTGTGATTCATTCTAATCAAACATAAGAACATGTTCAAATATTCTAAATAAAAAAACCAAGAAAACAAAAAGAAATAGCCTCCTGTATCTTAAAAACCAAAGGAATTTCTGCATAAGCCCTTTGCAGGCAGTATATTTTCTTGCAAAGCTTTTCTGTTTTTGAAAAGTCTATTTGTGAACACCAGCTTACACTGGCAGATCCTCCTCCATGCAATTAATACAGAATATAGAAGGTATCCAGTTTCTGAAGACATATTGTAAAAAGAGCTGCTAGGAAAACTAAGGAAACATTTAGGAAATTCTCAGAAGTTTGAACCAGGTAACAGTCATATGCTTATAACCTGAGACTTTAGAAGGAAATATATCCATCCATGGAAAATACTCATTGATAAAAAAGGATGACAACCAGCATATGTATATGATGTACTCGAAGTCCAATATCTGGCATGCAGATTATGTTTCAGTGAGACTGACATTTTAGGAATCTTGTGCCATTGTTTATAAACAGGGTTTAAAGACGTGGTTTAGCATTAGGCAGGTGGGAATCTCCTTTTGTAAAATATACAACTACAAAACTTCGTCTAGTATAAGCTGATGTTACTTAATGTGCTTGGCAACATACTGAGAGTGACTTCTTTTAAATGTATTTACAAGATTGCTTAAACTAAAGATTTATGCCTCAATCGTATTTTGCATATCTATAATACTCTTTGTTATCAACATTCAGGTTTTGATTCAACAAAACACTTAATCACATGCTTAATATTAAGTGCATGCTTAGGTCTCATTGAAATCAAGTGTCTGAAGTTAAATGCTTTGCTGAATTGGGCCTCATCTGCATGTTATTCTAAGATGTGATATTTATGTTTAGATCACATCTTTAAAATTTGCTGAGGAAAGGGCTAGGGATGCCTGTCTCTAGAGTGGAATCAACTGCCAATGAGCAAGTATTTCAGCTTTTATGATGAGACGCTGCAACAGGTAACTGAATTTCACCCCCTAAGGAGCCAGCGCTAAGGGCAGGAGATTGCAAGTTATGGTCCCCTGGGAGATGGTAACAGAAAATTTTGCTTTCCAAGGAGGGAGCCAGCAGAAAAAAGGTGGCCTTCCCATTCTCCACTTTCTGCCATTGAACATCTCCCTCTCTACTCTCTCTTCAATTACCTCCCTGGCTTGCCAGCATTCACAGTTCCAATTCCATCAGGGGATGGCACCCAGTTTTCCCAAGCTGGGTCATTAGAGGAAGGATGCTGAGGAAGAAGGTGGAAGTTCAGTTCCTTGGCACGGTGTCCTACCACTTGCCAGTACAGTGAAAAGAAGTTGTGCATTCCATTTTATTATGCCATATTCAGAATAAGTACATGTATTTTACAGATTGTGAGAAATCTTGTGATATTACTGTCCTTTTGTTTATTTCATGGCAGAATTCCCAGAAGCATCGCTTTTACTCTTGCAAGCTTTACTACCAAACAACGGAATAGATCTCTATCTGCATATGGGAAAAACCCTCACTCAATTCTACCGGAGTTGTGGTGAAATGAATTTCAGTTTTATAGACAAATTAAGCCACTGATTTTAATCTTCATCCAATGTTCTCTATGGCTCTAGTGCACATTAGGGATTTAACACATACAAATTAACTATGAAAATCTTGTTGATCTATAGCAGAGTTCCAAAGGTTTTTTGAAATGATCTGCATCTTTAAAAACAAAATTAGTTTCCAGGTAATGTCTTTGATTGACTTCAACAGGGCTACTTATATCAAGAAGGCAAGCAGAATTCAGCCCATTATCTTTCAGTTGCTTTTTTTCATGAACATAGATTCAGCAATGAGAATTATGCCTGAAGTGTGATCCAGAGCACACGTAAATCAGTGAGACTAGTTCCACTGACATCAAGGGGCTTTGGATCAGGCCCCATATACTAAACTATGTTGGAGTGTAAATTATTAGTAGAATTTTATCCTTAAACTGTGTTTGCCCAACACACTTGAATGAGTCTGGAAAAGCTATTTCATGAATTCTGCTAAATGACACAATTTATAAACTTAAGTTTAAAGTACTGTTTTCTTTATAATCCTTAAGAATACAGATAACAAAAGGAAAATTATAAACACTAATATTTAAACCATATTAAAGTTGTGACATAAATGGCCAGAAGTCAGAAAGCAGTGTTAATAGTATACTTAAGACCCACATCACCTATTTAGATTAGAGAGGAATATAGAAGGAGCCCTTCTGGAAACAGACCTACAGTCATTTTTTTGTGTGTGGAATACAACAGATATTTAACGATATGCACTACTACCACACAACAAAACAGGACAGAAAATAAAAAACAGCAGACCGTTATTCTTATTTACCCTTAGCAGAGACAGCAGCTTTAGCCACCTCAACAACTGTCTGTAGATCAAAAGATCCAGGTGATGACAGCCATTAACACATCCCAGCATAACACTACTACCCCCATCTTCCCTCCGCTAATCCTCTCAATATAGTTTAGAAATACTAACATCCTGAAACAATACGAAAGGGAAAAAATGGTGGTGGGTGGAATGGGAGGGAAAACACAGTCCCTGACGTGGGGTGGGGCAGGGAGAGTGTGAGGCACACAGAGCCCGTAGCAGGGAGGGAACAGGGGACCCCAGTATGGGAGGTAAGGAAAAGTGGGGGACAAACAGAGCTCCTAGGGAGGGGAGAATGGGAGGCCCTAGTACTGGGGAAGGGGACACACACACAACCCTTGGAAGGTGGGAGGGGATGAGGTGGGGATTGCAGGCAGTCCCTGAAATAGAATGGGATGGGAGGGTCATGCACAGGGCGGGAATTGAAGTAATCCAAAGAACCCCTAGTGTCTCCAATGCAGTTGGCCTACAGAAGCAAACAAGTGTGCGCTGAGTGCAATCCTCTAGTAAGTTATATGAGAAGTGCCAAGTACCGTATTAGTAGTATGGCAGTATTGCATTACTTTAAATGTGGGATATGATCTTATACAGTCTGCCTAAAATTATCTAACTTTCAATGTTATGTATTACATTTAACCATCTTACTTAACACAGAACCCATAAGCTTCTTGTTCCTCCAGACACAGTGATACCAAAGAGTTCACAAGAACCTCAAAACATCTAACTGCCAGTGAAATTAATTCCCATATAGTTTATGAAAAGTACCTGTTCACCCCAATCAATTTACAAAATGAAGAGGCACCCTCTAGTTTCTAGGAGGAGATAATGTTTTCTCACCAAGACAGGCAGAGCCTAATTTCAACCACAGGGTGATGACAGAGAAGATCACATCTTAAGTTAGCATTTACCAGCTGCTTTGCCCTCTAACAAGGGAGGCACACATAGTCTCTGAATTACTGTTTTTGTAACCTACAAGAAAAAACATTTTCCTCTCTCAGCCAAAGGTCCCATGATAGAACTCCCCAGCATTTGGAATTTAGTATAGACATTTTACTTAGCACCTGGTAAGATAAGAATTTAATTTTAAAGGCTAATGGTAATGACATATACACACACACACGGAATGGAACGTGTGTATACACATACACAAACATATACACATTTATTTATTTTAGTGGTCAATCTTTATTGACCAAAGAAAGTCTGTTTCATTTAGAAGGAAATCACTCTTATGCTTAGACTAGCCAACAAATGAGCACACTACATTAATTTGCAATTGGTGATGCTTTAAGCATAAAGAAAACCATGGTTCAACTGCCTTTAAGCAAAGACTGTATGGAGATAAGAATCCACAATACATGCAGTATTAACTAGACACTTTTTCTCTTAATTTGCTTTGCTAAAACCAAGTTACATATACCTGAAATGAGGTCTTCTGGATTACAGTGTAAACTTCTCTTAATCCGAATTTATTACTAACAAATCACAGGTACACGAAACACTTTGCTCTCACAAATAGCAAAGTGCTGCAGGTTCTACTGAGATCAACAGAATTTCAAGCAAGGCTGGGCAAAATCAGAGACACTGAAGTGCATTTGCCAGGTATAAAATGGTCATATCCAGCTGCAGTACCACCCAATTTAACTTCCACCGATTTCTTGAAAAGAATTCTAACTTACTACTACCATCACGCGGTGGCACTGCAGGAGAATTTAAATGTATGGAGAAAAATGGAAGGGAAATAACACTAAACAAAAAAAAATAAGGTTATAAAAAAATGCAAACACGGTGTTTTGATTTATTCCCATAAGATACAAGATAGGGCTGTGTCAAAGCCACATTTTTTCAGCTTTACAGAACAATCAGCAGTTTATCAAGCAGATAAACTGAATAGCATGGGATGTGGCACATGGGAGCTGGCATATGGAAGGAAAGGGGCTCAGTACTGGGGGCAAGATGGTGTGCATCACATTTGGAAAATAAGTGAGGGGGCTGGTAGGGAGAAAATGTGCTAGTATTATAATATCTGATTTGTCCAAAGATATAGTTCACTAGTGCAGTCTGTGTGTTCTAGGTAAACTTTGGAACAAGTTTTCCTCCCTGAAATAAATTTACAAGAACAAACAATATTTCATTTGCTGAAAATAACCTTTTTTTGAAAAACGTGAAAACAAAGGGACAAACAAAGTGATTTCAAGTCCTTCATTCACATGGTAACTTCCCTGTTCTAGGGATGGGTGAGATTAACACACACATATGTTAACACATACGTATTTTGGGTCCCCGACAGTTTAACGAATAGATTTCTCCATTATGTCAGAAAAATCACTGCTCACTGTTTAAAACACTAATTCCATAAGCTGCTCAGACACGCACTCTCCCATCGCTTACCTTTTTGCAATGTCATATGACTCTGGGTGGATACAAGTTTGGTCCAAAGGGTTTGGCTGTACTACAGCATTTGCTGCTGGTTTGCTCTTCTTTTTGCCCTGTTTTTCATTCGTGACTTGAACACCTGCTTTACTCATAAACGCATGACCTTCTGCTGCAAGCTCAGTTTGCTGACTGCTGTCAAAATTCAAAAAGAGACATAGTTCTTGGTATAAGACGACCCTTAAACAGTGCCCCCCCACACACACACAGTGATCAGCTTTTGCAATTTGTTCATTCCATAAAGATTCAGCCCTTAATCACTGATTTCTTTTTAAAAGTACAAAGATGAGATTGTCTCTGGATCTTCGCATGGGAAAGAGGGTAAAAGGGAAATGTGATACTCAATACAACTTTTCAGAACGGGAACATAGGAGCCTTTGTTAAGAAGCATTAAAACAGCACAGCATTCACAAGCCCACTTAAAAAGTTAATCTTTGGGAAGTGTGTCCTTCTGTGCCATCAAACGGCTGCGCAATGCAAGGGTTATATGGTGACAGGCAACAGAAAATAGCAACAAATGACACAAACAAAAGCACGTTGATTTACCATGTTAAATGAGAGTAGAGGACTTCACGGAAATAAGAATGATACTTGGTGCTAAGCTCAAGGTAACTGACTCCCAACTTGACCACAGACTGTATTTCTTTGGGCACAAGATGCTGTTAGGACTACTTCATTAATATTTGTAAAACTTTAAGATCTGCAGATGGAATACACTGTAGAAGTGGGAGCATCCATATACCATAAACTGAACAGGATACTTTTGTCATTCTGTAGAGCCAGATACTATAGCAATATCTTACAAAATATTTTACTCAGATCATTAATGATCTGGATGATGGGGTGGATCGAACTCTCAGCAAGTTTGCAGATGTTACTCAGCTGGGAGGAATGATAGATATCCTGGAGGGTAGGGATAGAATACAAAGTGACCTAGACAAATTGGAGGCTTGGACCAAAAGAAATCTGGTGAGGATCAACCAGGACAAGGGCAGAGCTCTGCACTTAGGACAGAAGAATCCCAAGCACTGCTACAGACTGGGGACCAAATGTCTAAGCAGCAGTTCTGCAGAAAAGGACCTGAGGGTTACAGTAGAAGAGAAGCTGGATATGAGTCAACAAAGAGGCCTCGTTGCCAAGAAGGCTAACGGCATATTGGGCTGCATTAGTAGGAGCATAGCCAGCAGACTGAGGGAAGTGCTTATTCCCCTTTTTCAGCACTGGTGAGGTCATATCTGGAGCACTGTGTCCAGTTTTGAGCTCTCCCACTACAGAAAGGATGTGAACAAATTGGAAAAAGGACAATGAAAATTATTAAGGGGCTGAGGCACATGACTTAGGAGGACAGGCCAAGGGAACTGGGCTTATTTAGTCTGCAGAAGAGAAGAGTGAGGAGGGATTTGATAGCAGCCTTCAACTACCTGAAGAGAGCTTCCAAAGAGGATGGAGCTAGACTGCTCTCAGTGATGGCAGATGACAGAACAAGGAGCAATGGTCTCAAGTTGCAGTGGGGGAGGTCTAGGTTGGATATTAAGAAGAACTGTTTCACTAGGAGGGTGGGGAAGCATTGGAATGCGTTACCCAGGGAGGTGATGGAATCTCCATCCTTAGAGGTTTTAAGGCCTGGCTTGACAAAGCCCTGGCTGAATGACTTAGCTGTGGTTAGTCATGCTTTGAGCAGAGGGTTGGACTAGATGACCTCCTGAGGTGCATTCCATCCCTAATCTTCTATGATTCTATAATTATGGTCTAGAAGTCCATCTCCCAGAGAAATACACCCAGGGTGACACTATGGGGTGCAGCTCAGAATTTGCAGCCAAGGGGTGGGGGTGAGGAGCCTAATGGAGGTTTAAATCACATTTTAGCCGTCCCAATGCTGGGCTGCTCCAGGGGTCAGAGCTCCCCAGGTGTAATTTAGACAGCCTTGTAGGAGGAGTGCTACCCAGAATCTCTGCCAATCACGTCCTCCCACCCCCAGTCATGGTCCCTATGCTGTGTTTGTAAGGGAGTCCTTGGAGGACAGCTTAGAGCTGTCTGTCTCAGTCTCTGTGCCAGGGGAATTCTCCCTCAACCAGATCTTGGGATTCCAGAGCACCTTTATGCTGCTCTGGCCCCATTACCTGGTTAAAAGGGATGGAGAACCCCTAAAGTCATGTTAATGTGTATTTTATTATTTCTTATTTAACTATGACACAATGTATCTTTTTTGAGTTTTCATGTGCTCTTCCCTAGCACTGTCTTAATAAAGTCAATATAACCTTCTCCAAGCTTTCTTTAAAATGTTAACCTGTTTTAATGGAGGGAAGAATGTATATATAGAATTTGCACTTACGTGCTACTAGCATAATGAAAGGTAAGTGCAAGTAAACATAAAATTAATTTTTCTATAAGATGATGATGTTTTCAGACATTATGTAGTTAACCACATTAACTAATTATGGGGTTTCACAGTGAAACATATTAATGATGTACCACTGCTTGTGATGTGGTCAATGAAAGGGCTCATGTTGTCATTTTAAAAGAAAAACAGCAATAGAAAATACCAGATAGATGCTAATGTGACTAAGTTAATTTTATGGGATAACTTGTTTTGTTCTGTTTTGTTAAAACATTCCAGACTTTTGAATAGTTGATGATTAATCTTGAATGTTGTATTCGTACTAGATTTTTCTATTTAAGTCTCCATTTTTCATTTGTTTTCTTTTTAAGGGGAAAAAAACCAGAGTTATTTAAGTACTTGTGAGTTCCTTGACCCAAGGCCTGTGCAACTCTCATCCATGCAGAGCTTATCAGCTCAACCGGGTCCTTATTCCCCACAACTATAACAGACGTCCTTAACTGACTTTTGACTGACTGACTTATTAAGGGTTTACAAACTCCACCATCTTTGACAATGGACTAGACTGTCCTAATGGCTCTCTTTAATGGATCCTGAAAATGTCTAAAATTGCTCAGTTGAAAAGTTTTGCAGATTTAACTATTTTGGAACTTTATAGCTTTACTTTTATGTCTCAGTGAAATCTACAAAACAATCCAAGTCAGAAATGTTTAGGTATGAGATGATTGTGAATTATATGAGCAGCAAAATCAGATGGTTAAAAGTACTTTGTCACTCAACTAGCTGAAATGATTTTGCACAAACCAGAGCTAAGAGAAAACATGAGAAATGTCAGGTCACAGGGAATTAGTTTGAGAATATTTGGAACACTACAAAACTCAGGGTTAAAATTATTACCACTTCAAAATAGCCAATAGGCATTTTTTATAAATCATTTATGAAACATACTTGCTAGTCCCTATATTCTCAATCAATGAAGTAAGTTCAGTCAATTCTTTCTATAGATTTTAAGAACTATTTAGCTACTGAACAAACTGCAAAGTCACCAACAGATCTAGGGCTTGACTGCCCTTGCTGGTTCAGGGAGTACTAATTGTACACCACATCTGCACGAGTGATGCAGCATGGGTTCTCAAGCTGCGGGGTCGTGACTCCTCAGGGGGTCACCAGGTTATTATGGGGGAGCGGGGTCATGAGCTGTTAGCACCCATGCATGCTGTGGCTCTTGGCTGTCAGCAATGCATGAGGTTGATAGCCTGAGCCCTTCAGAGCTAGGTGGCCAAAGAGCCGCTGGCTGGGCACCCAACTCTGAAAGCAACGCCACCCTCAATGGCAGCACACAAGTAAGGGTGGCACGGCACTTTTTTTGGTTGGGGGGGTCATTACAGCATGAAATATTTTCAAAGGGGGTCCCAGCAAAACAAGTCTGAGAACCCCTGAGCTACATCCTATGTTGGGAGGAAGAGCAGAAAAAAGACTTGTCCTCATATGAGCAGTGTTCTTGACACTTCTACCCTTCTCTGGCAATTCCACCATGTGAAGGCAGATTTCCGGGATGATTAGGGCATCAAATGATTCCTGAGGGTGAAGACTCCTTAGGACAGTGGTTCTTAATTTATTTACCACTGGGGGCCGCATATGTGACCCACAACATCTTATGTGGGCCTCATCCAATAGAACCTGTATGGCCCTGAGGATGTCACATGGGCTGCCGCTCTGTGCTGATTGGGTCACAAGCAGCCTGTGGGCTGAGAACCACTGCCCTAGGATACGAACTGCTCATCTCATATCTGCATACCCAGGCCATGACCTGCCGAGCGCTGCCCACTTTTGAGGCAATGTGGAACAGCTCTGGGGCCTCCACTACACAGTCCATCACTCACACAGTAGTTTCCATCAGTGGAGTGAATCAAGCTCTGGATACCCAGAAAGAAGTTTCAGATCAATATTTTAACTGAGAACGGCTATGTTTTTGTTAACTTGCCAAATATAAAACATGGGAACTAACACAAACAAAACTCTAATGCTGATAGCCCAGTGATAGAGAGAACAAAAATAATGCGCGGACTCATGATCCACTAGAACATATCTTTTGCTGGCTGGGCCCACTGGAAATGTTGCAGAGGCAATGCAGTAAGAGCCTAATTTTGACCTGGGTTTTTCAGTGCAGTACCTGATTTTGCAGGATATGCACCGGTAGGCATCTGTTTATCTGATATCAAGATTAGTCTCCTGGCCTCTGGAAGGAAAATATAATACACAATGCTCTTATACTCCACCACTGCAAGGTTTGATAAAATGGCACTGCAGTCTTATTGAAGTCTGCCTGCTTTCTATGTTATCATTTTTATTATTAATAATTGGTACTGCAGTAGTGGCACCAATGAGAGACTGGGGCCCCACTGTACATCCTAAGCACTGCATACCAGCATAAAAAGACAGTACTTGCCCCAAAGAGTTGATAGTCTAAACAATCTTCCCTGCCCAGATGATAAGATTAAAAATGTCCGAGAATGAAGATCCTGGATCCTCCCACTGACTACCACCACTACCACCTCACTTCTACAATGCCTGCCTTCCATGCATATTAACGTAATGAACAAACAATGAATTATGCATTAAAAACACATCTGGGAGTTATCAGTATCCTACAGAGAGAGAAACAGAGGCACAGAGAGTCTAAAGAGATTTGCCCAAGGTCACCAATGAGTCAGAACAAGGAATAAAACCCAAAATTTACAGTAATGGGCTCTAGCCAACAAACCCATTAGACATTCAGTCAGACAGCTCTGCTTGGTTGCTGCTGTGAGAGGCAGTGGACTTGTGAATGCATCTTGTTACTAAGGTTAACAGACTTAGGGCTTCTCTCTATGTCTCGGCATGGGTACCAAACACAGAAGGCAAAGAAATAATCAGACATTTCTATATTATTTTTCTCTGTTTAATTCACACCTTAGTAATTACCTGCAAAAGGCTCTTATATATTCTTGGTTAAACCTGATGAAGCCAGCACACTGTTGAAAGGATTTTGGACCCAGTCCTTTAACGTCCTTGAGCTGTTCCCGACTTATAAATGGTCCGTTCTTTTCTCGCCATTCAATTATATTTTTAGCCCTATTGGCATTCAGTCCTGCAATATGTCTGAGAAGCAAAGTTTTCAAAATATATTAGTTAGATAATAAATTACTAGTGCAAATAGAAATTAACAGCAAGAATACAAACTGCTCCAGGAAATCTGGCCCAGATAACTCAAATATCAATATACTAAATCGTTTGCAGAAGCAGTGCAAGAGCAAAGGCTATCATCTTGTCAAAAGATCCACCTTCACATCATCCTGCAAAAGGATCCCAATGAAGTCAACAAGACACTGGGCTATCTGGGTACAAGGGTGTGTGTGGCAAGACAGGATCAGACCCAAATCCGCATTCAGATTCTAAGTGAATGGAAGCAGAGAATTGTTCATGGAGTGTCACTGATAATGGTGCTTAAAAAGAAAAAGGGGGGGGGGGGAAAGCACCTGCATTCCTTGCAAGAATTGGCAAAAATAAAACAGGAGAGAGAGGAAAAATTTCCCCCAAATAGTTTCATCCTTCATGCAACAAATGTTGGAATCAAGTGAAAAATTCAGTGTTACTGAAACATCTGAATTATAAGGAGAATTTGAAACATAACCTACAAAGTAAAAATATGACAACTAAAAATAATTTAAGAATGGACATTTTGGCAAGTCATTCTTAGAAATGTTGAGAAGTAGATCATGATTTTAAGGTCTTGTCTACATAGTACACGGTAATCCAGGGTGTTACTACTCCACAATGAACTAGTTTACTGCACACTAACTCAGCACAGGGAATTTCCAACAGCTCACTAACAGTTCCACAGTGCACTCTGACATACTCCCATTTCACACTGGTTTTCAACAGGTCTTTTTGCTGACAAACGTATATCACTCGAATACACAGCCCACAAAATTTCTATTGATCTTTAGTCTCCCTCAAAGAACATATCTATCTTTTAATGCCTGCAGAGATTTAACATACCTTGTAAATGTAACAGGTGATGATGAACACATTTAACATATCACACATCCGAGCAGTAAGCAATGTTGATAATCAGCCTGCCTTGGATGCACTGTTTTCTACAACTTACGTCTCAGGAACACTCACAACTTTTCAACAGAGCACCGCAGAGTGTGCTACAAGGGGTGTGAATTGTAAAGCATTCGTGCTACAACGTGTAGACCATGCTGGCATGAACTACAAAGTATCTAGTGTGTACTAATATTTTAAACAGGACTTCATCAACATGAACTAGGTACCTTGTAGATCACGTCAGCAGTGTCTAGATGGGGCAGTTACAGTACAACATGCAAAAGTGCTCTACAACACACATCCCTGTGGAACACACTGTGGCGCTGAGTAGATAAGCCCACAGTATCACCAGCAGCAGAAGACTAGTAGCACTCATTCTGTCCAGATGAACTTTATCCTCAGCAACTGCTGCAGAGTGAAATTCCCCAGGCCTGTGCAATCTTAGTCAATTTCATTTAGCAGCAGGTACCGTGGGATAAAGCACATCAGTCAAATAGCTCAGATGTATTCTTCCTCTGTAGCAGCTGGTCTGAACCTGAAAGAAGGGAAGAGAGACAGAAAAGGAGGCCAGAGTCAGATAAAGAGTGGAAAAAGGAAGAAGAAAGCGAGAGACTGACACAGAAAGAGCAGAGAAAGAGGTTAGTTAAGAGATGTACAGAAAGAAGACACCCCCAGGAAAAAAAATAAGGGGTAAAGACAGGAACAGGGTAGGTCTAAGTCCATTCTCTTAACTTTCATATCCTACAGAATTTGCACTTCAGTGATTACGAAGGATGAATACACACACACACACACACACATATATGTAAAAAACCAGCACAAGCATGTAGGAAGAATATTAGAAAGGCAAAGGCACAAAACAAGGTTAAACTAGCTAAGGATATAAAGGATAACAAGAGAACATTTTACAAATTCATGAGAACAAAAGAAAGACCAGGGACAGGGTAGGCTCATTACTAAATGAGGAGGGAAAGACAGTAACAGAAAATGCAGTAATTGCTGAAGTGTTAAATACATTTTTTGTTTCAGTTTCCATAAAAAAAGTTAGCAGCGATTATTCAACTAACAGAGTGAAATCAGTGTGCACTGGGTAGGATCTGTGGCTAAAATAGGAAAAGAACAAGTTAATAATTACTTAGACAAGTTAGAGGTCTTCAGGTAAGCAGTGCCTGATGAATTACATCCTAAAATACTTAAGGAATAGGCTGAAGAGATCTCTGAGCCATTAACAATTATCTTTGAGAACTTTTGGAGGATGGGAGAGATCCCAAAGGACTGGAAAAGGGCAAATATAGTACCTATCTATTAAATAGGGAATAAGGACAAGCAGGGAACTACAAACCACTCAGGTTAACTTGGGTATCCAGAAAGATAATGGAGCAAATAATCAAACAATCAATTTGTAAGCTCCTAAGAGAAAATAAGGTAATAAGTAACAGTCAGCATGGATTTGACAAAAACAAATCATATCAAACCAACTTAATATCCTTTTTTGACAGGGAAACAAGCCTTGTGGATTGGGGGGAAGCAACAGATGTCATATACCTCAACTTTAATAAGGCTTTTGATACTATCTCACATGACCTTCTCATAAACAATTAAAGAAATACAGCCTAGATGAACCTACTATAAGGAGATGCACAACTGACTGGAAAACAGTACTCAGAGCATAGTTATCAATGGATCACAGTTGAGCTGGAAGGGAATATTGAGTGGGATTCCCACAGGGATCTGGCCTGAGTCCAATACTATTCAACATCTTCATAAATGATTTGAATAATGTCAGAGAGAGTACGCTTATAAAGTTTCTGGATGATACTAAGATGGGAGGGGTTTCAAGCACTTTGGAGGACAGGATTAGAACTCAAAATGATCTTGACAAACTGGAGAAATGATTTGAATTAAACAGGATGAAACTCAATAAGGACAAATGCAAAGTACTACACTTAGGAAGGAATAATCAATTGTACAAATACAAAATGGGAAATGACTGCTTAAGAAGGGGCACTGCAGAGAGAGAGACTGGGATTTATAGTGTATCACAAACTAAAAATGGGTCAACAATGTAATACTGTTGCAAAAAAAGCAAATATCATTCTGGGATGTATTAGCAGGAGTGTTGTAAGCAAGACACGAGAAGCTCTACTCAGCACCAATAAGCCCTCAACTGGAGTATTGTGTCCAGTTCAGAGCACCACAGTTCAGGAAAGAAATTGCAGAAAGTCCAAAGAAGAGCAACAAAAATCATTAAAGGGCTAGAAAACGTGACCTATCAAGAAAGATTGAAAAAACTGGGTTTGTTTAGTCTGGAGAAGACTGGGGAGTGGGGGGGATGGGACATGATAACAGTTTTCAAATACGTAAAAGGTTGTTATAATGAGAAGGGTGACAAATTGTTCTCCTCAACCACTGAGGACGGAACAAGAAGCAATGGGCTTAAATTGTAGCAAGGGAGATGTAGGCTAGCCATTAGGAAAAACTTACTAACTGTCAGGTAGTTAAGCACTGCAGTAAATTGCCTAGAGAGACTGTGGAATGTCTGTTACTGCAGGTTTTTAAGAGCAGGTTAGACAAACATCTGCCAGGGATGGTCTAGGTAATACTTAGTCCTACCTCAGTGTAGGAGACTGGACTACATGACCTGCTCCAGTCCCACATTTCTCTGATTTATGATTATGGGCATGGCCTCCTCCCTGTGTTTATTTTTAACAATCCATTGGACTAGATGCTTGAAATTTTCTGAAATTTGATTTTTCAATGAAGGAAATTAGATACATTTTCACAAAAAAAATATAACATTTTCCAACCCACTAGTACATTTTTTTTTCAAATTTTGACAGTGAAAAATCTTTCATGAAAATTTCCAGAATTTTCCTTCTGCTTTTCAACCAACTTTACCTGCTACTATCTGTAATGCCATCTTGTTACAGACAGACTAAACACTTGGAAATCCCCTTTTTTGCAATATTAATATACATATTTATTATACTATGTTACTATTTATTGTTGTATTTGTTTATTCTATGCCTTATTACTTTGAAAATATCCATCTCCCTCAGAAGAATGATTTTACTTTGCAGAACCACACCCCCCCTTTCAAAAAACCTGACTCTTAATACTCCAGTGAAATGTCTTAAATGTCATTTTAATGTAATTAGAAGTTTAACACAAGAGCCATTTGCTTCAGCTGAATTCAAGTCGGATGACAGACTAACCAGAGTCTGTGATCCAGAGCCATGTAATTACTGGAATAGGAAAGCATTCAACTTACCTTAACAGTATTTCTGAGCAGATGTTAATATCTACTCCTACAAAGCTGACACATTCTTCAACCACGCTGTCCAGAGTTGCTTTGAGCAAAGTCTGAGACACATCGTGCTGAGACACAAAATAGAAATATTGGGTTACTGAAATATCAGAACATGCATGAATGAGATAAATGAGAATTGCAGACAATAGCAATTTAATAAAACATTTGCTAGTATATTATCAATATAAGAAACAACAATACAGGGATCTCTGATTTAATGCCACTGTTTCTATTGTAGAATTACTTTAAGCCCACTGATTTTCTTAAAGCTCCTCAATATCTCTTTGAAAGAACTCTGTCATATGTCAAATTCCTAAAATATGCAGTATATTCTATTTCCTTTCAAATTATACCTTTTTTTTTTTTACCGTACTGGATAAATGTTTCCGTCTTATTAAAAATCAACGTTTAATTAAATGCACAAAGCCAGTTAAAAGAATAGAATTAACATTGCATTTCATTATCTATAACTATAATACAGATTTGTTTAGTCTGATAGTTACCCCCTTATTCTAAAATCTGATGTAAAACTCGTTATTAAAAAGACAGGTAGGGCAAAATTTTCAAATTAAGTTCTCTGGATAATAATTTATCATATCTGCACGCACAAGTGCTGTATTTATGCACACTGCAATGGGGTAAGTATATGGTAAATGCCTGTCAAATTTTCCTCTTTTGACAATTAATCTTCATGTTGTTATAAAACAGCATATTATTCATTACCCTTTAAGAGTAAACCAGATTATACATTAGGTCTGAGAATACGTAGGCTAAATTTCAACCTTGTGGCAATAAAATATGTCAAATTGTAAATGGCTATTTATAGTCACAAAATTAGCAGATCCTTAACGACAGTAGTACTATTGAAAATTCTTCTAGCTTTTCATTTATTGTTTGCATCATTTTTACTTTTTTTAAAAATGAGTAATGCTTGTTAAAAGGTAAAAAGTTATGAAACTCTAAATACCGAAGTTTTACTTCAGTCCACAACAATGTGAACTTCTCCACGAGCCCACCACTGTTTAGAAGTCTGACCTGAAGGGAGAATCCTTTCTAAATGTAAGAGTTAATTTAATCACAATGTTGGCTTTGCTCTAGGGTTCTTATAAGTCACTCACATAAATCTGGGTTGATATGTAGTGGTTTTGTGATTCAGTTATTTAGGACATCATCTTGGATTCAAGCCCAGATCCAGATATTTTGTCCAGCACTTTTTTTCCCTCTTCCAAGACATTCAACTCCTTTAAAGTTATAATAATTAAATATGACATGCCACCAGCATCAGCCTCCATCTAGTCATATTTGTCATTCATTAAACAATGGTTAATATCAGAGCCAAATCCTATGCCAACGTCTCCCCCCTTATTAGAGCTAATCATATCGTAATGTACACTGATGGCCACAAATGTAATAATAAAATGACAAGATATAAGCAGATCAAATGAATGCTCACATGATAAACTCACCACGCAACCTTTTCCCCTCAAGTAAAGCCCATATATAAAAGACACATACAAACTTTGTAGCTGTGTTTCTGCAAAGAACCAAGCTGACCTCACAGATATAGGTGCAGATGAATAAATCTCTACTTACTAAAGATCTGCCCTTAAAATAAAAAATTTGCTTGTAATCTGAAAAAAGTGGAGTAAATAAAAGATCTGAAAATCTTCACTTCTATTTATATTTTTCTGAATTATTGAAAATGCAGCTGTACTTTGGTTCCCTTGAATCAGAACATACCTAAAGCAACACACATTTCTTGTGTCACAAACTGAGTATGTAATAGAGCTGGAGGCCTCCCTAGTGGATTCAAACATACACAAGGATTTATTTATCCAAAAAAGTGCACGCACCAAAATAGTGTAGCTAAATTGTTTAGCAAGTATTCCAATTTCCCCCCCTTTTTTTGATGAAATCGCTACCAAATATTACATTAGCTTTCCTAGAATGAACAATGTAATTGAAAAATTCAAACATATTAATATTATTGTAATACTGATTTATTTATTGCAGGAGAGAAGTGGGAATTGGGTAGCTAAATTCCCTTTGTGCCCTTGAAAATGTGAAGACCATAACAATTAGCAGTCACCAGTGAAAACTCTGGTTTAAATAACTTGCTCAGAATATCGCATAGGAAATCTGTGGAAGAGCTAGGAATAGAACACCCCGTTCTCCTGGGTTTCAGTCAAGTGCTTTAAACACAAGACCATCCTGTAGAACAAACAGCATAGGATCATGTAATTCAAAACTGCATCTTTCCTCTGTGTGTCTCAGTGATTTGTAGAGCTGGGTATGCAAGAGTAACCCCAAATTACAGAGAACATAACCACACCCACATTTGGCCTAATCTTTCTGAGAGGCGGTATGGCTGTTTGGCTGAAATTTGATTTGGCCACAGTGTCCTGGTTTCGATTCCCAGTTCTGCTAGAAGTGTTACATGACATTTCAGATACTTAATTATATCATCAGTATCACTGGGGAATGATATCTGAAGCCTTGATCAATAGCAAGGGTTGTAAAGTGCACAGAATTATCTCCACCAATAGAAGAGGTGAAACCTGAACTCATGGTCTCCTAGCTTCAAAGAAGGACTTTGGTGCCTTGTAGCTTGTGTGTTAAATGGAGTACAAATTTAGTGAGTGAGAGCAAACATGAAAAAATTCTGTGAAGTGTTTTATTTGATTTATTTCTTTTTTCCAAGAACACTTGCCAATGACTAAAAATTCATAGGCCTCTCAAAGAGTGCTTTGCATTTCTCACTTTTTAAAAACAAGTCAGCGTGTTTCAGCTTCATGTTAGAATTTAGGAATTAAGGCCTGCCAAAGGCAAAATCCCACCGCAATCTTTACCATGGAACCAATATCAATTCCTTGATAATGCTTACCATCACATGTACCATTTTGTCTTTATACCCAAGGCTGTATATTTGTCTTGTGGCTGAGGTCTGACTTGGTCCATATTTTAAAATATGTTGGTGATCAATGTGAGAAAGGAAAGAAACAAGAAATCTTTTTAAAGGTGTAAGTATATACTTCTCTTGAAGAAGGCCCAGTAATTTCATTTGTAAGCATGTCTCAGCTTTGTCTACCAATTGTATATAGCTTAATGCCTGCTTAAATAGCTCTACAGCTACCAATAAAAAGAAAAAGACATGCACTAGCTTCTCTTTAATACCTCAATATATCACAGATGAGCCACTTAGAATGGACATCTACAGCATATAAGTGAATGAGCCGATGAATGGAGAGTGAGCGTGTGTATGTGACAGACACAGATAAGCAAAATGTAGAGTCGCCCCTCTTCTACAGACAGTATGACTAAAACCTTAGCTATAGGCCATCCCTAACTCAGAGAAAATTAGATTTGTGGTAGGTATCCAGTTATGAACTGCAGCAAACTCTTCTGGAGACAGAGCCTCTGACTGGCACTGCTTCCTCTCATGTCATTGGAGAGATTTCTCATCCCACACTTTGGGCCTTACTTTGAATTCAATAAAAGGGATGTCAGCTTAAGTTTCTAAAAAATGTAATTATTTTTTAAAAAATTAGTTATTACACTCATAGCATCTTAAAAGCATCAAATAAATAAGTCATTAAATTTTAGTAAACATCTAGGTGAAATGTGCTTTCAGATCTTTCTATAGTTTACACCATTTCACACTCCTGTTCTTATGCAAACTACAGTGGTTGTTGAATGTTACTGGTATTTGCTGCTTCTGTACACAGAAATGGTGTCATTACATTGCTCGTGCATTTGCCTCAGAGGCACAAGGACTCCACCCGCTCACTCTGTAGAGCAACATACCTGAGGAGAGCAACCCCCCCAGGCTATGTGCATGATTAAATGTATCAGATTTTTAAACTCATTTTATGGAGTGCAGAATCACTGTTTTCAAACTGTGCTTCTCCTGTTCGCTTATTGTCAAAATTCACTCCACACCACACAGTTTGACAAACGTCTCCCCACTGAGGCAGCAAGCTCGGACGTCACCCGAGTCCCTAGTCCATCCTCCTAAATGAACACTCCTCACCCTACTCAGACGCAGTACTAACTCTGACCACATCCCACAGGCATCACCATCGCTCACTAACACCACTCTCCGAGAGCGCTTCCCATCCCAACACTACACAAAGCCCCTCCAGACCACAACCCATGCCTGGTGCTGTTTCCTAATGCACTGACCTCCCCCAACACTACACATGGGTCCTCTTCTTCAAAGCATCTTATGAAGAAAGGTCAGTTCCCCAGGAGCTCAACCACTTCCCTGTGGGCTGGGGCTGGAGTAAACAAAGGGCAGCAGAGCCTTCATCTCCTGGGACAGGGGGAGGGGCTAGGACATGGGTGCTCCTTTGCAGTCAGGTGGGAGAGGGGAGAAAGGTTTGTATGCTGGGTATTCAGCTTCACATACATATACTCTGAAGATGGGAACTGTTAGGCACCTGCACTGATCTTCACTTCCAAATGCTCCATGCCCATCTGCAGCAAGGTCAACAGGGCCTGGGCCCCACTTCCTCTCTTCTGCAACACAGGACCCAGATGCAGCAAGGTCAGCAGATCCTCTGTACCAGGAGCTCAGCCCATGGGACTCTGCATTACAGGAGTGCTCCTCCCAGCCATGTGTAAGAGGTCTGAGCGTGCTCTCTGGTTCAGTCTCAGATACCAGCATGGGAACGTTTACCACCTAAAGAAACCACTTGGGGTTCAAACTGAATAGATTTTGAAAGCCCCATTGTCCCTTTAAACTCATGATAACAAGGCTTGATGCAGTTACTTAGCAACTGTGGTAGTGGGCACCAGCAAAGGTTAGACAGAGTCAGGCAAGCGTTCCATTTTCTCTTGCAGCTTTCAGAGTCAGTCATACATTTAAAGCCAGAAGGGACCATTGAGCACCTGACCTCTTGTGAGTCACAAGTCAATGATCCTTGCTTGGATGAAGGAAGGATTGTCATCCCTGTTTCACAGGCGGGAAACCAAGACCCACAGAGATAAATAAGTTCCCCAAGACCACACAGGTGGTATATCTACCCTGCAATCGGTAGGTCAAGTAGACATATCTGCTCGAGTAACAGCAGCAGTGAAACTGTGGAAACACTGACAGCTGCATGGGTTAGCCCTGCCTGTTGAGGTTCCTGGTTACGTACTTGAGCGGCTTCACTATTATTGTTACCCAACCTAGCTCAGGTACACCTGCACGTGCTGCGATCACACCTCCCAAACACTATACAGAGATACCTAAGAAGTCAGTGACAAAGTCGAGAACTGAATCCAGATCTCTTGTGCCCAGCCCAATTCCTTAAACACAAGGCCAGTAGGCTTCTTGGAACAGAGCTAGAAAGTGCTACCTGCTGATTTTGTTGCACGACTTCTTTTTAAATAGAAGGTATCTCAGAACATATCGTTCTTTGGCATCACGAATACCATGAGTTGCATTACGACGTCTGGCATTTACATTCTAAGATAGTCAGTGAATCAGGAAGTACTGTTATATAAAATTAGATGATTTGATGACTAGTTGAAACTGATATTGTAAAAATAAAAATCATACAAACTGTAATTAACCATCAAAGGAAGTTCTAATACTAAAACTGCACTTTCAACCTAGAGTTTTATAACCAGCAGCTTATAAATTTAGTTTACACTTATGTCTCACTTTGAAGTGTGGTTCTACTCTGAAAAAGGATTAAAGATTGCAGGATTCCACATTTATTGTCTTTTGATTCCATGGCAAATTTGCTAAGTTTAAAAATATTTCTTTACTTATAAAACAGTAAATCAGCAAATTCATCCCAGGATCTGAAAGTCAAGATGGCTTTTTTGGTTTTGTTTCCCTTAATTTTGTGCATCAACATGATTAGGACAGGGGAATGTACTTTAACTTAAAAATATAAAAAGCAAAAAAACAAATCACAAAAAAACAAACAGCTAACTAATAAAATGTGTATCACTCCCTGATCATTTTGCTTTCATACTACATCCTTTCTTTCACCCTTTGTCTGTCCTTCTCTTTTTAGATGGTATGATCTATAGGGTAGTCTTTCTCTGTGTGTGGAAACCACCAAGCACACTGTTAGTACAACACAATCTAAATAATAAACCACAGCAATAAAGATTCTGCAATCCAAATTCTGCTACAGCGTTTAAATTGCTAGCACAATAGTAAATAAATGCAGAACATGGCACTGCCAATGGAATTTAGTAAACAATGTTGCTGTACAGGATAGGAAAGAATCTAGCTTGAACTCTCTCAACTGTATTGTCTCTGTAGCGTTAAGAGGAATAGATTAGTAAATCTTATTTCTGTGACTAAAGACACAAGAATATGGCATTAACACTGAATATACCCAGTGTAGTCTGCTGAGTCAGAAAGTGCCCTTTGTACATATTCGCTACTGAATGTAGATCTGGACTTGAAAATGTAGCCTAGTGGCAACCTAATGACAAATTACAGTTTTAAATGACAGCTGGCCAAATTCTCAGCTCCTGTGTAAACTCTTGGATCTCCACAGCAGTCAATTTACACCAGCTGAAGATCTGGACAAACATGTTTGTTAACTCTACTTGACCAAACACACAAAACAATAGGTTCACAATCAAGTGCCAGAAAACTCATGTACTGGGAAGCCTGGATGAGGAAATGAACTACCACTCTAAGTCTTTCACCTCTGAAGATCAAATAGCAAACCAGGTCACAACTAAAAACAAGTTTGGTAACCTCATCCAAGTCCACTGCAAAATCATTATTTGGGAACAATTCAGGACAAATAGGGGTGTGTGGAAGAGAGGCTCAAACAGGATCTCAAAATCGTACTGTGACACCGAAATGTGCATTTAAAAATGAGCACTGACATTTTACATATATACACACTAGCAGAAATCAATTGACCTAGTCACACATTCCTATTATTTTACAGTGCCTCAGAGTCAGGCTAGGCCCCTCACAACACAGTTAAAAAGAAATTATCCCTACCCTGAGGAGCTTACAAACTAAATGCAGACATGACCTAATGAGGTGGTTAATACGGTAGTAGAGAGGGACTGGAGGAGAGTTTTCAATCTTGTGCAGTGAAGTTTTTGGGCTCTGGACCCAGGCCTGGAATAGCAATGGTATAACCAGATCAACATTAACCCTGAATAGGTAGAGCTGTGTATAGAGAGGAAATCTGTTTTGTTTTCTGAACAACTTAAACACCAGTTATCCTTTGATTCTTAAGTAAGGCTCCAGCAAGCTAAAAAGTGAGTGGAAATTCTTTGTTTCTGTTTTCAGCTATGTACTGAAACATTTCTAACACCTCGTAAAGCATTGTTTCGTTGCTACCTGCCGTCCAAATACATGTTTATGAAATTTAATATTGCCATGTGAGACTGGCCAATTTGCCTCATGAAAAATAGCACTTTCTGAATTAAGAAAAAAGATGCAGCCAAGTATTACTGAATAACTCTTAGTAACATTTATTTCAAATGTGTGGTGTTTTTCCTCTAGAAATTGGGGGAGGCAGCACATCTTAAAATAAAATTAAAATTTTATCACTACACTGTCTAAAATTAAAATACACCTTAACCTTTGGAAAAAAAACAGCTTTGTTACTAAAAGAGAAAAAGGGGAAAAGTGCTAAACTAGTCTGGTGACCTGTATGCAACCAGCTGCAATTTCAAATGTGTGAGATACGAAACCAAGAAAAACAAGGTTTATAATCAAAACATCAAGACTTAACTATGGCAGGGCTAATGTAATACCCAATATTTTAATGACTAACACCCTTTCATGTGCAGATTTTTTTTTTTAAAAAAAAAAATACATCTTACACCTCAGGTAGAAGTGTTTGAAAGTTCAGGCTGGACGTTTTAATCTCTAGCGTCCCTTTGGAAAATCCCTTTCAATTAGATTCTAAGAACACAACCTTATCCCTCTGATGTTTGATAAAAGAGCCTAACTTCAAGTCTTTCTTTTGAAGATTTTTTTTTTGTGGTTTTTCCAAACGAGGATATTCTGTTATGCTACATACTTAACTCTGACTCATTTCTTGTCTTTTAAAATCCAAATTCTGTTTATTTTTAATGGCAACATATTACTGAAATACCCCAGAGGGACAAATGGATTTCTGTTTTCATCAATCAAAAATTTGACAAAACAAAAATGTGCTAGTCTTTTACTTATTTCTTTTTAAAGAAGCATCTGATCCTGTAGATGTTTAGCAGTTATCTCTGAGTGTGCTGAATTTGTCTTACATATACTCATAATAAGGATGTCCCAACAGGAGCGATAGCAATGCCTGTTTGTTACATGATTTAAATTCTATTATTTGTAAATCTAATTTCCAAAGATACAACCTCTGCCTTGATGCGACTAAACTAGCACTACCTGCAATATATCCAAAAGCAAAAAAATAGAACAAATATCAATATTCGCCAATGCATATTATGAAGCGACACCGGGAGCACAATCTGATTTTAATTTAAATCACTAGCAGAATTCCCATTGACTTCAATGGGAGGAGGATCAAGAGAGAGATTTTTCACTGGCCAGGTGGCTTTCATGACAATGCTACTGACTGCTAGGAAGAAGGCTGAGATTCCATTTCCAGTAATGGTCCGTCTTTATGTCATTAACGTGACGTGCAATTAACTTCAGCAAGGAATGCCTTGCAATGATAGAGGGAGATTAAACCAGGAACCCTGAGATCTGGTTGGTTCCAACACAGCAGCAAGTCCAGTCAGGGAATTGCCCTCCAGAACCGTACTGAAGGATGGGCGCAACCAACAAGGAAAGAACAGGGGATAATAAATTGTTCTGGAGGAAAGTGGGTGGAAGATCACAATGTCCAGATGAGCTGGTGATGTATTACAGCTCAATTAGTCTCAGGAAATAACCCACTGTGGAAGATTTAAGCAGCAGTGGAGTGCTCTAGAGGAAAGAGTTCCACCTAGACCTGTCAGAGGCATGATGAGCCTTTGGCAGGGTGGAAAGTTTAATGCTTGGAAAAGCAAGAGGCAATATGAGATCCTCCCAGCTCCACTAAAGATGTGGAGGAATTTCCCTCACTCACCTCTAATAAATTTGGCAATGTAATATAACAAAATCATCATTCCTAATGAAAAAGAAAATACTACACATAAAAACTTAAGGAAACTTTCCAGAAGGAGACTGTTTTGTATTGTTGGTACGATTTATTATTGTGCCCCATATTAATGAGATTTCTAAATACAGGCAGCTACTCATACGAACTGGATGTCTCCAGGTCACTATTAAAATTATTTTACCATAGACTACCAAAATACCCCTCTATTCATGTCAGCAATGCAGTGAAAAGATTTAACGCAATTGCACAGCAATACTTACATTACAAAAACGCTTATACGCCAAACAACCACATTATGATGTTTTCCTCCACACCGTTAGTTATGATTGTGGTTATTTGATTAAATCAGAAGGAAAATGTATTTAATGTAATGTGATTACAGCTTCAGAAGCCATTGGTGAGAATAGATTTTAGACAAGTTGACTTTTCCTTCTTTAGTATAAAAACATTCATATTGCACATGCTTAAACATAATTTCAACTTATGATTCTTAGCTCACTGTATTGGTTTCATTTGGGTTCCCCCTTTGTTTTATCAGCCGCTCATTCCCCCCCGCTCCCTTCCCCTCCTATAGCTAAAGGCCAAAACAAGGTTAGGAATTAAAGGAAATGCAAGAATGTTTTCCACAGAAAATGCAGCCAATTCCAAATAAAGAAAGCTTATTTTCTCTGCTTGTTAGAAAGCATCCACTTCATTTTGATTGGCATATGGCAGCTCAAAGAAGTCATCCAAGGTAGTGTGTGTTAAATGACCCATGAAAGACTGAAAGCTAACAGAAGATCAGGAAACATTTGAAAAAACAGAATAGTATGCTCAGTACCAGTGTTTCTCAGATTCTCCAAACACAGCACATAAGAACCCATTGTGTCATTCACTTCTTTGATAACTGGAGCTAATTTCAGCACCATTCATTGCACATGTGAGTAAGTTATATTTAAGGAAAAACATAAATGATTAATCTGTAAAAGAAATTTCTGTACTTATAGCAAATGTATATCTTTTTGTTTTAAGATTTGTTGTGCACTGAGATAAAAGCTATGCAGATTAAAACACGCATTTTGTATTTTTCCAAATACAGCACTAGCAAACTCGTTGGCCTTAAAGCAACTGCTGGAGATGGTGGGGTTGATAAGAGTAGATGGCAAAGTGGGTGCACTAGCTTTTCAGCACTGAAGACTTAAATTCATGATGTTAGATCACCAGTGAAAATGAATATGATGTTTTAACTCAAGTCCCACATACAGATAGCAAGAGTGCTGCAGCAGGTGAGAATCAATATGCATTGGCAGACCTGCATGGAGAAGAACACAGTGCCTTGATTATGGCTTGATAGCTGAGCACTTTTCCAGCTGTAACATTTTTAAAAAATAGGATCTCAGTATTTAGTGACAGAAAAAAAAAAGCTATAACATCACAGCCATTCCCTGATAAGTGCCTAATACATACCTGTGATCTGTGGAAACACAACATATCCCTTACTACTATTGAAGACATGGGAAATTACTAAATGAAAATTCATATCCAGCTCTGGATTGCTAAAGAGAAAGCAGCTCAGCTCATGCTAACAGTAGACACAGATTCTTTCTTTCAAATAGTCTCCTGCAGAGGTTCAAATAAAAGCATATACAATATTTAAATTCCAAAATATAAAAACACCTATTCCTGTATAACAAGCCACGCATTCCAATGTTACTTTGTGTACAAAGTACTCTTAAGGTGTCCTCTAGTGGATACAAGTGAACAAAGGAGAGAAGGGAAAGATTCAGATACCTAAATGATCATAAATGTATAATTCTTATTTTAGCTTAATGAAAACATTTAAATACTATACATATAAATATAATATATTCATACCAATACACATATTAAAAGGATCCGTTATGGTAGAATAAATATCTACATTTCCATTGTAAACCCCTATTTTCAAGGATTTATAATTTAGCCATAAAAATTAACTTTACACAAACTTCGAACATATCATACAGAAAGATTTTTCCTCCCCCATAGAGTTCAGAAAATAAATTCTATATGAAAAATTTTAACTATATAAGCCTGGAAAAAACCTTGAAACTATCATTTTAAATATATATTTAATGTATAAAATTTAATTCTGAAGGCACACAACCCATAATGTGGCTATGCTGCCTCTGGAGCTTCTGTTTTCATTGACATATCCGTGAATGTAGACTACAGTCTTGTAGATTTGAGTGTCTTGTATCTTGTGTAGTACTGAACACCACCACCAGTATAGAGATGAGCAGAAAATTCTGATTTAGTAGAGCTTACACCAAGTTTGCACTTTTTCTACACAGGTGTAAATGACTACTTAATGTGATAGGCAATGGAGAATCAAATCTTGGTCTCAGTGGAATCCGTGGCAAAACTCCCATACTTCAATGGGGCCAAGATTTCTCCCAGTTTTTAGCTGACAACTAACAGTACAGAAGATTTTTAGGAGACTGGATGTTTGGTGGATCTAGCTAGGTGATTAATATGGTATGTCTAACCTTTGTGCGCTAGTAAATGTGTAATTACTGCATGTTTAATACAATTATTAAATACAGAAATGTTTCATTATTACTTGATGTTCCAGATTTTTATTTGGAGTTTGTATTTTAGCAGCACATAGTCAGGTCAGGACCACATTAGCGTAGGTGTGTATATAACAAAAAATATTTTTTGCCCCAAAGAGCTGACAGTCATAGGCCCTGATTCTCCAATTCCTTGAGCACAGGTTCAGAAAATTGCTCTGCACACAACAATTACAGAACTGGGGCACTTTGACAGTGATCCCACAAACACACACTCATGCACAGGCACAACATGGTGAGTAGGCCCTTTAAGTCAATGTGATTGTTAACATCAGTAAGGTTGTGCACATGCAGAAATGTTTGCTTGAAACGAGACCTAGCAGGTGTTTTGCATTTTTGAGCAAATACATTAGATAACATAACTTTGCTTATCCAAACCAACAAAAAATGTTTTTTCCTACCACAAGCCACATGTATAATGGGAGTGTCTGTTAAAAACACATGCAGCTAGAGCAATGGCAAATTTTCAGTGACCATTAGAATTGTCAATTACCCATTTTAAAGGGCTGTGAGGAGGCTGCCCTTTTAGTAGAGAAGGGAACTGAATGGGTGAAAGAACTGGTCCAAACTTGAATAAAGGTTTGAGTTTTGGTTTTCATTTAGCAGGAAATGGGTTATGTCATCCTTAATCAAGCCCCATATATCAGCCTAGATTTCCGTTCTTAAACAAAAATGACAACAGAACATGAAATATATTTAATCACTACATACAATTTCAAAAGAGAAAGTCAAACGGGAAAATAGAAAAGGGTGTTTGCATCATTTAAAGGGTTGGCACATAAATAAGAGTGGTATCTTATCACTTTGACTACAGAATATATTATTCTTGCTATCTCAAATTCATCCTTACTAGATATGGCAAAAGAAAAAAGCATGCTCAAAAGAAAATTAAAAAATAAGCTGTAAAAACTGGAAGATTAAATTCTGATGGGTAAAATACATACTTAAAGAAAATTTACAGCTATACAGAAATGGGACCTGAGGAGAGTGGGTGGGGCTGGGAAATGGAGATCATCTGATTTACTATGGTTTTCATTTTTTCATTATTCTGCATTTTATATTATGTATAAAACATTCTTTAATTTGTTACAAATCTTCATTATGGGTGAAATTCATCACTGTGCAAAGGTTCAGCACGTAGAGAATTTACTGTTGACAACACAGATCTTCAGCACCCTCTTACAGTCAGCCAGTGAAATAGCAATAATGGTGGCTTCACATGAACCTGTGCGGTTTTTTTTCCCCTTCCCCAGTTAGAGGGAAAATGCCAGAAATCAGCTGTGTACGTGCTTGCTTTGCTTTTAAGGGGTGGTGACCTGGGAATTCTAAGAGGAAATAGCAGCCCTAAACAAAAGAAGTGGCATTGTTGACACTTGGATGCCTGGGGTCCCAACTACCACAAAAACATAACATTTAAAAAAAATAATCAACTTATATTATATAAAAATCATTCATAGTAGTTCACAGTGCTACTAAGTAATCACTGTTTGACCAAAAGCATTTAATGTACAGCTTAAAAACTGTACTTAGGTGTTTTAACCACAGTATGTTCAAAGCGGGTAACGCAGAGTGTAACACTAACATCCTCTATCTTCGGGCACGTTTCTAGGCTAGGTAAGAGACTCTTCTTAATGCAACCTTCTTATTCAGATAGACACAAATATAACGCTTCCAGCAGATCAGGACTAGTTGCACTTCTGAGCAAGGAGCATCTGAGCTTTCCTCATTTTCACCATTATAGTTATAGACAATATGGTGTCTTATCATGTCATAACAGAAACAGACCAGAAAAAAAGATCAGAATTAAAAAAAAACTTCTGATGCTCATCAATCAAGTTCCAGCTTGCTAGTTTTCAAGCACACCAAACTTCTCAGGAAGTTTAAATGCCTTACTTGCAATTTCAGTGAATGCAACATTTAAAATCTTCATTCAATAATGCTTTACATTTTACATGTTTTTAAATTGCTGTGCTCATGATGAGTGGTTTAAGCCAAATTATGCATTTTAATATGTTTTGATATTTATTTTTAAATGCTTAAAATATTAATAACCTAAACAGCACATAAGGAATTTTTTTCAAGTGATCTGTTTAGCAGAGGCCTCTCTCCATTTCGGTTTCATTTTCTTTATTGTTCATTCAAAAATGTGAGAAGCAAGATGGTCTGAAAATGAAAGCATTTTAGATGGTGTAGGCTAGACCGTAGATAATAATTAGCATTAAATATCAAAAAGAGCTCAATATTAAGCCATTGTTACAAATTTCAAATTTCAAATTGTCATGGAATAATGTCTCATATAATAATCACTATAATTTGTGTCTCCTTTTCACTAACAAAGAGCAAATGCTGTATTGATTCTCTGTGTTGATTCTCTGTGCTTGTTTGGTCTTAGTCAAGACAAGGCTTGTAAACTGAGCTGTGTGGTTTCAGGGAGAAAAAAAAGATATATAGTTCAGGATTTTTCATTTATTACTGAGTGGATAGACCAGTAGGCTCAAATTCTTTTTGTTCTATATAAGCTGAAAAAGTGTACCCAGTTGCTCAATTGGATTTTTAGTCTTTCCTTTATGTGTACAACTTCTGACTATGAAGAATTTCAGGTAGCGATTCCATAATTGTGGCTCTGTCTATTTTGTTCTTAAAAATCAATCACTGGCTAACAAATTTTGTTCCTCTAGTACAAAAAGGCTAGAAAGACACAGCCTTGAGCTACAGAACAGGGCATAGGCTTCTCCACAGTTCTTAGCTCCTCCATAAAACATTAAAATCTTTGCTATTTCTCCTGAAGCTTCAGGGGCAGAAAGTAAATCACCTGTAATGCAAAGACGCTCAGAATCTGTGAATTCCATTTAAATGGCTTCAGTCTCTGGTGTCTACCAGCCAAAGCACTTTAAAAAATATACTCGAGAAATATTAAACTTCATAGCACTACTGAAATGTAGGCAAGTTTACAGATGGAGAAACTGAAAAACAAAATTAAAGTAACTGTCACTAAATCACAGGAGCAGTCAGAGGAAGAGAAAGGATTAGAACTCATGATTTCCTAGTTCCTGCCTTAAACTCCATTTATTATGCAGCATGCAGCCTATCATGCTTTGGTTACTATAGCATTTTGCTAAAACGTTAAAAGAACTGATTCTCCTGACTTAGATGCATGGTCCAGTGTTATGGACCAGTGTTACTGGTCTAATTTTGATCTGACAAGTCCCACAAAACAAGAAGAAAATAAGTTAAGGCTTATCTTAAATATCCTCTGTAGGGAATAACACTCACATCCCCCCAAAAACAATTTGCTTACTTGACAAGCATGGACAAAAATAAAAGGAGTAGCATGTCCTTTACAGAACTTTTTTTCATCTTATTGCAAAACAAGTGCTCAGATGACCAGTTCCGTGATAAATTGTATGTTGTATTTTCCTTTATCATGAATTATTTTGAGACAACTAGTACAATTAAGTTGCAACCAGGCTATCCACTTGGGCTTCTAGATTTAATGTTTGCAGCTAGGGTTGGGGGAGAGAGAGAGAGAGAAAAGAGTCACTATTTAATAGCACTGTGAAGTTAAAGATCCAGCAGCTAAAACATATAAACGTCTCCCACAACTGTTCCCAAACCCTACCTTATAAATATGAACAAATGGGATTCATGTTTCCATAATTATTTTAGTCAAAGAGGTTCTTAATGTAGACAAACTTTGGACAGTAAGTTGGGTACAGGAGATTTATGACAAAACTGCCTGTGTTTTGGACACAGAAAGCTACACATCAGGGCATGAATCTTGTGTTCTATCATTCAGCCTGATATTTCAGGATGGTCATGATCAAAATGACTGGAGTTATAGATGGATACTAAATGACTCTATTGCTAAACAAATTGTTCTAAAGAAGTGAGCCCTTTGAATACAATAATTAGGTGCCATTATCCGTAGAAGTACTGAGGACTCAATGTGCAATTTATCAAGGACAGCTGCAAACACTAAAAGTGCAAGGCATTTTGGCTTCTGTACCCAGTTATCTCAAAACACTAGAAAGAGGCCAAGAAATAAAAATTTATAATACCTTGCCTCAAGACTTGACAGAGGAAATTTCATCTCCTTCCCAAGGCACACAGAGAACTATTTATCATGAAATCTTATCATTTTTTAAAATCATCATTTTCAGCTCCTAGGTGCATTCTCTCCACTTTTTACTTCGCGGATGTTGATTCAAGAGATTCTCCCTCCTCCCCCTGATCACGCTCCAACTGAAGACACAGAATTTACATGTTTTCCATTTTGCAACTGATTTCCATGTGATAACATGAAGTCGGACATGACACTACTGATTTTACAATGTTCTTATAAAATGGATTTAAATAGAAAAAAAGAGTAACAACTATCTCAATAACTTTGCCTAAAATGGGATAATGGAAGATTTTTTGGAAGTCATTAAAAACAGCAATTTGGTATGGCAGTAATAGTGTGAATCCCACATATACCAATACTTACAGGACTCATTCATTTTCTCCTTTTCTCTCACTAAAATAATTCTAATTTGCTCAGCCAAAAATGACAGACACTTTTCCTCCACACTGCAAACCACTTGGAATCTGTGTTATTTACCACTTTATTAAACCATCTGGTGGATGAGCATGCAAGAGGGAAAGGGCACATGGCATTCCAAATATGAACAACACTAACCCTGTTCTCAAGTGATGGTCCTAATCTGCGGGGTAACGATACAATTCTGGAGACTGAGCTCACTGAAGTTTAGTTCATGTTTTATGGAAACTTGTAAAAAAAAAATCTACTGTTAAAATGAACTTTTTTTCTGTTACATTTTTACAGCTAGGCAGCTTTTTACTGTGGAAATACACATCAAAATTTGGGCTTGTGTCATCCACAGACTTGCACTTAAAGGCTCCAATTGTAGTTTTATTTAGCTGCTTCATTGTCTTTTCCACTCCAGCATCTGAAATCTAAAAATCTGGTGGCAGTTTGTCAGCACTACCAAAAGAGATGGTTACTTACCTCGTAACAGTTGTTCTTTGAGATGTGTTGCTCACGTCCATTCCATTGTAGGTGTGTATGCGCCTTCATGCAGAGATACTGGAACTTTTTGCCTTTGAGCAGTGCCCGTACGGCCAGCTTCGGTGCCTCTTGGAACCGCACACACATTCCATGGTACATGAGGTGCTGCCGTCCCTACGCCCCCACAGTTTCTTCTTGACACCAACTCTGGCAGTGGGGATGGCGGGTGGGTCATGGAATGGACATAAGCAACACATCTCGAAGAACAACAGTTACAAGGTAAGTAACTGTCTTTTCTTTGAGTGCTTGCTCATGTCCATTCCATTGTAGGTGACTTACAAGCAATACCTTGGAGGTGGCCCAGAGTTACAGATGAACTGCCTGCAGCACTGCTCTGTTGAACCCTGCGTCGTCCCATGCCTGCTGGACGATGGCACAGAGGGATGTGAAGGTGTGAACAGACGACCAGGTGGCAGCCCTGCAGATGTCTTCCACAGGCACTCTCGCTAGGAAGGCTATAGACAAAGTTTGAGCTCTGTTTGAGTGGGCTGTAATTATCCTCAAAAGTGGCACCTTTGCCTGCTCATAGCAGCACTTGTTGCAGGAAGGTATCTAAGATAAGATGCGCTGAGTGGAAACAGGTAAGCCTTTCATCTGATCAGCCACCATGACGAAGAGCTGTATAGATCTCTGGAATGGTCTCGTGCACTCGATGTAGAATGTTAATGCCCGTCTAACATCTAGTGTGTGCCACCTTCTCTCCTCTGAACCATGTGGTTTGGGAAAAAACACGGGGAGAAAAATATCTTGATTACAATGAAATTGGGAAACCACCTTAGGCAGGAAGGCTTGATATGGCCGCAACTGAACTTTGTCTTTATAAAACACAGTATCAGGAGGCTCCAAGGTCAGCGCCCTAATCTTGGAGGTAATGGCCGCCAGGAAGGCCACCTTCTGTGACAGCAGCAGTAAAGAGCATGTAACCAGGGACTCGAAGGGGGGCCCCACGAGCCGCAAGAGGACCAAGTTGAGATCCCAGGGAGGTACCAGGTCATGGACCTGCGGATAGAGCCTCTCCATCCCTTTCAGGAACTTAATTGTCATAGGGTGGGAGAAAAAAATCTCCCCTCCAAAGGCTGGTGGAACTCAGATATAGCGGCTAGATGAACCTTCAGGGAGGTCATGCCTAGCCCCTTAAATTTTAGTTACCACAAGTACTCCAGGATAGCTTTGTATCGGTGACAACCCAGGCAAAATACCCTGGGACTCTGCCCAACAGGTAAATTGCTTCCATTTATCCCAATACATGATCTGCGTGGAAAGTTTCCTGCTACCCAGCAAGATTTGCTGGACTTGCACCGAACATGCTCATTTGTCTTTGCTCAGCCATGGAACCATAAGGTGTAGGGTGTCCAGATCTGGGTGCAGCATGCAACCATGATCCTGGGACAGGAGATCGTGCCATCTCGGTAGCTCCAACAGGGGGGCGACTGACAGGTCAAGCAGCATGCTGAACCAGTGCTGGCATGGCCAGGCCAGTGCAATTAAGATAACCTCCACCTTGTCCCTCTTGATTTTCAGCAGGACTTTGTGAGAAGGAGAGGAATGGGCGAAAACACGTAAATGGAAGCTCCCTGACCACTGCAGAAGGAAGGTGTCGGAGAGAGACTCCTCCAGACTGTGGAGGGAGCAGAACTGTGGGCATTTCTTGTTTCATGCTGATGGGAACAGGTCCATCTGGAGAGAGTGCCACCTTTGGAAAATCATAGAGACCACAGCTGGATGCAGCAACCAGTCATGGCGGGGTAAGAACGACCTACCGAGGCAGTCTGGCTCGTCATTCCTCACTCCCAGGAGGTGAGAGGCTATTATGTGAAAATTGTGCCTCACCGCCAGGTCCCACAGAAAAATGGTTTCCTTGCAAAGGGCTGCCTGTTGATTTAATACATGCCATTGTATTGTCTGTCAGTACTTGCACCACCTTGCCGGTAATAAAGTGGAGGAACACTCCACAGGCTAGGCGAATAGCCTGTAACTCTCTCACGTTGATGTGCATGCATTTCTCCTCCCTCAATCAGACCCCCTGTGTGCCGAGGATGGTACTGATATGGACCCCCCATCCTAAATCTGAGGCATCCGATACCAGGGTAACCGAGGAGAATAGCTCTTCGAACGGCACACCTCTAACACTGCCCGGGGGCTCTGCCACCAGTCTAGTGTGGCCAGGATGAGGGGGTAACTGTGAACAACTGGTCCAGGGAATGTCTGCTCAGGGCATTAACCAAGGCCAGCCATGACTGAAGTGGTCTGAGTCTTAGGCGAGCCAGCCTCACCACATACAGGCTGTCATGTGACCTAACAACTGCAGACAGTGCCTGGCTGTTGTAGTCAGGCAGAGATGCAGGTGAGCAATGATGGAAGACATCACCTTGAAGCGTGGCTGGGACAGGAAAGCTCTGGTTGGGAACTGTCCAGGACAGTTGATGAACTCTATCCGTTGCACTGGGGTTAATGTGGACTTCTGCTCATTTATTAGCAGACAGAGCCAGCACCAGATGGCGCATGTCAGATCTACACTGCTGTGGACCTGAGCCCTAGATCTGTATCACCCAGTCATCCAGGTTGGGGAAAATTTGGACCCCTCTGTGCCTCACGTGCGCTGCCACCACTGCCATACATTTTGTAAACACCCTCGGGGCTGAGGAAAGTCCAAAGGGCAACACTGAAAACAGGTAGTTGGAGCCAGCTACCACGAAATGAAGGAAACGCCTGTGGCTGGGGAAGATAGAAATGTGGAAGTAAGCGTCTTTTAGATCGAGGGCAGCATACCAGTCTCCTGGATCCAGGGAGGGGGTGATGTAGGCAAGGGAGACCATGCGAAATTTCAGCCTCTTAAGATATTTATTGAGACGATGCAGGTCTAGTATAGGCCTTAGACCCCCTTTCACTTTGGGGATGAGGAAGTATCTCGAATAAAACCCCTTCCCCTCATGTCCGGTGGAACCCCTTCTACGGCCCCCAGGCTGAGAAGGGTCTCTACCTTTTCCATGAGGAGTTGCTCATGAGAGGGGTCCCTGAAGAGGGACTGGGAGGGAGGGTTGTTGGGAGGGATGGAAGCAAACTGGAGGGCACAGCCTGCCAAAACTATGTCAAGAACTCAGCGATCCGAAGTGACTGTGGCCCATTCAGACAGGAAGAAAGTTAGGCGGTTCAAGAAGGGACAGGAGGGATCCAGGGAACAGGCTGGAATGCCGCCTTCAGGTGCACCTTCAAAATGACCTCCCTTTGATTACTGAATCGCCTAGACTACCCTTGCTGGGAGAGCTGAGAAGGACCCTGGCATTGGTTGACATCTCCTAGACCCCTGTGGTAAAGTCAAGCCAGATGGCTACGGTAGGGTACTTCAGGGCCAATATGTGAGCCCTAGAATGCTCAAAGCCCTCTTCCCTACAGGCAGGAGAGAGGTTACAGCTGGGCAATCAGGGGCACCTGGAGCCAATTAAGAGCCTACCCAGGTGTACGTAAACGCACACTAGGCAATCAGGGGCACCTGGAACCAATTAAGAACCTTCCCAGGTGTACTTAAAGGCTGCTTGCACTGAAGACTGGGAGGAGGAGAGGAAGGAGTTGCTGGAGTATTGGAGAGAGAAGTTTGGAGATAGAGTTTTGAGATAGAGGTTTCTACTGCTGGGGAAGCAGAGCTAAGGAGACCCTGATCCTGGACCCCCAGCCTACAGGGAGAACAGGTACCCCGCTGGGCCACTGGCACATACAGGCTAGCTGCCCTACCCAGTGAGGTTGGGGAGACAGCCCCTCAGGCCTACAGAAAGGCCTGCACCTGCTTGCCCTGTAGGGAGTGGCCAAAGAGAGGGGAAGATCCAGAGACTTACCTGGACTGAGGTGGGACTACCTCAGGCCCCACTGCCTACAGAGACTGTCGCCAGTGGGCGAGCGCCAGAAAGGGGGGCTGGCGTACCACACCCCCTATTTCTGTCCCTTTGTCTGTAGGGTGTGAACCGCTGTGGCTGGTATCTCTGCTGTTGCTGTCCCTGTGGACAGAACTGGCATCTAGAGGTCTGGGGCGTATAAAGACCCAAAGGAGCAGAGTGTGACCCTCGAGTCTTTCAGCCCATGCAACTTTGCACCTGTCTGGTCCAAAAACAAGGCTGACCCGTCAAAGGGGAGGTCCTGGATGGACTGTTGGATCTCCTGGGACAGCCCTAAGGATTGCAGCCACAAGCATCTGTGCATGCAGATGGCAGTGACCACGGCTCTGCTCACCGAGTCTGCTGTGCCTGAAGACGCCTGCAGTGCTGCTCTGGCCACCATAATACCCTCTTCCAGGATGGTGCTAACGTCCAGGGCCTGGTGCTGGGGTAAAGTGTCTGCAAAGCATGTTAGTGAGTCCCAGAAATTGAAGTTGTACCTGCCCAGGAGAACCTGCTGATTGGTGATTCGAAACTGCAGGCTTGCCGTCGAATAAACCTCTCTTTCGAACAGGTCCAATTTCTTGTTATCTTTGATTTTTGGCATGAAACCAGGTTGTCCTGCCTATCCTACTGGTTGGCCCCATCTACCACCAGGATACTGGAAGAGGGACGGGTGAAAGGTACTTGAATCCATTGGACAGGACATAATATTTTTTCTCGGCAGCAGCTGCCAGGACAGTAAAGAGACTGTCTGACACTTCCTTTAGCCTCTCCACCTCCAACCCCAAGTTGGAAGCCACCCTCTTGAGAAGCTATTGATGTACCCTGAAATCATCCATGGGTGCTGAGTGTCCCTGGGTGACTGCCCCGTCTGGGGAAGAGGAGGAGTACTGGAGGGGCATGGTGGGTGGTGGCATCCCTTCCCGCTGATAGGGGGACCCAACAGAGGTCCCTTCCTGGGTGTCCGAATTGTCATTGGAGGTCAAATGATGGCCGTTCTCCAGTGCCCATGGAGTAGACTGTGCCCCAAAGACCTGAATGACTGTGGACCTGGCCCCACTGGAACCCCCCAAAGTCCTCAATATGACCATTGGGGTGGCCACTGCCCTGGAGGCCATCCCAGGGCTGCCTGAGCCAAAGGGTGCTCGAGCATCTTTTGCTGGTGGCAACGACTTGCCTGTGGCCATCCTCTGGAGATGACATTGACTCACTGTCAGACAACCACGGTGGGGTTGCTTCGGAGGCTCCCGCTGTATGGTGCCAAGTGGCAGGGGAGTGATGCCCCGATCTGTGGGTGCTCCGGTGCTCTGGAGAAGGGCCTCTTGGTGTCGTCGATTGTGATGACAAGACCCGGTGCCACAACCGGTGGCGACGGGTGGAACCCTGCTCTGACTGAGAACTGGAGTGCCCAGAGAGGCACCTGGGCACCGATGACTTATGGTGCCGCTTCCCTCTCGGTGCCGAGTCAGCCTCCGGCAACGGGGTTCTGGGCTGCACCAGTGCAGGCAAACTCCTCAGTGCTGGGGAGGTGCCAACTTCCCTTTGGGGAGCAGCCCCTTGCAGGTGACCCAGACAGGTGCTGCCTCCTTGAACAAATTTCACCCGGTGCCAGGGATTGTGACTGGTGCCAGGAGGGTGACCTTGCTCCATGCCCTACCAATGTGGGGTATTCCGGCAACCAGGACCTGCAGCGACTTCTGGGGGAGTGGCACCATGTTCACCCCTTCACCCGGAACAATCAGGTTATTGGAGATCTTCCTCCCCACTCTGGGATCACCTGAGCCCAGCAATGGCCCCTTCTCTCTGGGAGGAAGCTGGGGTGGAGGCGGCATGGGCAATTCCAACAAGGTCCGTGCCGCCTGCAATGTCACCATTGTCGACTGCGCTGGCAAGTGCAGAGATGCCCTCCCACTCACAGGAGTCGGGGGTGGTTCTCTGGTTGCAGACGTAGGCTTCGGTGGTGGTAAGCAAGTCTCCACTGTCTGGCTTTGGTGTGTCCCTGTGCTCAACCCCACTTCCTTGGTCTGTGTGCCACTTCCACTGCTTCTTTCTCAATGGAGAGGAAGAAGTCAAATGCCGAGGTGGGTCCAGTGCTGATGGCACACTCTGCAATGATGCCCTGTTTGGTACCAAAGGAGAATGGGCTGGTTTGGAGGCTGGTCTGAGTGCTGTCACCATTAGTAAGGCTTTCAAGAGGATGAAAGCCTCACAAATTTTGCATTTGTCCTTACAATGAGCTTCTCCCAGGCACTTTAGGCAACTATCACAGGGGTCGCTCAGTGTAAAGGCCTTCCCACAGGAGGCACACGGTTTGAAACCCGGTGACCAGGCCAGGCCCCACTCCCAGCAAAGTCCCAGCAGGGACTATCTTAAGTGACTAACTACCACTATTAACAACACTTAAGGTCTAATCTACCTAACTAAGATAAACAACAAATGATTAAGGGAGAACAAAAGGGATAGAGCACTTGCGATGCAAGCCGAAGCAGTTCCAGCAATGTCACAGATGGAAAGAAGGAACCGAGGGGGTTTAGGGCTGGCAGTGCCTCATACACTGTGCCGTGTGTGAGGCTCCAGGGGGTGGCGAACCCGGCTCTACGGGTACTGCTGAAAGGAAAAGAAGTTCTGGTAACCATGCATGAAAGTGCACACATACCTACAATGGAATAGACATGAGCAAGTACTCAAAGAAGAATCAGAGTTTAACAATGGTTAACTCCTATGACCAAACAATATTATAATCCAGTCTGTGGATACTTTCTGGTCCTTTTCTTTCTTTATTCCCTAATTTAAAAAAACAAACATAAAACTACTGAATATGAGAGACTGATCCTTTTCTCATTTAAACAAATGCAAATCAGAAATAATTCCATTAAAGTCAATGGAGTTACTCTAACATAAGTGGTAGGAAAATCAGACTCCAAGTATATACGGTAATATATGGATAATTCACAAAAAACTCTTGAAACCTCACTTACACATTGTACATAACACATATATTCATACACACGACAGAGAAGAACAGGATAAATACTCAGGTGCTTTTGAAAATTTTAACCCAAGTGGAACTCACTTAGGTGATTTTGACAACTTTATCCTTTGAATTTTCAGGAAGCTACAATAAACATAACTCTCTAAATTGTAAATGTCAGTAGTCTGCATTGAGAGTTCAAACATTAAGTCAATAAACCTCTAGATATCTTTCTGGCACTTTCAGAAATTTTCCATCTCTTACCTTTAGTTCCCTTGGAAAAATAATAATTTAGCTAATAATTTAGATTATTCAGGAAAGCCTAATTTCTTCCTCTTTCCTCTCTTCCATTCTTCATGAATGAGTCTGCCAAACCACACCAAAAAGTGTGTTTTTCAGTCTGAACTTCCATTACTGAGTCACAGCAACCAACACACTCTCCTTGTATTGTGTCTTAACAGTTAGACTCTAAGCCAAAAGATGCATACATTCTGCATATTTAGTTTGCTATGTGCACATCTCTAAATTCTACACAAAAAGAACACCTTTATGCAACACAACACCACCATTCAAAACGGAGCTAGCATGTTAAACACAAATGATGTACTTGTATCCTGTTATTCATCAATGGATGAATTTTAATCAATAAATATTGGCAATGAAGTCATAATTACAATTCTAAAAAAAGACTTCAAGAACAATACTGGGAAGCCAAGCAGGCTTTAGTACAGTGCTTTGCATCTTTTCCATTTTCATATAGCTAAAGAACATCTTACTATACAGAAGATAGATACCAGATATAATTCAAAAGTCATTACTGTCTGTCTTATTATTTAGTTGTTACAAAGTTTTTGTAAACAGTTCATAAAAAACAAAATTTACAGGAAATCACAAAATTTAAAAGTCTATCAGAAGAATGCTCCTCAACAGCCTGATATCTTACTGATATTGCTTGAAATATACATAGCAAAAGAAATCTATAACTTCCATTGGTGAAGAGGCATATTACCATTTGTGGTTTTTCTCCCCCCTATTCTTCCAGAATTAAACTACCCAAAATGATTTAGGTTTTTGTCTGGACTCAAAGATTTCATTATAAATAAAAGTATTTTCATACTTGAAAACTACATCATGGATATAAATCATTATAATCCTCTTATTTGTTTACCACAGACAATATGCTTGATGCTGTATAATGCATAAAAATAAGGAAGTCCACAAGTCCAATCTATAATTTGTAGTAAGAAAATCTTACTACACAGCATGGATATACCCATGGAAGGCAAGATACACAAGGAAATCCAGAGGTGAAGAGGATTTAGGGCTCATTGTGACTCCAACAGGTAGTGTGTTAACTTGAACTCAAAGATACTGCACTAGAGGTAGCCGCATTTCAAAACGACACTTGAGTTACAGAGTAATTTGATTAGCAGCACAGTGATTCGATTAACTACTGATGAGTTCTTGTAACTCACACAGTTCCATCCCCATTGCATTACTAGCTCAAATATCAGCATCACTTGAGCTTCAAAGCAACCCTTCTGGTCCTAGCTAGTTTAAATGTAAAGCACCACTTAATTTAAGGCACAGATTTTTGTGTGTGGACAGGAGTTAAATTAGGGGTAACCTGAGCTAACTGTGCTGTGAAGAGACACTCTGAGGCTGGGTCTACACTGCCGGCGGCATATTCGCTGCCGTCAGATCGATTGCTCTGGATCGACTGAGCGGTCTGTGTAGACCCGCTCAGTTGATCCAAAAATTGACGCAGGAAAAACACCCCGGTAAATGGCATAGCTCTGCGTCGAAGGAAACGCTGTTCCTGTCAGCGAAATGCAGTCTGGATGTCGCGCGGAGCAGACGCAGCAAAGTCGACAGGAGATCTCCCATCGACTGCCGCCAAATCCAGAAGGTAAGCGTAAACCGGGCCTTAGATTGTTTCCTCTTTACCGTCTGGCAAAAATGTTACTATAAATTTTCCTGTTGGAAGTAACTTTCTAGAAGAGATTTGAGAGTGTGGTGGTTTGGCAAACTGGGCTGAAGAAGTCAGTCTATGCCTAAAGGCAGCACAGGAAAGGAGCAGAGGTAGCAATATGAGAAAGCAGAAAAAAGAGTTAAGGGATGATAATGGGGAAATGTAATGGAATAAATGTTCCAACATATAGAGGCAGCTGTCCAAGGATGAAACATTTTAGAAATTATTGATAGTCATCTTTTTAACTATCCATCTTTAACTAATCTTCCATAGGCATTTACAGTGTTGGTCCCAGGAATGGGTGAGATGGTATCTTTTACTGGACCAACTTCTGTTGTAGGATGGTACAAACATTCACACAACACAGAGTTCTTCGAGTCTGAGGAAAGAAATCAGTCTGATTTCTTTCCCCAGAAACTGAAAAACTTTGTGGTGGTTCAAAAACTTGTACCTTCCACCAACAGGAACTAGCCCAACAAAAGATAATACCTTACCTAACTTGTCTCTCTCTTTAAATAATCTGGATTTAAAAGGCAGTAATATTTTGGCAGTAAAAAAGGACAAGATTTTGCCCCCACGCTTCTTACTTTGAGCAGTATCATAATGGCCCCGTTTTCTACAATAAGATTACTCAAGGAGTGAGGCACTTCTTAATTTGAATAAAAGTGCGAAAATGTGGGTCATAGTAGCTTAAGTTTTCAAAGTGCTGTATAAAATAGTTGAGGTAGCACATTTCAGTTCCACAGTCTCTTTTTTAGCACTATTTGGTCTAATGAAAAGGTTTTATTGTTAAATTTTGTCATCAATGTTTGAGATGTATGATGCAGACAATAACACGTGAATAGAGAAAACAATACCAATGCAAACCTATATGTACACCAATAAAACATAAACAAGTAGAAAACTATTCCAATATTCAAATGCACTTCTGAACACATCGTAGTTTGAAACAAGTGTATGTAATAAGGATGCCTGTATTAAGTTCTTGCATGCAGTGTGACAGAAGAGGTAGTATGGCCGTAAGTGGCTCCATATTAGAGCTGCAGTCCTGATCAAGTCAGTTTCGTAAAACTAGTCTCCTCAACCCTTTACTCTATTAGATGCCACATAAGGTAAAGTATAGTGAAAGAAAGAATTTATGGAGATGATATGGAGCAGGAAACCTCATGGAAAAGTTTTTCGTAAAACAGAGTGGAATCAACAATTGGATCCAAAATAGCTAAGATAATAACAGACACCAGTTCATTGAGAGATATATGATGAATTAGTGATAACAGACATATGTTAAGGTATCATCCAGGGTCGAATCTGTTAATGATTATTAACATCCCTCATAGTACAGTGGTGTATTTAGTGCTTGATCAGGCAATACGGTAATTAGAATTTCTAGTAAAGGTTCACTTCTAATGGCAAAGACAGAAATACTATTCACTTAGTAATAGTCTACTCCAGATATTTTAGAAACAAATGGAAAACCTGACCTATGAGGAAAGGTTAAAAGACCTGGGCATGTTTAGTCCTGAAAAAAGAAAATTGAGTGGGGAACCTGATAACAGTCTTCAAATCTGTTAAGGGCTATCATAAATTGTTTTTCATGTCCATGGAAGGTAGGGCAAGAAATAATGGGTTTAATCTGCAGCAAGGAAGGTTTAGGTTGTATATTAGGAAAAACTTTCTAACTGTAAGAGTAGTAAAGCTCTGGAATAGGCTTTGAAAGGAAGGGGAATCCCCATTCATTAGATGTTTCTAAAAACAGGTTGGACAAACACCTGTGGGATGGTCTAGTTTACTTGGTCCTGCCATAGTTGCAGAGGGCTGGTGTTGATGACTTTTAAAGGTTCTTTCCAGCCCTACATTTCTATGATAATTATGTGCATACAGACTGTTCAGTTTCTTGATCATTTCTTGAAACATTCAATCCATTTTTTCAATGGCCATTGAGAAAAACAGTCAGGATAAAGATCAATGCATTGTTTACTGGGGATAATTCTCATTTGTGGGACTGCCAAATATTTGGGATATGGTGTAACAAAATGCTGTGTGTGTGTGCGTGCCTCAGTTTCCTCCATATGTTACTCCTGTATTTTGATGATGGGACCCGGGTGCGTGATCATTGCAGAGGCCACTAGAGGGCAGCTGGGCCTTCCCCAGCCACACGTACACAAACATTGGCCATGAACCCCTGCCCTGGGTCAACCAACTGCAACAGGTTGTAACAGGTTGCGACAGGTGGAGACAGGATGGGGGTAGACACCTTGCCCAGGAAGAAGACAAAGGACTGGGGAGGGGTACGGGGATGGCTCAGTGGGGAGGTGGATGACTGGAAGGGCAATCCCCATAAGGAGGCTCGGGAGCAGGGCCTGAGAACAGGCTCTGAGACTCCCTAGTTCATTGCTGCTGTAACTTCTAATTAATCAGCTAACAAAGTCTTTCTATGCTGTTATCCTAAGAACTAATAAACGCTTCTGATTTCCACACTGGCTATGAATCGCTTTTCAAGGCAGGGCACATGGCCTCTTTGGGGGCGGGTAGGAGCTCCCCTGAGTCCCATCCAGGAGAACTCACAGGGGGAGCTCAGGCGGAGCAGGGGTGCGGAACACTTTAAGGCAGATGCAGGAGGCAGTTGCACTGGTGTGTGGAAACCCAGGGGGGATAAAGGGGGAGGGAGGGAAGATTCTGAGCTCTGGAATCCTGACTGGCTTTGCCCCGAGTGGTTCAAGAGCCCTGTTCCTCTGGGATTCCATCACAAGTGAGAGTAACGACTGACAGCTTATTACTGATTTTGGAGCCTGTTCAGTTTAAGGAAGGACAGAGGGTTGTGAAGTTATAACGTTTTTGGACATCAGATTGGAGTGAGTAAAGGGGTTGCGCCTTACCGGAAAAACATTCTAAAACCTTAAAGGATCCCTGGCAATAGTGATATAAACTCACTAAGTAACAAAAACCATTTCCCCTTTGCAATCCTTTATGTGTGTCATTTCAACCTGGAGAGGGTTCCTGGTCACATAGCAAAAATTTTATAAGTGCCATTTCATTATTATTATGGGGCACCATCCCTGTAGTGATACCTTCTCTGGACAGACCGAAGGCCTGGATGGGGCAAATGACGATTATATTCCTACATCTGTCTCAGTGGCAGCTCAAGTTGTAATGAGGTTGAATTTGGCAGCCAAGCAATAAGTTTGTGAACTAAAAGGACAAATGTACTATTAAGGGCAGAGAGGAAAAAAACAGATTGGAAAAGATTTAAAATATATGAGGAATGCTTCAGATTAGTAGCCTTTCTGTTTGAAGAGCTTCCAGACCACCACATCCACACTGACTTCCTGAGAGAACGGTAATATCATACTACGGTCATATTCCCAGATAAAAGTGCTAAACTGGAGTTAAGGTTGAGACTATATATCAGTAAATCAAAAGGTAAAAACATTAGAGGGATGTTTAATTATTCCCCAAATGAGCACTGCAAACCCAGAAAGTTCAGAGTGAAGGTTAAATTTAAAACAAGGTACACTAAGGTATGGAAATACACAGTTAAGGCACCCAAACAACATTAACTGCTCTATAATGACGCCATTATGAATAGTGCATAATAATATCTGTAGCTCTAAATTAAATGGGCAGAGTTAAGTTTGCAAACCTTAACATGTTTGGATTTCTTTTGATTTTTACCTTCACTCAGAAATTCCCGGGTTTGCAATGCTTGTTTCTAGGCTAACTGGAACATCCTTCTAATGGTCTGACTTTAAGATACTGAGATGCAATCTCGGCCTTAACCAATGCAATTTTTATCCAAATTACTTATTTGTTTGTCAAAATAGTGACGATTTCATACATGAACACTAAACAAGAAATCCAAAAAGAGGGTTACCATGCATTATTTTTATTGTTTGGGTCATGGCTACAAGATTGCTCAGCCTTATCCCTATACAATAGCATGCAAAGGGTTTTCAGTGGAGGGCCTTTGACAATTACATTTATTTTCCTTTTAGTTTGACAGAGCCAGTGGGTGAAATCGTGGCTCTATTTGGAGTCCTACCACTGATTTCAATTATGCCAAGATTTCATCCAGTTGCTTGATCTTTAGAGTACACTGCAAAGACAATTGGTTCTGCTTATGCCTGTGGGATAATGGTGGTGTATGGTTTTTTTTTACCAATACATTTTGGTGTTGTCTCTACTTAATCTTGCACTGATTTAAGCACCGTGAAAACAGCCTCACACCAAAGGTGATGGGTAAATTTAAAAATTAAAATTAAGACACTACGTATGTGCTTCAACATCAAACTCACATTTTCCAACTGTTCTAAAAATGCATATTAAAATTTACAGTCTATGCAAATGATAGATCTGGGAAGATATTCTCATTCCTTTCATCTGAAAGGTTTTTAAGAAAGTTCTCAAGCAGCTTCCAATTTTATTTTACAAAGCAAGACCTAAAATGAAACAATACACCTGGTTTAAATATTAACACATCGTAAGAATGAAACCTCAGCATTATTTGTGTGTTATAACTGAATAAGGAGACTGACTTGTAAGAAAAGAGAACAGACATAGGAAATGTTTAAAATTATTGCCTTGGCATTCACAATACAACTAAACTACAACTAATTGTCAGTCATATACTATTTACACGTTTATGCCTGATTTTAGAATTGCAAAATGGACAATCTGCTCGTGTCCATAAACCAAATAATAGAATGTAAGCTTGTGAGAAACTATTGGTGGTCTTTATTTCAGAGCACAAACATAAATCAGATGTTATACTTCGCTTCTTAATATTTAAGACACTTCACATTATTTTTATACTATTTTATTTTTGACTCTCAAGTTTCTCATTCACTGTGCCAGCACAAAGGCTGGGCATGCTGCAGTCTCCTCTTGAAACTCAAAATACACCACTATCTAGTTGATTCTGGAATGAAAGACTCAAAATGGCCTCCTATGAAAGCATCTCTCTAGCGAGAAGGATGACAGAGGTGACACAGAGGCCAAAAAGCAGAAAATTAAGGAATTTTTAGAGGTATGGAGAGAGGCAAGGAACACCACCCAGCAGAGTAGGGGTTGGGTGGGAATATCTAAAACCAGAAATGCCTGAAGTAGCATATTGATACAAAGGCTTACATGAAGGAAATTAGCCAGTCAGAAATTCTGAAACACCTCTTTTTCTGCACATTGTAAAGGTAACAGAGATTTTCTGATCAAACAGCAGCACAAAAACATATGATGCACTTGTGACCAATCTGGCACAAATATGCTGTACAGTTCCATTAAACCAGGATTCAAATACTCATTTATCAAACAACATTGGAATTCAGGGGGTTTAAAGTTAAATTCTCTGGGAAAAAGAGGAAGTGTGTTGATATAAATACAAAACCAAATATTTGTAGAGGTTTGCCTCAAACTCTTAAGCAAAGCATTACTATACTTCAGCAATGGATGCAGGATCCTTAGGTTTCTTTTTGTTTATTTTTTTTAGTTCCCTTAAGTAAACAAGATCATGTGTGTACAAGATGTTAAAAATACTCTCACTCCTTTCAGTTAATGCATATGAACTTTTTTTTATATTTTGAAGCCTGGTAATAAATGCAGTGGGGAGCTGTGTTTTTGGATAATATCCCTTCTTATACTTTCTGATTTTCAACTATCTGGCACATTATAAAAGAGAAGTTTGGCAAAGATTAGGAGAGAATTATTATGCTTTTCTCTATTTTCTCAGTTTTCAACTGGAAACTAAAATGTAATCAGTGCTAGGATGATTTGTTAAGACCACAATCTGTTTTTTTCAGCACCTCAAGAATTAAAAAGTAAGTAATAGAAACTACTGATAGTTAGTTTTAAAATTTAAATAAGACAGGCTTGTGTATCTGTACATTCATTCTAAAAATAAATTTTCCATTTAGTTTCTCCACATAAAATAAAGACATAGTCCATCACTCAAACCATAGAACATGACCTGCTGTTTGAGACAGAGAATGCCAGTTAAAGCAATTACACAACAGAAAATATCTCAGGATGAATACCTATCAGGTCAGGTTTAAAAACATCTCAGAAACGCGCGCGCGCACACACACACACAAAAAAGCTTGCTCTCTCTGGGCTGAGTAGCACTATTAAATTCAGATGCAGGGTTCTGTTTAGGTTGGACAGGCCCCAACAGTAGAACAAAGTCAGTCTGTCTTAGTACCATAACCAAATTCTACAAGTTAACAGCTTTTCATGAAAAGCTGCCATTTCAAAATGTCAATCAAAACTGAATATAAGTGGGAACTCCTGCAGAAATAACCAGCTGCAGGTTTGAAAAACATTTTCCACTGAAAGTGGAAACACAAAAGATGTTTGAATGGGATCTCTTTTCATTCCTGTAACAGTAGACGGCCATTTTCACAACATCAAGGACAAAAACACAAGACAAAATTGCAAATAATGTCTTGAAAGAACCATTTGCAGGGGTGATGAATGATTCAAGTTACAAATGACAGAATTATTGGCAAACGGAAACTCATTAATATGAAAAAGTCTCTCTTATGAGATTGTAGTCTTAAACCATGTCTACACTATGGGCTAGGGGTGTGACTCCCCTGCTCACGTACACATACTCATGCTAGCACTGTTGAGATAGCAGTGTAGCTGCAGCAGCGCAGGCGTCAGCAGTGGAGGCATGGCTGAGCCGGGCGGAGTACAAACCTGCTCTTCAAACAGGACTACATCAACATGAACTAGGTACCTTTTAGTTCACTCCAGCAACTTCCACATGGGGCAGTTACCATGCAGCACTTTGGTGGGCACTATAATTCACACCCCATAGTCCAAATTGCAGGTCCAAGTAGACCAGCCCTTACCCTCCATAAATGAATGGTGTATTGAATTAATTCCAGCCTGTGCTTAATACTTCCTCTTTTATGCCTCTGTAGATCAATTTACAGTAATATCATCTTACCTAAAACAAAAACAATGTATCTTTAATATGTTTAATTTTTAAGCTAGGTAAATATTCTCAGCTAAACAAAACACAGAACTACTAGCAGGTCATATAATAAAGCTAGAATTGATAAGAATCTATACATTCACATAGCTCAAAACCTTTCTGACTCATGTTTGCATTTCCAAACCTAAGAGATCTTTCCACAATAAAGCAAAGAGAAAATATTACTTATATAAATGCATGTTATAACAGAAAATAAGGTTAGAAATGACATTTTGACCAGGAGTCTCCTTTCTATACTGTGGAATAAATGTATTTTAACAGGAAGAAAACTTTTGTTTTTTTCAATCTGAAGAATGTCTGACTACCACAGCTGCATGACATTTTTCAGACAAAGCCTTTTTTCACTGGGAAAAAAACATTTGTATATTCGTGTCATCCAACGCACTGTGAATTTGTGTCGAATTCGCCAAATTCTTTTGGCCAAAAAACAAAAAAAATTCAGAAGAATGTGAAACACTTAATTTTGACATTTTCTAAATGTAACATTTTGATTTTTCGATTACTAATGACTTTGTTGTGAAGTTTGTTTCAATTTTATTTTAAAAAGATAAAAAAATCCTCAGTAACAAAATAACATTTTGTTCAAGTTGAATGAAACATTTGTTCAAACCCCCAATTTTTTTTAATTTTTAACTTTTGTAATTTGCCGAAAAATTTAAAAACTTTTCATACCAGTCACTCCAAAAAGAATTCTGCCCCTCTGGGTTTTTGGTTCTGCCACCAAACCAAGATTCAGTTATTCACACAACTCTACTGACCACAGCAGGTCAAAAATAATTTTCTATTCATAGCATAAACTTCAATAGAATCTTCTTCTGTTTAATTTGCAGCCATTGTTGTGATGTTGCATTCTGTTCAGAAAAGTCTATACTCAACACCATAACAACATATTTGTCCACCAGGGAGCTTTCTTAGATAGCTATGTTGGTTTTTAAAAAGATTTTTAGAAAGTTAACACCTGTGGCCAAGCAGTGACATTTACACCACGGCTTAGTGTTTTCTTAGTACAAAAATATCCGGTCTCAGATGAACACTTCAGCATGTCTCAAAGTTTATGACATTACTGCAGACATATTGCCTCATACATAATAATCCCTTTCTAGTGTGATTATCACCCAACTGTGATTACTACAAAGACTGGATAACAGGCCCTGACAAGTCATGAACTAAAAGTTTTGAGAAACTCTTAAGTTTTCTTAATTTTTCCATAAAAATACTTTTACAAAGTAACTTAAAACTCACAAGGTAGTTTTACATGAAACACAGCAGTTAAATTCAATAATTCAATGAAAGAGTTCAAAAAGTTTAGATAAAAGTTCTACTCTTTCCTATAGTTTTCAGTGAGCTTGCGTCTGATTCGGCAAGCTTTACTCAAGAAGAATAGTGCTTACTCACTTTGAGTTCAGGGTGACTAGTGGCAGAGAAAGGTACTACACTGCATGAACAAGAGTTAAAGAATTCACCACTGTGATTTAACTTGCCTGAAAAGACTGTACGTGTATTCTGATTTCACACACACTGCATTATTTTCCTATTGCAGGCATATCTATTTAATTCTTAGAGCTATGTTCTAATTGGCCACCTTATCTCTTATCGAGTTGTGTTTCTCTAGTTTCACACAGCTACCTGGAAAATTTTCCTATACTCAATCAGCTTCAGCAGAATAATAATAGAAGCTTATCCTCCTGCATATTATCATAATACACCACACCACCAAAAAAAAAAAGCCACAAAGCAAGAGAGTTGATATTGTTACAAGCCCTTGCTCTAATTACAGATAAAATCCAAACGACAGAAACTGTTTCCAGGATTAGTTTCGAAGTCATTTAAAGAATAGTACGTACTGTCCAATGTGAGATTAAGAATCAGCTGTATAAATATATGACGGGGCAGGCTGTAGGTAGGTCATTAAACATTGCTACTGATACTAATTTAAATTAAGAGTTGCAAAAACAAAACAAAAGTCAAATAGCCAACCCGACTGCCTTACTGAGCATGTTTTTGAATTCTCAAAAACATAAGGATTTTCTATTTATTTCAGGAAACTACTTCAAATCTAAATGTGGTGGTGGTATTTTTTGGTTTTTTGAGTTGCCAATTGTTAGTCAAGATTACTCTTCCTTTTACAGGGGTGTTAAGAATGCAAATGGTTAACAGTCGTATAAACTATATACTTGGTTTCAGTTTGAATGTCTAAAGCTATTACACACTGCATTCATCTGCATTCCCTGTTTATGGGAGTGAAATATGTAGTCATTTGAAGTCCACAATATGTATACTGTGTTTGTAATAACTGCAGATTTTACAAGCACATTATTCTTTCCATTAGGATTAAAACCTCACCGAATAGCAATTTGTGAAAGAATTTTAGCAGGGGCCTGAGCCCAGAACTCTGACCTCTGATGAGATGTTTGGCAGCAACAAACTCTAGGTCTAGGCAAAACATCTGGTTTGAGTTAGACTTCCTGAAAAAAAAAGCCCCTGTACTGGGGAAACTGGTATTCACTCAGCTTTGTCTATACACTTTGACTGACTTCAACACTGCCACAGAAAAAAAAATATTCCAGAATGCATGTCAATCACTGTACATTTCTTGGTGGCCTCCACAGAGCCAATCACTTCTATTAAGAGACATCGTATATATTTGTTCATGTTTCTTGTGCTTTTTTCCTCCTGTAGCTTATAGTTCAGATGTTTATTTCAGAATTGTTGCTAACTCTTCATTATCTAATCCAAAACTACACTGAGATTTAAAATTCAAATTTCGATTAAGGGAACAGCCTTTGCTGATATTTTTTAACAACAATTCCAACTTCATTTTTCTTGCACCGTTAGACAATCATCACCACCACCACCAAAAAAGGAAAACAGTTGGGAATATTCCAAACAGAAACAAACTCTATAAATTGCCAAGAAATAAATTTAAAAAACAACAGCTTTTGGTTAGTATTTTTCTTCCCCTAAGTTATTTTACATCCAATATAATTTGATATGTAGCGTGTAGATAACAGTGATCCAGTTGGGTAATTGGAAGAATGCTGATTTCCTGCGACGATACATATTGCTATGCATAGTCAGCACAAACTCTTACAAACAATGCATAAGAAAAGGGGTACACAGCTGGTTCTCGCATCTCGTTCCCCTTCATTCTCATCTGGGACAGGCAGCATGCCTGCATAAGGTACTCATTTGTTCAACAAGACTAGCTCTTCAGTTAAAATTGAACATACATGCTCTTAGTCAACGTGGTGTTTGTCAAGTGGTAAAACATTCAGGGTGATGGGCAAGAGTTAGCTTCAGTATTCTTATTATTGTTAATGAGTTATGTAGCCAAATTCTATTCACTGCATGAATTAATCTTTTCTGCATGATATTTAATGATGTAAAATTATATAATGAATCCCTTTGAAATAACAATAAAAATAAACTTGTGAACCAACAGGCAACTTACCAAGACCTGGTCAAGTGTCAGATCTATACATTCATTTAAAATATTCCAATCAAGCCCAGTCTCAAGACAATGGACCTTTCTTAGTCTTTGCATAAAATATCTTCATCACTACTATAAATATTTTGTGCATATTATATGCATGATGTACACAAATATGATGAGTCTGGGCATTTCTTGTGTATGTAATAGGGTTCTTTTCTGGACTCTAAACTCTAAAATGTGTTACGCTTTTCTAATCTTTGGCTTCTATAAAAATGTGTGTTTCAATGAAAAATATATAGATTAAAATATCATCTACATAAATACAGACACACAGCACATAGAAAAATTAAGTCTATAAATCACACTACTGTATATTGTCAGTATGGCCCTTGTTGATTTCTGCCTTCACTGCCAAAACAACATTTTTATACCTGATCTAGTAGTAACTTTACATTGCAAAGAAATGCAATTTCTGCCTCCACCTCCGTCTTCCTCCAAAATGTCTAAACTGCAAGCCATTCGCACTGACCCCCTGCGTTCATGCAAAATGCAGCCACCAATCCATCCACAAAGGAACATTTATAAAACCAGGCTTGCTTGTTTGAACTGTAACACTGCCGCCACTGGACCTTCACACTGGAGACTTAAATAAACACAAATAAACTAAAGTAATAAACACTATATTCTTTATGAAACTGTACAAACCTAAAAGAAAAAAGTTCTCCTAGCTAACAACCTCCAGGCAAACTCAAAGAAAAATTTAATGTGGTTCATTTATCTCTTTTGAAGTCTCAAGAAATAAGAGGAAGAAAAAAAAACCCGTCATTCTGGAAGACTTTTGGCCTACTTTGCCTCTCCATGATGCCATTACTGGAAAGTAAGGCTGATGTGAAGGCTTTCTGTACTGGGCTGAACAAGTCCCTATGTACCACTTAAGACCTGCACTGCAGTAAATTTCCATCTCAAATTCATATATATATCTCATAACACAGAAAATAGGATGAGGTTAGGTGGGATCAAGTTAATTTAGAAGAAGGAGCAACAGGAATTATCGGTCACCTTTAACAGGTTCAGACAATTTAAGGTATGTTTAAGAATAGGTTGTGTCCTTAGGTGTAGGTAAAAGGCCTTGTGAATACCCAGTTAGCTTCTTCTGTGTGGGGATATGTGTTTTACTACTGACAGAGTTCTAGTGAACATGTTATTCAAGTTTTAAACGAGCCAGATAGCCAACTTTTTCAAAATGTCTCACCTCTATCCACAGACGTAAGGTTTTGTAAAGTTCGAACATAATTTTAAAATCATCATCTGGATGACAGCAATAAAGACAACATTCATTTTAAATAACCCTGCATTATATACAGTTGAGTAAATTTGAATTTGTTTTGATATAAGGTCTTCCAAAGTTGAGGCCAACATGCTGAAGAAAAATATTAAACTATCTATAACCCTGTGTCAACATATGATGCTACTGGGAATGGTAAGTGAATTAATTTTCCAAGGAAAATTAATTACTTATGACTTACAGTTGTAAAAGCAAACATCGCAACTCTGGATTAGAGCACATTTAATTTCTGTTTGGAGTAGCGATTAAATTAATTTCATATAATTCATGGTATGTAATGGAAAGCAGAACAAAGATGAAATCTTAGACAATAACCGACATAGAAAAAAGTGTATATTTATGTTCCTGATCCAAAAATAAAAGGTCACAGATATTAATCACTGCCTAATGAAACGTAATTTTACTTTCTATAACAGTGTTCTTTTAAAAACTGTTCGCAAAAAAGGGCTATTAGCCAGATAAAATCTAAAATGCAACAAATTACAAAATAGAAATCTTAAATAATGTAATAAATCCTCTGTTAAAAAATGGAATGAGACTATATAAGCTCCAGTGATAAGTACTGAATAACAAATAACCTTTAATTACAGAAAGTCTTGAGAGAAAACATGATGCTCATTTACATTCATCTTATTTTGGAAGGAGAGAGAAAAAGCACGCATACAATCAAAATATTATGAATATAAATTATTATAAACAAATGTGCATGGATTACACTCTTAACAGCTCTTTTATAACTAAACCATGCACAATATCAACTATACAGCACCTTTTAGTTAACAATAGCTAGTGAAATATATATGCAGAGCTGAACATATGGAAATCCATCCCCATGTTCCATATTTTGTTAGTTACTCAAACTGCCAAAATAATAATTTATAAATTTCAGCTCAAACAAACTAATTGAATATATCCATGAACATTAACATTTGCATTTAATAAACCGTTAAATGCTTAAAATACCAATATAACTTTAAATGCTATTTATGGTGTCTTTTTAAAAAAGAGAGAATGAATTCATTACCGATTTCTGTATCCACCTGACACCAGGAGTGCCCCAAACTAAATTGTAACCACCCAACAGTCCTTTCCAAATGAAAGAAAAATAATTTAATATCTTTATACTTAAAAAAAAATATCAAAGGAATATGCAATTAATATATGAAGCCATGAATTTAAAATGTATAAGGTAAATACAAGAGACATCTGAAGGCTGCATAACAACTTTAAAGCATAGTATGTAATGCGTATATCCAAACAATATTTATCCGTGATGTTTAAACTGTGTGGAAACAAATGTCTTGAATTCCACCTTCACCTGACCCTAGACTCTCAAAGACATTTTGAGAGTAATGAGACGCACAAAAATTTTCATAATAATCATTTTCCTTTAGATTAAAAACTAACAAGAAATTATGAGAAAATAAGTTTAAAAGAATTAACTCTTACAGACAATATATGTTTAGTGTGAACAGTTAATTCTGCAGGTATATGGGGAAAAATCCCTGCTGCACTTTAGCTGTCCTTTACTCCAGTATTTTCAAGAGAGGCAGCAACTACTATTTAAACTACTTGTTAAGTACACAGATGAAAGCTGCTCAGCAATTTTCCATTGTTAATAGATCATGTCTTTTACTAAGGGTTTTAACACTTCTATTTATAAACACGAAATTCAATGGAACAATAGCATACATGCATTTAGGAAACTGTTTTGATTTTATTTGAATAAGCTGTCTTTCTAATGGTAAACTTTATACATCTTCTTTTTCTGTTTCAACTTTTGTTCACTCAGAATGTTACCAATATGATGAATATAAAAGCCAAGCCACCTAAAAACTCACAGCTCTATAACTCAGTTTTGTTTCTCTTAATACTTGGCTTCAACATCAGAATGGTGTCTTTCAAGAAGTTAAATCCACCTTGTTGGATCATAACTAATTTAGCCTGCTGTCTGAACTAGCTCTGCCCATATACATTTATGGAAAGGTAAATCAAACAGTGAAAAATAACCAGATTGGCATGAAGGGTATATTGTATGTGATAGACTCGACCTCTGAAGAACTGCCCCTAATGAGAGATTTAGAAATATAGAAGGTTTACACATACTCCCTGTGAACTATAAACTATACAGCTAGAAAGCATATTATAAAGTATTTTTTTTAAACCAGATCTGTGTTGCTTTGACACAGTATGACAAAAGTTGCCTTTCTAGCAAACTTCTGAAAACAGAGTTGGCAAATCATACAATTCGAAACAGCCTGATCATGGGGGAGGAGAAACCTGTCAACAACAAAAAACTGTTTCCTACTGACAAGCTATAACTAAATTATCCCACCTCAACGTGCTAAAAAAGAATTTTTTGGAGACTGTCCTGATGTAGTTTAAATCTTAGAAGTGACTTAAAACGACACACGTTCTAATAACAATAGACAGCCATGTTAAGGTGGTCACTGTTAACATTTAAATATATTTTTAATGTATCAAATTCAGCTTGGAATACAGTGAAAGAATAAAAACCTTTTCAAATCTGGCCTACATTTTTGTGTGCATAGGACAGCAGTGAAAATAGATGTAATTTATTGACAGCCTCACAAGCGACAGGCATAGATGTGAAATTCATGTGGGCTGATTTTCTACAGTTCTTAAGGAACTGATACTGTTAAGCTACTGCCCTATCTTCAGAGTTGAAGATGTCAGTAAATGTGTAGATTTTACCACAGGAATACTAAAACAAGAATCAGTCAAATTCTTCATGTCTCCTCTTGTTTTTGTCACCAAAATGACTACTTTCACACAGCCAAAACCTGTACTCTGAACTAAGCCAGAGTACACAGGCTTGTGGCTGGCGTTCTTCAGACGGCTTAGGGAAGGGGAAAGGAATTCTCCACCCAGGATGCAAAGCCACTTGACAGCTGCTACAGCCTCAAAGATAAAGCAGATCCCCTGAGTATTGTGTCCCTCAGTGGAACTGCTTAGCTGTAGATCCACCAGACGGGACCCAACCTTCCCTTGCATGGAGTCATGTTCTGTGGCTCATAGTTTCTCTGGGGGCACATGAGGAATGCACAGTAGAACCGCACTGGTTGTGCCATGTCCAGAGGTCTCCTGGTCCTGTGTGTGCGTGCACAGAATTTGCCCCATTGTGTCATGCTAACATTAAGTGCCGTTAGCATCATGACTGTTCTGTTCACGTGCAAGATATTCCCAGTGTGACTGTACAATGACAATCAGTTCATCAGATGAGTTGATACAGCATCCTCACTCACCTGGTAAACAACAGCAGTACCAAAAACCACCACCAGGATCATCCCCATCATTGCTTAGCCTTCTTGAGAACTTCCCTATAAGGCAGCTCCAAAAACTGTAACTATGGGCTCATCACCACAGCAAGCTCCACTTAACAGAGGTCAGGTAAGCGAACCTGAATCTTGGGGGCTGAGGCAGGACTTCTCTAAGTTTCAGTCCTAAAGTTAAAGCCAGTCTCAAGTTTTGCCAAACCCATTCAAATGTGCTTCCTATTGCTTTTCTGAAGTACTTAACACTTCATTAATCTGCAGCTGCAAGACAGACAGTCCAGTGGTCGCTTTACCCAGCACCAGCCTGTAAGGCAGCAAGTATATATAACGCTGGCTGAAGTTTGCCAATAAAGGTAGGTAATCAGAGCAACTACAGACTGCTGTTCTCACTGCCAGCCCCGGAACAGGCAAGCTTCACTGAGCAGACTTTGCCAAACTACAGTGGTGAAGGATGTAAACCCTCCTTGCAGCCAGAACAGCTGCTGCTGCGGATGCGCAGATTTATTTAGAAAGTCTTTCAGCAACTTTTGCCTCTGTACCTGACTGAAAAACAGCCATTACATTAAGAAGCACACAGGTTTCACTCAAAAATGTGGGCTTTAGCTTTTCCCCCTACATACATGCCAAGTGGCTGCTGCTTCAACACATAGGTTGGATCTTTTGCCATTCAGAAATAAAGAGCATACAACTCCCGTGAAAAAGTCTGCCAACCAGGAACTTGTAGGATCTTCGCCAGATTTCCTCACAAAGCTCACCCCACCGTATCATATAGTTAACAAACCTAAAACTGGCAAGAGGATGGACTATACAACCTAGAAGTTTTCCTCAATCTCCAATAGACAGGATTCCAGGATTTGATGCTGTGGTGCCTGAATAAAATCTACCCCATCCTACACTGGTCAAGTGCCTTCTGCTTATTAACATGATCTGGGATCCCCTCTCCCAATGGCCAGTTAGATCACAATTTCCTACTTCCAAAAGATTTTGTGCCCCATAAACTTGGAGGAATATTTCCAGCCTGCCTCTCAAATGAATATTAGGGTGTATTATTCCTTCTTGTAGTCTATGGAAGAATTCTATGCCCACATAATATTCATCCAGGAAAACACCTGGCTATGCCTGACACCAAATAATAGCACTTTGATTTTTTTTTTAAGGTAGACTGTTTATCAGATAGGCTTTTCTTTTCTTTAGTGCAGTGGTCCCCAAACTGTGGGGCAAAGGAACATTTGGGGGGCACATAGTGGGATCCTTCTCAGCCCCCATGAGCACCCGCACTCTGGTTCTGGCCCCAGCTCCACTTCCAGCCCAGCTCTGCCCTAATTCCCTCTCTGCCCCTCAGGCCAGCTCCACCTCTAGCCTCAGCTCTTCCCCCATCTTCAGTTCTGCCTTTGGCCCAAGCTCATCTGCTAAGCCAGCTGTCAATAATGGGGATTGGGGGCGGGGGCAGACAGATTTCATTACCGGTAAGGGGGAGCAGGACAGGAAAAATTTGGGCACCACTGCTTTAGTGGGAAGGGGGGCAAAGAAAGCATATCTTATGAAATGCCATTCACTATGTTCTGCTAATACATTCTTTTCTGTCTTCTTTGAGAGGTTTCATCTAACCAAAGATGACACTGAATATGGCAGATGCCCAGGAATAACAATCTTTCTGGCCTTTGGGTTGCAGCCTGCTGGTATACAATGAGGGCACTGAACCCTGCCAAGTGACCATGTGGACTGTAGGTGGTCGTGGGGAAGTTACTTTAAATACTGTGCTATCCACTTTCTCTCATAGTATCGTATGGTTCTAGCATTTCACTAGAGTGTGTCATATTTTAATTGCTTAACCTAAGGTACACATTATTCTATTTATTTCTATGTCCTGCCTTTAGACGTGGCTTGCAAAAGGGAAGCTGCATTGCATTGAACACATTCTTTTAATAAATGTATGACTGCTGAGAAGTATTTACAATATAGAACACGGGTGTCCTTAGACCTCTAGGTTTTTGACATGCATTCTCTTCAGGTAGCCCTTTCAATCAAAACTTAGGACAACACAATGAAATCACAAAAACAACACTCAGAACAGAAGAGCTCCGGTTCCATGCTCAACGTTTTTGATGGTACGTATAAATGTCTATTAATTTAGAAGGGGTGAAATGAATAACCATTTTGCAGACAAACACTCACTTGAGTGTTGAAAGCTGAAATCTACAAATCAGACCATGGAACAGTCATTCCTGCTGAGCTGTGCATTTCCACAACATCTCAGTGAATCACTCAGTTCTTGGTTGAAAGAATGGTCACATAATAAATAAGCCATCTCATTTCCTTCATCACGAAAACACGCGTAGCACCCCTGTACAGATTTGTTTTAATAAAAGTAATAAAGCAAATCTGGAGGTTAATGTTGTTATGACATAATCACGCTTCAGAGATTTAAAAACCACTCATTTGCACATCACATCTCAAAAACTCTTTGTGAGTGATTCTCATATGACAACCAAACTCCTCTATTGCACCTTACTATTCAAATAGCCTTTGGTCCAATTAATCCACAATAAATAAATGCAACAAAAGTCCTCAACATAGAGAAAAATGTGCCTTTTCATCTGCAGAGTATCAACCAGTGCTCTTTGCTCCACACTATTAATGAAAACACAAGGACGGGAAATGTATACTAATTGTAAGACTAGCATACATTTTAACATAAGAAAGATTTATGCAATGCAATGACTCATTTTAAACTATTAAAAAGACTGTATGTATATTTTTATTAGAATTAGACTCTAACCTTGCTTGCAAACACAAAACTGCACATCAATCCTTTCTGATTATTAGCATTACTGAGAAAGCAAATGAGCAAGAGTAATTTATTTTATATAGGTCTTTTCCTGTTAGCAATTCGGTGGTCTAACGTAAGTGTTAGTTTCCAGAAGTTTTCATGTGGAGAGGAAAAATGCAATGCAACAATGTTCCTAATTTTGTGTTTGTGTTTCATTTGGGTCTGTTTCCAGACTGTTCTGGGTAAAACTACTGAAGTGTTATTCTATTACAACCAAATGGAAATAGATTTATTTGGGTTTTTTTGTTAATGATTTAAACATAAGGACCTAAAATAAAATCTGATTTTTTGTAGAATACCTTTCACATTTCTATACATGAATTTTCAAAAATCAACCTTCTAAATGCCTCCAACTAGTATTTAACATATACATATTTTAAGCATTGAAGCTCTAAACAATTTGTCTCAAACAAAGAACTTTCATGAAGAAATTTTAAAAAGTGGTGAAATTCTAGGTGAGTGTTTCTCAATGACTGGTCCATGGACCTGCAGTGGTCCCTGAGATCTCCCTGACACAGCACAGGAAGCCTCAGATCTCCTTGACACAATATAGGAAGCTGGTCCCTGGTATCAAAAAGGTTGAGAAACACTGTTCTAGATTATGCTAGTTAGCCACAAGCCTGAGGTTCACTTAGGAACCAGTACAATGAGCCCTTCAAATGTACGTATTACTACTAGCGTCACCACTGGAGATCCACAGACACAGGTGGCAACACAGATTACAGCTGCTGAGTCTCGTTTGGGTTTTTATTTAAAAAGAAACTGCTATGTGCAATTCCATGCACTTGTAGGAAAGGACATTGAGCCATGCTCTCAGCATAACCTGCACATTTCTGTCTCTTCTGAGCCTGCCTAGGGCCAGAGGGAGAAAGGCCTTTGTACAAGAAAAACGGGCTATTTGAGACCCCGGTAACTGAGCACAAAGTCCGTAGGTAAGCAAAGCAAATGGTGAAAGAAAATCATTCATCCAGTCTTATAGGGGGAAAGAAAATAACTCCCACCTTCCCAAAAGGGAACCAGCTGAGAAGAACCTGTAGCTTCAATGGGATTACTTGTAGTCATTACGTTCTATAAGATTGGGTCCAAAGATTTTAAAAATAGGTCAACAGCCTTACTTACTAATTTGGATAGGACATTGGAGTACGTATAAAGTTACCTCCCACTGTGAATTAAAGAGGAAGCAAATCTTACTGAAAGTGTTCCCTAAAATTTCAATGTAGTTTTATTTTAAGAAAATGATCCCAAATATCTCTACATATCGATCTTTATTTTAAAACAAGCTAGCCTGTGTGATATCCATTTTCATTTGGAATGGTAAATGCCCTAGATAAATATTAAAAAGCAAAATCAATATGTACTGAAAAACCAGGGGAAAAGTGGGAGGAGAGGAGGAAGACCAGAGGGGAAGAAACAGCATTATCATACTTTAAACTCTTACTATTAGGCATTTCACAAAACCCACCTTTGATCAAGACCCTCCAGCCATACATAGCAACTAGAACAGGAATTAGTTCAACTATTTTCCCTTAAGGAACCTGCACAGAAGATTATTATTTGCAAATTTTATTTGACACAAAACGTTCCAGTTACATTTGGAATCAAGCATGCTCCCTCCCTTTTGGGGGTTTGAGAACTATACACATTATCTCTTACATCCTTATGGAACATTAATTTTCCAAATATGCTAAACAGGAAAGGCTGTAGTGTAGAACAAGAGGATTACATTATGAAAGGATTTTTACACCCTTAAAACTGCTTCAGTGGCCATAGATCAAAATTCAGTCTTAAATGTAATCAGGGCTTGATCCACCAATTGCTTTGACGACTAGGACCTTGAACTAGCATGAACAGCTGACTGAAAGTCACCAGTGGAGAGACTTGAAGACAGGCCTAAGCCATGGAGAATGCAGCTACATTCCATAGCAGGGGCAGCATGTGCACTGTTTTCACATTCAGCTACAGATGCAATGTATTACGTAGCCCAGATGGGAGGTAACAAATGCATAAGAACAGCCACATGGGTCAGACCAATGGTCTATCTAGCCCAGTATCTGTCTCTCGACAATGTCCGACGCCAGGTTCTTCAGAGGGAATTAACAGAACAGGTAATCATCAAGTGATCCATCCCATCAGCCATTCCCAGCCTCTGGCAAACAGCACTCCCTGCTGATCCTGGCTAATAGCCACAGATGGATCTATCCTATGTGAACTTATCTAGTTCTTTTTTGAAACCCTTTAGTCTTGGCCTTCATAACATCCTCTGGCAAGAAGTTTCACAGGTTGACTGTATGTTGTGTGAAGAAATACTTCTTTTTGTTCATTTTAAACCTGCTGCCTATTAATTTCATTTGCTGACCACTAGCTTTTGTTTTATGAGGCGTAAATAACACCACTTCCTTATTTACTTTCTCCCCACCAGTCATGATTATATAGATATGTCATATACCGCCCCGGTCATCTTTATTTTCTAAGCTGAAAAGTCCCAATCTTATTAATCTCTCCTCATATGGAAGCTTTCCATACCCCCTAATCATTTTTGTTGCCCCTTCTCTATCTTTTCCAATTCTGATACATCTTTTTTGAGATGGGGCGACCAGATCTGCATGCATAGATCATTGTGGCTATGTCTTCATCTGGGAGGACAGAACAATGTTTTCTAGCAAGCTGGACATGAAAGTAGACATGATAAAAATGGTCTTGGACAGGAATTCATCAAGGGGACAAAAGAATTCATCATCCCATACCACTGCCTTAGCTCCTACACTCCTCTTGTGTGAGGGAAGGGTGTTTGGTTAGAGGATTCATTGGCTATGCCCTTGCCTTCCTCTCTGACTCTTCCCAACTCCCCCTCTCTGCACCACTTGGGAAAAACATGCTGAGCACAAAGACAGAACGGTTCTATGGAACACTGAATTCATTGCACAGCAGTTTGGGATCTCAGAATCACAGAACTAGGGTGAGGAGGAATTTTACCTAGATAAAAGATATTTAAACTCACAGACAGACATTCAGAGCAATTGATATAAATATTCTGATGGTAGCCCTCTTTCCTGTTCAATAAGAATGTCCACAGTCCTAATGCAATGCACAGTAATCTTACCAGAATTGCTTTAAGGACTAGAGCCTAGCATAAGGCTTATCTATTATAGTTTAGTCAGCAGTGCACCTATCCTGACATGTTTCTGTCACAATGAGTCAAACCCACAACCTAATCTTAAAATGCTCTTTAAAAGATGGAAAAGTATTTCTCATCATAAACCAGTTTTTCAGAGACAGACATACTGGCACGCCAGCAAGGTGTTAAAAAGCTATCAACTACTTAAGCAGCCATTCTTCAACAGCAGAGAAGGTGTAAACAGGAAATTTATATTTCATCTCAAGAGATGTTTCAAGTCTAAAGTACATAGGAAACTGCAAGGGGGGGGAGAGAGAAGAGGAGGAAGGGGAGATAATCCAGAAAGAGGGGAGAAGGATTTAAGAATAAGAGTCAGCGACCTCCACATCACTTTTCCACCTCCCATCTCTCTGCTCACAACATCAGCAAATTCCTGAAGGACACTGAACTAAGGGAAGGGGTAGCTGGCTGGAAGGGGATGTATGCACTGCATCTTATAATGAGACAAACACTTTTAGTTTTCAGTTCGCTTGGCTTATTAAAGTTTAGGAATTAGCTTGTGTTTTTTATCTTTTTACTTCTTTTGTAACCAATTCTGAGTTTTATGCCTTATCACTTGTAATCACTTAAAATCTGCCTTTCTGTAGTTAAAATTTTGTTTTATCTTATCCAGTGTGTGTCTGGATTGAAGTGTTTGGGAAACTTCACTTTGGCAACAAAGCTGGTGCATAATGATTTTCCTCTACTGTAACGATGAATTTACCATAAGCTTGCACTGTGTACTGGGGTACTGAAGAGCACAAGATAAACATTTCTGGGGTACAAGGCTGGGACTAGGAATATGCGCCTGTCAACTCTGTATGTAATTCATGAGTGACTGGGAGCACATTTATGTATTCAGCTGGGAGTGATTTTACATGCTGGTGGCTGTGTATGAGCAGGACTGGAAGTGGTGACTGTTCACAGCAAAGTACGGTAAAAGGCACCTCAGGCTACAGAGCTATAGGGACACAGCAGTTCAGCAATTCAGAGTGTAGCCTGGTGAATATCACAGGTGCATGTTCCAGTCAATTTAGCAACAAGTGAACAGAAAGTAGTTTAAATATAGGATAAATGCAGAGTCAAGACCATTAATTCAACTCTGTAGGTAGAAGTTTAGTTCTAACAACATCTCAGGAATGCCAAGCCCATTTCCTACCAGAGACAAGTAGAAGGGAGACAAATATCCAGAACCCTACAGAAACTAATCTTGGGAGTAAAGCTTGAGGGGGGGATCGGGGGGTCAGATAAAGCATTGCTTTATCATCATGGAAAATAAAGGGAACTAGAAGAATGTTACTGCACTCACTCTCAACATAGAGGGCACAGTCACTAGAAAGGAAACAGAGCCAAAGGAAGGATGGGGTTGAAAGGGAGAAGTATAGAGCCTACAAAATACAAAATTTAGGCTCTAAGGACGGGAACAAGCTCTGTTCTTTTCCCTTTTAACCCCACATAATACACATCCTTATTTTGGCTGTTTCCTTTCTCATTTGAGATTCCTGTCAGGCCTTCAAGATGTGTTCTTGGGAAGTGTGATGCGCTGACTTTGAAACAACAGGTCTATAAAAGTGGAGCATGAGAAGGGGGACTATAGGTGATAAGATTGTCATGTACAATGACCTGACACTCAGAAGTTACTAGAATGCACATTCCTATATCTGTCTTCACTGTTCATGGAACCTTTAAGATAACCAGAATGGAGGCGAAAGGCATACATAAGGGACGCTGGCCAGCTGGTGTAAAATGCATCTGTTACCAGCTCTGAATCTGCTGGAGAATTTTTGGCAGCTTGCCTTTCTGTGAAGGTACAAAATATCTACTTAAGGTCTCCCGCAGATTATGTAAATTGAAATTAAGTCTATCATTTTCAGAGACCACCCCTCACAACTCCTGGTTTGACAATGAAGCAGTCTGCCTGCAAAAAGGGGTCATGCCAGATAGCCATAAAATTAATGTATGAGATTCTTCCTTTTTTGTGCCTATTGTAAGAACACACTTGCCTTTCTGTCTGTCCAACATTCTGCTCTGGTACCCTCCTGGCAATTAACATAAGAGAACACCACAGTGTCACCAGATGAAATAAGGACTAGCTTCTTGGAGACCTTGTTCTTGAACCTCACCTTTCATTCAGCACACCCACTTCTCAGGTTGACAGAGCACTAACTGAACTATGTGGATAGATGGTGCCTACCTTTCTCTATTCATCACTTAATGCTATTAGCCCCCACCAATCTAGATTATTGAGTCAAATCCCTGCCATTTTCCTTTATTTTTAGATGAACATCGTCTGGGCCATGTAACCTTTGGATTGTGTAAAAAGAGAAGGAGTCATAGCTCAGTAAAATGAAACTTTTGTCTTGAAGCAAATACAGTAAACATATGCTTAAAAACTTCATTTGTGTCAAACAACGCCATTTGTAGTTGTAAAGCCTGTTTCTCCTTGTTCTTTTCCTGCTGGGTCATTGTTAGGTGGAGACTGAACAGATTGTGTGTGCAAAAGCTGGTGTCGACAATCTATTTTCTATAGACACAGATGATATCCTAGGTATTACATGCATCACTTAGTGCCTTTTCAAGAATATACCTCTCACCCTCTGGGTCCTAACTCTTCTCATCTCAGCCTCCTTGGCTTGCCAGTGCCATTTCCCAACTCCCATCTGTCTACCTCCCATCTGTCCTGACTGGTTCCCAATCCCAGTCTTTCTCCCAGGTGTCCTCATGCAATCTTAGTCCTCACTGTGGCTCCTTTTCTCAATCTCTTTCCTCAGCCAGTCTTCCCCATGTCATTTCCTTCACTGTCTCCCAGGTCCAGTCTCCTCACCTCATCCGAGTTCTCAATCCTAGCTTCCTTGCCCAAACAGTCCCAGCTGCTCCACCCCTCACACCCTGCTCCCAGTCCCAGTCTCTCCAGATGCCTTGTCCCAATCCATTCCTTTTCCCTCCTCCCTGGTCCAGCTGTTACCCGCTCTGCATTCAAACCAAATGCTTTCCCCACCTCCAGGCAGCCGGGTGCACCTAGGGGGCAGAGGAGAGACAGGTTCACTGCCTTCAGTTCTGGTGCCCAGCCCAACCCCATCTCACAGCAATTGGGAGCAAGGAAAGTCCTGAGCCCCATCGCCTTGGGTTGCAGCATGCTCAATTACCCTGTGGGGAGGATGTATATGCCATTTGGTCAGCAGTAGAATCTGTGAGAGGTTTAAGCATGCTCACTGTGGCAGACTCTTCATTGATTTTTAGCTGTAAAGCTCTAGCAAGTCTCTACTGAGCATACGAAAACCACATATTTTCAGTAGCTTATAACGTGGTGAAATTTGGGGAGATTTTCACAGAGACAGCCTTGACACAAAGGTCTCTCGCTACCTAATTTCAAGTCCTTACTAAAAAGTATATGGACATTAGAGCATTTCAGTGACAAGGCTGCAATAATGGTTTTAACGTGGCAAAACAAATGTTCTCTCACCTCATTCTCAGAAACAGCTCTACTGTTTTGGCTACAGTTTTCCCAAACAATTCAGCCTAAGGCAGAAAATCAGGCATGGAAAATTTCAGCCCAAACACCTAACGTTTTGCAAAGTTATAAGTAACTGAAGTTAGGGTCTTATAAATGGAAAGTGTTGGACCTTAATAATAGGCAGTGCTACCAGCTCAATCTATAATACCGATATGTAAGAAGCATGCATAAAATCTGTGAGCCTAATTTTGGAGATGGTGTTTGAAAATTTGTGCTAGGACATCTCAGAGGAAAACTGTTGGAAAGTGACTGCTCAGCAGACATAGAATCCGCTTACATGAGGAAATTCATCATCTTCAGAGTCTGAATTAGCTGCAGCGTGGATGTGCCATAAATTGATTACACCAGTGTGTGTGGCTTGTTGGTTTCAAAGGTGTGAATATCCAGCAGCTCCCTTTCACTGCAGCGGGAGTTCTGAGTGCTCAGCACTTCTGAAAATTGTGTTCAGATTAGGAACCTAACCGTGAATTTAGCACTCTAAATGCCGGTAACCAGTTTAGAAAGTCTTGCCCAGGATTTAACTGGGAGATATCACAAGGTGTTTTGCCTGCGAGGGCTGAAAAAATGTTTGGCACACCAACACAAGTGGCTGAGCAAAACAAAGGTCAGCCAATCAGTGGAGAAAGGGGTGAAAAAAGACAGAGGCATACAGCGATGTGGCACACCCCTGTAATTTGGCACCAGGGTGATCACACTGTTGGCCCGCCTCTAGGAATCACACTGAGGAATCAACCTGATGTTCCCAATTTTGAAAAATGGGTATAAAAATTCTTGATTTTAATATATGATCCTCCTTCTTAATCACCACTATCATTCTGACAAGCTAAACTTGCTCCTTCTGGGGCCAGACAACCATCGTGTCTTCTTAGAGTTTCTTCCCAGGACCTAATGTTTTGAGCTGCAAACCTCTTGCAGATCTCACGGCCATTCATCTCATTTGTCTCTATAACGAACATATGTCTTACGAAAATCCTTAAGCAGCATCTTTTCTTCGTGTTTTTTTTAAGAAGCCAGACAGTTACGTCTGGCAGACAGCATCTTCAAAAATGCAGTAAGTAATGGCTGCTAGTTTTAACTTTTAAAGACGGCGTAAACTGGCATCTCCTGGCTACGTGAGAAATCACCTCCCTCCCTGTGTGATGGTTAGTACTGCTGTGATCGACAGTGACGCTCAATCTTGAATCCTTCTTGGTTTAAATGGTTGGAAGCTGATTGCAGGACATTTGTAGCTGTTCTTCCTCCATGCCAAAGGAGCCAGAACTTGGATTTGTTAACTTTCTAGACACACTGGAGTGCTCATTTTGGGTTGTGGTCATATAAAGGGGCCATTATAGGTTTATTTTTACAGTGGGTGAATAAAATAATGTTCTTTCTGAGAAGTCCATTATCCTTACATATACTGTATATTTCATATTTTATCTTAAAAATTAGTAAAAGAACCTCGTGTCAAGGATAAATAAATATAAACCCATAAAATTATTTTGGATAAGATTCAATTCTACATCAGGTACGTTCTTTATTGAGAGATCATATCCTACAGTTGCAGTGGGACTCACTCAATGATCCATTATGTCTTTTTCCATCTCTAACTACTAAGATGTAAACAAATAACTCTTTTCCCCAAAGGAAGACAAGTCATAATAGCTTAATTTTTTCCCCTCGCAAAGAGTTCTGTTGCCCAGAGGACAGCAAAACTTTGAAACACAGCAGCACAATTTGTTTTCAAAAGTGTCACAGTACGCTCTGGTAACTCAGAATTCCTTTATACCAATGAACAAGCATCTTATAGCTTCTGGGCCGACATTTTCATTTAAAATCTTCTGACAGACGGTTTATCTATCTCACAGCATTATCTGCACCACAGTGTGACTTCAGTGCAAAGGATCACTGGGAAAACATGAAGTATCCTGCCTGAACTGCAGTTGTTATTTTGCTATCCCCTCCTTCTAAAGTTTTAAACAAACATTTAGAATATAAGCTAACATCTTTACATTTCCAAAGTACTGCAGGGGGCTCACTGCACAACATTCATGATGGTGGTAATAGATAATGTGTGCATATGCAGAAACTTTTAGGTCCTGTGATGTGAGATCCACGAATTCTCCACGTTCAAATGGATGCTGTCAATCTGACTTTTTTTTAGAATTAGCCAATTGCAAAAATGTCAGGTTTCTGACACAGTCCCCCATTCAAGTCTCCAGTAGTATATTCTGACTTCTTATTTTTAAAAATAGAAAAGGGACTAGTTACTCTCTTTTACTGTGTTTATTAAGGTTCCAAGAGAAACAAAAGAAAACATGCTGCAGATCAGCTCTTTTGCTTTCTCGCTGTGGACACACCTATTTTGCTGCTGCTATCATTATAAGCACCCTCTTGAAGAGCCTTAGGAGAGTGAGCAGATGGGGATCCTCACAGAGCAGTGCACCACAGAGATGCAACTCAGACCAGCATCTCCATAAAACTTACTATCCATTAAGTGCTGTCAAATGCTCACAGTAAAATTAAAAAGAGGAAAAGCACCTTCTCATCCTAAGGTTACTTATAACAATAACTGATATAACATTTTAGTATGAAGCATGATTTTTCAAGCTGACAATGTACACACACTTTTAGGTCACATCAACTGGAAGCATAGATTTTAGAAATGTATAATGGATTCATATGACATGTATACATCGTATACAACATATTGTCAGAGAATTATCAGTTTGTCTCTTTAAACCAGTAAGACACAGCATCAAAAGTGCACGTTAACGTGCACGCTTATTTTTAGTAATCCTTTATTTATTTTAAGGATTACTAAACTCCTTTTCCTGTTAACTGGCAAAAATAAGGCAATATCAGAAAAAAACTTTACATTGTGTAAGAAATGGATGCTTTTATTTGCACTTCATGTTGGATTATAGTGAACAGGACTGATATAAACCCAATTACAAGAAGGGTTTTTATTATGTTTATTAAGTTAAAAACCAGCCAATCAGAATCCCAATTATTCCCAGAATTACAGTACACTTTATCTACAAAAGTAGTTTTTAACCTGTTTGCCAATTAGTAAGACTCAAATCTGTTCACCAGCTGGTGGCTATCAGTATGCAGCTACCCAGCAATGGCACAGCGAGCCACCTTCACTAGGTGAAATGTTGACCAACTATCTTTTGCAATAATACGTTATTGGATACATATCTCCTATTTTGAAAAGAAAACATTCCGTATTACCTTTTTGCTAAAGAGTTGGCTTTGCCACAGCACTTTAAGCCACACAAGAGATCACTATCCTGGACCACATTCCACTCCACTGATATTCATGAACTTACCTGGAAGTACAGTTATGTGACCTCTGGACTGTGTCGTTAAATACAGTGTTTTTTATTTCTTCTAACCCTTTCAAGCTTTTACTTCTACTCCATGGCCTGGATTCATGAAAGAACCCCTATTTAAGAAAGTACTTAAGCATGTGTTTAACTTTACTTACACTTTTTTCATTTCTCTATTCAAGTCACAGGGACTTAAACAATTGCTTAAGTAGTTTCCTCAGTTGCGATCAATACTTATTTATTTGTATTATATATAGCATGTAATGTGTGTGCGTCTACATGAGACAGACAAACAGACAGATGCAATAAAATGACAGCCACAGAACTACTTCTAAATGACTTTAAAGATTTGAAAACTATTTAAAACTAACTACTGCCCTCCCAAATAACCTCAAGAAACACACAAAACTATATGAGACTTGTCAAACATCTTCCAATTCAGCTTTAAGTAAATGAAAGAAAATCTGAAATGAATGTTTTTATTACAAACACGAAAGGCAGAAAGAATGTAGATAATGGCACCAACCACTGGCTTCTAAATGGAGGATCAATATCTTGTACTATTTTACAAAAAGAAATAAAACTCCACTGCTGTAATGATGTGAAAGATCACATCTTTACAGATCAGGTTACCAGTTTGAACTGATGTTTTAAACGGACTATAAATCTGGTTGTAGCCATTTCTAAGTCTCAATCACAATTGGTAAAACCAGAGAATTAAAAAACAAAAAACAAAGACGACAAACATTGACTACCAAATCCCACCAATCCACACAAATATTTTAAAGAAGATATATAACTAGTTGGCACTTAATTACAAAGCAGTGTTTTGGTGTTGCACTACATCATGTTGAATTACTTAGATTAAATGATCTGCATTACCTTACCTGATACATTCCAACTCCAATGTGCTTGGGCTCAATTTTCACAAGCTCAGCTAATGGGTCTTGTACGCGTCTAGCTATGGAAACTGAAAAATAGAATTAGAAAACAACTGTGGTTTTATGTAAAAAGCAGTCCTGCATAATTACTTTTGTTAGTGTTTTTCAGTGTTGTAGATATTTAATCTTTCTTTTTTTGCCTGGAAAAAATCCATGCAAGTGGTGTGAGAGAAAATGTTTTACCACAAATGAAAGCAGAGCAAAGTTATCATCAAAACACACTGAGAAAATAATCTTTTCCTCATAGTATAGATTTCTGCTTATACTTCTAACCAATTGAACATTTTTAAAAATAATTCAAAGGCCTAAAACGAACATATACTGCAGCATTTGATGTTCATTTTCATAGACCTATTAGCTAGTGGGCTTCTGAATCCAGTTTCAATTTGTCTGAGATAATTACATACACAGATGAAGAGTTTATTTCATATAACCACGTTTTCATACTAAATGAGAATATGACATTTTCTGTAACTAAGTTCTGAAATGTCCTCTGAATCTGAGCTGTAGGAATGTAGATAGCATTATTGATGTTTATAGATATTTCTCAGAAAGTGAAAATTTAACTCTCCTTTGCTATATTAGTTCTCCACAACATAAAAGTCTCACTGTAGCCTGTACAACTGGAGTTGAATTATCTATTAATCAAACTCTAAATCAGGGATGTCAAACTCAAATACACAGTGGGCCAAAATTAAAAACTTGGACAAAGTCGTGGGCCAACCTTGATATTTACTGAAAAGTCTACAATTGAGGAAGTTTTTCCTTCTCATCAAATATAACAATGAACCTTTTCATATGGAAACAAACTTAAGTTTTGCTTAAACATTGAATCTGGAACAAGCAAAGCTTAATACTATAACCACATGTGAAATCAGTGCATGCGCTGTCTACCGGCGGGCCAGCTCTAGTAGACATTTGGTATTTTCTCGCGGGCCAAATATAATTACACTGTGGGCCAGATTTGGCCCGCGGGCCTGAGTTTGACATCTATGCTCTAAATGATCACTTTGAAAATGCACTGAGTAGAAATGTCAGGATAGGTTTATACAGCAACTGTCAGCCTAAAAACCACCCAGAGAGTATTAAATAGCACGTACACAGAAAGCATTATTTTCAAAAGAGCCTAAGTCACTTAAAATCCAAGCCCCGTTGACTTAAACTGGGACTTTGGTGCTCTAGAAAATTTTACCCAGCACCTCAGTTAATTTGATTTAGTACTGATTAACTATTGGTTCTTAATTGAGAATGTCAGGCTGCAAATCAAGAGACAGTACAGCGGACAAAACTGGCTGCCACTTACATGAAATAAGTAATTGTATTACGAAAGGAGGATCTTATCAAACTCAACTTCTATCCACATGTAACCTGGCAACCTGGTCCATTGCTGGAACCCAGGAATTGCAGCCGACATCACCGGACAGCCCCTCACATGCTAAGCTCTTGTGGCTGGCATCTACTTGTAAAGTCTGACCCTTGGGCTAGCTACCGAGGCATTACGCCCTCTTGTCCAATGCAAACAGAAAAGTCTTGCCCTAGGAACATTAAAACGTGTAAGCTCCCTCTTCTCTGCAGCACGTCTGCTCAGAGAAGACAGGTTGTCCTCCAGACAATCCCTTGTTGGTAAGATGTCCCTGCTTAGCTACGGAGATAGTGACATGGAATACCGATGTGTAGGGTGTTCCATGAATATCGAAGTGCACATTCAGGGCACTCAAGAATGGCAGAAATACGCATGTAAGGCAAGCCAACCCACGGGAAGATGGAATTGGGTGGGATCCCAGCCCAAAATGCCTCCTCAAGACTAAACCCAGTGGTTCTTGGTACTACACTATTGAGAACCAGACAATGAATGTGTACAATGTGTAAGACACAGCAAAGCATCTACTTACAAAATACCAAAATCACTCATCAGCAGGTCAACCGTAATACCCAGCTAATCTGAAGAAATTAATGGCTGAAAAAGAATTGCCGACTAGGAATCAGCATATTAGTGAGAAAGAAATCAGTCAGTTACCACGCGCTGTGATCAGTAAACAGGCTTGTCTGCACCTGAGGCCCCCTACAGGCCATAAAAGCTGAATTTATAAAGGTGCCAACAGCCAAGAGGGAGGTGGCACAGGAGTCATGACACCCAAAGAATCCCTCTATGCAAGAGAAATCCTTCAGGAGCCAGGTAAACTGGCATTATGCTGCACCACGAGTGCAGCATAAAGCAATTTAATGCACCAGAGAATCAGTCCAGATGCGTGGTTATAAATAAACCCTTTGGTGCACATATCACAAGGGAACAAATATTCCCATGGTGAACACAGTAAGATCACAAAAATATAAACTTTGAAAATATTTTCAAACTAGAGTTTTTGTTTTTATTACAAATTAGCTAATACATTATACGGTAATGACTTTTGTTATTTCTACTCTGATAGTGTCTGGTTATTCGGCCAGGTACTGTACAAATACGTAGAAATCTATACTCCGTAACTCAAAGAGGTGACAATCTAAACAGACAAAGAAACAAAAGGTGGGGAGAAGAGATACAAGCAAATGGTCAGCAAAAGGTCCATATAGTCTTCTTTTGGCAGATGAGGGACAGGGTGGTGGGGTAACAGGATAGGAAGGGAGGGCAGAAAAGATGTATGGCTAGAAAGAGGTTGATAAACAGAGGAAGAAGACTGGTGATTGAAGGAAAGATCAAAGAGGGTAGAAAAAATAAGAGAGGCCCCAAAAAAGGTGTCAGCTGTGGCAGAGGGTTTGAAAGACAGTTCCTGGACCTGCTGTGGCTTCTTCTGCTGTAGATGTAAGAAGAGGAGAAGGCAGGCAGGACAGGAGGAGGCTGGGACCTTTTATAAACCGCACTAGAAGCTACCAACAGCTGGTCTGGGCACTCTCCAAGAGCTACATCTTAAAATTATATTTGGGTTGTTAATATCTTTTCTTCCCAGTGGTACATTTATTGGCATAATAGGAAATCAATGAATAATGTGAATGTTCAGATTAACAGTTTACAGGAGCACAACAATTTTTGCACACATATTTAAATGGCAACTACCATTATTATAGATTAACAAATAATTGATAAAACTTCTGAAAAGAACTTTACTATACAATGGATCTTTGAAGCCAATATAGCAAACCTAATATTTACTTGTTTCCCAATTATGGAAGACTCCTCAAAACCACAGCCACAAAATACCAACTGAATGTGGCATCAGGTACTTCACATTCAAAGATTTACATCACCACCCTCTGATGAAAATAAGATGTACGGTTAACATTAAGTTCACTGCTTGGTCACGTAAAGCTTTTCACATCCTTTATTATTATAGTTTTAACATACATGGACAATGTCAGCTTCCAGGCTAGGCTTAAAAAGCATTATACTGGTGAAATCTGATCTGCCTGCTTCTCTAACAGAGAAGTTGTGAATTCAAAGACTCTCTCATATGCCTTACATGTCAAAATCACAAAAGGTTAATCAGTGCAAGTGCTCTAGATTACAACAAAAATGCTTTCCTATAATAATCACTCATATAATTACCAATTGGAACGCCGGTGTTACAGATCACAAGCAGGCTTTAAAACTAACAGCTTCATCCTAGCATAAAAAATAAAAATAAATACAACCAAAATGTACATGGTATCGTTGCAAAATATTCTACAAAACAGAAAAGATTTACCTTCAAAGATTTTATGCTGCTGAACACACACTATTCACATGCTTAAAAGTTACATAGATGCTTAAGTGTTTTACTGGATTAGGACTTTTGTGAGAGCAATGGGAAAGGTGGAGGACACGGATTAAACAAACTGATTATGCAGCTTGAAGAAGAAAATGTAAAGGACACAGCTCCTAATGCCGCAATGGCACAGCACCTGTGAAAATCTCCATGAAGTCCTCAACTCTACCTGAGAATTTTTCTAACTCTGAAAATAAAATAGAAGATATAATATGAAAAATGTACCAAGATCCACACCCTCACATGGCATGCATGAACTCTCCCACCTTGACACAAGAACTGTATCTAAAGTGTCTTTATTCAGATGTCAGAGTAATGGATTTCCACGATACAGATCCTTTAAGAGGGCAGCAATTTAAATCCTGCAATCCAATCCACATGGGTGGACCCTGGCACCACAGCAAAGTCAACAGGGCTCTCCACAGGTGCAGGGTCTGCCCACATGGACCAGACTGAAGTACCAGGGCCGTAGGGGGTAAACAGAAGCACCTGGGGATCTCATTCCCCATACATAAGCAAATCAATTCATTTCATTTAAAAAAATATGAAGTAATATAATTTAATTACCAAAACTGAAGGGGTTTTAAGTGTGCATTCTAGGAGTGTATTTTTGAACAACAGTTGTATGGTAGCACACTCTCCATTTCTGAAGTTATTAAAGGATATTTCATTTTTGTTACGAAAATATAAATCACATTCTGATGGACATGCAGCAAAAAAAAAATTTTAAAAAAATAAAAAAATCAATTTTCTCTTAAAATTTCTGCCAGGTCAAACATGCAGAAGATTTCATAATCTGTGAAATACCACTGTCCAAATACACTAGTCTAACTGAAGTAAAACTGTGTGAAGAAAATCTTTTGAAGTAAGACATGAAACTTTTTTACTCTTTGATTTTAACCAACATTGAAAAATGGTGTAATGTTAAAGTTACATTTATCAGAAAATATAATCATTTGAACTGCATACATGCCGATGCAAAACCTCTTTAAAATTGTCAATTATGAATAAAATATTTATTGCAACATTTGAAATGACAGCAACATATTGTGCTGCCATGCAGGAAAACCATGTAAAATTTAAGAGCTTAAGGGAATAAGAAGGGCTAGGTCATATACGGGGTTTAATGTACATGCTTTTCAACTCTGAATGTCTGGGATAAGATACAGGTAAGATGTTGAAACCCTGTTTTATTAGTCAGAGATCTTATAGCACTTTGCAAGACAGGTGACAGTCCAATGGTTTCGATCCACTACATACTGGATATTTGACAAGACTCAGCCACCACATAGTTTAGCATTTTTGCCGGTCTCCACTGAGGCGCACTGACAGTGCCACAGGGGGAAAGCTTACACAGTGGCTGCTTGCATAACTCAAGCTAATAATATCACCTCATCTCCATGCCCACAAAATAAATAATCCTTTATCACCCAATGACAGACACACACAAGGAGAGTTCACTTTCTGACAATTCCTGTCTTTAGACCAAATTAAAGACACTGTTCTATCTTCTTTTTCCAGACCTCACGTTCCTAAAACTTTCTGTTTGCCAATATTTGCCACTGCAAACCAGATATATTGTTCACATAGATTAGAACTGAGGTCACTTCCACTTCCTAACACTTCAGCCAAATCTTCAAGTATCTCAGAAAAAATTTTCAATGCCTGAAAATTGCAGGATTTAGCCCTGAGAACAGAAGATGTATTCTTCCAACTCTTTCCCCAGAGGTCCCATTGTGGCAGTTAACAGTGACTGGGATGTTTCAGCTTTCAGGTCCAAGAATAGACAGTGGTAGGACATTCTTAGTTGAATGTCCTTAGTTATGCTACCAGCCTCCCCTCATTGCTAGCCAGAATTAGAATATGGTGAAATGGAAGGAGCAGGATAACATGCAACCCTGTTTAAAGGCACACCAACAGGAATCTAGTCAACTTCAAAAGAAAACGAACTAAAAGACATTTCAAGGCATTACACCTGCTTCTGGAGCTACCTGCCAATTTTGGTGATTTTACAACCTCATTTTAAAATATTATTTTCTTTCCTGAGTTGCTGTGCAAGATCCACACCGACAACAGGGAAAGTGATTGACTATAAATGGGCAAGCAGTGAAACTGACTGTACAATGCTGCGACATGTACTAAGAGAACACAAACTGGGAGAGGGAGAAAAACATTTCTCTCTCATTTCTTCCAGTTTCAGTGATCTTAAGCATTGCTTGTAATAATAAGAAATAAAACATTTTCAGCCAGAAATCTGAGTCTTAAGTTGATGACATTCCTTTAAACATTAGGGTCTTTATATAGGACTAAAATGTGTCCCAGGCAATGACTGCGATGATTTAGCCATCCTCTGTGAGTGGGAGCATTTAGTTAACTTGTTATAAAACATGACGCTTCCAGATGCAAAGGCAATGGGTATGGTTTTACAAATGCCTATATAAATAAATATATGGCAACCACAAGCTATTAGGGTACGATTAGTTCAACTTCAATTTTGTCATAAATGAGAACATTCTGCATTTTTATTTGAAAACCTCACTATTTTGTTATTGCTGAAACAGGCTACTACAAAAACATCCAAGTAACCCCCCCCCCGGCCAACTTTCTTATCTTTAAGCCTAGATTAAAATGTTAAATGTGAACTCAATTTAAAAGATACTAAGATAATTAAAAGATGAACTAGCAATTTCATCAGTAATTATTATCAATATGATAGGAATGGGAACATTCTAACATACTTAAATCTTTTTAATAAAGCTTATTATTGTGTTCAGGATCAATTATTCTCCATAAGGATCTGCAATAATGTTTCCTGAGTGATCGATTTTTCAGGTTTCCTGAGCCCTCGAAGCTTTCTATCCTATTGACCTGAATTTCACCCTCTTAGTAAAGGATACAGTAAAATGTACAGTAGTCTTTTCATTGAGAATTCTTTTTAAGTAGGCCAGGATTTGTGACAAAGTTTTGAATCCCAATATATCTTCTCAGTGGGTTTTAAATATGTAACTTATTTTAAGCAACTGCTCAGCAGCTGTATCTCATCCAAATTTCTTTGATGGCAAGCTGACAGGGTTTTGTTTCAAAAGGTTACATTTTAGTTTAGTTTTAATTCCATCAAACTGATAACCGGTTATTTGCTTAAGATTAGTAAAATAATGAATGACAATCTTCTATTTAACAAAATATAGAAATCTCTCAAAAAAATGGCGCATGCAAAAGGAATTCTGACAAAAATGCTAATCTAATATAAAAGCATAAAAATCCCTACACAAGTTGAGTGAAAAATAAAACGTGACTTATTTGAAAGTAAATTTTACTCAGAAACAGACATTCAACGAACTTCATCTGCATGAGTATTAAGCATTTCTGAATGGATATTTTATAGGATATCACCATTTTTATTCAGGATGAGATGGGGGATGAAATAGCATTGGTTACTTTTTAATTGAAGCCTGACATGACTGATTGTTACTCGTTCCTTGGAGCAACTCACTAGATGGTGCTATTTCAAAAAGGGTTTTCTTCCCCTGTCAGTTCTAACAGGCTCCTTAAAAGGCAAAATTTGCCAGTGTCCATTTTACAATTAACATGGTATTAATTTTAAGTGCATCATCACAGCATTCATTTATTATCATTATTAGTAAAAAGTAAACATTTCTTAAAGCTCTGTACTTGCAAAAGTTACTCCCTGATGTCAACAACAAAATATTAATCTTTTCTATGTCACCACAAAGTGTCTTTTGCTATATACTAAGAAAACAGTAGGTTAGCCTGGCTCAGTGAAGGGCTTTGCACACTGCCACATATAAAACCAAGTTGAAGAGTAGTTTTGCCCCGATTTCCCTTTTAGGTGGAAACATCACAGAAATGAGAGACAAAGCCTCCAGGAGGAGTGTATGTACAGGAAGGGAAGGATGCTTCTTCCACCTTTCTTTCACATTGAGGCAACTTGTTTTGAAACTGCCTGCAGTAATGTTGCCCTTTTGGAGAAGGCCACTTCCAGCATTCCCAGATGACAAAGGATGTGATAGGATTATACTGTGAAAAACTCATCCCAAAAGGAAAGGGCCAGTGGAACTGGTCTACTGAATTCTGAGTCACCCAGGGATATGAGAAACACCCAGGCATGAGCCAATGCAAGAGCCAACATGGTAAAAGACAGGCACTCCAAATTAAATCTAAGCACCACACCATGACAAAAAATATAGAAGTGTTCATTCGGTCACAAAGGTTTACCTAGACAAAAATACACAGCATGTTGCTGATGAGAGGTACATACAGAAATCTCTCACTGATGGAAATGCTCACCCAAACAATAAGCAGATAGAGCAATATCCACACAACAGCCCAGAGCAAATTCCTACTCCTTTTAAGTCCAGCGGTGAGGCTATGGGAATGCCACAGGCAGAACAGACTGGCTGACATTCAAGTGGGCTCCACAGCTAAGACTGTGTTCAAAGGCTAATTAATGCCCATGCACAGGTTAAGGGAGGCTATAGTGGAGCCCTACAGCCATGCCTGGAAGCTTGGGACTGAATGTACCTTTTTTCACACACAACCATGCCTGCACAAAGCCTAGTGATATGGGATTGCATCCACACTGACAAGGAAGTAAAGACTGACAAACACCTCTGTACCTACAGTTGCAGATCAAATAAATCCATTTGGCATACTGGCTCAAATAGTCATTCCCACTAAAAAGCAGAAAGCCATTCAACAATTTAAAACCCTTATACTCCTTCCTACAAGCTTCCTCATATAATGAAAAGACCATAGGTCATTCCAAACAAAGATTACATCATACTGCTCAGTACTGAATGTGTGTGCATGATGGGTACAATTCTTCAGACTCACATTCACTGCAGGATCAGGTTCAATTTTATTCATAAACCACCAACATTCATGCTCTAGCCAATGTCAGGGACCTGCAGCTCTGCCGCCTTACCCTCTACCCTCTGCTCATCTAGACCAGATCTCCTCTCTGTCCCTCCACAGTGTGAAATTCCTGACATCTGGGGCAGCCTTCCTGACCTCCCTGCTCCAAACACCCTCCAGCTTGTGTCAAATTTCAAATAGAAAGAGAAATCATGTATTTTTTCCCACTCTATAAATCTTCCTGGAAATATAGTTTGCATGAAAGAGGCAATGCAATGCAACTTTATTTTTTTCCACATTATAATTAGTCTCATAAGCTCCAAAACCAGCTAATGTTGCATACTTAAGTCAAAATAGTTTAATATATATATATATAGAGACAGAGTTGATTTCTCCTTATTCTATGTCTTTAAACATGGGTAACTCACACCTGCTTTCTGTGATCCATCATCATTATTTACTGACTATAAAGCACTGGGGAAGGTTTAACCATAAGACTTTTGTATGATAAAGTTTTTGAAAAGTGACCTCTTTTTGGCAGCCGAGGGGGAGCAGTGCTCTTTTAAGATGATGAAGAAATTAGCTCAAGTAGACATCAAGGCACTATGTCCCACACATTTAAGCATCAAATTGTTTTACTTTCCTTAAGATAAAGTCAGAAGAAATTATATTGTCTCCTATCTTTACCTTCCATTTGTTGGGCACTATGACAGCTCTGAACTGTACATCTCTATCTTTAACAGCACCCAAGGGTAAAAGCCCCTGTAGCATGACAGTCTCAAAGTTCCAACAAGCCCACGAGCCTATAAGGTTTTCTCTGGCAAGGGAAAGTGCAAATGGTTTGCTGAACTTTGAGTGTACAATAATCCAATGTATTCTGCCCTGTGGAGAGAAGACAAGCAGATGGGACTTGACAATGCTAAGCCAAGCTGCGTTAGGTGACCTTTTGCTCTCCAAGAGTCTCCTTTATCCTCAGAAATCATTCTTTAAAGCAGTGCCTTTTCAATATCATACCTGTAAACAGAATACCACATGCATTCTCACCCTCTTGGTACTGAATACCTGGGCAAAATGTAACTTTAAGCATAGTTTATTTACATATTTGCAGCTCACTCTCCTGCTAACTGAGACCACAACTATGAAGTCAAACACAGGATCCCAAGCCCTGACACGCTGAGATGAAGATGGGTGTTTCTTGGACACACTGTAATATGGAAACAAAAATGCATTAATCTTGCTTATGCTGGTAAATACAACATTAAAAAGTGCTTCACTGCACTAAGTGCAACATTAACTTAGTGCTTCACTGCACTAAGTAATACAGACAAGTTTTAGTATGGTGATCTCTTTTGACAGAGGGTAGTATAGATGTCCTTGTCTGTAAAAGGTAAGTGCCCTTTCCTATTCTACCCATGTCTAAAGAAATCTTCATACAATGGCTTGTCTGTATTACTTGTGTAATTTGGTGCAATGGAGCACACCAGATTTTTTATTTTGGTTTTAAGTAGTTAAGAAAAAAGAAAGTAAAGTGACTGCAAAAAAAAGAAGACATTTTATCAGTACAGTAACAACAAGTGAAATGCAATATCCTGAAATTGAAGCATTTCTAAATTAGTATTACCGTTCCTCAACACACAATCGGAACTGCTACATTATCTTACTTCACAGCCGCAATTCTCTCTCTCTTAACCTTCATGCCACAATTTATCTCCAGGACTCAGCAGTACTGCTATTGCTTAAAGCTATTATGAAACATTAATTTCATCAGGGTTTCCCCCCTTTGGTTAAGCACAGTAGTTGAAACAAATGTTCCACTTGATCAATTGCTTTCTATATTACACAGCCAGCCAGGAACCACTCAACCTAGACATTTTTATCTGTGACAAACATAATATACATCCTCTCCTCTCCCCCCAAAAAAACAACAACAACAACAAAAATCAATGCCGGGTGATGTGTAGCTAACAAGATTTTCAACGGTTCAGGAACTAGACAAATCCCTGTTTCACAGTAAGCCAACAGTTGTACTTCATAGTAAAGTAAAATGACAAACTGCACTTATATGCTGCCTTGATATGCCACTGCTTCATGATGTAGATGTGCACTCTGATTCCAACAGAAAGAGAATATGCTTAAAATAGGTATTAATATAAAAAGCTTAATTTAGAACAGCCTTAAAAACCTCAACTTAAAGTTTTATTATGGAAAGAGCACAAGATGATCCCCCAAAAAAATTCAAAAATATATTTTAAGATCAATTTAATCCAATCAGGAAAAACTGTTTGAAAGTTACATTTTTAACCAGGTTTTAAGTACTACTAGGAGATTAAGCTTACCTGCCCATTCCAACCACAGAATTCAAAGGAAATCTACTATAAGAGATGACACCATTTTGAGAAGTTGGCTAGGGTTTGCCTAAGGAGTATGCATGCATGTCACATTTCTGAACTCCAGATAATTTTTCTGCACTATTTCACTAGAATATAGTAAAAAGTGTAAAATTAGTTAAACCAGACACACAGTGTACGCACATACATTATTTATGTGCAAACAATGTAATACTTGATGATCAGTGTCAACAATGGAGAAGCCCATCCCCTGTTAAATTAGATATCATCTTTATAAATCAGCCCCTTAAGCAAAAATCAAAGAGAGATGGATCCTATGTGGTCCCCTAAAGGCCAACAGACTGACTTTACTGGGCTGATGAAAGCAGCAAGTTCCAGAGCCAAGAGCCTGCCTCTAAGGCTGGGTCTACCCTGACGGTGGCAAATTTGCCGCTGTCAGATCGATTGCTCTGGATTGACTGAGTGGTCTGTGTAGACCCGCTCAGTCGATCCAGCAAGCGACGCAGGAAAACCACCCCGGTAAGTGGCATGGCGTTGCGTTGAAGGGAACACTGTTCTCTTCGGTGCAGCGTAGTGTGGATGGCGCACGGAGGAGACGCCGCAAAGTCGATGACAGATACACAAGTGATTTACGTCACTTGCATATCTCCTGTCAACTGCCACCGAATCCCAAAGGTAAGTGTAGACCGGGCCTAAGATTGCTTTACCTCCAGCTCCAGAAACTAAAATCTAGGGACAGTCAGGTAGAAAACCTCAGCTGCTTTCAGTTGCAATAGCAGTACATGGGCAGAGAGATTGCAGGGACCTAAACCATGAAGGAAATAATGCATCAACAACCTAAAGTACAAGTAGGAACAAGAAGGAAGCCAGTACTGTTCACAGAAAACTGATTTAAATATGGTCTCTGTAGTTCTTCCAAGGAAACATTTTGCATCAGCTTTAGCTTCCAAGTGGTCCTCAAATTTAATCCTATATGGAGTGCATTTCAGTCTGAAGGTTTAAGAGAATAAATAACTGATAAAGACACAGAGCACAGTCAGATCCACTTTAGAAGGGTCACATGAAAACAGGTGATTTAACCACAAAATCCGTCTGACATTTCAGGGATCCAGAAGCATTACGACATTGTAAATCATCTTGTCAAGTCTGAGATTTCGCCAAAAAGCCCTCATACGAGTTACACTACACCATCTGGGTTCCCTGACCAAAAAACCCCAGAGTCATTAGAATGGCATAGCTTCTGCATACTGCTGATAGCACAGACCATATCACTTCAAGGATGGTTAATATAATTCCAGCAATGGACAAAGGTTAGGAGTCCATGCTGATCATTTTAGGCTCGTTAGCAGGTTTTGATACCATTAATCTACCTATGGACCCTCACAGAGCCGAATAAACTCCCAGAGGTTGAAATAGCACATATGCCCCAATCCTCTCCTATGCAGGTTGCATGATTTATTGTGGCACATATCAAACCCTTGCTCTGCATGGATATGAGGCTGCTAGAATAGATAATAGCTCATTTTCTGTCATGCTCAAACCAAATCCCAAGCCAAAATAGCCTCGCCACAAGCTTTTTAGTGACTTTAATAACAAGTTCAAAGGGTGACAGACCAATCATTTAGTTCTTGACTCATTTGTGAGATTGACAATTAATGCCAAATGTAGTAGCAGTTTTGGGTAAGTGAACACTCATCCGTTTATTCATTTATAAAAAAACAACTAATCAAATATTTTCAGTTCGAATAGTTGTGTTATATTTTTAAGTGGACTGTCAGAAATGAGTGAGAATAAAGATAAATTTAGACAAGGCGTGGTTGTTTAACAGTACCATAAGCTTGCTTAATAAAACACATAAGATGTGAAAGTGAATTTGTTTATAAAAATGCATTATCTGATATTTTATATTTTTCATATATCTCATGGGCAGACATAGGTCTCCCTGGAAAAGATGACCGCTGCTACCTATTTTGTATTGAGAAAAATGTTAAAGTGGCAAACTGTGTTAAGATCACAACTAACGCACAGAATATGTCTGCAGTACTTTTTATCTTAACTATAAATGTCACACTTCATCATGCAGCTGTCAGATTCATTTAATGCACTAAACTTCATTGTGTATACAGAGAACCTAACATGATGTAACAACAATTAAATAAAAAGTTATCTTTGACACTATATAATCAAATGCCCACCAATATCAAGCAAAAGAAATCCAAAATTACAAGAGGAAGATACATTCAGAGGGAAAAAGGTAGCAAATATGGTTTTATCAGTTACTCTGATTCTTTTTTAAAACTATGCTTATATTGTGCTGTGCTTTTCTTGAAACTTAAGCTCTTCCGTGCTAACGGTGTTCATTCCTTTGCTTGCATAGTTCAGGGAACTATAGTATAGATTTTTTAAATAAAATTAAAGAAAGGAGTCAGCTAATTTTTAAAAGGCTGTATTCTCATGTTTATAAACAAGTATTTAAGGATTTGATTTTCATAAACCTTGAGGTCCCACTGAAGTTTCAAATGGATACAATCAATATTTTTCATTTTTTATCCAAAATTGACATGTAGCATACCTGGGGACTGTTGAAGAAGTGCTGCTTTTCAAACCAAAGGTGGTTGCATTTCAGCAGAGGGTGAAACGATATACTATAGAGAATGCAATTCTCTACATAAATAATGTTGAAGCTAGTCATCTATTACAGATCTACTTTTGACCCACTAGTTTTATCTAAAAACTAAAGCAAGTTGCATGATATTTCACTGGATACAACTTTTTCTTGAAAGCATAGGAAAAGTCAGAGTTGTTTGGGAGATTAAAAGTTTAAAAAATGCCAAGCTTTCCTTCCAGAATGTTTTCCTAATTTTGTTTTGGTTTTTTTGTTTTGTTTTGTTTTGTATTAACTCCAAATATTTTTTAATCTGTTGGTCTTGATGACTGGTGTCTTTCAGTAATAATGGTAATTCAGAGAGGTTTTGGAGTGTGGGAAAATTATTGGTGGCATCATTTACAAATAAAAAGATAATAGCTCATTCCATTCTCACTATACACTCCATCCCTACCCTGACATGCTGTTTACAGACTGCATGGCCCCTCAAGTAAGTAGTCACAAAGGAGTAAAATATTGGACAGGAAGGGGAGAGCCACACTGAGTATGCAATGAAACACCTGTGGCCAACCTGTGCCAGCTGACTGGCTTGGGCTGCCAGGTTATATGCAGTGTAGACATTTCGGCTTGGGCTTAAGCATGGGCTCAGGGACCCCACAACAGGGGAGAATCCAAAAGCCCAAGTCCAAACATCTACATGGCAATTTTATAACACCTCAGCCGAAGTCCCACAGGTCTGAGTCAGCTGACATGGGCCAGCCATGGTTGTTTTCTTGCAATATAGAAATACCCACTAAGAGAAAGGGGCCCCAGGTAGTAATCTAACAACTGCTATTGTAATAAACCAACTTTACATGCCACACAATGCGACTCTCTTCCATTGAAGGACAGGATGAAGGGGAGGCATGGAGTGTCCTGTGGTACGGTGTTGGCTACCAGTGTTTATCAGCATAGGTTGCGTGCGTGTGCCCCCATGTAGGTGCTGTCTTAGCTCTGCAGATAGCCGAGACAGCACTCACGATCGAACGAATTGACATGACCACAGAGTAGCTGAGCAACAAAGGCATCCGAGGCAGGTTTATTGCGTGGGGCACAATAAGAAGTGGCCTACAGAGTATCTCTGGGTCAGCTTTCTATATGCGGCATTACAATGGCCACGGCCCAACGGTGAGACTTTCCGTTATCCCCTAGACGGGATGATGTTGTTCCCTCTGATACCCTTTTATAAATTGTTACATACAATTTCATTCTGCCTCCTTCAACGTAAGTAATTGACACCCTCCTGACGTAGGCTAATACCAGCCTTTACCGTTAATTGGCTGATTTGGGCAAAACCACTCCATTTATCTATCACCTTTTAGTCATTTCTATTCACCAAAGTGTCATTTTAGGGAGTTAGTTCTCTTTGGTATCTTGGTGCCTTCTGCACCTGCTACGTAATTTACATATTAGTAATATTTTGGCAGTGTGCATACTTGCAGTATCAGCACTTTCCTGTGCCAACTTCAGCTAACTTGGGTTTTTCCACTTATACTCCTGGTCACTTGGGTTTTTCCACTTAGGCCTTAGCCTGTTTTACAGGCCTTGTGCTCATTTCTTACACATTCCTTAGGCCTTAGCCTGTTTTACAGGCCTTATGCTCATTTCTTACTACATGTCCTATCTGTGCACATCTCATAAGCTCCACAGGGCCTTCCTTTAACTAGGCTATATCTAAAATAAATTTTTAAATCACAGAAATTCCCAGGCAAAAAACTCTGATAAAGTGGCATTACGGTTGGAAATACCAGTCAATTATTTTGACCGGAATAAAGTATCTTATGAAGAGTGTGGTTGCTTTTTTCAAAAACACAACATTACTGTTTGACAAGCCAGGAAACTGAAAGTTAAGGTTATTCATAAATTACAGAACTAAAAAAATTACAAATTATGAGAATGGAACACACAGATAAAGCCAGACAAAAACCTCAACTCTACCCCTGTATCTCTATCCCCTGAAGAGCTGGAATCCCTGTCCCCACTGAAATCAATGGAAGTTTAACCCTTGGAGAGTATCCCATAATCAACCATCACACATTTTAATAATATCAGTGGCGCAAATGATCTCACTAAGCACTGGCCTACCTTACACTACAGTGGCACTTACATGGAAGCAATCATATTTATGTCTCTAAAACCAACTACTGCTGCTGCTTTAAAGACCAGTTGCAGTTACTGGGAGAAGACACTAAAAGCGACCACATTCTGGCAAAATATAAGTTCTGTGCTCCTGTGAGGATTGACATACACCTTCAGCTACCATTTCTGGAGTTACAGACGTGATAAGGTCCAGGCTAAAGATTATTACAGATATACATGTACATATTCGCAAACGTGTGAGGTGTGAGAAAGGTGAAGGCTAGCTCACAGAAGACTGCAAATGTCCTGGTGTTCAGGCAAACATTAGGCAATTGTCCAGATATTTGTTTAGCCCCAGAAATCCACATGGTCCAACATATTTAGAAGACATGTCAGCTCAGAGCTTTAACAGGGCTAGAGAGAAGGTGATGTGGTAGGCGGGTACTTAGACATCCAGTACTTACACACAGTCCAAACTCCATACCAAATAATGTTAATGCAACGTTAAGACTGAGAAACTAAACAACCAAAAATTAAGAGATGCAAAGTCACAGGTAAAAGCGCTGTCTTTACTCTACACCCCACCCTTTGTATCTATGGGCCTCTTTTTATTACTCTATTTAATATCATATACACTACCAACTGAATTATATGAATAATAAAATTATTTATATTTCATACCTGCACTTCTGAGGTTAGGATCTAGGTCTGGCATCTCTTTAGAAGCTTCTGGACTAACACTGTAGATAGATGCTCCCGCTTCACTGACAATGCTACAAAATAGAACAGCAATCGTCAAAAATGCACAACTGATAACAAAATCAACTTGAGATAGAGAAGACTTGACTTCTCTAAGAAATGCATTTTTTCACATTTTTAAGGTATTCCAGATGAACTGAATGCTTATAAAAGTGAAGGACAAATATCACTGGCCACAGTGAGACAATAATAGACACTGTGAGAGCACTTCCCATTCTGCCAGTGCACTGACTCCGTGCTTGTAACACCTCTTCTCCTTCCACTATGGACCTCCAAGCACACACTGCCCATCATGACAACCTCTGCAGTGATTCTGTGATGCTGAAATATGGGCGAGACAAAACTTCTCACTTGTGACTAATCAGGCAGTAAGATTTTCCCGAACAAAAAATACTTGCTGGCAGTTCAGTTGGACCACTTACCTCTGAGTCTGATGGCAACTGATAAGCTACACAGATTTGGGATATCATAAACAGACTCATCCATAGCAAACATTTTAGAGTATTCAGTGCAACTGAACCACTACATACTTTGAGATATACAAATTTTAGGACACTACCAGTTTACTGGCAACAATAAGGAATTGTGAACTACAGTTCCCAATTATACTAAATCTCAGTTTAATTTAGTAATTATGTCACTTAATTTAATTTACTAAAAAGAGCATCCCTGATTTCATCCAGGATAAACAATACAAATCAAATATATATATATTTTAGTGTATATATTATAAATAAGTAAATATATTATAGTGTAAATATAGACTCAGAAGTACTTTTAGGGTAAAATCTTGGCACCACTGAAATCAATATCAAAACTCTTATTATTTCAATGGGGCCAGGATTTCATCCTTGATATTTAAGGCACAGTACCAGTAGATAACACTGTAACAAAGTGCTACCATTTTAAACCTAGTTTTATTATACCATTTTGTTTTTTCACTGCTGTCCTCCACAAGCTACCAGAGCCATACTTGCATAAATAAAGTTAAATGACTAATACCGAAATGCAAACTTACAGGCAATAATATCAACTTTCCTTTCCATAAACACAAAGAATGCCCCTTCCGTCCCCCCTCCTCTTTTTTTTTGGTGCAAAAATACAGATGTGAAGTTGTATAAATAACCAAACAGGTATTATTTTAAAAGCCTTTGACTCTTGGAAAGGCTAAGGAAATTTCAGCAAAGAAAACATATAATACATTTCCATTATTAAAAGCATTTTGACAATAAATATAAAGATAGAAACCACAGTGTTCCTGTGGACAATAAGGTTTCTGTATAGATATATAGGACTGATAGAAAACTGGCACACTTTCGATTTGATATTATCTATTCAATCAAAACTGGAACAGGGTGAAGTGTTATACACGTGGGCCAGAATTTACAGTTGCTGGAATCTCTAATACGTGGTTCATTTTTTACAATAAACAGGTTGGATCTTGCAAAATACATAGAGAACCAGATTCTGTACACAGTTATACTGGTGTAAATCTAGGATGACTCTAGTGACCTCAGATTTACTGATGTAACAGCAGAACTTGGCCATCAGTCTGAATAAGGGAAAATGAAACCATTTATACGTTTTTCTAAAGACTCATGATGGACACTGCTTCAGTATGCACTGCATATACAATACAGTCTGCCTAATATCCATAATAGGTAACAACTGAGAAATTCCGAGAGACTGAATTTTGTGTAATGGTCATCTCATAAAGGAAACCGTTGAAAAATGAAGAGGTTGATAGAAGCCTCATGTAACTGACATTTCTGATGAACTGAGAGGCTCAAAAACCGCACAATAGAACATGTGAATCTCATCTCCCCCATGAAACCTGGTGCTCGCCCAGGGGCTCCTACCCTGCGCAGGGCTCCAGCTGTAAGTCTCAGCCAGTGATGGGGAGGGACGAGACTTCCTCTTCCCCTGCAGAGGCCACTCCTAGGGTGGGTCAGACCTGCCCTCCCCTGGCTGTAGAAAGCCCCACGGCTCCAGCTGTCACCCTGCCTCCCCTGCAGAAGGAGAAGCTGCAGCTCCTTGAGCTGTCACCCCCCCACACTGGGGTGTGAGACTGCCAGGAAAACTGGACATATGGTAACCCACCCCCCATTCCCTTCACTTCTGCACTGCTACTGGCAGGGGCACTGGCTTTAGACCTGGACACCCAGCCAGTAGCCTTCTTCTCTGGCTGCCCAGCTCTGAAGGCAGCAGGGCAAAAGTAAGGGTGGTAGTTCCATGACTACCTCACAACAGCCTTGCAACTCCCCCTCACCTTTGTGTCAGGACCCCCAAACTTGAAACTGACTAATTTTAAAAGCCCCTGGCTATGAATTTGACCAAAATGGACTGTGAATTCAGCCCCACCTATTGGGCACCTAGGGTATGAGACTCCAAAGGCAGAGAAGCTTCCACCCAACACAAAACGCCCCCACACAACTGGCATTTATAACTGAGACTGGAAAATCCAGACATAAGATAAAACAAATTATCCAGAGTAAAAGCATAAGGCGATGCACTTCAGAGAAACCCTTCCGAAAACATCACTGGTTCATCCATTCTCAACCAAGATTTTACAGACTTCTTAATGACAGTCATGTGGTTTTATTTTGTTCAGTTTTAGTTGCAGCAAAGTGGTCACTCATATGAGGCTGGCACATACACTCCAAAATGCTTTATTTTGATCACAAAAGTACTAACACAGCAAGGGAAAGAGTTTTTTGTTTTTGTTTTGTCTTTTTGCAGAAGGCTGGAATCTTGGTTGCTTGCGTGAACTAAGATTCCATTCATTTGTTTATTAAGAGAGGACTTACTTACGCCAGGCTAATTTATCCCAGTTTAAGTTAATTGCTCAGTCGTCCAATAAAAAGTGTGTATCTTTATCCCTCAGAGCAGTTAAAGCCAAATTCAGACCTGGCATAAGCAAGTACAATTCCTGGAGATGTCAGCGGGAATCATGTTTGCTTACTTTCTGCTGAATTTGGTCCATACTGTTTTTTAATCCTTTGCATTTAATCCTTTGCACGTAGGTTGTTTTACAAAATTTTTCAAGGAAAAAGGGGTAATTGGTAAAATTTTCAGACAAGCCTAAGTGCTATCTAGGTGGACTTTCAAGTCACTTTTGAAAATGGGACTTATTGTATTTAAATTTAATCTATTATGAAAAGTTGCACTGTCTAATATTGGGTTTATTGGGTGTTTTTTCTTTTTAATATAACTTTTTTCCCTACTTTTGTGTTTTGCTTAAAAATAGACAAAGCAAAAAGGAAACCTTTTTTCTGTGCATTTCTATAAAATATCCACCATGTGTTTGGACAGTACAAAAGAGCAACCATATAATTAATAGAAATAATTACATACTGATAACTAATACATAATAAGAATTAATATATAAATAACAAACAGCCACCTATACAAAAATATCCATAGTGTGTGATGTCGCAGGCCTTATATGTGCCACCATGATATATTTCTTCCTAATGGCTGCATCAACAAAAAGGTCACTAAATTTTATAGAACAACAAAAAAGTGGCTACAGTTTATAAAATATGCCTTAACACAGGCCATATAATCCATCCTAGAGATGAAAAGGGGATGCTTCTCCACACCCCTGTCCAACTTTTTAAAGTTAAAAAATACACATGGCCAAAGCTTGCTTGAACACAAATTAGCCACTACATAAATCCTTCAATTTATGTTTATTAATTACACCAATTGCTTAGCACATAAAGCCTTGTGTAGTGTGCAAGTCTCACTTTGGGTTACTAAGAAAGATGCATTTTAAATGTTGTTAAAAAGCAGTGTTGCTCTTTAAATATGTTGCACTAGCACCACCTGGTGGTGTTCTATTTCTTTTGCAAGAGGAGTTCTAAATAAATGGAAAAGCTTGTTCTAACGTTCTTTGGAAAACATGATTGTACTGGTCATTTTCACAGAAATGACAGACACTTCATCTACGGAGCTAATAAAAATACACTATAACAACATTCACGTTTTCTGTTTTTCTTAATTTTCAAGGAACATCCAAAGACTGTTAAATTTGTTCCAAACTCAAAATTACTAGGCAGCTACCTACAATCCATTATAATAAAAGTCATATTTTCAAGTTTTATCATATAGCACTTTTACATAATTACTACTTCACCCATGTTATAGCTAGTAAAGTTTTCTAGAGCACCTAAGTAACATGGATGCCAAAATCTCATTGAACGTCAATAGGATTTCGGTATTTCTGAAAATTTTACCCAATTATGTTTAGCCATCCATACTGCATGTACCAAAATAATGCATCTGTATTTACACTTTTAGAGTTGACAAAAATTGATATTATTCTGTAATACTTCCATAAGTCTCAGTTATGTTTATTAACATTTTATTACACTGTAGTCTTTTGCCTAAGATCAAATGTAATACTGGATTCATAATATATAGCAAAAGTTCTCAACCCTTTTGTGTCTGAGGTCACCCTTAACATGTTATAAAATCTCCAGGTCACAACGGTGGAGGGTCCTTGCGGCCTTACGCAGGGCTCCGGACTTCTGCTACCAGGCAAGGGAGTGGGGTTCAAAGCTTCAGCCTAACAGCATGGTGGCTCAGGGATTCAGGAAGAGAGGGAGCTTCTGCCTCGGGGACTGTCTGGGGGCCTTAGGGGTGGGGAGAGATTCTGCTCCATGGGGTGCCAGGCTTTGGCTATAGGGCACCAGGGCCACCTGAAAATGCAGCCCCCTGGATCCCCAATTGAGAATCATTGGCCTATAGGATAGAGAGGGGTCATTTATATATTTTGCTCTTGAAGGAGGATTTTCTGTTCTCTAATTATGATGATCCTCTCACCTTGATGTGCAACTCTCATCTAGGACTTCTGTGCATAAACTCAATTCCGTGTACTTGCCTCTTATCGTTATAAAACAATAATGGGACAAAGAAGGCCAGAATCAATAAAATACCTTTATACATTTGGGGTGAAATTCTTGCTTCACTGTAGTCAATGGGAGTTTGGTCACTGACTAAAAATACCAGATTATCAGGATTTCATCCTTGGTCACAAAACCATGTTTTAATGCTGAATGTGGCATAATTTAATTTCTAAAATCAAAAAGTATAATGATTAATTATTGCACTGGTGAGACTTTCAGAGCATCTATTAAATTATCACATAAGCTCTTCTGGCAGGCAAGACCTCTGCAAAGAGCTGAGTTACTGGGGAGCCCCACATTGACTTAGTAATGTTACTAGCTAAGAGAAATGGTTTAAATATGAAACAGGACATAAAAATAATACAGAGTAATAATACTACAAGTTTAAAACACTGTCCTCTGTCACACCTGTGCAATCGCATAGTCATCTGCTACATCATCTTGAATATGCCTGGGTAGTATGCAAGGGTGCTGTGTGCTCCCCTTTAAAAGAATGTAACGGCAAAAGCAAATAGTGACTCTGTCACTTCCGGACCCAGAATAAGCAGATACTTCCCTTAGCCAAACAGACAGAGAAATAAAAACAAACACAAAACCCAGAGCCTAATTATAAGTACCTCAAATGAGAACATCCGAGTACAAATGAGAGGAGAGATGCAATGGTGTCCATATGCAGGACCAGAACAAGAGAATGGAGAACACAGTATATTATAATTACAACAGAAATAAAAATGTAGGAAAAAAATAATAAAATTGCATCATACACTTGAGATTAAATTTAAAAACGGACTTCAAGACGATTTCTAGCTTTTGAATCATCAAATGTAACTGCTGATATAGATACCCAGCTAACAGATTTTTAGATATGATCAGGCGGTTTGATATCTAAATGTGTGCAAAAAGGCAGAAGAAATTATTTGCACAACCAAAGCTGCATCTGCAAAATAAATGAGACAATGTGATGAAAATCAGTCCTTTAAATTAAGATTTTTTGCTGTGTATTTGTATCCAGTTGCTTCAAAATACACATAAATAACAAACAATAAGGATCCTCAGATACTCCACTTCAGTTAAGCTACAAACAGCCATACAAATACCCCCTTGACTGATCGACCTTTTCATTTAGCTCATTGTCAGAGCAGACATAATGTCTGCTATTCTCCTCATAATAGGTGTGTATTGTAATTCAAAGAGATGCATGACTTGCGAGTGTTTGTATCCATCTGTATATTCACCAGCACCATTACAGGCAAAATTTACAGTAAAGTGCAGCATTCAACTCAACAGATGTGATTATATCATTCATTGTCAAGATATAGAATGCAAGGAACAATGTATGTGCAAAACCTGCAGGATGTGGAAATCGTGCATCCTTCACCTAACGTTATTACTAGGGAAGCCGACCAGTCAGTGTCCAAACACTTCGATACAAGGACACAGTCTATCAGATATGAAGGTTATCATAATCAAAAAAGTGTCAAGGCCTGAACGACTTGATGAAAGATAATTTATGGATATGCTTTCTTTAATTCACCAGAGATACTGTGTGTGTAAAGCACCACCTCACCAACTGGAATTCTGTGACTGTCCCATGAACATGTACTGATTCATTTTATTTCTTTGGGGAAAAAACCAACTGCAACTTCATAGCCAGTAAGGATTATCATTTACCACCTGAAGGAATCATAAACTGAAACAGATTGCAGATTTCTTCTTTGGTGGATTACTGTTTAACTGATTATCTTCATCTCTACATAGCCACAAACAGCTCTTTCATCACATAATTTGTCAGTTTATGTTCTAAACACTAAAAGTTAGGGCTGTCAATTAATTGCAGTTAACCCAAGCAATTAACACAAAACAAATTAACTAGATTATAAAAATAGTCGCGATTAATTGCAGTTGTAATTGCACTGTTATACAATAATAGAACACCAATTTAAATGTATGATAAATATTTTTGGATGTATTTCTACATTTTCAAATATATTGATTTCAATTATAACACAGAATACAAAGTTCCAGAGGGGTAGCCGTGTTAGTCTGTATATAGCAAAAACAACAAGAGTCCGTAGCACTTTAAAGACTAACAAATTTAATTTCTGCAGGCATCTGACGAAGTGGGTTGCAGCCCACGAAAGCTTATGCCTGCAGAAATTAAATTTAAGTCTTTAAAGTGCTACAGGACTCTTGTTGTTTTACAGGATACAAAGTGCACAGTACTTACTTTATATTATTATTTTCTTACAAATATTTGCACTGTAAAAAGATAAAAGAAATAGTATTTTTCAATTCACCTCACACAAGTAGTATAGCGCAATCTCTTTAGCATGAAAGTGCAATTTATAAATGTACCTTTTTTTTATATAACTGAACTCAAACAAAACAATGCAAAACTTTAGCACCTACCAGTCAACTCAATCCTACTTCTTGTTCAGACAATCGCTAAGACAAACAAGTCTGTTTACATTTACACAAGATAATGCTGCCTGCTTCTTATTTACAATGTCACCTGAAAGTGAGAACAGGTGTTCGAAAGGCACTATGATAGCCAGCATTGCAAGGTCCAGATATGCTAAACATTCATATGCCCCTTCATGCTTCAACCACCATTCAGAAGCCATGCTTCCATGCTGAATTTAAATAGGTATTCTGTCATTTAAATGTGTGATTAAAACTGCGATTAATCACCACTATATTTTTTAATCTCACAATTAATTGTGATTTTTTAAAAACTGTTTGGCAGCCCTACTAAAAGTTATACTATGTTTAAACACAAGTCTGATTTCACAGAATCATCATGATACGTAATGATTTTTCAAAATTATTCTGACTATTTAGAGCTCATTTGTACATATATTGGTTTGGGTTGTGGGCATGACATATAGGGCTATATTAACAGTATTAGGCATCTTTTGCCATAATTTTAGGCCTAATCATTTCTCCATTTTTCCCCTTATAACAAAGATATAAGAAGTCAGGGTATTTTAAGTAATGTTAATGTTTTTATTCTTTGCTGCAAGATACTTTAGCCATCTGATACTGCACTGCAGGAAATTATCTATCTTGCCTAATCAGTGTATAATGTTACAATTGTTAATAAGTACTCAACTCAGATAGACTTTCTAAAAGTTGCAAAAATAAATCTTTCAAACTAATGAAGGGTATGATCTTGAAATATACAACTCCTGGACTGCCCGTGTGTGTCCATACCTTGAAGTCAGCAGGGCCCTGCACAGATCTAAGTTGTCATAAATTGGAAGACTGGAGTGCAACACTAGTTTTATAAAACAAATTCACAGTTCAAACGTGTATTCACTACAATTTCTAAAACCCAATTTTCCCATTCTTTGTTTTGTACAGTAATGAAGCAACCATAAACTTTCATCTTATGGTTAATTCTTGTCAACTGGAAACTACTGAATAATCATTATTGTCACCCGCACGAAACCCTCGCTTTTTTTGTGTGTCCAAATTCTAACAGTCACTTTACCTGTTGCAGGTTTAATGATAGCATATATTTTTGTTTTAAAAAGCAAAAGCATTAATGATTTGCACATAAAAAGCCGGGATTGTGGCCTCCTTTACACACATGTATACTTCCAGGGACGCCAATGATGTAACTGCACTTAATCTGAATTATTGCCAGTGTGAGAGAGTAGGATTTGGCCCAGAGTGTTCACCTTTAGTAAAAATGTTACCTAAATAAGTAAAGTCCAAAATGAACAACCCCTGCATTTTTTGTAAATCTAAATCATTCTCCAGCTTTACAGGAAGTTTTGGGTGCACCAGGAATGCCAGAGTGGCCCTTCCCTCATAACCTACATTTTCAAGTCAAAATTATTTCTGAGCAATTTCAGGTCTGTATCGTCTTCATGTACAAATGGAATGAGCATGCACACGCTACCTTAATCTAATGTTTGCCTTCTTCCTTAGTCGACCTTGCTTGCTTTAGACTGTTAGAGCGCTTTACCGCCTGACAAAGTCAACGTGTCACTCCATTAACTGACAGAGGCTGCAGTCAGTACAATACAGTCACTAGACTCCCTTCGCAGGCTCTGAAGATTGCAGGCATATGACCTTCATCTGTCATGCTCAACCTCCTTTGGCTAGAGGTTGGGAACTGCAGTCTCTGCCTACCCTTCAGAAGGCTAACCTTGCTAATGTTTTTCTAAATGTGCCTCTGCCCTTGTGATAACTGCTTTCAGACACTCGAGACTGTGTTGTAATTTTAAAAGCCTATTTGAAACAGAGAGCAAAATGTTTAAGACTAACCCCATATCACTCACTCACTCACTCTCCCCAATGTTTGAAAATAGACTATCCCTCACTACAAGGAGAAGGCACTTTCAGGCCACTCCAATATTTAATTCATCCAAATTCAAATCTGCAGTTTGATATCAATCAACAGCTCTGAATATTCTATATATTAAGCACTGTAAATATTAATTTACAAATATGTGTTTTTTGCATCATGCCAAAGGAACTCTTTTATGCTGTGTTAGAGAAAACAATGCTACAGTTTCAAAATATAGTCATTCGGTATGCTCATGAAGAGATGACTGATTTCAATACTTACCTCAATACATTTTATACTCAATAATTTTGAACAGGAAAAAGGTGGAGAACTTGAAAGATAATTTAAAATTCTTGCCTGGAAATTTAATGAGTTCCCCTGAAACAGCAGGCCATTTGTAGTTTTCACTACAAACAGAAGCATTGTGGTAGTTATATAGTAAAATAAATAATTATCTGAACCCAGAATATGAAAGAATAAAAATCCATGCCAGCCCCTCTTTTCACACAAACAATTAGCTATTTAGAAAGGGGAACAAAAGCACAAAATCCACACAACACCCACATGGCATTAGTCACATGAACAATTTAAAGCTGAAATTACTCAAAACATAGATATTCCAAATCAATGCAATTTTACTATTTAGCCATCTAATTTTTTAATAAAGATGTCTTTTCAAATAACGACTTCTTTTGAATTTCCTCATGAAAAAAGAGTTAACACAAGGCAAACAAAATAAATGTACTATTATATGCATCTCCCTGACATACACACACAAAAATCAGATTTAACTCCAGGTCAGTTTGGTGGCATACTGGAGAAACAAGTTGGCTTTCTAGAGCTTAACTCAGCCCTGGCATAAAAGGAGCCCAGAAGCCAGTTAAGTGGGGGTTGTTTACACCAGGACTGTATTTGGTAGCTAAACCAGAACATGAATTTGGATCCCAGCTTCAAATCACTGGAGGTGGCACATCTCTAAAAATAACATTCAATCAGAGAGGACTTGTCTTGCTGTTTTCTGATATCCTTGTTAAGGGGTTTTTAAGCTATGCTCTGCTAAAGAACTGGGAAGTGCATACATAGGATGAAGTGTTACATTTAAAGGAAATTCAAACTCGAGGTGAGTATCATATAGGCCTAGTTTTATTTATTTTGTTAACCTTGGAACCTTTTAGAATAACTCAGACCTCAAATACTGGAGATATTTAAAAATTCTCTTTCATTCTTTAATGTTGGTGAAAGCCTACTTTACAATAAATTAAGAGGAAACCAAAAAAGTCAGGGAGAGTTCAGCAACAAAGGTTTGCAGTCAAACCTCTAAGCATGCATGGCATACAGTGACTGAGAAATTAGACAGCATGCCGCAAAACACAATTAATGAAATAATACTCTTAAAAGGGTACCTCCTCTCCCTTCCAAACTTACAAGATGACATTAGCACATTTTAAAAATAACCACAGTTCAGACTCTTGCTGGCTTGCACCTCAGAGTGAAGCGAAAATGTTGATTTTACATTTTAATGCAGCCTGTAGGTACTTAAATGTAATAAAAAAGGTATTTTAACTATTTGAGCAATTATGTCCTGCGACATGCAATCTGATCTCTTGTTAATATGGAATGGGTTTCAACAACATGGATCACACTTGTGAAACTTGAATTAGCACACAGGCGTTCCTGAACAACACATGAAAGTTTGGAGAACTTAGCACACCTCTGCTAAACTCCTGATTTTGAGGAAACAAAAATGTCCTAGATAAAATCTTTCACTGGTTACTTTACAAAATAAAGAAACTGGATTTTAGTTCAGGATTTTCTCATCTCATTTTTTCAACCAGCATTCCTATTTGGAAAATAGTGCAAGAATTTTTTGCACAATATTAAAAACAGCAAGTGAGAAGGTTGTATGAAAGTTTTTATTTACTACCAGGAGAATTAAGTAGATTTAATAAATACTCCTTAATATTAGAGTTGATTATAATTATTAATTCCTTCTCATTTAGATGTAAGGCTAAGAATCCATAATCTAAGCAAGACCTTCTCTAGCTTACACTAAACTAATGTAACAAACTGTACAATTATGACACTGGAATCCTCTATTCATTCATCTATGAACCATGCCCTCAGAACATCCCTGTAAAGGGAAGAACGATCAGATATCTGTCTTCATCTTGTCTGAAAATGATGACATTTTTCAGTATGAAAAGGGTCCAAATGGCAGGTGTCAAAGAGTTTTAGCTTCACACGTGGTGCTAGGAGGCAGAAAAAACAACAGCAGCGTGTGGCCATGTCAGAGCTACACAGTAGCTGCCGTACAAGTGCATATCTGAAAAGAGCAAACCTCATAGTCTGTTAAATCAATCTAGTGCCAGATGCTGTTATCAGAACAAAGCTGGCGCTATATATTCATCCCCAGGAGAAATAAACATCCCAGGTCTGAAGCAAAAAGCAAAGACCTAGTGTGGCAGCTCTCGAGCCTAAAGGTGACAGTTACCTGCATGTGCCCTTATTGTTTTTATTGACAGTTTATGAAAACAAGTTCTGTCATCGCTCATAAGGCAGTTTGATTTGAAGTCCCTCTTTCTCTCTGTTGCAAATATCTCCACAAATACGAGCTTTCATATCTAAACTCTACTTCCAAGTTAATCATCCAACTAAAAGCTATAAATCTATTTGGCTTTGACTTTCAGAGTGAAGTACCATAGTGAAGCAGAATTTTAGAGATGGAATTTTAGCCATTTTTCTTTCATACCCCTCCATTCATTTTACATAGGCAGTGGAAAAGTAACGCGGGATAATACCTATCAGACGCTGCCTTAACTAAACAATTGGTATAAATAAAGAATGGAATATAAGAGCAAAGTTTCCATTTTAACTCTTAACTTCTTTGGTTTTGTGGATTTAATTTAGTGTTAACCATTAAAAATACACAATAGTGCTTTTTTAAAAAGCCCCTTCCAAGCAGGATGTATGAACATTCACACAATAGAACATGTATTCACACATTAAAAAATGCTCTGAAAAAATTACTGATTAATAGCCAATTAAGATTAATTACTCAGCAATTTTAACTGGAAGAGAGCAAGAGATACCCAAAGGGTCTCAGGGTTGACATTATGAATAAAGGCCTGAAAATTCCATTTTTAAACACGACACCTCCAGAGAGTGATATATCTTGTCTTAATTTTACAATTCAAGTCCCTGATCCTGCAAAACTTTCACATATGCTTGGCTTCATCCAACTGAAAAGTCCCAATGACTTCACTGGGACAATTCAAGTTTGACAAGGAAACACATTCATATGTATTTTCAGGACCAGGGTCCAAACAAGATTCCACCTAGATTCCCACATCATAAAAATAACCCAACCAGCTAGAATATAGGCAGTCTCTGGTCAAGAGAAGACAACCACCAAGGGAATATAGAATGGTCAGGTTTGAGATATATTTATTTTTTGTTTTTTTAAACACATCTATATTCTAAACACATAAAAATAATCAGTTAATCTTAAAAGAAACAAACCAAAAATGATTAGATTCTGCCCTTCAGTTAATCAGCTTATCTAATGAGCCTATCAAAAACCCTTTCAGACTATTGAGTCCCACCCATATGTTGTCCTTCCCAGTTCACAAAAATCTGGGATAGCAGTTGAGCCTTGTAGAATGTGCTGGAAGTCAAGAGACCAAGAGCAGAGGCAAGTTTCAGAGCAGAAGGCCTATCTCTAACAACGTCCTGCCAGTGGCTCTTTTCAGTTAAATCAGGGTGACCCCAGCCTGAGCATCATCAGCTATGGTGACCTCTGCTTCAGTGGTATCACACATAGGGAGAGAATTAGTCTCTCAAATAGTTGGCCTCACACCAGGCAGGGCCAATCCTGAATGACAAACAGTAGGCATATTCTTATGATTCAGGAAAGGAATCTTTGTTAACTTGACTGTTTTTATTAATGAAGCAATGCTGTTGGGGAGAGCTGTCTATTAAACATGGCCTTGTAGCAGCATAACACCTCCACGTAAACTCATAGACTCATAGACTCATAGGTCAGAAGGGACCAATATGATCATCTAGTCTGACCTCCCGCACAAGGCAGGCCACAAAACCCTACCCATACACATTTATAACAACCCCGAACCCATGACTGAGTTATTGAAATCCTCAAAAGTGAGATTTGAAGACCTCAAGCTGCAGGGAATCCACCAGCAAGCGACTCATGCCCCATGCTGCAGGGGAAGGCGAAAAACCTCCGTGGCCCCTGCCAATCCGCCCCGGAGGAAAATTCCTTCCCGACCCCAAATATGGCGATCAGCTAAACCCTGAGCATGTGGGCAAGACTCACCAGCCAGCACCCAAAAAGGAATTCTCTGCAGTAACTCAGTTCCCATCCCATCCAGCATTCCCACAGACCATTGAGCAGACTTATCTGCCGATAATCCAAAATCAATTGCTCAAATTAAACTATCCCATCATAACATCCCCTCCATATACTTATCAAGCTTAGTCTTAAAGCCAGATAAGTCATTTGCCCCCACTACTTCCCTCGGAAGGCTATTCCAGAACTTCACTCCCCTAATGGTTAGAAACCTTCGTCTAATTTCTAGTCTAAATTTCCTAATATCCAATTTGTACCCATTCGTCCTCGTGCCTATAATAGTACTAAACTTAAACAATTCCTCTCCCTCCCTAACGTTAATCCCCCTGATATATTTATAAAGAGCAAGCATATCCCCCCGGAGCCTTCTTTTGGCCAGGCTAAACAAGCCAAGCTCTTTCAGTCTCCTTTCATAAGGCAGATTTTCCATTCCTCGGATCATCCTAGTAGCCCGTCTCTGAACCTGTTCCAGTTTGAATTCATCCTTCTTAAACATGGGACACCAGAACTGCACACAATATTCCAGGTGGGGTCTCACCAGCGCCGTATATAACGGCACTAACACCTCCTTCTCCTTGCTGGAAATACCTCGTCTGATGCATCCTAAAACCGCATTTGCTTTTTTAACAGCCATATCACATTGGCGGCTCATAGTCATCCTGTTATCAACCAATACCCCAAGGTCCTTCTCCTCCTCCGTCGTTTCCAACTGATGCATCCCCAACGTATATGTAAAATTCTTATTATTAATCCCTAAGTGCATGACCTTGCACTTTTCACTATTATATTTCATCCGATTACTATTGCTCCAGTGTACAAGGTAGTCCAGATCTTCCTGAATAGCATCCCGGTCCTTCAGGACTCGACCTCTGCAAATCTTCACTGGCATAAACAGACCTTACCCAGGTGGATAGCTGTATTGAACAGTCTGTGCTCATGTGAATCATTATAAACCATGAACAAGCCAGAAAAAAATAGGATTATTGCAAACATGGCTATTGCTTCCCTTCTGATATGATGGGTAACAGCTCCAGAGGAAATGAAAAAAAGCTTGCCAGCATGAAGTACTTTGTGTTCTGCAATCAACTCTTCCCAGTTTTCCCTAGGCAAAAACAGAGGCATCCCTGGTGTCCCTGTGTCCTTTCTCTACTGAGAAACATGCCTGCTAAGGGCATGAAGAGCAGGGTAACTATTTAAAATATAATAGGACTACTTGCATTAGCAAGGATTTACAGGATGGAGCCTTTATTTTGTATAACACCCTTCCTACAAATTGTACATGTAAGGATTCAAGTTTGAAATCCTTCACTCACATGCCAGACAGGGGCTGGATATGTTGTACTGGTAACATTTAAAACTTTATTTCTAAGTATCCACTGCCACTATATGACTTTCTCTTGGCGTGCTAGATCTTTGCTGCCTGGCATAAGACACATATAGTTCCCTACAGCAATTAAATAAATAAATAAATAAATAAAGCCAAAAATGAACTAGACAGAGGGGACAGATGGAGCCTTGAGCATCCCAGCAGCATAAAGTAGCAAGTATAAAGTAGATGGATCCCATGTTGGCCTTTCCATATGTTCAGAAAGAAAAAGAAGCCTGTCCAAAAACCTTTTTATTTGGCTATATTATGCAAAAAATCCTTCTTTGTTTATTTATTTATTTATTTATGAATAAGAGCCAGGTCCTCAACTAATTAATTGGTCAATGCATTTCACAGAGGTATTCAAATTCAGTCAGATCCAATAGTGCATTCATCCAGTCTTGTATGCTGAGAGTGAATTTATCCAGACAGGCTGCAAGAATATGCTTTTTAGTTGCCATACTTGCCCCGAGGAACCATTTTTGTTTGGAGGCCGGATAATTCACACAGAGTGAATATATTGGCTAAAATGTAGTTACTCATACTGGACAAGAGGTTGGTGCTTAATGTCATGTTAATTCTCATGGAGACTTAGCCTGCAGAGTGGAGCAATAACTGGACAAGATCACAACATATGGCTCAAAGTGCCTCTTGGGGAGTTGCACCTCCAGCAATTGTCATTTTGTTTGATGCTCATTCTAAAAATCCTGGAAGAAGCCCAACAAGGATTTTGGTGTGGATTCTACAGCCTTAATTCTTAAGAAATGCTGGCCTGTAGCTCTGCCTTTCTGATTCAGGTTTTAAACCTTTTTTTTTTAATTTTACAATAAGACTGATATCTCATGATATCTCATGATAGTGTCCAGCAAGATCTCCTTATCTTTTTTGCTTTATTTCATAAATAAAATACGAGAGGACACTTTCTAGTACTAGTTATTAGGTCTCTTTGGAGTACCTGGGACTTTCCACAAAGGGAAACACACAGCAATTTTAGGATCCTTGCAGGGAGATCCCTGAGCTCAGGGCTTCTCCGTGATCTTTAGCTGAATGGAAGAGATTACAGAGAAACTGGGAAATCTTTGGGCAATGGGTAGGAGGAAAAGCTTATATAATATGGTAAAAGGTGCAGTTAATTTTTCTAGTGCTGATCTTAACATTACCTCTTGCTTTTCTTATAGGTAGGCTACATCTAGAAAAGTCTGCCTTTTCCATTTCATAAGCTAACAGCCATTATCCTCTGACTCAAAATATTTCTAATAAAGGTTGAATAAAGCAAATAGTTCTCTGTGGAAACTGTATTAAATTCACACATTGGTATCACTTTAGAGTGATTGCCCCATGTCTCTTTGCTAATAATCAGATAATGCTGCCTGTTCTTAATCTTAGTTTGAAGTTCAAATTTCCTTGACTTCATTTTAAAAAAACGTGAATAAAGGGACAGATTAACCACTCTGACATGGCTTTTATGACTTCCTATATTATATCTTGTGGTTATTCCAAGTTCACATTGCTCAGCACAAAAATGTATCCAGTTTTGTCTGTCAAGTGGATTCCTGCTGTTTATTGGAAATAAGTGATGTGTTGAGGCACCATCTAGTGTCTCTCAGAGGCGAACCACATAAATCAATTAAGAGAATAGAGCATCATGGGACACAAAAGATTTTATCTACAGCAGAGAAAATTGCCGAGTAGAATTTAATAAATAGCAAGAAATTAGCAGGATGCAAGTCAAGAACCAGTTGTTATATGAAAACAAAAAGGAACAATCCAGTATATATGTTGAATATTTGGTATGATGGGAAAATGACTAGCAGCACCAAACTCTCAATTTCAAATTAAACTCTCATCCATTTGGAGTATTGCATTTTAAAGTTCAAACACGTATACAAAGCTGAAGTAATAGCCACATCACCACAACCTCTAAGGCAAAATATTTATTTATGAGTTTAAGGATTAAATATATTTTTTATTGAATTACTTTTCTCAGGAATGGATCTAAATGCAGGAAGACTTACTCAGATGTCTGTATAGCCACAGATACAGACTGGTGCTTTTCTCTTAAATTACAATTTATTCTACTTTTAGGCCTCCAGGCTTCTTTCATGTCTTCTCTAGTGCTCCTCACTGTCATTGTTTTAAATATTATTTTTTGCTGATCTCATGCACATCTGCTCGGTGTCTGCAGTAACAGATGCTGATCTGAATCCAATACATCTCCAAAAGAAAGTGGGCTACATATCAGGCAACCTAACACTTACCATTGTTTCATCCTCCCGCCATGTAAAACAAAGGATAAATCCTTATTTTGGGTTACTAACAGAAGTTCACGCAAAGTGAGAATCTATGCACAGAGAACTTTCATTATGTTAATATTTCTCTAAGCATACAAGCGGTAAAAAACCAAATATCTTACACCAATTACATTTATGAATTGCAGAAGTTTTGCTTTAAAAAAAACAAAAAACAATCTATAGAGATTCCTAACCAGAAGAAAAAAATAGGTAACTACTAATAAAGACTGGATTTAATTAATAAAAATGCCTGGATTTAATTCCCTTTTTTTTTTTTTTTTTTTTAAAGATGATAATTTGTTCCTTCAGACTGTGGGGAATCCACAGTTGTAGGCTTCCCCAGAATTATATCACTTCAATTGGCGTACAGAAGCTGAAAGAGATTTAATTTTCAACACCTATTTTCATCTCCTAATAAACTCTATGAAAAATGTTTCTGCACTGAAATCTATCATCATAACCCTATGATTCTATGCTTAGCTCCTACGCTTTGTTTAAATGTGTGGGTTTTGTGCTTTTTTTTTTTTTTTAAGTTTAAGTTACCCATTTTACAGTTATGCAATTTAAAAAAAAATACAGGAAATTCATTAAAAATGAAAGTGCTTTTTGTGTTCAAATAATGCAAAACACAGCCTGATTTTGAAAGGAAATTTCAATTTTTACATCACAGTTTGTGAAAGATATTGGCCAGTGCATTTTATCACACAGATGTCTAATTACTTTTTTGGGCCTGCAAATACAGTAGACAGGCTTCTAAGCGTTGTAAAATGCACCAGCACTTATTTGCAACTACAGAAGCAGGTGAGTAGAGGTTCTTTTAATCACAATCGTATATAGCTTTTGGTTTTTTTATGTATGCCTTTGACATGTTTCAATGCATTTGGTTCACAATTAAAAGGAGTTGTATGTTATTTAAGATGAAACCAGCAATGAAAACAAAGTGCTATGAATGAAACTTTTTCAAACATGACAAAGGCACTTACCCCCTCACTGAGAGCCAAGCCTATGTGAAGAATAAAGATTATAACTCATTTTTTACTGGAAGGCAAAAAATTCTTTCTTAAAAGACACTTGCCCAACTCCTACCGCTTATCCGCCCACCCACATTTGGTTGGAAGTTTGGTACTATCAAGTCACTGTCCACTGAGAGGAGGAATGAGACAAATTTCAGCCCAAAAGAATGTTCTGAAGATAATTATAATTAAATGACAATAATGATCCAGGATCCAATCCTGTAAACAAACATTTATGCACATTACATGAGTGATACCATGGACTCCATTGGGACTAGTCATGTGCATATTTGCAATGTGGGGCTCAAAGGGTTGAAACCTCTAAGGTGCATATGCTTTGCAAGATCAGGGCGCTAGAATGGAATAGTTCTTTCAACTCTTGGTAACTGAGGTTTTGCTCATCCTAGCAGAGTTACCAGGTAGTCTGCAGCTAGGATTCTCCAATTTTCCAAGGTCTGAAGAAGTAAATGACTCCCTGAGATTTTACTAAAATGTCAGATCTACTAAACTTTCACCATAGCCACTTATTTTCCCCCGAGTTCGAAACTGAAAAACAAGCTTTCATATTTTAAAAAACAGATACTGGCAGTTTGCCTTTAATAACAACCAAATCACAATGAAGAGTCAATTTTTAAAAGAGCTAGGGCTTTTAAATATTGTAAACAAAGACAAATCAGAATGAGTTAGAAATGAAATTAACTCTACTGCCTACATGGTTGATCCTTGCAGGAAGTGAGTAGATCTACCATGAATTTCATCTGCCTGAGGATCAAACTGGGGGAAACAGTGGGAGAGATTAAAAACAGACACACGGTAGTTATGATCTAAATGTCTAGATTAGGATGAAAGTGTGTCGGTGTGGAGAGACTCCACAGCAAAGGGAGAGCCTAAAGGCACTCTGGCTGAATCAGATAGAATTCCTCCAAGTGGTTTAAGGGGAGCACCTGCCAGAGTGGTGCCTGTGACACCCTTTAACAGAACATAGCCTCTATACCCCCAGGCACCAGCTCAGTGCTGCTGGCTACTATGGCAAAGCAATGGCCCTCTCCTCACCTTGGTCCCATAAGGAAGCCCAGGACCATCACCGGCATTAGAATCTCTTGGCCCTTCTCTGGGATGAGCACACAAAAAGTATCAATGAAGTCCACACTAGAAAACTCAAGTGGTTAAAATTAAGCATATGGCTGAGTGCTTTCTACTGGACTGTTAAAAGGTAAACAAGATATCCCAAACTTGCATCTTGGCAGGCAAATACAGTAGAAATTGATTTACAAATGTGTTTTTTAAATGTACAGCAGATGCAACCTCAGACTCCATTTATATAGTCTACTACTGTTCTGAAATCTTAAACAGGAGATCAATTTTAAAAAGAAAAGCATCTTCTTTGCATTGACTGCAAATATTTAATATTTTGGACCAAAAGATGTTTTACTAAGACAATTAAAGACATAACTCCCGGCCCCCAAAAGCTTGCTATGTTAAAATTTATTGTAACTTACCGGCTTGTAACATTGAGACCTGGTCTACGCTACAAGCCTATGTGGATATAATTGCGTGGCGGTTATACCAATCTAACCCCTGGTGCAGATAGCGCTACGTCGACGAGTGTGCTTCTCCCATCGACGTAACTATTGTCTCTTGGGGAGGTAGAGTACCTACGCAGATAGCAGAAGCTCTCCCATCGGCGTAGGTAACATCTTCACTAAGCACTGCAGCACTTTAAGTGTAGACAAGCCCTAAGTAAAGGGCAGATTAGCTTTTTCCTAATATTTTCCAAACATTAGAGGTGGACTGAAAAGCAATCATAATTAATGCTTTATCATCTACTTTGAATGAGAAATTAAAATATTTTAAATTATTACATATATCATTTACTCCATATTATTTAATTTCTTAAAAGCTATAAGAAACTCTTCGTAGCAAAGGCTTTAAAAGTGTAGCTACTGAGAATAAAAGTATAATCATCTCATCCTCTTTTGATTCATCAGTTAAAGGGGCATGACGTTGGAAATCTTTTCTCCATCGGAGAAGTTGTACACTTGCTATTGCCACAAGTAACCCCTAAAATAATCACTGTATCAAAGACCATTATCTTCCCTGCACTTTGCTGTTGATGGTCATCTGCACTTCCTGTCTGATGCATGCTCTTCTCCAGGACCTGCAAAAGGTTATAAGCAATAACAGCAATAAAGCTGAAACTGAAAAGGCAGCAATAAATATGTGCAGAGAGAGGTGAAGAGAGGGTTGCGGTGAAGTGGACCAGAGAAGGTTAAGAAATCTTATCTTTTGGCCTGTTCAAAATGCATCTCTAAACACCATAGGAAAGCTGGGGGGGGGGAGGAGGAGGAGACCCACCCTTGTTAAGCGTGTCTTTAAAAGATTTTTTTTTTTAAAGTCAGGCCATATTAAAGGGTATTCTATCACCTTATTGAAGTTCACCAGTTTCAAAAATTCAGTCTGACCATGTCCCTTTAAGTTTACTTTTGTATTAGAATATTCCAATAGATGTAACATTTTCTGCAGTATTAGAATGATGATCACCTTTATCACACACGGAATGCCAGAAAACCCAGTCTGATCTACCGCAATGTGATACACTAACTTCCAGAAAGAAACATGTCACATAATGTGACAAAATATGCTTGTGGCGTGACTTTATGTTATAAAGAGACACCGATCAGGACCAACAAATACATTTTAACTGCACCAGTGATCGTACTAAAAGTTCACTTACATTTCCTACAGTAGAATATCATAATCCTGACAAGAGAATAATCCAGGTGAAGGCACAAGTCTAAATTGTTTCCCTGAAACATCTCCTGTCAAATTCAAATGTCAGAAAACATTTGATCAAAATGTTAACTCCAATGTATCCTACCCAAAAGTACTGAGCAATCACTGATTAATAGGAAGGTTGCTTTACCTGCTGAAGAATTTTAAATGAAATATGACCATTAGTTCTGAAAGACATTTTATTTGAAGAGTTGATTTAATATTAGCAATAGCCATATCTACATATGGATGAGCTGATATTTTTAAATTGTTTGTTTATGTAGAAGTGTGCATAGAAAGCTGAGCTGTTTGCATAGAGACGTTTGATAATCTTATAAAAAAGGAATGAGATGCAACTGATGTATTTCTTGCAGCTAAAAACTACTGTAATATCAAACCATTATTTCTATTCAAATTTGCTTTTAGGATTTAGTAGGTGTTCCAAAGAATAGAAAATCTTCTATATAACTGATGGACAGAATGGTTAAAGGGACATGATTAACAAACTTCTACCTCTACCCTCTTGTCTACTAAGCACTAAGACCAAAGAACAGAAACACACAAGGGAAACATGAAAGGGATTAGAGAAGAATTCCCTCCATTTGCCCCATCCTCCCCAGTTTATCTGCGCTGCGCACTTGACAGCATTGTGTGTATCAGTTCAGTTATGGCCTGATCCATTACAAATGAACTGAATGGGTGTTTTGCCTTTTACTTTACTGAGAGTAGGACAAGACCCTGAAATAGATTAAATTGACTGTGAGAGCCTTTCACACAGCAAGAGAGAGAGACACTGAAAAAATGAAAATGTGGTTGTAAGACAATCAAAAGCACCTTTTGTAAGAGCTGCCTAACTTTCAAGTTCCCAGAGTCCTTTTTAAGTAGCTTGCTGGCACAAGAAGGGTGGGTGCCTGACTCTACAGAGGGCCAGCCCCCAGAAACACCTGCCCAGAGTCACTGTTAACTTCTGATAGAGAGAATGTAAATTAGTAATAATACTAAGATATTATTAATTAACAGCTATATTTACACACTGGATTTTATGTTCAACAGCATCACACAAAATGGGGCATTGCTCCTGTGATTTTATTCCCTTAAATGACAAACCAAATATGAATTCAAAGTCCAAACCCTCATCAACTTAGAAATTTGTTTCTTAAAGGAATGATGTCAGAACAGTTTATAGTCTCGTAGATTTTAGGGTAAGAAGGGACCATTAGATCATCTAATGTGACTTCCCACGTAAGACAGGCCAGAAATTTCACCCAGCTATCCCTGTGTACTGAGCCAAACATCTCGTGTTTAACTAAAGCATATCTTCCAGAAAGGCATCCAGTCTTCATACCAAGACTTCAATAGATGGACCGCTTGGTCATTTGTTTCCATGATTAATCACTCTCATTGGCTCTTGTTAATGTGTGTTTCTTCACTATGTTAAAGAGTCCACTGGGAACAGAGATATTTTCTGCCCATGAATATATTTAGACACTGATTAAGTCACCATTCTTTCTTATTCTCTTTGAATCTTATTTAGCAACACGGAAAGCAGTTTTTACAGTAAGTCTTATTATGCTTAAACACTTGAATTTTACTTTATGTTTATTGCATAAATTGACAAATAATTTGTCTAAAATGTAAATAAGATTTAATTTAATAACTGAACTATATGGGGGAAGATAACCCAAATGGGATGAACTGGTTAAAAAAATTAGTGATGCAACTTGTGAAAGAAATATATATACCTACCATAACACACAAGATACTGTCTCAACTCTGTATTCCCTTACATTTTGTATTCTTCACTCTCAACTATGTAAAAGAATCATTTGTACTGATTTTAAAAAAAGTTAAAAACAAAAAGTAAAACCCCACAATGAGGTCAAATAGCTTTGCAAAAACCCTTCTTTGCTTATACTCTGCTCACAACACTTGTTTTATTTCATCCACAGTGAATTAACTACTTACAACAAACATTTCCATTTCTTGCCGTAAGAGCTTTCATAGATGTTAGATTTACTGTCTGTGCTATTCTCTATAAAAGCTCCTGCTGGAAGGCCTTGCAACTGAATTTGAAGCTTGACACTGCTGGTGCTTTTCGGTACATGCTCTCCAAGTGTTGCTTGCCTTCAAGTCTCAGAGCATGACAAATGGATCATTTCTCATTCTCTCCACTTACTCATCACAGACAAGACTGTTCAAATCCAGGTATGACAAGGAATTATTCTCAACAGCCACCTTCAGTTACAAACTTTAGACATCACAGACATCTAGGGCTAATCCCTCTTCAAACTGGAACAACCCACAAAGTGGCCCTTTGGGGGTCACACCGTCTGTTTCTTATGTCCTGAAAGCTTCACAAGTACACTGAACCATTTCTGTTGCAATGGCTGCTCTCAACATCATTCATGGAGCCTGAAAGAACCCCACAAAAACATTTTTCTGGTAAGAAAGTTGTATGACTCTCAGTTTAAAGATCATACAAAATTACGCTGATCTGAGGGGCAGCATGGGCAATACTCAGTTAGGGCTAGAAACAGGAGTTTTAGGCCACTGGAAAGTTCTAGCTTTCTAGCAGGACACGAAGCACACCTTTCCTAGTCCTGGAATATCTCAAGCTATCAGAACTTGAAGTCATTATATTAATGGCCATTTTTATAAGTTTGCCAATTGTATAAGTCATTTTCCTCTCTCCCTCGCTCAGGTTTGTACAGTTGAGCTCATGGTACTAAGAGTTTGCTAACAGCTGTGCAAACTATACTGTGAATGTGCAAATGGCAATTTCCTGAGGCTTATATCTTGAACAAATCTGAATGCATTTTCAAAGGGATAGTAAAAGGCACCTCTCCAGCCACAGGATTATCTTCCTGAAAAATTTCAGCTCTCTATTTCAAATCATTATGGTATCAGATTAAAAAAAAAAGGGTGGGGAAAGAACAAACATTTTTCAAATTTGACAAAACTGCATTTCTACCTCCCCAACATTAATTTCATTCTTGAAAAGGGCTGAATCGTTTTTGCTCTATCTTTTTCAACAAGTTCTCCCTGAGACAGAGACCCAGGATGAGAAATTTCAGCCCATGAGGTTAAATTTTGTCAGTTATGAGCAACTTGAAAATGAAGGGCTATAATGGAAAGTGTCAGACAACTTAAACATAGCTGCTATCAGTATCAACTATAATTGCACAGTTTAAAGATCTAGTAAATGAAAAAAATACCTATCTAACAAGCATCATGCAATAACAGAGGTAGCTGGAACGCAGAAATCCAAACGTGGTTTCACAAATGAGTAGATATGAAGAATCTCAGTTTAAGTAAAAAGAGATTATTGGTAATCTGACGTAAGTGAAGACGAAGTCCAAACACACAGCCAGGTTAGAGACTACCATAAGGAAGGCTCAGTTTTTGCATCCCTCAAATGAAAGATACATCTTATATTTTTGTCACTTTCATTTGGATGGCATCAGTATTAAATACTTTGTATATCTGCAGCCAGATTCTGACACCCTCACTTAAATTAAGGATTGCCATGCCCAATAGGGATCACATTGGAGCAATGGAGATTACTCATGGATAGCAACCTAAATGAATTTTCCTTGCCACAATATCTGCGGCAAAGCTAATTTACTGCAATGAAGAATTCATCCTCCTTTGCCATGGCTACCAGGACAAAGTAGCTCTTTTAAAAAACTTTGTTGGTACCTCTAAACATGAGAAGGATGCTAAATATCACTGATGTCTCTTGATTTACAAAGAGGCACTCTTTGAAATCATCCTCATTTACAACTTTAACAGTAAATATAAATATATGTATATCTTGGTTTCTTAAAGATTTTGGTGACTTGGCAGCAGCACTAGCATGTGGGAAATGAAAATGTGGTTCTTTGAACTGCTATTTCCCGCTTTGGGCCAGCATGTGCAGTCTTGTATGGTCACTGGGGCAAGCAGAATTATAACGAGTCACATTTTTCAGCAGTAGTCCCAGTTTTCAGATTACAGATATGAGCGTGCAGCCATTTTGTGCATTTAAACAAGAAAACAGTTGAAAAAAGCACCAAAAAAAATCCCTTTATTGCACAAAAACTGCTGCAAGTGAACTTTTACTACATGGTAAATGCAAACATGCCCATTTTTTCTGGCACAACTCTGGAAGCTGTGACCAAAGCCAGCTGAAAATGTGGCTCATTACAAGTATGGAAATGCATTCGACTCCTCAAGCAACAATCACCAAGCGAAAGATAACAAGTGGTCCCTTCTGTTAATAGTCATGTAGTCACACAGAAGCACATGCTCTAAGGTGGCCATTTGTGAAATGCCTCCCAAAGCTAAATGAGGCTTACCAAGCAAAGAGTATTTGAGGTAGCACTTTTCATTGTTAGTGAGTGGACAGGCCTTTCTGGAGCAAAAAAGAATCCCTGTCATCCCATCCCTGCCCATTTCCTCTCTTCATTGCACACTCTAAGCTCTCTGGACCAACGCTGACTTTTATTCTGTTTCTGTAGGACATCTAGCAATACAGTGTCTTCAACAGGTTGAGGCTTCTAAGTACTACCGGAATAGACGGAAAATATGTGGCCATATAAGTACCATCCAAGTAGCAGAGAGTGACTGTGATTACTGCTACAGTCAACAGGACAAGGGCTGTGCTGCAATCTTACATCCTGATCCTGATACAGATTGTGCTTCCCAATTCATCCCCCCGCATACTTCACCCACACAGAGCCCAAAAACTACAGAATAAATGAATTCCAATATTAGAGGCTTTTAAAGCACCAACAAATAAAGCAATCATCAATAGTCTACTTTGTCAGCAATTAGTTAAGAGCTATTTAATATGTTTTTAACAACTGATTGGAGCAAAACATTAATTTATAACATTGACTTCTGTAGAAGAGCTATGGGACAACTAAACATAAGTCATTCGTGTAATTTTGCCTTTACAAATTTTATGAAAAGTAGATTATTGATTAGACAGAATATAAAAGCTCTATTTGATGTAGCTATATTATGACCCAATAGCCTAAATCACTGTATTATAAAAAATAAGCTGGTCCTTAATCTAGGAGCTTTAAAAGAAAAAGACATCCAAATAGGCTAATTTTGTTTCATTTTTACAATTGAGCAATTGAAGAGCTAGCAAATGGATTTTCTTCAAATTCAATAACAATTATTTTCTTCTAAGATAAGACTTTGAATGCCAGGTTTCAACATAGAAAGACTGCTATTGCCAACTCCGAATACCATGAGCACTGCAAGATATGTTGACAAAGCTAAAGTACTGAAACACTTGTTGACAACCTAATAAAATACTGTATAATTTTAAATGATAGTTATCCATGGATTAAATACATTTTTACGCATAGACTAATTAGCTGCCCTGTTTTTTGCCGGGGTTCTCAGCAATTCTTTGCTGAATGCATTATACTGGTACTTGAGGCTTTTGAGACGGATTCTAGAGTAAGTTGTCGCAGTTTACTCACATATACAGTCTTGCTGAGTGAATGCCTTCCAAACTTCTCACTATCATTCCAAACAATCTCATGAGACCTAATGGACACACTTGTTGTGCTAAGCTGTAAGCACTATGTTTTGCACCTTTTCTGGTCTGTCTATCACTAAGAACCCTTCTTCGCTTGCAATTTTTTTGTCCTTTTATTTGTAATCATTTATCTCATTTGCTTTCCCCCTGCCTTAATTCTTTCTGTCATATGTAAAAGGCGTCTATCACCTTGGTAGCTAAAAACTACCTCATTGGGAAGAAAAAAGTGAAAATGGGGACTTACCGGTAATCACTTACTTTTTTGTGGGATCAAAAATTTTCTGGACAAACCCATACTATTTCTACAATTTTGTTACCATGTAGATAATACCCTGCAATACAAATCTATCTGAGATTAGAAGGGAAGGCCTTTTGGTTCCCCAGATTTGTAATTCAATATCTTTCTGAAAATGGAGACTCAGTTTCTGAAGTAGAGCTATTTGTATGATAGTTACCTGATTTTTGAGATTGGCTTTGAGATCAGTGTATTTCCATTATAAAAAAATGTATGAATAATTGCCCCTGAATACACTGTTGTATGCTTAGTAGCACATAGGCTTAAAATTGTTTCTATTTTTATACAAATTCAGTTTTTTCTTGTGTGTTTATAAAATCTTTATAAAAACTGATGAGATTTATGCCCAATAAACACTTTTGTTCTTGATTATATATTTTATCATTAGCAGCATGATTTTCTTCTCAAAAGCAAAAATAAGGAGGAAGAAATTATGGGAATAACCTTTTTATGGATTTTCTGTCAATTGTTCTAGATCAGAATCAGATCATTCCCTCTGGTGATATGAAGAGTTAAGAATTATATCTAGATTTAGCTCTCCTTTTACTAGTTATTTCTTGCATTTTTTTAACGTCTTGTTCTCAGATCATTGTAGACAAGGTTCCCTATAGGTCCTCTTCACTCCTAAATTAAGAGATATTAGCAATCAGTCATTCAATCTCTTTACCTCTATTAGAAAGGTCCTGATTAGACTTCATTCTCATTTCAATAGCAGTGAATTGCTGCTTGCATGCTTTGAAACAGAATTTTTGTTCTCGCTAGATAAGAAAGATGCATGGTTCTTTTCACAACTTCAGATAATATCCCTTTAAAAGTTTCTAATTCAAAATTCCCAAATTCATGCTAGGCAAGGCCAGAATTTGCTTGTCCTAGTTTGCCAGCTCAGCTGGTGGTTTTCCAGTGCCTTGCAGGGTTTTTTTTTCCCCCACTTGCCTGCTCTCCTTCAAGGGGTAAATAGAATGTATCCAGGAAACTTTTCTAATGAAACACATAATCAGGACAAGAAAACCTGGCTTCTTCTACAGTGTCAGGTTCAGAGTCTGAAAGAGGGTTCTGAGATTCACTCTTGGATGAAATTTGGGCTCACTCCACCTTTGGTACTTATCTGCAGGCTTATTTCACAGGAATCTCAGAACCTCATCTTTGGACCCTGCTGATTATGTCTGACATTTTAATCAAACATGATTTGATACACAAACATAGTGCAAGGGAAGTTGTAGAAAATCACTCTTTTCACCCAAAAGTAAAACTCTCACTTAGAGGATGGTCTCAAACATAAACGCAGCTAAAAGTTAATGTTCATTAAAAAAGGATTACAAGCAAACTACTGCTGCCTGCTGATGTGGAGTCAGCACTTCTGTCAGCATCATGAAACAGAACATATTACATGGGTTCTCCACCAAAGTGCTCCTGGTTATCTGTACTGCTTCAACTGCTCCCAGTGAACATGCAATGAAAAGGGTACCACCCTTTAAGCAAGGGCTGGAAGACGTTTGGATGGAGAATATTATATAATTTTCAAAAAATTATTTGTGTCTTATTCCCCCCCCCACACACACAGTCACTATTCAAAATATTATTTGTTGTTTAGAATTTTGCATGACACCATTAAGGCTAGACAGAAACCCAAGCAGCTAAACAGTTAAAAACAGTTTGTTTTTCAATTCAGAGGCTTGCATGCCATGTTTGTGGAACGTTCATTCCCTTTTGCAACAGCTTTGGAAACTATTTTCTATCTCTTATAAAGGCACCTAATGTGTGGGTGCATACATGTGTCATCAATGTTACATTGTGTAACAGATCAAAACAACAACTTCAAGAATGTACAGTTTGAAAGAAATGAGTAAATTTTTCCATTCCCCCCAACTCTCCTTTCAGTACTCTCAACAGATTTGAAAAAACTGCTTTAATGCAACAAGCAATAGCTTGTAAAAGGATGCAAACCAGCTGAAACATTTGACAGACAGTGTTAAATACCAAGGGATTCGTATCAACCATTTTACTTTAAAAGGTACTTTGATGTTAGCTATCCTTCATGTACCTCTTTCACGGCACATTAATAAAGAAAACTGAGCTGAAGTAAATCCAGTCCGCAGGTCACAGCTAGAGTTACAGCACTGAGGATACCTGATGAAATATGGACTAATGCTGGCATAAGCAGTGAATAAATAAAACTACTTCTGTTAACCAATCTAACAAGTTTTACCAGTAGTTCTGAATTTTATTCTGCAACTAGAACTAGACATCTTAATCCCCCTGCATCGCCTTGAAACCTAATTATCATAATGTGAATCCAAACGTTAGACTTTCTTCAAACTGAGAGTGCTATGAAGCAGAAAAGTAATGGGAATTAAGTTAGGTGTAACATCAGAAATGTAGGGGCACAGAGAACTTGAAAGTAGCATTTGTTTAAGTCTACAGAGTATAATATAGATATTAAGTAACATAAAACACACATTAAAATTAAAAGGAAAATTTACAGTGTCTATAGACACCTATAAAAATACAAATAAACTTAAATTCCTGTTGAACAAACATTTTCAATTAAATTTTTCACCATTAAGAACCAACTTCAAAGTTATGAAACTCCTATCCTACCTCAGCAGAAAATTTCTAAGTATTTTGAACAGCTATTTAAAACATTAAAGCAAAGGAACATAATGCATTAGAAATTAGAAGTTTACAAGATTTTATGGCTTTTGTTTGACTTGCCACAGTGCAGAAGTGCTTGAACTTAAATACGAGTAGATCGTACTAGTTACTACTAACTAGTAGATCATCAATTAGATCAATGCTTCAAATGCCTGAAGAGCCAGAAAAAGATTTTGCCAAATATAAGGTCAAGGATAATAGAAACAATACAAATGACAACAAGCCAAATAGATCATAAACAACAAACACCTAAAGCATATGGGTTACATTCTTAATCTGCTGATGGTGTTTTATCCACCAGTATTCTAAAGCACATGCTATAAACTAGTGTAAAATGTTAGTTGAAATAGTTTACTGTAAGTGCACTTCAATATAACTATACCAATCATTAGTTTCACCTGCAAGAATGCGTGTATTCTGATCATGGGACCATTTAGGCAAAAAGAAAAATTGTGGTTTTCTTAATTTATTTTTAAAAACATGATGATAGAACTGTTTACATTGCTCTACTCTAGCATAACCCATCTGTCACTCAAACTGTTGTCACTTCACAGACTCTCAGAACTGAGGCAGGCCAAAAAAACAAAAACAAAAACAAAAAAAAAGAAACAGTTCCAGTGCTCTGCAAATACATTTCCCAAAGATTTTTAATTTAACCTGAACAGACCCATGAAATCCTGAAGTTCATCAGCTGTCATGTTAATGCTGAACACACTGTTGTTTCATTTACATTGTGAGTTCTGTTAAAGCAAATATACACTTGTCTAAACAGAACATCTGTTTTGGGTATAATACATTGTATCTTTGGCAAGAACTCACCATAACACTAACAAAAATAATCAAGACTATTTACTGGGCCTGGCAACAAAAGATGATTTGTAACAAAAAACCTAAGGACCAGATATGACTGTCTTTGGGCTGTAGTCCAGTCCTAATCTAAGTCAATAAACATAGTTCTACAAGAGAAGCTACATTAAAAAAAGAGAAACCCTGCAATTATTTAGGTTGGACTTAGGTATATGAAAGTGTGCGGGCTATAGGAGTAATGAAAAATATTTGTTTTAAATCAAAATCTGTCAAACTGTGTCCAGACAGATTCCCCCCCCACACACACACACACACATGGTCTTTTGTAGACCTCATTTTCTAATGCAGTCTTCAGTGACTTAATTTTTTAATAAAAACTGGATTTGCAAAACTTGAGTTTTCAGTAAAACTACAGGCAATGTATTATTATTGTTGAAGGTATGGCATTTTAACAGCTCATCTTTATTATACTTAGGGGTACCAGCAATGTTTATAAATAGTTGATCAAATAAAATATTTTGTTCTTATCATAGCTCTGAAAGATGAAATTGACTAGTCTCCTTCAAGACATGTTAAAAACAAACTAAACTATGCAAATTATATCGAGATTTAGAAGTGCCCAGTCATTTCATTCTTGTAACACAACTACAAACCAGGGTGAAATCCTGGGTTCACTGAAGTCAATGGAAAAATACCCACTGATCTCAGTGGGGTCAGGATTTCACCTAAGATCTTTCTATATGCAATTCTGAAATTACTGTATTTGGCTTTGGAAATGGAAGGCCAACATTTCAAAGTGTGTAAGCAAAAATACATGCTCAGTTGCAGTAATTGCACATGCAAGTAACTAACTGGATGTGTAACTATTTAGCACACAACCTAAGCAGTACTGCACATGAGTGACAGTAGCTGTGCACAGAAGTTAGACATTCAAATGCATATAAATGTTAGTACGCACAATTACTCACATACTTCGCTTATTGTCTAACTTGTCGTCCGAAATTATATTATGCTAATTTCACATGACAAGTAGAAGGAATAAAAGGAACTGAGGGAGAGAAATGGTAAAAACAAAAACAAAACAAAAATAAACCCCTTCCTCTGCTCCCCAACACCTCCTTCAGTGACTTTTAAAATTATATACCCTACAGGCTTTAAATGCAAAAGAAGCCAAATCCTGCGGTTCCACCCCATCAGCTTCCTATCCTTCCTCCAAGCCCACATGTTCTACAACAGCTGAGCTACTAAGAAGCTGATTTGAGAGATTTAGAAGAGCTCTCAAAGCTGCTTTTGAAGTATTATACGCAAGCTAGGTTCCTCTGAAGGGCCAATGAACCCACTGGCTTCCCTTTTTTAAAAAAAGGGTTCTGGATTGCAATGTGATTGACAGTGCTTTGAAGTATGCGCGCTGAAGACAACAGTACTGCTGAACTGAAAGTGAACACGTTAGCAAGGGCATTAGACCATTGGTTTGATTGAATGCAGCAATGCTGAAGAACTAACGCTTGGAGGGTGGCATTACTGTGTTGGGCGCAAACACTGCCTTAATTTATGCTTTCTGCTACATTTTCAGCACTGATTTCACTGAACTGGTTTGTAAACTGGTTTGGTTCAATCTGTGCAACTCCCTGGCGTGGACTCTCTTGTTTTGGAGTAAGAGTGTATGATGATGATTTTTACTTAAACTGATTCCTTAGTAGTAGCAGAATCAATACAAGGCATCCAAACAAGAGTGTCTCTCATATATTTAACTACATGGCTGTGCTCAGACTCTTGTAGAAAAGGCCCTTGCATTTTGACTGTCATGAAGAAAGATACTTGAGCAACCTTAACTCTAAATTAGTGAAGTTTTTCTGGAAACGTAACAAGCCATGAAAGAACGTTCATTCTTGGACCATTGAAACAGTACTCAAGTTACTAACAGTACTCATTCTTGTGACGTATGCTTCATAACGTCCCTCAAGGAGAGCACCAATAGCTTGGCAGATTGCTCAAATGGTCAACTATACTTGCCAACTGTCCCGTTTGTCCAGGCTGATCGGGTTTTTAAATTCTGTCCTCAGACCCAGGCAGCTGTCTGGATTATCTACTAAAGGAAAACAAAAATACCCCCCCCCCCCAAAAAAAACAAACATCCTGCTACTAACAACCGCTACGGAGAGTGAGTGGAAGGCTTTCTGTGTGCATGTGCGCGCACGCACACACGCACCTGTTCAGGGAGAAAGGGCAGCCAGGCAGAAGAGCAAGATAAAAGTCCATCTTCCATGACAGACAGACAGTCAAGAAGATCAAAACTGGGGGACAGCCACTCAGCCCCCAGGCTCAGCTTATTTGGAAATGTTTAAATTGTGACAGCCATGTGGCTAACAGAATCAAATATTCTGAATATAATGTTTACTATAATTCAAATTAAAATTATTCCACCTGTTAATTATTTTAACTTTATTATTGGTGCCACCTTAGCTCTCTACACAAGCTCACTCAAGCAGAGAGCATATTTTCACTGTGTGTGTACCATGTACAATGGAGCCCTGAATCCCAATTAGGACCTGCAAATGCTAGTTGCAACATAAATTAATTGTGATTATGATATAAATAGTACTTTAAGTATGCTAAATTTTATTTCAGGGATCTCTTACACTGGCAATCTACAAGTTTATATTTCACTAGACTAGACGTTTTACAACTGGTTTTGTCAAAAATAGAGATTATTCATGTAATCATATTACAATTCTTGAAACGTGAGAAAAATCTGTCTCTATATATAGTTATTAGACTATTTGGTACTTTGGGGTTGAAAAATGTTCTTCCAGATTCCTATTTTTAAAACACTCCACAACAGTAGCTCCACAAAGCTCAGCCCAAGGAACTAATGGGGCTAAATATTTGGAAAGTTCTCTCTTACATTCCCACTCTACTAACAAAACAAAACAAAAGTAGCAAAACACAAAGAAATAAAAACAAAACACAATAAGAAAACAATCCACAAACCAGTCATAAAATAAAAAAATTAATCTTGCTGTATGAATTTTAACAACAGATAATTGCATTCTGTAGCACAAAGAACTGAAAAAACCATGACAAATGACAATTCAAACAAATGACAACTGCTTCTTCCAACAGAGAATGAAGCACTTACGCTTCCATAACTGGCTTTCAAATTTTAACTAAATGAATGACAATAAAATTTCACAATATGACCTTTTTCCTAACATATAATTGTCTTCCATGCTAACCAGACTATACAAAGTCCCTGGTTTGTGGCTACAGGCAACAAAAGGGATGTTGGAGCGTTTGCAGCCTTGTATGAGCTTTCCATTTGAAAACAAACATTAAAAAAATGTAAACAGGACCCCTAGAATGCCTTTTGAAATAAAATCAGATTAATTATTGGTTCTCATCACAAATTCATACCAGACTGGAAAACAAAGTACAAATGGAGTTAAATGACAATATAATTTCCTAGAAAAAAATGCATTTATTGAAAATTTCTGTCAGATCTCTTTTCAATCTATGGATTTGACAGAAAAACCCAAAACATTAACACTGAGAAGATGATGCAAAGCCAAAGAGAAAAGCAATTCCTTTTTGGAAAATTTAGAACTTTCTTTTAATGCATCCATCTTAACATTTCAATGGTGAACAAAAATGGTTGCTTTTTACTTTCAGTGTAAATGCTTAATCCAAGATTAAAATCAACCCAAAGGATTTTTTTTAAAAAATTAAATAATAGTGGGTACAGGACCAAGAGGACTCATTCTATATTTCCTGGAGTGAAATCAAGAAGCTCTATCTTCCTCTTACCAGAGGACGATAGGCATTCCAGTGGCCTTGCCAAACAAATCAGCAGCCTACAGCAGTGAAACACTGGGGATACGGGTCCCAGGTCCTCAGATGAGGTTGGAGCTACTTGGGCTGGCAAGATTTGGTGACTGCTATGGAGGCAGCACATTTACCTCCAAGAAGAGGGAGTGTGTTGAATGATACTCTAGTGAACTTCTCCAACTGACCCAGGTGTGGGTGTTTACACACTCCAAATGGAAGGAAGGCCATTTCTGATGCAATAACAGTAAAAGATGGAGAGGACTGCAGAGGAACTACCTTAAAAACACATTTAAAAGCACCTACTGAAATTAAAATATGCTGAAGAGGAAAAGAAAACATCTCGCAAAGGGAGCAATCTTACCAATATACAACATCCAGTGGTGCAAAGTACTTTTTCATAATTAAGTCAGCAAAGTAAGCTTCTGTCTCCCGGCAGGCAGTGCCATTGCCAATCACAACAGAGCTGCAGCTTTAAATGAGAGAAAGGACAAACATTCAGGTTTCCTACATAGTTAGGGATGTGAAGTAATTTTATTTTATGTAGTAAGTAAAAGCTGTACTCAGCAAGAACACGCTGTTATCTTCCACACAGAGAAAGATCTCAGAACCCTGTAGATATCAGCACCTCGGCCTGAACAGGCTGATCAGCCAAGAGTTAAACTGCATAACACACATACATACACACACACAGTGGGATATTATAAAAATTTGTCTTGCTGCAGTAGCTACAAAGTAGCTGTAGCCTGAAATGGAGAATTCCATCCCCTTAGTCACAGGTACAACAGTAAAGCAACTTTTAAGTGCCTGCAGTAGTAAGACTTTTTAAGGAGGTGAGGTGTGTATGGGGAGGGAGAGACTGATTACCTGAAGGTTTATTTGAGTGCATTGTGACGTGGTGAGTGAGAGAGAGAGAATTTTCACATATCTGTTACCAGACATGAACAGCAATCCTAACTATAGGAAACTCAAGGGCTGTAGTACATCATTCATGACTCTCCTTGGCTGTCTTCAGCTTAAATCATTTTACTGGACAGGCTGGAAATATTTCCCCACACAAAATGGCTTCTATTCAATTAAACAGAAGTTCTAATAAAAGAAAACTCATTTTGGAAGCTCATTCAGAGGAATAACAGTGGATGGAACTTCCTCCAAAATAGTATAGTAAGGGCTAGAACTATCATTAATCCCATGCTATCAACAAATATTCCTGGGTATTTAATATCATCATCCAAATCTCTAGTGGACAACGTCCACTTCTCAAAACTATCCCAAAGTTTAATACAAGTGGCAATAGCTGCTCATAAAAGCTTCCAAATCAGACTAGCATGGGAGCTGCATGCTAAGACTGAGATGAACTGGTACCCTTTTGCAAATACATTTCCAAAGTATCTAATTTATAAACCAATTATATTCATTCCTTGATTTCATAAGCATCTAATAAATACATGATTTTAAAAACATGACTATAAACTGAGCAAAATTCAGCCCTCAGCCATGAAAGCGGAAGTTCCACTAAATTCACTGGCCGTCCACCTTTTATACCCAAGGGCCAATTCGGATACAATGTCAGTATTTATCACACTTATATTTTATTGAAAGCTTCATCCTCATACTTGTAATGCAGAAGAAGTCTCCTTATCTTCTCAGCTTCACGGAATCCTTGCCCAGAATGCAAGTAGACAACATCAGTATGGAGTATCTGATCTAGAACGGGGGGGGAGAGGCAAAGCCGTTCAGTTAGAAATAGAAAAATCCAAATGGTACTTCCTGCTGAACTACCTAGGTGATGTGCCAATTCACAAGAAAAACATTTCAATAATTGCTCGCCATTTTCTTATATACTGCGTGCGACTTGGTTCACTGCCAGAGTGAAATGAGTTGATGGACTTTGCCTCGCTGCTAGTAAACATGTCCGCATAACAAACCATCAGCATCAATCAGCATCACTGCTTGTGTATTTTGTGATTAGAAAAAATGGTTCCCTGAAACTGTACATGTTTATTCCCACAGTCTATACATCTTAAAGATCTGCTTAGAGACAGGTGTGATCTAGTGGTCTACAGAGCACAGACGCATTAACCACAATGCCTACATTCTAATTCCAGCTCCAACAGCAATTTCTTCTGTTGGCTTCGGCAAGTCACCATGACTCCCCGTGAAACAGGGATAATATTAAGGGATAGGTTAACCACGTACCCTTGCATTTGTGAATATGGGCCCCACACTGTTACCATGGGCATCAATTTTCACTGCAAAACTCAGGGTCTACTACAGCACACATCCAGAGACTGAAGACTTGTATAGACAAGTGGGGTAATGTGCTGTATGGGGATGTGATTTCTAAAGCACACTAACTGGTTTGTGTAGACCAGGGATCTCAAACTCAATTGCTGTGGCGGGCCACATTTACATTGAGTGGAGTTCAGGGGGGCCGCACATGACACACACTACTCTACTGTACCTTTCATGCTCTACTCTCCGCCGAAAAAATCTCCACGCAGGGTAAAATTCGGCGGCACAGTAGGAGAGAGAGGCTCTCACAGGGACTTGCAGGCTCCACTGTCCGCCGTCAAATCTCTGTGTGGGGCCCACATTCAGCGGCCATTTCCTTTTTAAAGCAGCACAGTAGAGCAGAGAGAGAGGCTCACACAGGGACTTGCAGACTCCACTGTCCGCCGTCAAATCTCCCTGTGGGGCCCACATTCGGCGGCCATTTCCTTTTTAAGACGGCCACAGCTTCCCGGAGCTCCGCTCAAAAAAAAATGCCAGCACAAGCCTGCAGCCGGATTCGGACTGCGGGCCGCATGACACGAGCCCGCGGGCCGCAGTTGGCCCGCGGGCCGCGAGTTTGAGACCCCTGGTGTAGACCCTCTTGGTGTGCTTCATCGTAGTACTAAGTTAAAGCACACTAGGGAACCTCTAGAGTGCTCCAGCAGGATCTACACAGACCAACCGATGTGCAACACAACAGCATGTTCTAGAAATCATATCTTCATAGAGCACGTTACCCTTCCAAACAGACAAATCCTGACACTCTTAATTCTTTGAATTCTGCTTCTCTCACCCAGATTAGGAATAACGAGTAGAACAAGGATCACAGTGATTTACGCTTCCCAGCTCAGCAACAGACTGCAGAGTTCCTGAATTCCTCCTCCATCTCACCAGCCCCCATCTGTGCTGTGCTCAGCAGTATAGGGGTGGAAGGCTGCTTAGTGCCAAGGGCACTGGACTAGGACTCAAGAGACATGGGTTTAATTCCAGATTTGGCCACAAAATTCCTGTGTGACCTTAAGCAAGTCACTTAGTAACAAGTGCCCCATCTGTAAAATAAGGTTAATACTTTCCTATCTCACCAGGATAAATCCATCAGTAATTGTTCAGGTAACAGTTTGGTGGATCTGTGCTCCTTTAGTTGGAATCAACCCTTGCACATAACACGTAGTTACGTCTTTCACAGAAGTCTTACGAGAACAGTAAATAACTGTAAAGCACTTAAAAGATAAAAACACAAAAAACAATGTATTCTTATTCTGGCAACTGACCTACCCTTTTTAAAAAACAATGAAAAGTATCCATGATGTTTTGGTTTTATGTTATAACCAAGTTTTCGGCATATTTTCATTTTCATTTGGCAACGACTGGCCCAAAATGAGGATTTCAAGACTATTTAACACTTGGTAAAGCAATACAACCAGCTTGGCACCGGTCAAACATCTCTACCCTTTAGGCAGAATTTCTGCAAAACCTGCCCCAAGTGCTGAGTCACTAATATTCATCACCAAGCTAAATAGTAAGTTCTCTAAGACACATGCATATTAAATGGCCATCCCAATGAAGCATGCCTTTTTTAAAGTTAGTTATACTTCACTATACTTATTACAGCAGTCTTCTTTGAATATACAATATGCGCAAGTCTATGCCCTGTACTATGTGCTGTGAAAGACATTAAACTGAAGAGAATGCTGAATTGGGTACAACGGGAGGCAACCAGCAATTCAGGAATGTTAATAAAGGAAATTTAGGAAACGTAAGCTCAGTGCTTAAATTGTAAATAAAGAGGTGCTGGGGCTCAAGCAATTTTTTTAAATAATTTTTTTTTTTTTTTTTACTAATAAGCAAACTCACTGAGATATAAAACAACACAAAGTGAATAAATCTGAAGGCCTCATAAAAGACAATTTGAGTCCTGACTTTTGGCAATACCGGTTTAATTCAACACCAAAGCCAGATTTACACCCCACAAAACAACAAAAATCCAGCACGAAAATTGGAAAATATATTGTAATTTCCATTTTCAGAAAAATCCATGCAGAAAAGAAAAACGAAAATTATGCCTGTGAAGAACAGGATGTATGTTTTTAAACTGAGTATAACCAATTTGCAAAAAAGGCCTGTTTGCTGTGACCCATAATTGTTTTGTTTTGTTTTTTTAAACAAACACTGTAAAATACATATAAATCAACAAGCCTTATGAGGTGATTTCTCTAACTTGCTGTTTGATCATCATAAAATGCAGCGTGCTTTACTTTTTATCCAAGCCACTGGTGGTGTGGCTCAATGTTTTATTGAACTGAAGAGCTGACAAAATACTTGTACAGTTTCCTGATGCATAAGTAATAACCATCAAGGAGCTACAGAAGTTGGCAGGGTTTTTTTTTTTTTTGCTTGTTTGTTTGTTTTCGGGGTGGGGGTGGAGGATTGGGGGGGTGTTAAGAGAGATACATATTGTAAAGTGTCAGTTTGACAAATTCAGGAGACATACAGATTTTCTAGGTCAAAGATAGGAAAGAACCTGTCTGTCCCACCAGCTTTAATATATTTCAACTGTTGAATATGAGGACGGAGTGGGAAAAGGAAGACTAAATAAACCATAAAAAGATAGATTTTATGTGGAAATATTTTTCTGTCCTTCAACAGAGAAACACTAACATTACAAAGCAAAAGGACAATGAGTAAAATTTTACTAAGTGTAAGTGTCCCAGAAGCCTAAATCCCATTGACTTTCAGTGGGTCTTAGGCACCTGACAGACTAAGTGACTTTTGAAAATGGAACTTAGACACTTTAGACCTATGACTTCGTATGAATCAATCTCAGAATATTATAGATACTCTGCTCCAAACAATAAGGAACGCTGTACATAGGCCAGAATAATCAGGAACTGATTGAGTAGTCAGCAAAAGTAAGAAAAACGTTACAAACGACGTTCATTAACTCCAGGGCTGGACAAGTACCTACATGACAAAACACTTGCCATTGCACCAGACAGCTCTTTTTGACGTCTCAGCGGAGAAGTCAAGGACATGACGGGAGAAGACACTGACAAACCTTTTCCCACTCTTAAAGGGGTAAACCTCCAGGCCCCACTAAGGAATATTGGGGAGATTTGCACTGCAGTTGCCTAAAGGCTGCATCTGTTCACCAGAGAACTTTAGATCTCCAGAGCTGCTGAGTCCTGCACCTTCCTTAAGGACCAGTTTACTTCAAAATATGTAATATTTTAAAGTAAAGAAGAGCAAGTAAATAAATGTAAAATAAATAAAATAAAGTAAAATATCAAATAAATAAATAAATAAAAAGTAAAATATCAAATAAAGTAAAGAAAACCAAGCAGAGAAGAAATCTATTTCCAAGTGTCTAAACAAGTTATTTGTAAAAAAACCAACACATTCTGAAGCGACTATTCAAATTTAAGCTGTAACACGCTGAGGGGATGATTCCCAACTGCCTTCTTTAATTATTCATAATTGTGTCACCAGGGAGCAAACCTGTTTATTCCCACTTTGCACCGGTGAAAATGACTAGACAAGGGAGCGGAGATTCAGGCTCAGAGCACTTAGTCCCATGCTACCCAAGGGATTTGCAGGGTAAGAAACATGTAGACGTGAAAGACTACATTGTCTTTCAGACAGAAAACAGACACCATTCATAAGCACACTGTATTATAACTCGCATTTACTATAATTCAGTGAATTTCTGAAGATAAACTGTTTTAAAAGCTGATAGAAAAATTGGAATTTAAACTTACTGGTTGGTGAAATGATTGCCAGCTTACAGCCATGTTTGTACCCAGGATCAACTCCCATCAAAGTACGTCCTCTCACAGGGCTAGTCAGAAGTAACTGCCGAAGATTTCTTCCAAACATCATTATAGATTCTTTCTCTGCATCAGATGTTAACTTTGATCTGAAAGGGTAGAAAGCAAAAAGAAGGGTTTTTTTTCCAATTAATTTTCAGACACATTTTTCAGTTGCTTCGAAGTCCATGCTTTTTGAAGCATTTTCAATTATTTCTTCATTACCATCCACTATTGCACTGTAGATCACCTTGAGTTTTTGACACATTTATTTTAACAGGAATAGTATATGAAAAACTGGTTGCAGTTTTAAGAAAGTAGCGTCAGTAACTGGTTTGCAATTACAGTTATCCATAAATTATGTAAAGACCCTTTTCTGCCTTATATTCACACATCCACATTTCAATTTTTGACTAGACAGCAGTCTCCACTCAAAGCTGAGTTTCTGCTTGCAGAGGAACAGAATTCTGATCTTCATCAATTTGGCCTTGAGAAACACCTACAATGCTTCTAATGCAAGCCTGAAGAGACTGGAATAATTTCCTAGTTACTGAGAAAATTACTGCCAAGCAGAAATGGTTTAAGCAACTAAGCAGGATATGGACTAGATAGCCTAATTAGTCATTTCTATTTGTAACTGCTAAATTACTATGATCCACTAGACAGCCAGTCTTGTTTATGAGTTACAGTATTTCACAACTGTATTTGAAATTGGTGACTTGATAAACTAGTTCAGATGCAAAATAACAGTGCAGTTGATACGTTTCTGCATTTGCTTACTTGGATGTAGGCAAAGCAGAAACTCATAGGTACAAAACATTTTCCATTTTTTTCTCTTCCATGATCTTTGACAGGAAAAAGAAATGTGACACTGAGCACCAAGGAATGAGTTCCATGATTTTAGCATCATGCATTAAAAATATTCTTGTTTATCTGAGACAAACCTCTATTTTTCCAAGGTGTAAGTATGCCAAGTATGTGCTTTGTATGTCAACAGCAGCCAAGAAGGGAATGACAGATAACAATCTGTCATCAGTTGTTTACGCTTCTTACAGAAGAAAAAAGCTTATTAAACAAAATTATTCTTTAGTATTCAGTGGCTTCCTCTCGCTTTTCATGTTCACCCCTGGATAATGTGCTCAGTTATGAGGATAATTAAGAAAGTATGATGGGCCATACAGTAACTAGCATTGTAAGCCCACATATAACTATGAGCAGCCACACTTTTTTCCCCATTAATGTGTGTCTTTTTGGTCAGTCAAAAAGGAACCCTTTTCTGCACATAAACGTACCACTGAAACAACAACTACAATTACCATATATCAAAACTAGAGAAAATACTTCTTTATAGTTTTTTCTATACAATCAAATATGTAAAAATTCTCATCTACAAAATCAATTAATTTTGTGCATTGGACAGCATTTTATGACTTCAGTTCCATTGCTTCCCCAAAGAATTAGTCCATTCCAAGTTTGTGAGCGTCTTTACGTAGAGCAACTATGACGAGAAAAGACATTTTAAAAAGATAGGAAAATAATAGGACTGTAAAACCACAGCTACTGGACATATGTAGAACATGAAACTACTTTTAACTCCAATTTCTGAAAAACAGACTAGATTTCAAGTGAGTGATGTTAACACTCAAAGACATAACTACCCCTATGCTTCCCTTCATTTCTATGAAAAAGCATCCTCGGTGCAAAAGAAAATCCCTCTGGAATTGTTTCTGTATGAAGTACACAAAATTAGCACAGACATTATCTAAAGGGAGATTATGAAAAGTACACAACATTGACATGCATTTCCTAGGCTACTCTAGCAATTCAAAGGCATGCCAAGTAGCAGACTGTGCTCTGGTCTCCACCGAACAGAAGATAGCAGAATGGCTGCGCTGTAGCAGCTCCCACGGAGCCCAACTGCAGGAAAAGCCTCCATCCTGGTGTGTGGGGTGAAGACTGGAGAATCTGCACAAAGAAAGATCCTCTGGCCCTGGCTTTCCTCTATTCCAAGAAAGTAGGTTCTATATCACCCACAGGATATACACTTCTCATATGCAGCAGAATCTACCAATTCTACTACCAAGGAGACCTGTGCAGAATCTGGATTTGCCCCTAACCATGTTACTAGTTTTTTACAGATTATGGAAACATGTTTAAAGTTGGCTTGGATTTACAGAAACTTTTATAGTAACAGGAAATGATACAGTGTGGAGAATATAACATATGCCCTTTCTATTACTTAATATCCTGTATTTTTTATTTCAAATATAGACCTTTCTTTTTTTCTCTACCTACTTCTCACTCAGCATTTGTATCAGTAATATGACACACCATCCCAAGTGCTGGCCTTCGATTTTAAATTTTGGATAATCATTTAATCCTTTATGAAACAGTCCCAGATAGCTTGACATTTATTTTCCCTTTATTTTCTCAGCACACCACTGTGCACATCAAATACGATAAAATGCCTACCTTTGTGTTTCTCTAATTTCTGATAATTCTCATTAATAAGGTTGGGGGATGAGAAAGGGGTTTCCCTCTTAAATGGTTTAACAAATCATTATTTCAAATTTACTAGGATGATTATAGTAACAATATATAAGAATATGGATACTCCTTTAATTTACTTCTGCATTTGAAACTCAGAGATGTATTCAGTCATCAGATTGCCAGCAGAAGTATTTTAATAAGGACAATTATCTTAATCTTGGCCTACTGACATCTATATTCACAACTGGGAGATTAGGGTTCTAAAGTTTGACTCCATTTACAAACTCCAGCTTCCATGTGCAAAGCGAAAGCAATATTTTCTTTGAGAACTTCAGATGTGAAATGAGATGTTTAGAAAAGAAGTGTCTACGAGTAACAGTGAGGGGAAAAAGCTCCAACGCCTTTTGAGAGAATATGGAAAATTAGGAAAGGATTATACATTTCAAAAAATACTCCTTCACCTCATCACTTGTGTTGAATCCCTATGAAATTATTCCATGCAGGACTGCAACAAAATAAAATGTATTCTCAAGTGCCAAAAGCATCGCTGGATGTTATTATACCAAGTCTGAGCAATCACGACATCTGACAGAAAGGAAAGTAGAAGACAGGAAATGAAACAATAAAAGTAATTTTCTTGCTGGCAAGTTCTCGCCTTCTCCTCATCACTAGAAGCAAAAGTTTTAATACATTCTTGGAAACCTGCTGCTGCAACGCTTATTAATAAAAAAAGGTTGAAGACGTTAACACTAAAAGGAGATTTTTAAAATACTTTAGCAGTCCTGTGCAAGACTCCAAAGAAAAACTTCTGGTGGGAAGAGAGAGAGGATAAAAAAGGAGAGAAGTTAAGTGGTCCCAAATGTGAGAAACTGATTGCTCACTGTCGTGAGCCAGGAATATTACTGGCAGGTGCTCTACGTTCTTCCCCACCAAAGTTCTGTTTCAGCACTCAGCCCATAACATTACAGTTCCAGGCCTTTCCTAATCGGAAACTGCCTATCATTCCAAATTATCTGAAAAAGCAAGATACGGACAAACATGCACTCGTGAACAAACTGAAAGCATCATTCTTATTTCACTTCTGACTGAACTCCAGACTTACCTTGATCCAGAGCTTGTTTGTGTATTTGTTTGTTTTAAAAAGCAAAACAAAAAATTGCACTAAGGTGATAAAGATTTAATGAAAGTTTGGTGAAAAAAGTGTATTCTTGTATCTACACCACATTACTTCAAACCATTAAATATATTCCACATCATTGCAAAAGTAGCCATGACTTCATGTGACTGAGCAGAGCTAAATGAAGCTGGGGGTTGCTGCAAGCAGTTTTAATGCAAACCTAATCCCTATTTACCAAACAGCTACTTCTGAGTAGTTAACACAGAACAGAATATTCGTTAGACCATGTAAAAAAACCACAAGAGGACCAAAAAAAAAAAAAGGAATGTACAAGTAATTGCTTTAAAAAATGAATGGAAAGAGCCAGGTCATTAATGAATATTATTCCAAGAATAAACTATAACCAAGTTTCTCAAGAGTATCCCTTAAATAATTGGATGTTGATCTTTTCCATTGTTAGAATATTTGTTAAAAGCAACCACACTGCAGTTAAAGCCATGGTTTTTTCACTGAAGCATGGAGGGGTTTGTTTGTTTGTTTCTTTAATCAGATTTCAAGTTCTGTCACTCTCCCACTTAGCTGACTGGTCATCTCACTGTTGAGTGGTTTCCCATCGCTAAAGCCTGACAAAATTCAGAAGAACAGGCCTCAGATCAGATGGCTCATTTTTATCTATCTAGATCCTCATAAACCCTTCACCATTGGAGTATCTCAGGCTGTTTTCTGGACTAACCTGCAGAGTGAAGAGACGACACATACGGAAAATGAAGGGCTCCTGCATGGTAGGAGAGAGTGCACAGAAATAAAGAAAAACTGAAGTATGCCTCTGATTTTTGATTAAGGTATATGAGTAATTGCCCAGAACCACGCACTGTCATCTCTCTCTCCCTCTCTCGGAAAGAAAAGAGCAGAGCCATTTAAAGATTGGCATAGTCTAGACAGGGTTCACGTGACTCAACTGTATCAAAGATTGCTGATACATCTCAAAGAATAAGCAGAGTCCTGACCTTAACCTTCTTACTGGGAGAAGATCAATGTATACAAGCAATTCAGATTCCATGCCACAGCACAGTACAAAACCAGACTGAAAGGATCATAGATGTCTGAGGTGATCTCACTATAGCATCCTCAATTATCTTTCCCAAGATCAGGAATGGGAAGATAATTGATAATAGGGGCAGTGCCATGCAATGACTTTCAGAAAGGGCCTAACATCCACTGAGGGTGTTTGCTTGTTACCCTCTACCCAGCCAGCAGGTGCTTTTCCTGTTGAGAAAGGGTTATATGGGTGCTGGTGACTCACTGAGGCAGGTGGCTCATTATCCCACCCAGAAATAAGGGTGGTGAGAGTGAGCCTAAGGTGTGGCCAAGCCTAGGGAAAAGGCTTGATTTAAGGACTCTGATTGTATTATTAGCTTAGAGTCAGCACTTAAGGCCAGAAGGGCCCACCGTATCAACTAGTCCGACCCTCTCTATATCACAGGTCACCAACTTGTTAATAAAGCTCCAGGAAACTCCAGGAAAGGGGCATATTTTGACTTTAGAGAGTGAACTTACTTTTAGACCAGGCTGCAAACAGCAACGGCTCTCACACATTTGAAGGAAGCTGGTATCTGGCTTCCCCACAAATTGATGTTAACAGTTGTGACCAACAACAGTCAAATAAACCTTTCTTCCACTTTATTTTAATAGCTAAGAGGATGCAGGACAGGTTTGCTTATTATAGCTACATGTTTATTTATTATATCTTGTATTATATACAAGTTTATTTATTACAGCTACAAGTTTATAGCTTTCTCAGCACCGATATGAGGTAGCAGACCAGTTACTGCATTTTTCCCATCCAGAGATCTATCATGAAAGTGGCCAGTCAAACGAATTGGAGCAATCTTATCTGCAAAGTAACTGGCAACTGCCCATAAAACAACTCAAAGATACACAGAAGCAGGAGCACCGCAAAGCAGATATTTTCCAAAGGGACATTGCTCTCTAGTTACATGAGGCCTAAATTTTCAAAATGTGACTATTGGTTCTGGATAGCCAACTTGATACCCTTCAAGGGGCCTGATCTAAAAATCAAGATGTGTTTGACTGTTTCAGGTGGTGCAACAAAAAAGTTAAAGACACACAAAAATAGTTACTTTTGAAAAAGTAGGCTGTAACTAATAGAGTTTGAAAGTTTATCCAGAAAGCGTGCATTATAGCTGTTTTTGCAACTCATAAAGTGGATTTTTCACATCAATATTATTCTTAACCCAATGTATTAACTGTAAAAGTAATGGAATATTTATGGTCGTTTCCACAACTAGCCAAAATTTTTGTCATATATTTTGTATAAGGGGTGTATTTATTGTAGCAACCTTAACTTGAAGTCAAATTTGAGGGAGGTTAAAGGGAAAGTGGGGAAGAGTAATGGGCCACGAAAGCTTCTACAAGCCTGGGTGACTCCAGTATTAGACCAAAACCAAAAAACACATCACAAAACATAAGCAGCTCAGATGAGAGTTTAATTGCACCCAGTTGACCTTTACAACTGGATCTAGTGTCATCTCAACCTCATTCCTGCCTATACCTGCAAAGAAGAGTGGGAGATAAGATATAGGAAAACCCTCCCATCTCTAGGAAAGAAAGGGGCATATTTCCCCATTCTCTCAAAAGCCAGAAGTGCTCTAGGGAGTTGTGGGAGGGAGAAAGACAGACAAATGGGATCTACTATAACTGTGAATGTGACCAGTTATGCTTTCAGGGAAATACCTCAATCCTTTCCCCACCTTAGCTCATATGTGAAATTCTGTCATACCAGGCTGCAGTTACCAAGCACATTCAGAAGGTGGCTTTTAAAGCTTTACATGTATTGCTTTACAAACTTTAAGGGCTAACTTTGCCTTCACACACCCATGCATAAGCTTTCAATTTACTATAATGGAAGTCCAAGTGGGCATCTGAGATTATAACTTGCCCCTAAATAACCAAGCCTCATAAGAAACCCTTTGAGTACTATTAATCCAATTTTCCAAATGAGGAAACACAGAAGTTAAGTGATTCACCCAAGGTCACAGAGTAAATCAGTGTCAAAGCTGGAAACAGATACCAGAAATCCCAACTCTCTGGCCTCGTCTACATTGGGGATGTGTCCTGGTTACAGTTATAGGTGGCCAGCCACAGTAATACAACCCCAAAGAACACATGGGGAAAGGCAAGATATGATTTGATTTGCACCAGTGCAACTTATCCTGATTCCAAGCAAGGGGGAACTGTACCAATAAAAGCTTTCCCCATCTGCACCAGGGGCTGCACCAATGGGTAAAAATCCAGGTTAGACAAGGCCCCCTCACACATCAGACTCTGTAACTAGGAATGACATAAATTAAGTCCAACATGGCACCCTACCTAAGATGTGACCTGATTTGGATATGTAAGTCAATCACACTGCAGCCTACTTATGCAGTTAACTCCCACCCTTCAATGGCAAAATAGACTTAAATGTTATTAAATTTTTAATTTTCCTTTTATTTCCTTTTTATTTAAACTGTATTACATATCTTGCATGCAACACTTCATCTCATGACACAGCTATTACAATGTCATTGAAAATTAGACTATTTTCCAGAGCCATCACAATACCTATAGTGCAGTATCAAACCAACGTTATGACTACTATATTTATCATGTAGTGGAGATGACAAATATATGGGCCACTTCCAGCCAGAGCAATTACTTTGTCAGTTTCTTTCAGACAGGTAAGAGAAATGAAATAAGAACAATGTCAGTGACAGCATCGCTGCAATGGCAATCGTGCAACGGAAACAACAGATGTCTAGGACAATTTCAGTGACAAAGGTTTCCTGTTAAGATGATGATAACGATGTGTTTATAGTATTGTAAAGTAAATGCTAAACTGTATTTGTTAGGTAAAAATATTATGAAAAGTACAATAAACAAATTAAATAGTTTTTCCTCTTGAAGTTCAGTTATTGACCATTTTAAATGGTTTTCTCCAAATAAAATTGCTAGAAATGTGAAATGTCAATTTAAAAAAAAAAAAAAAGTAAGTTACAGATTATTTAAAAAATCTGATAGATACGCTTTATTTTGCCATGCTCTGAGTAATATAAACGATGTAATGCAGGTCAAAATTTTTCTTTCTACACAGACCAATTGTTTACTTAGACTAACCTGAATGGGGCTGAAAACTGCATCTTGAGAACTGAGATTGATAATTCATCACTTTTGGATTATTTCAGGTTAAACTGATCATTATTAATTTTACTTGGCTGAATGATACATACTAAATTCTATGTGGCAACAGCTTTTGTGAAAACAAACAGCCATGCAGCATTTACCTGAATTCTCGACAGAGGAGAGGATAAATAAGTCGTTTATATGAATCTTCCACTGAATTATGCAATATCTTCATTAACTCTGGTTTTGCAAAGCGTTTTGGTCTCCACCTGTACAAAAAAAACCAAAGAGCAGCATTAAATAAGTCTATCACATGGAGTCACCAAAATTTAGAGCTGGAATGGGCCTCAAGAGGTCATTTAGTCCCTCATCCCTGCAATAAGGCAGAATAAGGATAGCTAAACCATCCTTGATGGGGATTGTCTAATCTGTTCTTAAAAACCTCCAATGACAGGTATTCCAACACTTTTCTTTTCCACTATTATAGTTAGAAAGTTTTCCTAAAATTCCTTGCTGCAAACTAAACTGATTATTTCTTGACCTACCTTCAGTATGGAAGATCCCCTGGAGATAAGAAAGAAGCTTCAACAGTTAGAAAAAATAAAGACCTGAACAATACTCTAATATGTATTGCTTCAGTATAATGTTCTATAAATGCTCATACTACTGCACCAATGTTGCTGTAAAATTATATCTTCAATAGGGAATTGAAGAAGGCACTGTAATTTGGCCAGCCTTTTATGGTCAGAAAAGGTGAGGGGACTATGGATTTTCAGGGAACTGGTATTTCAGACCGTCTTCATTTTAAAGAAAAGACTACAAAAATAAATTAAAACTTCCCTTCCACTTGGACTGAAAAGAAAAAAGAACCAAGTCAAACTTCATCCCAAATGTATGAATAAATCAGTTTTAGATTTCCATTGTGTGTGCCTCATTTCCAATTCCCCAATGCCACAAATGTGACAAAGCATTTCCTGTGGAGGCCACTACTGAGCTAAGGATGTGAATACAGAGCAGCTAGTTAAGGAAGGCAACAGAGGTCAAATAAAAGTTGAAGTACTGAACTAAAGACAGCTAATGGTAAACAAATTCAAAATTGAGTTAAAACATTTTCTTAACATCTCTCTGAGTGAAAACAGTCTGTTTGCTTTGGAACAGTAAAAGAGCAAACTTGTATCCAGTACATGCATTTTCTTTTTGTTCTATTAATGATATGCTTAAATTATAAAGCAAATTCCAGAGACCAGCAAAATCTCATTCAAAAATAATATCCTATCATTTTGTAAGCCGCGCTCATCTTGCACATTGCCTACTCTGATGCAACTGTGTGGATAGACAAGGCCCTGCTAAGATTTGTTAGCAGACATCAGCCCAAATCACAAAAGTCAGATCTGGATTTCAAGCCTCCCCAAAATTCAAGTGTGATCAGATCCAAGGTTTTGATTCTCACTAAGCTATTTTCTGGGCAACATTATTAGTGAGAACCCATGCAATCACCTACCAGATACAAGAGAATTGCAGTTGCCCAGAGCAGGGGGTAGGAAGACATGGCAGGGTTTATTATATTCGAGCCTAGCTAAACATTACCAATATTTTCCAGTAGAAACACCTGTTTTTTGTTTGTTTTTTTTAAAAGTTCACACCATTCCGAACCTTTAATTTTTAGAATAATTTTTTCCAGGCTTGCTCTCTATTCCAAGGATTTCTGGAAACATTTGGGTACATTTCAGAAAGTTGTTTTTAACAACATGACAGAGTTGTGGCCATTTGAAAACCAGTCCATGTGTGTGGGCAGTTGAAAATTATGCTGAATTGTAAAAAATATAGAGTATTAATCTTGACAAGGCTGCACTTTCATGCAAAACTAATTTAGAACTATCTAGATTCCTAAACTGCTCCGAAAGAGCTCAGACACCTTTTCAGTTTTTTAAGGAATTGTCTCCTGAAATGGGTTCTCTTCTTATGTATGTATATTTGAGAAGTGGTATGTGATCATCCAATTAAACACTACCTTGTGATGCATACACACAAGGGGAGAGGGTTAAGATCACATGAGCTTTACCATTTCAAGAAATTTGAGTGCTTAGTCATATGACCTTAACATTGTACTAACAGTTTTTGCCAACAATTTTATTATACTTTGTTGCAGAGGGATTCTTTTTTATATACACATAAAAAGAGCACAGGGTCTCCTTTGCACTCACTGCTATCCAATTATATAATCAGAAATGTATACAGGTGGTAAAACTGACTAAATGACGGCAGATAGCAAGTAATACATTTGTACAGTGGACATCAATCTCTCTCTCTCTCTCTCTCTCTCTCTCTCTCTCTCACTCTCTTTAAAGCTGATTAGTAGAACTCATCCACAAATAGCTCATCGCAGCAGATATTTTTGACTGCATGCCCAGGTATGACTAATAAAGTGATTTTGTGATTTTCAGTAAGAAGTCCTATAAATACTACAGAACAAAATTCAAAAGTTCGTCATGAAACTAAAAACATCCAGAAGATGTATTCAATAAACAGCCTGTGAATAAATACCATGTTTTTTAACCCACACATATATTCCATTACTGGGGAGAAAAGAGGGGACACAGACAAAGCTTAACAGAGGAATGGAGCTAAAGCACTGAAAGATCATCTGAACCTAATCAGTCTCCACTCAGCACAGTAGTTTTTCTGCATTATTAAGTGAAGAATTAATACATTTATTTCTAACATACTTTAACTGTAGCAACGGTCAGGAAAATGCTATGAAAATAGCATCTTCTGCATGTTCCTATTTACTTTATGGACTAAGGAAAACACATCTGCACTCCTGTTATGCCTGCAAAGCAAATACAGATATGGGAGAGTGAGCTGGATTCTATTTGGGCACACTCCTCAAGATAATTATTAAAGTTCAATTAAGTTCAATTAAGAAAACTTCATTACCAGTGACCGTGACTGATCCAAAAAGAATGTAGCTTGTCTTTCAGACCACAAGTCAAAAAGACAGCATTGTAATCTATTTTCCTGTAAACTGAGCTAATTATACATGGAAGGTGGAAGTCACCCACAACTGCTATTTAAAGCACGATAACTCTGGCTTTATGTGGGCTTTGACAACTTCATCCTGAGAGGGGGAAAAAAATCCACCCTTCACTCAAGTCACGAGATTCTATTTTTACAGAGTAAGGTCTGAGAATGTAATCACACTTTGGAGCAAATCCATCCTCCTTCTCAGCGAAGAGTGTGGTCTTGTTGTATAAGGGGGGTCGGACACAGAGTCGGGGGTACTGCATCGGGTTGGATCTCAGTTAGGCCAAACCAGCCATTTTCTAGAATTTGACCCCAACCACAAAGGCAGTTCTGGGGCAGGTGCGCAACCCAATGAGTTTCACTATCATTTTCAGTATTTTATGTATTTTTTTAAATTAATTTCCAACCCTTCTGAATTAAACCACACACTGCACTCTTCAAAGAGGCCTATATCATCCTCCAATCCCCCTTTTCTCCTCAATGGCATGTTAACTCTGAAGACTGCCACAGAAGAACAAATTAAAGATTTGCATATTACCTACTAATTTAAAAGTTGGATGATAGCATGGTCTTGTGGTGCAGGTACTTTTTAGCCTCTGGATATTTGGGTTTTAGTCTTGGTACTGAAACCAGCTTCCTCGAGACCTTAGACATGTAGCTCAATCTCTCTGTGCTTTAGTTCCCATTCTGTAAAATCTCATCGCTTCTCAGTCTCAAAGGGGTGTCAGGATGTTCTCTCCATAAGTAATTGGAAGGAACTCAGATAATGCAATGATGAGAAACAAGTGAACAGGTGGGTAATTGTGCATATAAGGGACTTGAGTTTCTCTTCAAATGCCAGGAGGCACAAGAATAAGGAAAAAAGCCTTGGGATTTGCAGTGACTCACCTCAGAATGACAGTACAGTAAAACCCCTATTGTACAAAATGATTGGGTATCCAGGAGTTTGTAAAATCAACATCTCAACGTTACAGTAGGTATGAATCATGAGTTGCGATATGGTGCACTTCATTGTTCTCGTCTTGTCCTTCAAACCACTGCAAAGCAATTTCCAATGCAATGAAGGCATCAGAATGTGATATGTTCTTCATTCTTCAGAATGATCTTCATTACTTTCATTTTTGTTATGTGATGTTTTTATTTGTTTTCTATAAGGAAAAATCACTCATAAGACTGATGTTCATAAAATCAAGGTTCTCTTGTATACTGTATGACAGTCTCCTGTACATGTGTCAGCAAGATGATAAAAAGTTGAAGAATCATTCAAAATCTGTCTCCAAAGATATCAGTATTTAAAGTATCGATTTAAAGCACTGGGCAAGAAAGGAGAGAGATACTTATGTGAACTGCTGATGAATTTCAGTCTGCAAGTGTGACTGTACAGGAAACGACTAATAATGGAGAAAAAAAGGTCTTTTGTAATAACGTCATCAGAGAGGACTACCTCCAATTCTCCAATTTATAGACATCAATTTATATGGGATGGAGAGAGGTAGCAGAGAGAATACTGACTGGGCTGCAAACCACAGGAGTAGACTTGGTGAATTGTATACATACTATCACAGAGCAGAGAGGACTAGGTTTGGTTTAACGTGGTAAGCTCCATGATATTCCATTTGTACATGAGATGAATGAGGCACTAAAATGAACCTGTCAAAATCAGATTTTGTGGTTCCAGGGAGTGTATTTCTGCTCATCCTTCTGTTCAGACCCACCGGGACAACATCATCAGAGTAACATAACCAGTAAAAGGCTGAAGAAGTCTAGCCATAGGTGGAGCAGAAACCATGTTCAATAACACCAGGAAACTCTTATAGTGATCAGATGTGCACGCGTAGATCCACTGGGAAAGAATCTAGAATCTAGCACAGATTTTCATGCACTAAGATCTAATGGAATTGCCTTCTATGGGTTTTTGTTGTTTTTGAGAGAAAATAATTTGGCTCCTAATTAGAAAACTGTAAGAAAGATCATAAAGACCTTCTTGAATGGAAGTTTCAATTTCTGAGGTCTTTATTCCTCTTAGCCCTGGAAGACTCACAAAAATGTAACCAACTAAAAATATCTGAATTTTTATTTTAAACTGTCATTCCTGTACCGGCACAATCTGTTCCACTGGCAGTGACTCATGCTGGTGCTGAATTCTGTTGTAGATGCAGCTTTTTAAGACTGTTACAGATATTTCCTGTCTACACAGTAGACAATACTATGCTAGGAGAGAGTTTGGTTTGTAGCATATATGAGAACTAAAATGAATTTTTAGCTATGATCAAGAATCATGACATACTTCTGAAAAGTCCAAGGACCTTACCAGAGCAAACCACTTTTAATAACTTATTAACTTTCTGCAGCGTATAATTTGAATTGCATATCATAGTATGTTACCCACTTTATGTATTCAGCCAATAGCAAGTTCTTTCTTCCTGTCTATTTCACATTAATTAAATTTTACACATTAATATTAGGATTTCCAAGGATCCCTCACAATTGACGTTGGGTGCCTAAGCCCCTTTGAATCCTTGGAAAACCCCCACCTAGACATTTTTTGTATGCAAGCAAAATGAACAGACAAGATCAGGAGATTATTATTTTGCAAAGCAGATGGTTGGGTTCCAGTTAATATTGAAAGGAAGGGAGCTTGGAAGGTGAGGCACCAAGATCTAGAAATAACGACGCACCGGAGAAAATAATACTATAGCTAGGACTTAGAGCATGTCTTTCACCACAGATTCTCAGAGCATTTGGCAAACATTTAACAAGACTTACAACAGACAAGCTGACTTAAGAAAGTAACATGCTAGAAGTCATACAGAGACTCAGTAAGAAACGGAAACAGAACCCGAGTTCTGATTCCCAGTTCTCTGCTTTAACCACTAGCCTACATAAACAATACACAGTCAGTTGCCAGGACATCTGTGATGGAGGCTTTGGGAAAACAAATCATATTTAGGTTTTTAAGTAATTAAAAATATTTTTAAGAAACAATATCAATAAATGAAATTCCCGAAAGTGTACAGATTGCATTCCGAAGTATCAAACTGTATACTGACTTTGAAGTAGTTACACTTTCTTTTTTTTTCTTTTTTTTTAAAAAAGCCTAATTTTCATTAGAAATAAGAAAGTTCTTTCCTATTTTTGACACAAGTTGTTAATGAATGAAGACAAGACGCTTTTAGATGGCATAAATCAACACATATGAATGTAACATAAGAAAAGCCATTTGCGTGTCTGCTAAATGGTCCATCTAAACCTGGATAGTGTCTTCTGACAGTGGCTGGGCCAGGTGCATCAGAGCTTCAAAAGATACTAATATTTTATTCTAAATGTTCCTCTACCACATGTCCCTGTATACAGTGCACGCTGTAAAACATTCAAAATGCATTAACAAAGTATACCTTCAAATATTTTAGAATTTGAGGTGTTTACAGAATGGTGCCAGAATTCTCAAGATACAGCCAAACACATCCTCCTCAAAATAACAAGTCTGAAGTAGGTAGCAATACAGAATGAGGACTAGCTATCACAAAGTTAAACTCTAAGTTAAACATTTTTTTCAACTATTTTCTTAATGTAACAAGACACATGAGGTGATTTTAGTATGTAGCTGTTTATCGAAAAACATGATTTCTGTAAGAATATATACACACATACACACAGACCTTTCATTGACACACCACCTACAGAATTCATTCTTCACCCCGTCAGGAATGTTGACCTTCACTGTCAGGATCTTCAGATTTTCCCCTCGGTTAATGGCCAGAATCTAAGTGCAAATATAAATGGCAGAGACAGATGACACACAAAATACCCAAAAGATAAACTTATCAAGTCAACATTTGTATACACATTTGCTTGACATTCTGGAGCAAGTCATGCTGGTTGTAGAGTAAATCAGTTCACAAAGTATTGGTTTGTATACATAACATCCAAAATTTAATTTAGATAAAATCACTCAATAATGGAGTATACAGTATATTGCTTCCGACGAGTCTCTCTCTCGCTCACACACACACACGTATACGTCTGCATACATATTTTATAGACTATATATATACATTTTTTTTAAAAAAAAAACAGGAAATTACCTCAGTGGATTAATCAGTGAATTAACAACTGGCTGTTGCCCTTGTACAACCCCAGTTCAAAATCGCACTAAACAAAATGAAAAGTGATTCACATCAAAACAGGAGACTACAGAAGAGACAGAGCTACATTTATGCTCCTGGTTTTCTTATGTGTCCTGACAGCAATGCAAATTAAAACCAGTCAGTTTGTAGCAGAATGTGTGACAAGAAAGGTAATCAGTTTAATTTGTAAAAGTTGAACTTTTCGTTACTCACCCCTAGGAAAGCTCATAAGCAGATTAAATTTTCAAATTAATATTACTATACCAGCCTTTAAATCACTGCACATATTGAAGATACACTTAAATGTGCTCACAAGAGAAAGAATCTGGGCACAAATACAGCACTTACACTCATGAACTAGGTGCAGGTCTGAAAAGAAAATAATCTATTTGAATACACATTCTGGGGTTTTTATGGGCATCTGTGACTAACATGCAAATCTGGGATCACAATAAAGGGGTAATTACTGAAAGTTTGTCTCTATGAACCTAGGCTAAACCCCATTTAAGTCAATGGGAACATTTCTATATGGATCAAGCCCTATATTTGTATCTTTTAGGCAATATAATCTCAGAATATGGGACTTAATAGATTTAAAGCATGTAATTTGCATGCAACTGCATAGCAGAGAACACTGGTTTTTACACTTTAGTTTTATTTCCCTATTTTCCACTAAGTTAAATTCCACCACCACATATTCCTTAAATGTTAGAAGTGTAGATACCATTAAAAAAAGCTGTTAAACGTTGACATGCCTGTATTGCTGCACATGTTGCTGTATGTTACAGGCCCTAAGCACTGTCACCACAGAGCATTCTGTGTCAATCATGAACTTTAATTCAATCACTAGCTATCTCAGACATGTCACATATGTTAAATACACTGGTTTAAAATGACTCCAGGACATAGTACCAATTTATATTCCTCAGCTTTACTGTGCTTGTGACATACCAGGCCTGACATATCATTGAACAACAAAGCTAATAATAAAAATTGCATGTGAAATATTATAGCATCGGGTACCTTGACTGCCAAAGCAAATGTTTTCATGCAGAGATTAGAAAGACCCATTTTTAACAAATCAAATTCTTTCGTGTTTATTCCAATTTTATAAAAGAAGAAACAAAGTTAAATGTCACATTAAAGTGAAATTAAAATGATGTTCAAGACAAACGGCAAATCTGATAATGTCACCATTCACAACATTATTACGGGTCAATTTTTCATTAAAACACTTTATTTACAAGGGCTTATAACTAGGCAGTAAAAATGCTCTGAATTGTAATTTAGAAAAAAGTTCTCTCTCATTAGCAATTTTTTTTTACTAACTTCATAATTTAACTCAATTTATCCTATTCAGAAAAAAAATATGTACATTGAATTGGGCCTCAGTTAAATATGGCCAAGGCCAGAAGTCTACCCAGCAATGAAACAGTCCTGCAGCCTGAGCCCTGCAAGCCCAATCAGCTGGTACAGGTCAGCTGCAGGTGTCTAGTTGCTGTGTAGACATACCTTAGAGAAAAAGGTACATAATCATCATCTTCGATGTACAGCAAAATCTTCCAAACAGGCACCCTCAAGAAAGATAAAGGTATACAGGTATAAGTCAGGTCTGAGTGTCTGATTGGCACTCTCCCTGCTAAGCAGCTGAAAGGGGGGCATGTTATTTGCATGGGCTTTGTATTTGCATGAGTACAATGAAGTATTTAGCATAATTTCACTCTATATGGATAAGCACACCTAGGTGCTGAGCATAATGGTTAGCATTGCTGATTTTGGGCTACAAACCACTTTTGTGTTAGCTGCTGGGGTAATGAAATGTTGTCCTCCAATTGTATGAACAGATGATAGGAGAACTGTGCTTAGCCTATTATAATAAAATACTTCACCCTAAACTGAACAGAGCCCACAAGGGTGGGGGACAGATGTTTCAGCATTGTAAAGGGGGGAGGAATCTTCTGTTGGAATTGCACCAGCCCTGGCAAAGAGCCATCTCCATGCATGGAGTGACTATCTCCTCCCACTATTAAGAGGTAGAGTAAGGACTCCTCTTGGAGTCTTTTGTTTCTTGAAAGCAGGGACATTGTTTCTGTGTCAGCAGAAGATTAGAACTGAAAGTCACTAAGAGCTGAATCACTAAAAAAAGCTGAAATTCATTAAGAGCTGAATCACTAGAGGACCTGAGAAACCTCGCCTGACAACTGACAGACCTGATTCAGCCACAGTCAACGTCGGCGGGAGCCAGAGGTGGTCGGCGCGAGCAGTCTGGGACTTGGCAAGGCCTGGAGGCAACAGCAGCGGAGGGGACCTGGAGGGGACCTGGTCAAGCCTGTGCCGGACAGGAGCCTGCATAGGGGGACAGGCAGAACCACAACCAAGAGGTGGACATTGCAACTATGATGGTCAGTACAGGAGACAGCAAGAAAGGAGACGTGAAGGACACTCCCCATACTGTGGGATGGGTTTGGCTCATTGAGATTATGAATTCTGTTTTCACTGTTTCCCAAGCCAGTGCTATGTTACCTCTCTTCTGTTATTAGAAGTTATTATTAGAAGTTCTGTTATTAGTCTACACTCAGACTCTGTGCTTGCGAGGGGGCGCCTTTGTGGCGCCCAGGGGATAGTGTGTGATTTCCCAGGTGACTGGGTGAGGGCTCGAGCCAGTGTGGTAGTGTATCAGTGACAGGGACCCCAGATATAGAACTCAGCCCTTACTGCTTACTCTGTCTGGCAGAAGGGTTACAATATAATGAAGCTGACATGGTATAGTTATTCTTCAAGGCCTTTATTTTAATTTTTTAATCAGCAATCAGGTTTTACCCTTTTTCCCCATCCAGTTCACATCCTTCCTTAGGTGCAATTTAAGTTTTTACTAGTACTGTGTTACTCATAGTACAAATCTAGTAGAAGAACGGCTTAGTGTGTACTTTTTATATATATGATTTTAAAATACTCAATGGTAAACAGCCACAAAATTAATCTTTGGTCAAAGAAAAAACTGCTTATTCTATTAAATGACTAATAGTACGTGAATATAATTCAAGACCTTGAAATCTATGTGAACACAGGGCAGAGTTAAGGTTGTTCATGGAACTTTAACTATGAGTGCTTCCTAACTTGAGTGCTTGGCATTCTCAGTATAAATTTTTTGATGGAATTTTTTGGTAACTTCTATAAATGTGTGATTTACAACTGTTTCCCACTTATGTCTAGCTAGAGACACACACCAGATCACTTAGCTCTTGAACAGTCACCAAGGGTTTAAAGTGAAGGCCTTTAAAATCATCAATCCTTATCAATTCTAGCCAAACAGAACTCTATAGCATATAATACTGAAGGCTTAAGGAATTTTATAGATTCTTCCTAAAGTTTCCAAGTTCTCCATGTTATTTAAGAAGCATGTACTGAAAAGAGAGGAACTCTTCAAATAAGTTCATCCTCTTCTCTCTCCAGTGCACATTCAGTAATACATTTTTACACAGCCTCCATAATATGGAAGATCACAACATTCTTTACTGAAAGTCAATGATAGATGAAGGAGAAAAGAAAGGTTATAAAACATTATTTAAAGAGGAAGTAATTTCTCACTGATTCAGAGGGAAGAAGAGTTCTAATCCAGGGCAGCACAAGCGAAAGAGCAATCAGACAGCTATCAGGGTTGCAAGGATTGAGTAGGAAATAATTTCAGGGTGGGGAATGACCAAAATTTTCAGAAACTGAGGGCCAAGTTGAAAGAGAAATAAAATAATAGGTGAGATCAACAAAAAAAAAAATTACCTAGCAAACAAGGTTAGAAAGAGAAATGTATTTTGAAATTAGGAAGAGAGGCTGACAGAGAAAAGGATTTTTTTATTTTTAAAAACAAAAGATCTAGGTTGTAAACTCCATAGGTCACAGACTCACTTAATATATGTTTGTACAGTGCCTAGCACAATGGGACCTAACCCTGACTGGGCCCTTATGCCCTACTGCAGTGCAAACAACACAGACTTTCAAGAAGTATGACAGAGAAAGATTCAGTACTGTTAGAATACAGCTGGCAAGGAGGCAGCAAAAGTAAGGTCCAGGTGGCCAAAAGCTAGTGAATAAAATGAAGCTAGTCATGGCTTCACTGGAGATGGGGACTGAAGAAAAGAAAGGGTAGGTTCTAGGTTACAGGCTGATCAAGTAAGAATACCTCATTTTGCAAAAGTAATGGAGGCACATTCCTTTTTTTGTATTGTTCTGTTTTTGTTTAACCTTTAAAAGGGAAAGAGAAACAGAATGCTAGACAAGATCCTTTTACTTTTCAAAGGAACACAACATACAGTATGCATTTTAAAAACACCTTAGATTATTGAAGATGCAAGAATTTTTAAAAAGTTGAAATTTACTTTTTCACCATTTATGTTTATTTTTCCCTCTCCACTCAGTTTGGACAATGCAAGTGAACTGACCAGTCACTTTTTTAAAAAATATTATAATAATAAGGCAAGTAAATGTTTTTGTTTTCAGACCCTAGCATAATGATTTTCACATTCATAACATTATAGGAGAATATTTTAAAAACCATTCATGAAAATCTCAACTTCCTCTTTTTCGTTTCTTTCTTTCTTTTTTTTTTTTTTTAATGTTTGGAGCCATCATTGTTGTAAACAAAAGCTTGCAACCGTGGCCAAGGTGAGCACCTAAAAGCTCAAGTACCAGAAGGGAAATAAGAAGCACTCAAATGTGTTTAATTTCCTGATTTTCAGTGCTTTAACAGGATTTTCAAGTCAATCTCATGATTTTGGGGGGCCTGACTCATGATACTAACATGATACTGCTCTCAGAAAAAGCCTTCAGACACTGAGAAAGTAATACTCAGCTATACTATGCATTCTGAAAGCACTGTAATGTACAAACAAATCACACTCTTTAGTGAGTTCTTCGTTCCCCTCTATGCCCAGTCCCCAGAGGGCATGAGTTTCTAACCGTTCCCATCTACAGGACCTGGTTATTTAACTTAAACTGTAAAGGCTCTTGCTTTTAGCTCTTGAGGTCCTGGGTTCAATTTCATGCCATGACCAAGATGGAGTCATCACACTAACATGCTTTGGTAATTAGTGTTCCACCAAACCATGGAATAGTCTCCCATATGATGTGGTGGAGACTACGTATCACTTTTGGCATTTAAAATAAGATTAAGACAAAGCACTAGAAAAAATGTTAGGGAAATAATCCTGAAGTGGGGCTAGTCGAAAAAAGGTAATGGCCTTTCCTTCTCTAATTTGCATGATTTCAATGTGGTGGTGGTAAAATCTTGATCTTATACCTTATACACATTCTCACAGAGCAGTCTATTTCTGCTGCCATTTCAGTACTGGAAAAACTGAAAAGTTTGCAACAGTTGAAGTTTTCTTTTCTTAAATAAAAAAACGTAATCTCCGACAGTGATCTGCAAACTTGTCACACCACAGTATTTTATGATAAAATATAAATGATTTATAAGAAATACTGTAAAAATGACAGTCGAGCCTTGTGCTAATTGAGCTCTTCCAGACCTCATTAATGTAACCCTCTACAGACCAATTACTGTAATAATATGATAATATGCTATAAACATTGACACTTAATAAAAGGAGAATAGCAGGGACCTCTTACACATTTACACAGAGGGTCTGGATATTAAAATCATTAGTAATAATTTCATCCTTTCCCCAACACCCAAATTGTTAGAAATAATGTAATCTTTGTATTATTACAAGTGAACTAATTTCAAACCTTAGTATCTATCTGGCAAGTATTCAGCATAACAAATTCATTTTAAAAGACTCAGGAGAATTCAAAAACAAAAATCAAAATCAAGTTTAGCAGGCAAAACGTCAAATGCCTTTTTAAAATGGCAACAGGACAAGCAAATGAAGACAATGTCACAGAAATAAAGGAATGTTATACAAGTGTGGAAGCAGACAACAGCCATCTACAAATCTCAATGACACTTCTTGTGGATTTAATGAAGGTTCTTCATTAAAATAATACAACAGTGTCCAGAATGGAAGCCAATACACATGGTAACAGGCAACTCACCAGGGGAGAACTTTCTATACTCACAATATTCAGAGCAATACCTGAAGTGTTTACTTCTGCTTCTGAGATTAGGCAATTTGGAGCAACCTATGTACTGATGGGGGTATGACACATTGTACATCAATGGAAAAAGATCCCCTTCTAGTGCTAAAGTTTCTTTCTTCCCAGATTCCCTTCTGAAGTCCTACAATGCTATAGTTATCGTTTAAAACTATCAGAGAGACCACACAGATCAAAAGACTGATCACCTGCCAAACCAGAAAAATACTATCTATGCCTTCAGTAAGTTATATGCTTAATGTTTCCTTAACCTTGTTATTTGAAGCATTCATCATGACTGAAGTTGCTGAATATATTTTTAAGTACCATATTTGCAGGTCACCTTTAACTATAATTATCTAACCTTTTCTTGCTGCCTTGCACCAATTTCAACTGACAGATTTAATGCCAAGTGGCTCAGAGCACTCTTTGCCCATATGGATGGTCTCTGAGCCACATAGTTGCAGCAAAAACAAAAGACGACACAATCAAAGAACTACTGAGAAAAAACGTGTTTAATTATATTTTACAGTTTTCTAAATGCAGTTAAGGTTCAGGGCATTGTTTCTAGAGAAAAACTAGAAAAGTAACCTATATTCTTATCCTCATCAGGATAAATTAGAGTAGAACCTCAGTGTTATGAACACCTTGGAAACGGAGACTGTTTGTAACTCTGAAATGTTCGTAACTCTGAACGAAACATTATGGTTGGTCTTTCAAAAGTTTACAACTGACCATTGAATTAAACCGCTCTGAAACTTTAATATGCAGAAGAAAAATGCTGCTATTAGACATCTTAATTTAAGAGAAACAAGAAAAAAAAAGAGTTTCCTTACCTTGTCAGATCTTTTATTTTAAACTATCCCTTTATTTTCTTTAGTAGTTTGTGTTTAACAGCACTGTGCTGTATTTGCCTTTTTTTTTTTTTTTGTGTGGTCTTTGCTGCTGCCTGATTGCATACTTCCAGTTCCAAATGAGGTGTGTGATTGACTGGTAAGTTCATAATTCTGGTGTTTGTAACTCTAAGGTTCTACAGCACTTCACCTTCCCCCTTTTCCTCCAAGCGCTTAGTATCTGCCTATTCCCTTGGAAAAACAGAGCATGTACCCTATTATCCTTCAGCAAATGGATCTCACTGGTATTGAACACTCTGCTATTGACTCTTTAAATACCTTTGCATTATGAACACTTGAATTAGACACAAACATTGGAACTGGAATCTTTGGTTACCTTAGGTGACTAAACAGTGAAATCAAATAATGGATAAACTCAGTTTTTAAAGGAAGTACTTATAGCAGCATATTGTGAAGGGCAAGCATACACGTTGTTAGTTACCGTTATAAAGAAAATCAATAGCATATTTATAATGTGTACCTGGTGATGCTGAATGTTCTTTATATTGCAAGAAAAATTCTGGTACAGTTGGAATTTGTTAACGTCTTTCTCATTGACATTTTTTGATGACACTTTTGCCAAGGCTGACTGGATACAAATGTACCTTTGCTGACATCTAAATACAAAGAAGAGAAAATTAATTGGGCAATGTGACATGAAGGCTTTAATAGTGTAATTAGAGTTTGTGTTAAAATACAAACTCCTACTAAAATAAATATGGAGCTGATACTATTGTTTTCAATTGCATATTATGTCATAGTCATCATAAGGAGAAGTACATAATACATCTTAGGGATGAGAATGAAATCATAAGGGACAGTGTAATATACGGACAGCAAAAGAATTTCAAGCAGAGCTCAGAAAAGCTGAGCCTTATCTTTCTCAAGCGTGACCCAAGTAGGCACCCAAAGGCTCCATCTACACTGCAATTTGGTGGGTTTTCACTAGCCAAGTTGTGACAGCACTGTGGATAAGGAACAAATTTAAACTCTTAAAGGTTTCTTAAGCCTGGAGACTAGCCAGTTTTTGGAGGTTTGGGAAGGCCCGTAAAAAGGTATTGTGTGGAAGGAGAAGAACTGGTTTATGTTTGGGACAGAGAGACTCGATCTGGAAACCCAGATGGACACAGTCCTGCCAACCCCTTGGCTACGTGTCCCTTATACCTGTCTGATGGGGTAGCTATACCTTCTGTGGCTACTGAGTCCTAACACTGGCCTCAAGCCATGAGTGGGCAGCTGAGAATAATGAGAGACAGTGAGAAAAAAAAGTGGCTCCAGGCCAAAGAAACCAGTAGGTGGATGGGCAGCATGACAGTCTAGAAAGCTGCAGAAGAACTAGTTCAGTTTCTAGGAAAGTGAGAGAGAGAAGAGAGCAAAATGTATTCCGCTCCTTCTCCTCTCTCAGCCTTACGATAGTAAGTACCCTAGTTTACTAACCTAGCATAAAATTTTCAAAAACACCTAGTGCACTTAGGAGCCCAAATCCTATTTTCAAAAGTGACTTACGGTATTTGTACATGGGGAAAACTGACCAGAACAACTATTTTGAAATAGCTCCTCATGTGAAGACACTATCCCAAAATATGCCAGAATAGAGAGAATCCACACCACTGCTGTACCCAGTAGCTCAATTTTCCTGGAGTAGCGATTCTGAAATAGCAATGCTGTGGACAAGCCCTTAGGCTTCTGGGAGCTTAAGTCTCACTGAAAGTCAATTAGGCAATTTTGAAAATTTTAACCGTAGTCTTTAATGATTTTATCCAGTCTCCAGTTTTAAAATGGTATTTAAAAAGCAGTTTATTAAAGTTATAACCTGTCCACATGATTGGTGTTATGATACCAAATGAAATTGTTTTTTAAAAATGTCATTCCAATTTACCATGCAAAAAAGGACCCTGCTACCATTGTGTGTTGAATTATAACTCCTCTTTTCAACATAAACACTCTTAAACAACTATTTGTTTTAAGCCAATTACTAAATCAATTACTCATCCTAACCTCACCCCACATAATGTTGTTATAAAGTTCAACTACAAAAGGAAAAAGCTTTCGACTATGTTTATTTCTCCTGTCATTTCAGAAAAATGGAGTTCAGGAGGTTGCAGAACACTGCAAAAATATGTCTTTAATAAATGCCTACATTTCACTTTGCATGCAGTATTGTTGTAGCCCTTGGTCCCAAGATATTAGAAAGGAGATGATCCAATAAAAGAAATTACCTCACCCATCTTGTCTTTCTAAATTTCATGTTAGCATTTAACCAAACTCAATATCCACTTGTTGCTTTCCACACCTTGCTCCAGTGGGATTTATGACAGTATAGTAAATGGAATACGTGCTATGCAGCTAACTTGTAGGATGTCTTTTTTAAAAAAAAATGTTTCATGGCAGCAATTCTTAATTTGTAATTTAAACTGATACAGTAGAACAGTGTTTCTCAAAATATGAATCTGTAGGACATCAGTGTTCTATTAAGCATTTTCTGGTGGTCTGTAGAATTAATTATTTTGAGAACTAAGTAGTAAAGGAACAGAGGTGGCTGACCCACGAGAGCACCTCTCTCTCACAAAGGAGTCCTCAAAAAGTCCTCCGTTCTAAGCAGATGTGTGCGTGCCACATGCACAGTCACCGGAAGGCTTTTCTCCTAGTGGAATCCGCAAGGTCAGTTCTGGAGTCCCCTGAAGTCACACCTTCATGGTGCCACATACAGGGCCCTGCTGATGCCCCACCTCTTCAGTTCCTTCTTGCCAGCTGGCTCTGACACAGGGGAAGGCGGGTGGGTCTGGGAACGGACATGAGCAACACATCTCAACCAGCAGCAGCTACAGAAGGTGAGAAACTCTTTTTTCTTTGAGTGCTTGCTCAGGTCAATTGCAAGTAGGTGACTCCCACGCAGATCCACAGGACAGGTCCGAGTTCAAAGACCTGTGTATTGCTCTACCAAGTGCAGCATCGTCTCTGGCTTGCTGTGTAATAGCATAGTATGCTGCAAAGATATGAATAGATGACCACATCACGGCTCTACAAATGTCTTGGATGGGGATCTGAGAGAGGGATGCTGCTGAGGACGCCTGTGCCCTTGTGGAGTATTTTAGTCAAGTTGTAACACATCCTGATACACGACGTGATCCATGAAAAGATTATTTGTGATACCAAAGGCCTTTCATCCTGTCTGTTATTGCTACAAAGAGAGGTGCATTGTTCTTCTAAAGGGTTTAGTCCTCTTTATATAAAAAATCCAAAGCCCATCTAATCTCCAGAATATGCAGCCTCTGCTCTTGCCTGTTGGCCTGTGGCTTTGGGTAGAGAACCAGAACGACTATGTCCTGGTTCAAGTGGAATTGTGACACCACCTTTAGAAGGAAAGCCTGGTGAGGACGCAGCTGAACCTTGTCTTTGAAGGAAACTGTATAAGGAGGCTCAGACATGGGGGCCTTGAGTTCCAAAACTCCCCAGACTTAAGCTATGGCCACTAGAAAGGCAGCCTTCCAGGACAGATAGAGAAGCAAGCATGTTGCCAGTGCTTTGAACGAAGGACCCATCAGTCTTGACAGTACAAGATTGAGATCCCATTGGGGAATCAGGTAACACATTTGAAGGTATAACCTATCTAGACCTTTAAGAAAACGCCCCACCATGGGGTTGCCAAAGTCCGAACAGCCTGCAACCCAGGGATGAAACACTGAGATTGCAGCCATGTGGACCTTAACTGACAATACTGACAGTTCCTGCTGTTCGAGAGGTAACAGATAGTCCAAGATAAAAGGTATTGACAACAGCGCAGGCAGAGGACCCTTGTGTGTTGACCAGATGGAGAATCTCTTCCACTTAGCTAGATAAGTGGTCCTGGTGGAAGGTTTTCTGCTGCCACGGAATAGCTCTCTGACTGGTTCTGAGCACTTTAGTTTCAGAGGATTCAGCCATGGAGCTTCCACACTGTGAGGTGGACAGACTCTAGATTGCGTAACAAAGGTGGCCATGGTCCTGAGTGATCAAGTCCAGAACAAGAGACAGACTGATAAGAGATTCCACAGAGAGGTTGAGGAGCGTGCTATACCAGTGTTGGTGCGGCCATACTGGGACTACCAGAATTACGGAGGACTTTTCCTTCCTGACCTTCAGCAGGACCTTGTAAACAAGCAGGCTAGGTGGAAACGTGTAGAAGATGGTCTGTCCAAGGGATGAGGAATGTGTTCATGACTGATCCTGGGCTGTGATTCCGGAAGGAGCAGAACTGCATGCACTACTGCGTTTCATCGCAAAGAAGTCTATATGGGGAACTCACCACTGTTGGAAGATGTTGTTCACCACATCTGGGCAAAGAGACTACTTGTGGTTGGAGAAAGACCTGCTGAGGTGGTCCTCCAATTCATTCTGAGACACAGGCAGATAGGATGCCTCGAGGTGAATCGAGTGGGCTATTCAGAAGTCCCAGAGTTTGAGGCCTTCCTGGAAGAGGGGAAAGGCTTGGGCTCCACTCTGCTTGTTTATATAGAACATCGCTCCTGTATTGTCCATCATGACCAATATATATTTGCCTTCCAGGCAGGCTTGGAAGGTCTGACAGGCCAAGCGTATCACCCTCTGTTCTCTTACAATGACGTGGAGTGAGAGCTCTGCCTGGGACCAGAGGCCTTGGGTCCTGAGCCCCCCTAAATGAGCTCCCCGGCCCATCACTGAAGCATCTGTGACTAGGAACAGTGAGGGGTAAGATGTGGAGAAGACTGAGCAGACAGTCTGCGGATTGAGCCACCAATGGAGGGTTTCTAACACAGAGGGAGGAAGCAAGACTACCCTGTCTATGTGGTCTTGGGATGCATGATATACTGAGGCTAGCCAAGCCTGGAGTGGTCTGAGATGTAGGCTGGCATGCTGAATGACATCTGCGTGCCGATAAGTGCCCTGGCAGTTTCAGGCTGTAGTGGTGGGGTACCGTTTTAACTCTTCTATGATGCGTAGTCTGGAATCAAGATTCCAGAAAAAAAGCCCTAACTGATTTAAATCTAGCACTGCCACTATGAATTCTACCCTCTGAGAGGGCGGCAAGGTTGACTTCTACACACTGACTTTACCCAACTTGGAGAAGATTGACCTTATCAATTGCATGTCTACTTCCATCTGCCCCTTGGTGCAACCTTTGGCCAACCAGTCGTCGAGGATCAGATAGACTTGCACCTTCCACGTCCTCAGGAATGCAGCAATGACCACCAAACACTTGTTAAATTCTCGAGGAGCCACAGAAAGGCCGAACAGAAGTACCGTGAATCGTTAGTGGGTCTGGTCGACTATGAACCGGAGAAATCTTCTGTGACTTGGAATGACCAACATGTGAAAGTACGCGTCGTTCAAGTCGAGGGCGGCATACCAATCCCTGGGAACCAAAGAGGTAATAATTACAACCAAAGAGAGCATGAGAAACCCAACTTCTTCTGTTGAGATTTCATAGGTCCAGAAAGAGTCTGAGACTGCTTTTGACTTTTCAGATTAGGAAGTAGCAGGAATAGAACCCTTTCCCCCTAGTTCCTGAGGAACCTCTTCCACCGCTCCTATCTTTAGGAGTGCCTGCAGTTCTTGTATTAGAAGTTGCTCATGAGAAGGTCCTGAAGAGGGAGGGGGAAAGTGCGAGGGATGGGAAGCAACTGAACTGAAGGAAGTATCCAGCTTTACCATGCATAGCATCCAGCAATCTGATGTGATCTGGGCGCACGCATGGTAGAAGTGGGATACCCAGTCCAAAAAGAATAGGGATGAAGGATCCAAGTTCTGAATTTGTATGTTGCCATTGGGCGTACCCTCAAAAGTTCAGTTTGAAACCGGAGGACTGCCTCGCTGGTCCAGGTTCTTGGCTGGTAGAAGTAGAAGGTTGAGAGGATCGCCGCCTGTTTTTCCTGCTCCTCTTGTGGTTATACTTCTGCCTGAGTTGGGATTGGTAGAACCAAGGTCCGGGTTGCAGTTTGAAATGCCTCCTCTGCAGCACTGGAGCGTGGAGGCCTAAGGACTTTAAAGTAGTCCAAGAGTCCTTAAGGCTTAAGTTTCGAGACTCTCTGCTCAGAGAATAGCACTGGACCCTCGAAGGAAAACTCAAAACTATTTACAGGTATCAGTTCAAACAAACACTAGGAAAACACTTGCAGAGCAAAGAAAATTAATGATTCAGTGACCATCACAGGAGGTAGAGAAGGGACTGAAGAGGTGGAGGGTCAGCAGAGCCCTATACATGGCGCAACTCCAGGGGCTCGAGAGCCGACCCTACCAATACCACTAAGGGAAAAACCTTCCAGTGACTGTGCACGTAGCGTGCACACACCTATTTGGAATCAACATGAGCAAACACTCAAAGAATGAAATGTTAAGGATCCACCACACCTCTGCATTACATCCTCTCATTTATAAAGAAAGTGTTGCTATTTGTCAGTCTTTCGTTGTGTATAATATTAGCCAATCAGAACTTACCTAATTCATAATGTGGCATATACTGCTAAAAAATTACTTTTATTAGATAAACTGCTCCATATAGATGACATTTGCACTAAATCTGTTCTCTATTCCAAACAGAATGCAGCAGAGAAAAAACAGCACAACAAGAGCAACTGTCACTCTACTGCATCAATATTCATCAGAGAAAGCAATTAAATCCTCGTTGTTATTTGGTATAACAAAAATAAATTCATTCTGCTAAAACAGTCAAAGATCAACATCTGCTGGGAAAATAAATCTCTCTGCTTTGCTTTGGCATTTGTATTAAAGGGGGAAGACTATTATCGTCACACTATTTTAGTTACACTGACACTATGCCTTAAAAATTAAACCTTGGAAAATTAGCCATTAACCTTTACAGGCTGAATCAAGTGGCCTAAGTCGGTGCAACAGAAGTCTGTGGAGTAACTGCAACTGGTAAGTACTTGAAAAGCTGCAGTTTAAGGGAGCAGCAAGGGGAAGAAAATTTTCCTTGTAATTCTCAATCCCCCAGTCATGCTGACTGGATTGCGGGGGGGATTTGTCATCAGTATGTCAAAATCATAGTGATTCATGTGAGACATGCCATGTCAGGTACTGTTAGAGAGGTTATAATGTGGTGAGTAAAAAGATAGTATTTGTGTTCATGCATGATATCTGTGAGGAAAGTTATGGAGATCTTTGATATACCTGTATTTCAAACTATGCTGTATAAGACACACCCCAGACAGAGAGGCAGCAGGACAATAGCCCGCTTAATGGCCCATCAAGATCTTTACAGAAGCCAAAGGCCCAGGAAGGAACTAAAGGCATACCTGAAGAGTTATCAGGATCGGCCCATGTGACTCTGGACACCATTTTAGTTCTTGTAAGGGCCTACAGGCCACAGAAACAAAAGGTATACAAGATCAAGCCACAGAAACCATTTTGTCTTTGTTCCGATCCAGCTTCAGACACACCTCTGGATCAACACACTTTGCAACTGAACTGAAGGACTTAGACCCATCCAGGTACTGGATGTATACCAGAGGGACTATACAAGCCTGCAACTCCACAATTCTTCTAGAAACCTCATGTATATGGACTTTCAAATCATTTGTATGTATCTGATTGCTTTAATCCTTTAACATTTCTCTTATTGTTTGTTTTTCTTTTTATAATAAACCTTTAGTTTTAGTTACTAAAGGATTGGCTGGCAGCGTGGTATTTTGGGTAAGATCCAAACTTATAGTGAACTGGTACTGTGGCTGGTCCTTTGGGATCAGAGGGAATCTTTTGAGTAAAGAGCATAGAGTTTAAATGACTGTCTCTCTACTGGACCTGATGGCAGTTTGGGGGACAGAGACTGAAATGCAGGAAAGGGGGTTGTGTGTATTTGCACAGTGGCTTCTTGATAACCAGTGTGGGGGAATCAGAAGCACTGTTTGTGGCTGGTTGGGAAGTGGGGCTATTGTGAGTGAAGCTGTTGAGACACATTCTAGGTCCAGCCTTTGGGGGATTAAATATCCTTTCCTGACCACAACAGATTTCTCCTGTTCTGTCCTAAATAAATTTGCCAGGCAAGGGGCTAAGAGCTATGTGTATGCAGAGACAGGGATAGTCAGTGATGCTTTTTTCCCCAGCATTTGTGTGGAGCAATTTCTCTGACCAAACACAAAAAGAGACAGAATTTGGTCATACAACCTGCAAAAAAAAAGTGAATGGCCATAAAACTTCCAAACTTACAGTATCCTGATGAAATCCAATGTATCCTTATCTTTAGCAAACATGTCAGCAAGGATGTGTTGCACTCCAGCCTCTACTTCCTTAATGGTTGTAAGTCCTTAAATGAAAATATGACTAATTATTATAAAGAGTCTAAAAACCAGAACATACTAAGTAATCACATCAGTAATCAAATATATCCCTAAATACATCAAAGAGGAAAGGAAATATATACAAGATACTAGAATAATTAGAAGTGTTTCAGTAAGAAACCCAAATTGATGGAATTAACAAATACTATCTGGCCATCTCTTCCAAAAATATCTTAAACTAATATCAGATTCTTAAAATTCAGATTATTAATTATATTACCGTAAATCAAAGCAATGTTAATTGAAAGAAGGATACCAAACATCAATAACTGATTCTAAAAATATTTGGTTGATCTTCATATTTATTATACATTAGAATTATTAAAAATAATGAAGTTAGCTATTTGGATACAGATTGAGAGAGTTCATGCAAGATGAGTAAGCATGCTTCCTCTATCTACAGAGATTGTAACTTTTTAAAGTGTACTACATTATTGCAACCCTGAGTACCTTTCTATAAAATGCTATAAATTTCAGTAGTACAAGTGGAACACATTGCAAACCCTATATTAAGGCTGCCTGTTCTTCCAGGTGGTTTTGCTCTACTTTTAATTATTTCAATCATTTTACTCAGCACATATGTAAAGCTTAGAGAGTCTGTAATTCCCCAGATTACTCTTATTCTTTTTTTTTTTTTAAATAGCAGTACAAAAATATTTCATTCAGCTCCTTCTGAACTCTTGGATTACCTTCTGGCCTGGTGACTAATTGCTTTCTAAATTATCAATTAGCTCCTATGTCTCTTTTTCTGACACCTCAGTCTCAGAGTATCTCCTTAGAAAGGAGCAAGTCCAGGATAGAAATGCTCTCAACATTCTCAGTAGTGAAGGGTGATGTAAAGAAATGTCCTTATCTTCCTTAATTGCTCCTTTTATTTCCTGGTAATCCAGCAGACCAATTATCCAATTATTTTCAGGCTTCCTGCTTCTGATATACTTCATGAATTCTAGACTCACCGATTAAACCAATTGTGTCCTCCTTAACTCAGCAAGATTTCGTATCACGCTGACAGCAATCAAGCCAATTATAAAATGTGTATCTTCAATACTGCGCACTTAAGTATCACCCCACTTTGCTGCACTACTTCTCAAAAGAGTCTGCCAACTGCATGTGTTTGAGCATGCTGATTGTAAAACAGACTATTTACATATACATAATGCACTGTTCCAGAGTGTTACACACCCTCCCTTCAGTGATTGATTCACAAAGGGTTACAGCCTAATCCTGCAACCAAATTATTGCAGTTCACCCTTTAGATCAAATGTGAATAGGTCTGTGCTGCAATGCTGAAATTTTAGGATTCAAACTCTGCTGCTGGTGCATGGGATAAGGCACCACAGTTACACGTGAGAGAATTTGTTCTTGCCTTTTTTGACTTTTTAAAATAAAAAGTAGAGAATTGCATAGAAAAAAGCATCAAAGAATATTAAGGTTAAGTACTTCAAAATTAGGAAATACCAGAACTAAGGCTGCATGACTAGTAGCTCACTCCTGTGAGCTCAAACAAAATTTACTCTCCTCTCATATTGTGTGCAGGTGGTCAACCCGGCTGTCACCCCCGCACTGAAAGAAGCTACCTGATTCTCATCTGTATGTCGTTTGTGAAGTACCTCATGGTCCTTCAGGATGAAAGGTATATAAATGCAAACTCTGATATGCTATTTTTAGCAGAACACTGAAAAGGTTTATTCATTCCCAATATTAAAAATGACAATGATGCATGTTACTCCAATAACTGACAGTCCCTTTGAATACAAGCATCTGTACTCCTGATAATTCATCTCAACTTTCATTATAAACACTCCCTTTGGCTCTGGCACTCTCCCAGCACAATCAATTATCTGACAGGATAGCACACAGCAATGCTTGCAACATCTTGCTTCATGAAATATTGCAGCACTCTAAAATGTTATATTTAATCAATCAGAAATTTAGTCAATTGAGTCACAACACTAAATTTTGACCAATTTAACTTTATCATTTTAATTCATCTTTGTATTTTGATTATTGTTTTTAATGTGAGATCAGTAAGAATCAAGTATCACCAAGCAGTTTCGGCATATGCATGATAAAAAAAAAAAGGTGGAGTGGAAAAGAAGAGCTTTGTTAGCTTAATACTATGGAAGAGTCTTTAACAATCCTGATGGTTTGTTGTCAGAAATTGCCCCACAGGTACCTGCATTTGCAAAGACAGAATCAATTCTGCAGAATTTAAATGTGACAGAAGTGGTATTTAGAGCACCCATCCCGATAACAGACTGCCTTCTCTCCAGCATCAGTAGTTCCACCCAGCACTTAAAGGGCTCCCACTCACTCGCAATCAACAATCAGAGTCATTTTTATGATGTGTCTCAGTGGATGAAATTTGCCCCAGTGCAGGATGCCTGCACGAGACCCTTTATAATACTGAACTGTAAGTATCATGTCAAAGGCTTAAGTGAGGATGAAGCCTTAGACAGGCCCTCTGTGCTGCAGTGAAATTCACCCTGTATTTCCTCATGCCAGTTCCTGGAACAGGTTCTCATTTCTTCAGATTTCCTTCTCAGATTTGCCAGAATTATTTTTATATGACAATAGATGACTGTGATTTTCAACTTGGCTTTTTCTATAGCAGCTATAGCTGAAGTCTCTAAATGGTGTACGATATTCTCATATTAACTTTCAATAGTATAACAACTACTAATAAATAAAGCTATTTTTTATTTAAGGGATGTTCTAATTCCCATTATTGCATACAGGAACTGAGTACTTACCTTTGACATTAGGCTTAATGTAAGAAAATAGATCGAGTTCTACTGGGTTTTCAATGAGAGATACGGCTGCAGGTTCTAAACCCAGTTGTTTGGCCCTTTGGGCTTTGGTGCCTTTACTTCCAGTTTTATATGGTGCAGACTGGAAAACAGAAAAAGACAGTTGTAAAACAGATTGTTACTTTAAAAAGGCAGAAGAGATCAACATTTCTGTCATATCTAAGCTGGGCAAAACATTTTGGGTCAACCAGAACATTTGCAAATTTGTGTCAAATTCACCAAAACTGTTTCAGTCAAAAAATACCCAAAAAACCAAAGACGTTTTGTCTTGACAGCTTCTAAATGAAAGGTTTCAGTTTTTTTATTCAAAAAGACTATTTCAAAATATACTTCAATTTATTTACAAAACATAAAAAGCTCAAAAACTAAACAAAATATTTTGTTCAATCCTAACCTATTTTTTCCACATTTTTCAGAATGGCCAGAGAACTAAAAATCCCTTATTCTCACAACACTAGTCAAGCTATCATTTCTCATTATGTAACCTTTAACTGTGCAACATAAAAAATTTACAAACATATTTAAAAAAAAAAACCACACTAACCACATGGTCCAATTCATCCAAAGTTTTGCTGTTTAACAAAGCTGTTAATAGACCTTCCGATAGCTTTCCTTCTTTCTTTATCTTCTGTATTGTTGCATGTGTCTTCTTTGCAACAGTACTAAAATACATGTGTTTTACGTTAATAAATAATCACATTTCAAATCAAATTAAAAAGGTTATCACTCAACGTGGTCCAACCCACTGAGTCTCATGACAGCAAGCTGTTGAGGAAGTGTGTTCGGGCTCAGAAGTCATCGAAGACTATAATATACCGTATTGTCAGCCTCGAGGAACTCCCTCCAACAATGCTGTAGAAATCCTAATAAATTTCTCCCCCACTTTAATATTTGTTCAACAACAAACAAAGTTTGCAAGAGTTCAGGAAAAAAAATCTAGAATTCAAGCCAAGCATGTCAAGCTAAGAGTTTTATGCTTTGAAGTTCCTTGTAGCACTACCACCCTGTGATCCAAATGCAGCAACTCTGACACTTTATCTAAACAAGAATTTCTATTAACTACCCCTGAGCTAAATCCCAGGCTGATGAGCACCTGGAACTCTGGCTCAAATAAATGGGGGTTGCAGATGCTCAGCACCTTTCAAGTTCTGTCTCCATAGGAGCAGAGAGAACTAAGGACCTCTTAGGGTCCAGCAGCCATTAGTAAGTGAAATCATTACATAACACTTGAGCTGGTCTGACAGGGAAGAAGAGCGGCATGCATAATACTGTTTGTGTCCCTGGGTCCCCTCTCTTGTCCCAGGCATTCTCCCCTATCTGCGATGATCCCCTCTTACAACAGTGGCCAGGACTGGAAGGGGAAAGTCATAGCACATACAACCCTTACATTTGTTCCCTGCCACCTAGAGCACTTCAAACAACTGCCCCTACTATATCACGGAGGAACTGTGGCAGCCCTGATTGCCTCAGCAGTGGGGTCTGAACTAACAAAGAGCCACTGCTGCTTCAGCTTTCTCTGCTTGACCAAACAGGTGCTGCCCACTCTTCGACTATATTATTTGGAGAGGGTTGTTTGGTCTCCACAGCCCCAGACAGACTGTACATACATTGGGGGAAGGAGGGGAGTGATTCCCTGTCCTCTTTACCTACTTAAAAACACAGCTGGTTGCTCCTTGCACTCATTTCCTCCTCTCTGCTATATGTCTGCATGGGATACTGGCTCCTGTCCTGATTTCCTCATTATAGTAATATTTTGGGGCTGCCTTCCATGCCCTCTACAAACTTCAAGGTGCTATGTGCTACTCACTTACCTTACACTAGAAGCTGCTGAACTGACTCTTGCTCCCAGAAAGGAGCCCTAGTCTTCTTTTCCAGGTCACCCCAAGGGGGGCACTTATATCTGATTTGGGGCTACATACTTCAGGGGTTTCTAAATCACACAACGTATTTAAAATAACAACTCTCTGAGCAATTCGCAACCCTAAACCTCTTTTTTCTTCTTAAGCAAAGTGAAAGGCAGGAGAACATCAAGTATAACCCTCCCCTTAACTTTGAGTATTTTGGCTTTAAGATCTTTGTGTTCTTTTTATAAAACGGCAACATTCTAATCAGGATTTTTCCCCTTTGCATTACTGATGCATATTTACCACCTTCCCAACATTTTTACTGGGAATTATATATACTATTACTCTTTTAGACATCGTACACACACAGTTCCAAATGGCAGTCAAGCACACCTGGAAGCAAATCACCATTTACCTCCTCTCCCCACCCCTCACACTTGCCGCACCAGATTATTTACCGTAGTTCCTCCAAAGTTTGCTGTACTTCTCGCAAAGCATCAGCTTCCAGATTATTAACAAGCTCTTTTCGATATCGGGCAATGAATGGAATTGTGTTTTCATCCCGGAAAAGGCAAATTATATTTGCACACACCCATGGTTCAATATTTGTTCTTTCTGACAAGACCTGCCACAAGAAAACATAAATAACTATTTTTAGAACTGGTAGGTAGGCTTACTGTCTTCACTTCAGTTTCATGTCCTGCTAGAGTGCAGTTTTGTGCACAATATGGCCCTCTGCTGGGTGGAATGCCAGGCTTTCAAAAGCATGTGTCAAACTATAATACCGCCACAGGTACCTTGAATTTAGGTGTTCTTAGGGAACAGATGTCCCGATTTTATAGGGACAGTCCCAATATTTGGGGCTTTGTCTTATATAGGAACCTATTACTCCCGCCCCACTGCCCCAACTTTTGACACTTGCTATCTGGTTACCCTACTTGAACTTGAATTTATACTTATTAAGCAAAAAGAATGAGTTCTCGCATATGATAACCATGAAATAAGGTGGCCACTGTGTGGGTGAACATGAAGCACTGGATAACCACAATCCTGTTATACTACATCAGTAGGGACCAAAAAGTCATTATTAAAGACTGATCGGTGGCCTACATGATGTGACTTCAATGATCTCAGCTTATTTCCTAACAGGTGATGGTCAACATCACAAAAGCCATCACCATTTTATAGGCACCTTTGCTATCAGGCTGAATATAACCTAGATTATCTTCAGCCTTATGGATGGTTAAGGTACATTGATGCAGTGGTACAGGGAAGATTGTATTTCCTCTGTCAGTACTGTAGCTACTCTGTGGATCAACAGAATTCAGTCTCCAGAGCGTTTCACAAGCACTAAAACTGAACTCAAGGATGAGAATTCCATCAACCCTAACCAAAATATGCATTTTTGATATTTAGACCAAATTTCTAACTGAATAACCACCAGACAAAATCTCGCAAATATTAAAATAGCTGCAATAGGTTGTTTAAAAAAACAAAACAAAAAATGGTGTTGCTGCATCCTGTATTCAAAAATAAATAAATGAAAGACTTTGTCCACTGGGAACCAAGATGAAGCCAACTAGTTCAATTTACTGAAGACTTCAATGTAAATTTAGTCTCGGTCATTAAATACAGGCAGAATTTTAAAAATATCCTAAGGCCTGATCTACACACAGATTTTGTACTGGTATAATTATTTCAGTTAAGGGTAATAGGGAATAAGCTATACCAGTATAAATCCCCTTTATGCCTGCATCCATGCTACAGTGGTTTGCATCGCTTTAACTACCCTAGCATAGTTAAAATGGCACAACTTTTATGTGTAGACAAGCCCTAAGTGACTTAGGAGCTACTGAAAATTTTACTCTATATGACTATACAACATACACATACTCACCTGTGATAATACAAATCCCATTAACAGGAACACGCACGAGACTACATAGAACGTCTTATGTACCGTACAGAGCACCTAGTTCTAGCCAATAGCATAACGCGCACACAGGTTTATATAATAAATAGGGACATGGGAGAGCGTCAAGGAGTTTGTCACCAGTATTTGCAAGAATTTCTTTACTTTAGAAGTCAGCAGAATTTCAAGAAGTCAGGGCGAGCATTTTGATATTCTATTCTAATATTTTTAATGTAGTAACAAGTCGTACAGCAGCGTAGCATGAGCCCTATTCCAGTCATGTCCTGGTATTCCATAGCTACTTCCAGCCTCACAGAACAAGAGCATTAATTGGCTATTTCTACAACGCCCACATTTAAATGTCATGATTCAGCTTCAAAGTTAATATTCTAATGAGATGAATGAAGATGCTGGCACACCAACTGGCATTATTGTTTCAAATCTATCTGGATGAAGGTTCCATTCTCACTGATATATATGGTGAAGTCTATCTCCAAAACAAGTGGGCTATGATTTATTTGTCTTTAAATGCTTAAATTCTAGAAATTATGATGAAGTCTGCCAAAAAACAACCTCCTAAATTTTCAAAATTTCCACAGCTGCAGGGTGTAACTGTGTTTGAATTGCAACTCCACCAAGCTCGAAAGGTGAAACAGAAGAAGGGGAGATGACTGTACAAGTTGCTAAACGATCTTTAATTCAAAGTTTGCCTACAAGTCACAATGTCAGAATGATACCTGAATGGAAAACTGGTTATCCAGAGGCATGTTATAGTGAAGTACAACATTCCTCTGTATATCTTGTCATAACCTATGTTCAGGATAAGAACTAATCATACTAAATAAAGTAACAAGTACTATTTATTTTAAAAAGTGCCATGCTACTTCCTGGAATGTATCGACAGCTCCTACGCAGTCAATAGGAATCACACATGCACATTAGAGCACAAGTTAGTCCTATTTGTGTAAGCTACACTATAGCTTCCGTGGACTGCTATAAAGAAATAGAAGAGATTTCATACCTGTACAATGTCCCAGTTCATTTCTAGTTCCTCTTGGGGCTTGGTGCTTCCGGGATGTTTTACTGGTTTTCCTTGAGGACATGTTGTTGATTTTATCCTTTTTAAAGGGGGTTCATTAAATGTAAAGTCTTCTTCATATTTCTCCTGCTTTACTTCATTTTCCATCAAGGGAGCACTTGTTGAGGGTATTTCATCACTATCTAGGTTATTCATCTTTCCTTGAACTGCATTTATTTTTGTTCTCTGAGACACTTTTGGCTTCTTAGTTACAGTTTTTGGTTTGGGTTCTCCATCTTCTTTTGGCTGCAGAAGTTTCAGTCCATCTTTACAGTCTTCATCAGCAGCAATAGGCAAAGATACATTCTGCCAAATAATTCATCACAATAAATTAAGCACGGAATATCATGAATTAGTCCTCTAAAAACATAGCAGCTTGAACATAAGTGTTGTCACATGGAGAACTTGATGGTGGATGTCCTTTTCCCAAGTTATAGCCCTATACTGAGAGGTGCTGAACTTCCACCACTAAATATGTTCTTTTCCTTCCCTACCTTATTTCTTCTCTTTCCCATCCCTCTCCTTTTGCCTTCCAATAAAAGTCCAGCTTAGCTGGTGAAGACTGTATACTTTGCAACACTGCTCTAAGCTCATGACCAGAAAGGCCTCTAAATGCAATGCTCTGAACAACCTGATGCTCCTACAAGTTTGCCAGGTCCCAGAGTGGCTGATAAGACTGTGCGCTGTACCTGTGTTTTTCAGCAGTGAGGTTGCAAGTGAAAACCAACATTAGAGACAGCATTTTCCATCTTTGCTGTTCTCTTCTTTTCCCTTGTGTATATGCTTGTCTTAGTTTGCTTTATAGAACAGGATTAAACTTTAGCAGCACCATCACCAAAAGCTTCATCCCATCTTAGCTAACTTCTTCTTTCCTCCCCAGATGGACAGCTATTACTATCAAAAACACTGTCAAAAAGAGGGAGAGGGGGCTCCTTTAAATACTTTCTACAGCTAGAGGGAAAGTGATCAAGGAGTGTTGTCAAAATAAAAACCTTACTTAATACTTTAAATTTCCAGTCATTAGCTGTTTTTCCTTTTCTCTGTATCTTTAATAAAAGGCAAAAAAGGTTTTTAATAATGCATTTGCCATGGTACTAAGCAAGCTGAGGTCACTGTATACAAACCCCGAACCTTATGCAAAACTGTTTAATGTCAGACAGTTACAGGGTCCTGTTGACACCTTTGACTCTTTGGGCCCATATATTCCGTCTACATTAATACAATGGTACCTGAAGCTAGGTACCTAAATATCTAGGGAATGCTGGTCTCCCAAAAACATTGAGCGGCCACAGCTCCAAGCAATGTCAACGGAATCTTTGGGAGATCAGATCCTCTAAGTCAAATTAGGTGCTATGGTGCCTAAATTTAGATACCCAAGTTGGTAAATTTTGACCATCGCATTTGACAGCTTTATTAGTTATAGATTTCCTGCTGACAGATACCCACCGGCTCCTCTTTTACTGTTATCTTCCTGGTCCTTTTCCTTACCACAGCAGACCGTGGAGCAGCAGCCTTTTTAGGTTTTGCCTCGTTTGTTTTTGGCAGCCTACGTTTACTTGCAGTTTTACTTTTTGGTTCCCACTCCTCCTCTTCCTCTTCCTCCTCTGATTCAGAGCAGCTGAAACAAAAGTAAATTTTGCAAGAGGAAAAAGGAGTCTGTAGGCCGAGATCTACACTACAGAGCCTACACTACAAGACAGCCCCCAAGCATAGATGCCAGGCACACCAACAAAAAGAGTTCTTCTGCCAGTGTGGGAACACTACCTCCCCAAACATTAGCTACACCAAGAGCAGCATTCTTTTGTTAACACAGCTTCATTGACATTTAGGGTTGTGTCAGCAATAGCTATGTCGCTAAAGGGTGTGATTTTTTTTCATACCCCTGACCAACACAGCTGTGACAGTATATGTTTTAATTGTAGACCAAGCCTAAGAAAGATTGTAAAGCTGTTTTCTGAGGTAAAAGGTAATGGGCAGGGAAGATGAGCAGGAAAGGATGCAGAGCCTATAAGTAAAGGCTTTTATGCTACTGCTGTCAGTGGCTGGAGTAAAGTGCAGGGTCTAGAGCTACTCCAGGCAGACCTCTGGCCTTGCTAAAGCTGTACACCTACGTTTATACATGGTTGGTTTAGTTTTGGGGACTTTGATAGTTAGTCTGTAGTCTAACACACACATTTTGCCATTTTTATTGTGTGTGTTAAGTATGCAGGTGGGGGAGATAATGTTTTGTAAATTAATCCCATTTTTACATTAATCCTTTCATCTCCTCTGACTGGGGATCTTGAGAACGCCCTTTGTACCACTTATATTGCACCAGAATTACCTCGCAATCTCAAACTTGAAGCAAATTATATGCAACAAATATGCATTACTGAGACCAAACAGGATTCTAACAGATATGTTCCATAGACCAAAAGAATTTAAATGGAAAATTAATCTTACGATTTAAGAAAACTAGGTAACTCATCTTCTTCTGATACCGGTGGTTTTGTTTTAGATTTTGCTCTCCTTGGTAAAGTTGCCATCTGAAAGAGAAAGAGGTTGAGGAAAAAAACAACAATCAATTTCAAAAATATTCTCTTTTATCCAGTTTATCAGAACTGTACCCTTTGGAGTACATCCTCCCTTTCACAGTGGGAGAAACTGGCACACGTCTGCAACATAGGATGATGAGAATAAACTCCTATATGTTAAAGAACTTATACCACAGTTTCAAATCAACCTATCGCTATTCAGATCAATTACTTTGGGGAAAATTACATATAGCTAAAGTAGTCATTTCAGACACTGACCTATGCCATTTTTTTAAACCAATTTAAGTCAAAATAAGACACTTCTATTCCAAAATAAAATGGTCCACACACAAATTTGCACCAAAATAACTAAGCCTGTTTTAATTCACACTTTATTATAAAGACATGAATGAAAACTGATTTGTTGTTTCAGTGCAACCAACACTGTGTGGAGCAGTCCTAACAAAATGGGTGCTAGCATTTTAACACAACATAACATGCTGGACTGCCCCAAATCCAATGTGTACACGAGCAGCAATTCCAAATAATAAGCCCACTAACTCTGGATTATAAATATCCTCTTCTGAACAGCTACATACACTCCATACAACAGTGGTTTTTACACACGCACGCACGCACGCACGCACACCAACCCCACTTCAGAGACAATTTGCATCCAGTCTTTAAATTTCAATATCACAAAACAAAAACAATATTTAAAAAACAATTAATTCGCAAACATATTGCATAAAACTAAAAGCTAGAACAATTATTTTACAGATATTGTTAAATTAACAGTAGATAAGAACCGAAATCATGTAGTTACAGAGAATTACCTATACATCATTTCTGTAAAAAAAATTGGGCAAGCCTCCACATAACTCTTCCCCTTCCTCTGTCCAGCTGTGTTTGTGTCAAATATCCTCTTTTATATTATCATAGAGGATTGAGCCTTGACCATCAGTTAAGCACTTTGACTGGCTCATCTCAGATGATTTAGGAAACCCCCCCTACAGGATCCACTCCTTGCATCCCCAGGGAAATGGCTAAATTACTCATTAATCCTCCAGGATTTTTGATGTTGTTAGCCTTACATATGCACAGACCAATGGTAACATCTGAATATGAGTCACTCTTCTTAACATCTAGATGCCCTGCTAATTGAATGGGTTCTTAAAAATGTTTTTTGCCCACTAGTGTGACTAGGCCTTACTTTTTACATGGCTTTACCTATCAGCATGTTATATCTGCCCCCGACAACAGGGCATAGAAATGGTCTCATGTTTCCGTGCTGCAAGCCCTGGGTACAGCTCCACAACATCCCTTACTGTAAGCAGACAGGTGGAGTTTGTAACACAGAATTATAAGACAGCACCTGCCTGCGCTAAGGTCTCAAATACAATGTCAGGAACGTTAGCCCAAAAAGAAAAAAAAAACAACAAAATTTGTTCCTTGGTGTTTCGGGCCAGTTTTTCTGAAGCAAGGTAGTTGCTCTGAAAACTGCATATTTGCACACGAGCCGAGTAACTGTGTCCCTTTGCAAGCACAGACTGTTAAATCAACCCCACTTACAGGAGATTTTAAAACTGCATGGAATACAGAGGGCACACTGACCTTATTAACTTTCTTAGTTACTCTTCTCCTCTCCACAAGCGGCACTGCTAGCTGTTTCCTCTGTCTCTGACGTTCTTGCTTCTTTACACGGTCACTTTTTTCTCCCTTCTCCGATCTTTAAAGTTGAAAGGTCACTGCCAGACTTCTGCATGAATCAGATTTGTATTCTTTTTACACCAAAGACACATGAAAAGATATTTCATTTTAATTTGTAGCTTCTGCACAATAACCATATTGAAAGAATGTTGTTTAAGTTTGGGAAGTCAAGTTCTCGAAAAGCAGAACATATCAGTGTCATGGTTCAGGGTGAGCTGTACCTTTCACCTCTCTCAGTCAGCACCCTTTTCAAGTGACAGGCCCAGGCCTACACTTCTCTCAAGGTGGAAGCCAATGCTTCACCCCACTTTTAGACTGGGTCTCCAGCTCACAGCACTCCATTTTACCAACCATGCTTCCTCAGCAGGTCCAACGGGGTTGGCCCCTGATATATATAGACTTTCCTTCAGGAGCCTGTGAACAGCATGAAAATACAGTGGCTCCAGCCAGCTTCTTCAAAGCAACAGCAAACAGAGAAAAAAATATTAACAACAAAAAAGGCTCACAAGCACACTGTCTTAGATAAGCTTAGCTCTTCCCTCAAGCTTTCGGTAAACCCAACTTCTTCCTGATACTGCGGCACTGGGCTTGGAGCACAAACAGTGTCTCTGGGCTCCAGGCTGAGGCTTTTGACCCTTTACCAAGTCCTGTGTTTCATTTTTCCCCTGCCTGATGTTTAAAGTGAAGATTGGCTTCGCACGTCAGTTTCCTTGTGAACATCACCCAGGGGCTGTAACACTCCCATAGGATGCAAAATCTCTGGGGCAGAGACTGTCTTCTTAGCTACTTTTCTGTACAGCGCATAGCACAATGAGGCCGGAACCTTACCTGGCATACCTAGGTTCTAATGTAATACAAATTATAACTAATTCTAATACAGCACTTGCGGAGAGAGTGACTCTCCCATTAACTCCTCCCAAAGCGCAGTACAGAGCATAACTGGCTAAGCAGAGCCATCAGAAGAATTTAGCAAAGCAAAAGGCAAGAAGGCACGATTATTTCTTCTTCCATATGGTGGTGGCTACAAGAAAACAGAGAGGAAGCCAGTGTTCATTTTTAGATTTTGGTCAATCATTGTGGAGTCAGCTACACATAGGCCTTCATTTACACTCTAAAAGAATTCCTGTTAGCTGGACATTTGAATAAAAAGATTTAGCCTAATCCAGTTTAAAATGCTTTCTCTCAAGTGGATTTCTTGTGTGGACTGGTCCAGGCTGACTTCCTAGACACTACAATACAAATAAAGGATGGTCACATTAATACCACTCTATACCAAAAACCAACTACTGCAATACATATCTTCATGCCTCCAGCTTCCACCCTAGACACATTACATGATCCATTGTCTACATCCAAGCCCTAAGATACAACCAGATTTGCTCCGATCCCTCAGACAGAGGCAAACACCTACAGGGTCTCCAAAGAACATTCTTAAAACTACAATACCCACCTGGAGAGGTGAAGAAACAAACTGACAGAGACAGACAAGCAGCCAGAAGTCACCTACTACACGACAAACCCGACAATGAAAACAGAAAACCACTAGCCATCACTTACAGTCCCCAGCATAAATCTCTCCAACACATCCAACCCATCCTAGCAGACAATCCCTCACTCGCTCAAGCCATGGGAGGCAGACCTATCCTTGCTTACAGACTGCCCCCCAACCTGCCTGGTACACTCTGCCCACCCAAAACATCTTAAAATCCGGTTGGGTCAAACCAGTGAAATGTTCTAAGTGTGTACTGTTGTCACCCTGGCACGCAGGAAGGGTCCAAGTGAAAGAGACAGATCATAAAACATACTTTAATTTGATTTCAATCTGCCAGACAATTTGGCACCAAAGTCTAAGCTGAATTCTGCTTCTGAACTGTCTGCACCACTGTGTACTAAACTGGCACCACTTATTATTAATGAAGAAGAAAAGCAATTGCTTCTGTGATTCCTCTAGAGAGCAAGGGATAACAAGGGAACAAGGCCTGCATGCAATAGTCTGGTTTCACTAGGTCTGTATGAAAAACTATAAATTCACGGAAGATACTGGAAGTGAGCCAGAAAGATTCAAGACACAACCACACATCAACTGCAGACACTCCAAAGGTGGGGCATCTGAAATGCTGGTCATATTGACTGCTTGACAGAGCAGTTCATCGGTTGTTGACTCTCCCAAGTTCTGCTCCTATTTGGATGGCTCTGTCTGGTGTATTGCAAGAATGTTAATCATACCCAAACTGGACTGAGTGGAGGAAAAAAATCCCACAGTTATAATTGGTGCCATAAGGTCAGGATAACCAGATTTTCAAAGCGGAACATGGCAACACCTGTCATGGGACGGATGAGGGAAAGCATGGGCTGCTTTTGGCAGGAGATGTACATTGGAGGGCAAAAGAGAAAAATGTCCATTACTCTCTTTCCTTCTCCTTCCTTAGTACCCTGGGGATTTGATTCTATATATGGGAGGGCTGCTTCAAAGATTCATCTGGAGAATGAGTGAGTCGCACCCCTTCCAATTCACATCTCCTCTTTGATCCTTCAATGTCTCCCCTGTGTGGGCCCCTAAAGTCTTTTGCAACACACTTCACTAGGAGAAAGACTAGTGGGCAAACTATATATTGGGGTTTAGGCTCCAGAAACCCAGTTTTACCTTCCACACATTCCCTTCAAGGTGAAAGTATTTTGCTCTCCTTAAGAGCAAAATGTGTGAAATACCACACAACAGTAGCTTCCTTAAAAAATAAAAATTGAAAGAGAATCAGATTAAAATAGAACAAACAATTCACATGGCATATCTCCTCTGAACACTTTACAGAGCCCAGAGAGGTAGCATCCCATAGCTTAGTGACGGAGGAGAAAAGAAAACTTTACATGTCTCATAAGCTATTTCCTTCTTGGAGACCCTTGGTCTACGTAACAGCCTCACACTGCTCTATCCAGAGAAAGAAAGCTGGTGTACCTCACTGGATGCATTCATCTCCCTCTCTTGCCAATCCAAGATTGCATACCCCATTTTCCAGTCCAGGTTCCTCCAGATACAGACATCCACAACAGCAGTCAGAGAGGTGCTGCATTTCCCCATCCTTCAGGGAATGAGCCACTAAAAAGACTTAAAAAGTTAACTTAAAAGTTGCCTTTCAAATGTTTAACCACCAAACCCAAGCACTGCCTTCCACAGATACTTGGGCCTGATTGGGTCCAATTTATTCAGGACTCTGTTTAAAACCCTTTCTGCCTCAAGTTTTCCCTTGCCTATAAGTAGATTGCAAGTACAGGAGCTGGAACTAGGAGTGGGGGAGGGGAATGGGGGGGTGCTGCTGCACCCCCTGGCTTGAAATGGTTTTCATCATATACAGTTTGGTTCAATGGCTCTCAGCACCCCCACTATAAAACTGTTCCAGCACCCCTGGATGCTAGACACTTTTTCACAATGAGGTTAACTGGAAATCTGAAGGTAGGGCAGGAATTATATCAGCATGCAATAGCCCTAGTAGGAGCAGGGAAGGGGAGACACAGAAGGTCTTTAAAAAGGACAGAGAGAGATGAAGGAATACAGATGCAGGAATTGCCACTCTGCTCTCCACACTGCCAGCTCAGCTGGTCTGTCTACTGGGAGTTTATAAAAAACATGACAAAAGACTCCTTCCATCTGTCACCAAGGAAACCTCCTTAATCACAGCATGATACCAGGAAGCTACATTGCAATATCATGGCATCATTTAAGTCTCACAGAACATTACTGTTTAAGTGGAATAATACTAGTCAAAAGAATAAATGCTTTGCTATTCCCAAAGTAGCTGTAGTCATGCTAGTTCCAGGATATTAGAGAGACAAGGTGGGTGAGGTCATATCTTTTATTGGGTCAACTTCTGTTGGAGAGAGACAAACTTCTGAACCATACACGGCTCTTCTTCAGGTCTGGGAAAGCTAAATGCAAGGTGGAACATATTGTTTAGCATCGATGATACTTTCATTCGTAGGACAGATGACCTAAACTCCCTCATAGATTTCCACCACAACCTCAACAATCACCACCCATCCATAAAATTCTCTCTGGAATGCTCCCATCCCAGCATCAACTTCCCGGACATCACAATCAGCTTCAGCAATGGAACCCTACAGACAATTATATGCAAAAAACCCATGGATCACCACACTTACTAGCTTCATAGATCCTGCAACCACCCCAAACACACAAGAAATCCGTTCTCTACAGCCAGGCATTCAGATGCCACAGAATATGCTGAGGAGAAAGTCTGGGACATGCACCTTAACACACTTAGAACGACCTTCATCGAAGAAGGATACTCCACCAGAGAAGTAGATTGCACCATGGAACGGGCCACCCAAATACCCCGAGAGCACTTGTTTCAATACAGAAATAAAACCCCCTCTGACCACACCCCCGTCACCTACCACCCTACACTGGAACCCAGACAGGGTATCATCACAACTACAACCCATATTCAATGGAGACCCCATCCTGAAAGAAATCTTTCCTGAACCCCAACTTCTGGCCTTCAAACAACCCACCAATCTCTCCAAGTTCACCTTCGGAAGCCAGCTCCCTATAGACCAGGACACACCAATTCAAAGCAGCATCAGATCCTGCCAGAACAACAGATGCAAAACCTACAGACATATCTCTACTGCTACAATGATCAGCACCCTTCACAGCACACCTTCAAGATCCATGGATCTTACACATGCTTATCACAACATCTGGATACCTCATCCAGTGCCTTAAACATCTCAGGAACAACTATGTGGGTGAAACAGACAATCACTGTGCTTTTGAATGAACTCTCACAGGAAAATGATAAAAGACAAAAACATCCCATCACCTGTGGGAAAACACTTTTCACAGAGCAACCACTCTCTATCTGACCTATCTGTTTTCATCCTCAAAGGAAACCTGCACAACACTTCCAAAAAATGAGCTTGGGAACTTAAATCTATAACTCTGCTAGACACAAAGAATCATGGACTGAACAGAGATACTGGATTTATGGCTTATTACAATGATCTGTAACCCATTAACCCTCTCTTTGTGCCCTACGACTGCAGACGTGTTAACGGGCCACGCTGCCTTGACTGGTCCCTCACAATATGTGCTAACTACTTATGCTAAACCATCTGCTCCAGCTTACATTTATCTGTGACTTGGAGTACCTTTCCCAGACCTGATGAAGAGCCAATGCGGGATGTGGAAATGCCCATAGTGATCCTACCACTTGCTCCCATGGCTCTTGAAGCCTTACAGCAGGAACCTGGACATCAGCAAGGAGTGCTTCAACAACAACACGCTCAGCAAGTGCCAAGTAACTGTTGAATGTGCCTTTGGGCAATTAAAAGGGCACCAACATGGTCTTTTTGGCCAGTTAGATCTCAAAGAGCAAAATATTCCATGGTCGTGGCCTGCTGCACTGACGGGTTGGCTGCTGATTTTGAGCAACCAGATACCAGGGCAATTAAAGGAGTGCAGGGGGAGGCTATTCAAATCAGGGAGGCTTTGAAGAAGCATTTTGACAATGATTCCCAGTAATGTGTTTTTATGTCATGCATAGGGCCAGGCAATGTTTACTTGCCGCCTTGAATTACCCTTGTAGTATTTGCTTCCTGAGCGTTATCTGCAAGGAGAAAATATTCCTACCTATAGCCACTGTGTTTCAATGTTAGCACTGAGCGATGCTTGTACATATTTCACAAATAAAGATTCATTTAATTTTAAGGACTCACGTTTAATAACAGGAACACAAATACAAACTTTTGGTCAACTAGGGAACATGACAAATAATAGTCTCGCAGTTAAGGCTCTCGCAGCTGGCTGCAACTCCAGCTTTCATTGGGAAACGAGTCCTTAGATGTGGAGTGCACAGGGTACTGTGATGGACCAGGAACACGCAAGGAATGCAGTGAGGGAGTTTTGGGAGGGCATGGGCCAGAGTTCTGTAGTGGCTGGAGGGGCAGTCTGGAACAGATGTGCTCAGACTGAAGGTTAATGAGGGACTTCAACATCTCTTTCTGGCCCTCCAGGAGCTTTATCATCTATTCCTGCCCCTGTGTCCTTTCCTGGCTATTCAGCCTGAGCTTTTTGTTGGCTGTCTCTCTTCACACTCTTGTTTCGCTATGTGCTGCATCTGTTGACTGCAGCACTTTGCGAAACATATCCTCCTTATTCCTCCTGGGTCTGCACCTTATCTGTCAGAAGCACTCTGCTGGTGTGGAGGAGTGGGTCTTTAAGGGCAAATCTGCAGAAGGCAAAGTAAAACAATAAACAGAGACAGTATTGTGAATGCACTAGTAGCTGTGAATCACAAAAGTTATACACACCTATTTCTCACTGTGCCTTTGTAAGCACACAGGTCAGCATGAGTCCCAAATATGGTGAGTTCAAGGAGGGGAGGGGCAGGAGGGAATGTGCAAGAAAGGACAAAGGGTAGTTTGCCTATAAGCGACTAAGGAGCCTATTCTGAATATTAGTACCCTTTCCCACAGGCTAGGGTAATCGAACCCAATATTTCACCCCTAAGGGTAACCAGGATGCAAGGGTACATCTCCTGTATGTGTGTGTTTCAGACCATCTCTGTATGCCACCTGCCTGTGTCCCTGAAGAATTAATTGCCAGGTGGTACAGCAGTTTCCTACAGCAGGGGGAGAAACAAGTCAACTCTCCCAAGGAACCTTTGGCAGAGGATTGCAGAATACCTACAGGAAAGTATCCTAGAGATCTCTATGGAGGATTCTCAGGACATCCCCATGTACATTAACAAACTTCTCTGCCATGGCCCTGCTGCATAGATGGACAGGCTCTGTTCTTAATTTCTGTCTCTTTTCCCTCCTGTACCACATGACAAACTACATGAGAGCTCAATCTCCTCTCACCGTGCAGCGTCAAAGCAAAATGAGCACTTATCAGAGCTCCCCTCTCCTGCATTCTGCACACCAGAGCCGGAGTGCTGGGACTGGCTTGACCCCTCCTGGGTTGAAAAGAGGCCCTGACTCACCACACCCCCGAATGACCCTGCCGTGTGCTCCACGTTGTCCTCCAGCTCCACTTCGTCATCCACCACTTTCTCATCTGGGTTGAGTCTGCTGGCCACTGCCTCCAGTCCCCCCGAAGTATCCACAGGGCTCTTGGCAGGGGAGGGGGGGTTGCCGCTGAGGATGGCGTGCAGCTTCTCATTGAAGCAGCATGTCTTCAGTGCTGCACCAGAGGAATGGCCGGACTCCCTTGCCTTCTGATATGCCTGCCTTAGTTCCTCGATTTTAGCACAATACTGCTGAATGTCTCTCTCCTGCCCCCTGTCTTGCATGCCACTTGCAATCAGCCCATAGGTATCAAAATTCCTGTGGCTCATGCAAAGCTGCAACTGCACAGCCTCCTCTTCCCACAGACCCATCAGCTCTGGTGTGCTCCATGTGGTAAAGTGTCTGGTGTGTACAGCTGGCATGGTCAGCTGGAAACATGCTGTGCAAACTGTGCATGCAGAGCAAACAGTAACAGGAATTTCAAAAATTCCTAGGCCTTTAAACTGGAGACGGGCACCTTCAGGGCACCATAGTTCAAACTGCTGACCAGAGCGGTCACGATGAGCATTGTGGGACACCTCCTGGAGGCCAATTAGGGAAACATAACCAAGCACAGTGTCTGCAATGATGCTGCGCTGCTCTAACTATGTCGCAAAAACCTCTATGTCACTCGTCCAGGTGGTTTTATTTTGTCAGCGTAGCAGTGGAGTTTTATCATGGGAGGAGCATTTCAGTGCGTATGCCTCCACTGTTCTGTTGATGAAAGCTGAACTGTAGGGTAGACAAGGCCATTTTACCTCACTCATCTTGTTTCTCTTGCTATTCCCAAGCATATTGGAAGGGGGCGGTGACCTTTTACAAAAGTCTGAATTTTTACACCATTTAATCTGAAATGCCATGCAGATGATATAATGCATACATTTTAAAACACAAGCAAATAATTTTGCCTGTACAACTCCTTTAAGTTGACACTAAAAAAGATGGAACAAAACTATTTTAACTTTTTTGATTTTGCTAAATTCAACTTTAAAGTTTAACTATCCTCCAACTACACGTTAGTCAGATTCGCCTCTCATAGTAGTTCTACATGAGTGCAGTTCAGCTTTCATGGAATTTTGTTTGATTTACACTGCAAGTGAGTGGGGAATGGGATCTAGATCACTAGCTAATCTAGAACACAGATATTAAACATGTTTTAGCCTTGACCATTTTTAAAACAAGTTAGATTAAATGCTCCAAAACTTTGTTAATACAGATTTAAGGCTGCCCAGTGGTGTCTCATGAGCTTACAAAGAGCAAAATCAAACCTCTGGAAACCAGGAAATTAAAGTCATATGCCACCACCGCAATGCAAAATCAACCCTGCCCCCACGGGAGCAATGCCCCAGCACACCAACAACATACATTCTAGCACTCTACCCGCACAGTTGTTACAGAACACGTTGAGAATAGAGCACATGAACACTTGTAGGACAAATGTTAACATCCTCTCTTTACTAAAGCAAAAGTTAGTGTAGCACCATGATGGGGAGGCGTCATCAGCAACAAGGGTGATTGAACTTGGAGCCTCTGGATTTTATTGCACGAGCCTCTACCACCCGAACTAAAAGACCCATCTCTGTTAGCCAAGTTTGCACAGGTTCATCAACCTCTGTGGCCAAGCCATCAGCAGATGGTACACAGCACCACACTGAGCTGGTGAGAGTTACCCTGGGTTTAGATCAGGCATAGCAAACAGCAGTGACCTACACCCGGCCTACACTGAAATACTGAGTCTGATCCACACAGACCACACCAGGCATGTGAGATATTACCATCATGCTTGCCTAGAGCTTTTCTTCTGAGATATTGCCTTCATTTACCGTCACGAAGCTCCGGAGACCAGACATGTATGTCACCAGACTACTGAACTGACAATCCCCATGGTAAGAAGACACCTGTGTTCACTTCTGCACACATAGCCTACAATACTCAGCACCACCATGAGGTGTACTTGATTTTTCAAGGTAGTCAGACACATCTCTTCATAACATAGTCACATCTTTGCCATGCTGCTCCAATTAAACCCTCCCTCTTTCAATACAGCTGCACCTCACACAATGAATATAGCTGGAACGCAAACTGCAGATAAACACTGGAATTCAAATCTGTGGAATACAACACAAACAATGGCATATTCTTTTAGTCCTTTGTAACTAGTTATTATCAATTCACAAATGTTATGACCAGAAAGGACCAATGGATCATCTAGTCTGACTTCCTGTATAACACAGGCCAGAGAATTTAATCTTATCCCTCCTATATTGAGTTTAAGGCCTGGTCCACACTTAAAACAAGTCAACCCAGCTTTCATGCTCAGGTAATGAAAAATTCACACCTCTGAGAGATGTAGTTAAGGCAACCAAGCCTGGTACAGACACCACTAGGCTGACGAAACAATGCTTGTGCGCTTGCAGTGTAGATATAGCCTAATGCTGCGTAACTAAAACATCTTCCAGAAAGGCATCCATTCTTGATCTGAAGACATCAAGAGATGGAGAATCCACTATCACCCCTGGTAGTTTGTTAACCTTTGCACTGCCCTTAGTAAACCATTCCTAGTGGCTACTACCAACTCCATGGTGGCAGAGTTAAGGCAGTGTTGTGAGAGAGGTATGTATTTTAACTCTACTTCCAGGTTTTCAGAGGTGTAGGTTTAGCCACTGTCCATATTCTGAAAGAACATGAGTCACCACAGGACCAGCATCACTCTGCATAACTAAGATTTTGTGTATTTAATTTCCAAGTTTGGTTGGGTTTTCTATCCCCATGTACCCTAGCCCAGCTCTTCCCCACCATTGCCGCTAGCTTCTTCTTGGCAATGATTACCCCAATCATCCAATATACCAGCTGTGACAGTTCCTTCACTATCCCTGCATCCTTTCCCATCTCTCTGCCTCTCAGGCCTCCTCCCCACAGAAAGGCAGGAATTAGTATGGGACCTTCAGGTTGAGGAGCTGGGGAGAAGATGCAGGGACTACCATGGAGTCAGTGGCTACATTTTTGAAGGGAGAAACAGAGACAAAGCCTCACCCCCATATTCCCCCACTTCACAGCTCTGACCCCCTCTTTTCAACGCCACTCTTCCCTGCACCGTTCCAACATTCCCCCACACATTCCCTCTCACTGCTGAGAGTCCCCCACCACCGCTCCAGCTCCTCCAATATTCCCTCCATCACACCCATTGCTCTCACCACCTCACTGCTTCAAGCTCATGTGCATGCACACACACACCAGCTCCATCCTTCTCCTCGCACTCCATGCTTCTGGTAAAACCTGAAAGACCCAGGCGGGGATTGGAAGGCAGCAGTGCTGTGAGGCATGCATGCACCACAGCCGGTGGCAAGAGAGTGAAGCTGCAGAATCAATACCCCTAATTTGGACATAATGTACATGGACGGGGCACTACACATTTGTCTATCTGCAGTGTAAGTGGGTCAGACATGTGAAATGGCCAATTCATCTGAAGGAGATGTTCTCAGCTAAATGAGAGCGATCAACACAGCCTGGAAGAATAGTTCACATCTCTACAAACTGCTCCATTCATCTCAGTGGGTGTTCACATCCTGCCTCTCCAATTCATTTAATGTCAACATGCTTCCAGCTATCACATGGGGGCAGGGATAGGACTGGAGATCAGACCCCCACTGATTCCAGCTCACATGCAGAAGGCCCTCGCCCAGCCCTCCCTGGGGCTGGGGTTGCTGCTGCCCCATTCTCTCCCCTTGGTGTGAGGCACATTCCTTTCTTGCCCCTAAGCTCTGCCGTGAGAGATGGAGTTGTAAAAAAGAAGCATCTCCTCCCACTACCTGGCCATGACAAGGGTTGGTGGTAACAGGAGGGGATAATGTGGAGCTGTCATCTCCCCCCAATCTCCATCACCCACCCCTATGTCTTCCTTTCCAGCATTTCACCCCTCTCAACCACCCCTTCCAAATTTTTCCCATCCCCTACCACCCATCCCTATTTTTCCCCTTCCAGAAGGGGGTAAAGCAGAAGGTTCAGATTACTATGTATCTTTCCTTTCCAGAAACAGTGTGTTTACAAATTAAGGTCAAAGATACTGAACTGACTACTTTTTCCTGCACCCAGAAACTTTCAAAGAGTTTAGAAGCCAATCATAAGGCTGCTCTCTTTCCTTCTAAAGGTTGAACAGAATCAGATTTGCATGAACAGTATAGTTAACCTTTCCCCCCACCCCTGCGACAGAAGACAGGGGGACTTCCTTACTTCTTTCAGAATGTTACAGGGCCCAGCTTGCTATACACTATGAAGGATTCTTTCACCATCTGGATTATTCAAGACACCTGGATTCAGCAACTGGAACAATTCACTTCCAGACTCAGAGTATGTATCTTATCATGATATGGTGCTGTGAGCATGTGAGTTGTATAATTCCAAGCGGAGGCAACCGCAGGCAGGCAGTCATTTCAAAATCCCAACTCCTCCGCTCTACCAGCACACCTCCAGATGTCATCGTGATTCACGCTGGCACTTCCAGTACGATCAGCCAGATCCCACCCACCTGTGCAGCCAAAGCAATGCTGTTGCTGTGGCCCACCTCCTGTAGCAGTATCCAGAAACCAAATTCATTCTTTCCAGTAGGGTGGAAAATGCCTGCTTGTCTGCCATGTCACAAGGAGGAATCTTGCAGCCCTGCATCAGGCAAGGAGGTTAATCAGTGCTCTCCTTGCTCTATATCTCACAAATTACAGAATGCAGAATACAGAAACATCATTACCAGAAACCCTTCTCTGTATGAATCAGAGGAAACTCAGCTCTCAGACAAGGGCTTGCATTTCTTTTTAGACAGTGTTTGAGGTGCTCTTTATTAACATTATTTTTGGTAGGTTACCACCACCCCTCCAAAAAGGATTTTTTTAGAGCTCCCACGTTGTCAAATGAAAAAAGGGGTGAAGCTCTCTATTATAGTACACAACATATTATACTTATTCACCCAATCTACTCTCCCAATATTTTAATACTGTTGGGGGAAACACCACAATCCACTTCTCCCACTTATTTTCTCCTGGTTCAAGGCAGAATACCCTACATCACAGAACAGTAACGGCTTGTCTACATGGACAATTATTCCAGAATAGCTATTCCCAATTAACTCCCTGGTATTCTGGTGTAAGAGGGTACACACAGAGTTAATCAAGAAGAGCTATTTCACTTTAAATTCACACCCTGCCATAATCCACATTAATTTATTAAATCATTAATTTATTAGGACAAACCCTAAGACGTCCCTGCATTGTCTCACACTCACGATATACCGCAGCCCTGAGCATTTCTTCACCATTGTGAATGTTACACCTTCTGCTGTCTGCCTATAACATGCTGGCTAAGGCAACAGGCATTGGCATAGAATAGGCATATAGATGCATGGGGATGATATTGGTGAACAAGGGTGCAGAAGAGTGAGAAAACAGCTATTGTTATTATAGTCCTCTTCATGTCTTAACACAGCCCATGCAAAACATACCCAGAAATGATTGCATACATGGAGATGAGTTTATGCCTTCAAAAACCTAATGTAGTTCCTCCCCCCAAACATTACACACACAGTCACTCACGGATAGGGCTGGAGAGAAGAAGTGGAGTTAAGGGAGTTGTGCAGATGATAAGAAGGACTGGCTGTTAGTTACCTCACTATGTTACAAAGACATCAAAAGGGTTGAGAAAATATTTTTTTTAGGCTTGGCACCATTAGAGCTAAGTTGGTCACTTGTGAACCTAAAGGAAATATTCCCGTCAGTCAGCTATTTGTTGTATGGTGGAAAAGCAACTTCCCGGGACTTAACCTACATGAATTCATAAATGATTAAATGCAAAAAGCTAGGATTAACGCAATGCTAAGCCTTAGTATAATAAAGTCAAGAATTTCAAACACAAAGTTGCTCCCATAATCTCAACATCCTGTATATTTTTTATGGTAAACAGTAATACACTAAGGTTCACATTTCACAAGAGTTGGGAGTTATGGAAAGTATTACATTTCTGCAACATGGGCAAGTTAATGCCACTATCACAATCTCATCTTTTGACATTTCCCACCTTCTGAGTCCTCCAGCTCATTAACTTCATGTTGCATAAATTTTAGCATTTCATTTCCCAGGAATTTTTAAAGGGAGAAAAACAAAGAAAATCTGTTGGTTTTTCACCTTACAAGCTCTATTCACGTTGCTGGCCTGTCTCAGTTTGAACCCAGGAGATTTCAAAAAAGAAGGGGAATGATATTTTTTGTCACTGAAACAATCACACCAAAATCCTTCACCAGCAAAGAGGGAGACTTTTTAAAACTGTCTTCTAGTTAATCCAAAATATCTTCCCTACAAAGGAGACTCTTTTGCAGTTCAGCCTATGCAGGCAGCTCCCAAGTCTTTGCTAATCCTCAATGGAATTCACCAGTCATCCTGCCTGTGCAGCAGGAAGGCAACAGGATATTGATAACACGTTAACTAACTAAACTAATTAAATGTTAACTAACTTAACATAACTAAACGTAACTAACAAAATGATAACATTTAGTGACTGGGCTTTGAGAAGAGTATACAATACAGTCCCAAAACAAACTTTAAACCACCATACTTGGGGGAAAAAAAGCATGGATTCTATGTAGGTAGGAGGTAATTTTTTTTACTATATTTTTAATACCAACAAAATAGTCCTGTTCTACACAATATTTATAATTGCTCCCATTTCATTTTGTCTGTCATTTTAAACCAGCTCCATTGCATTCTAGAGAAGCATGGGAAGAAGCTGTGGAAAAAGACTAAGAGATGCGAGGACCACACAGCCAATAACGAGCAGAAGACACAACTCATGCTACTGCTGCTGGGGAATCCTGTTCTGCTATCAGGTTTTCCTGATCATTCCGTTTTTGAACCATTAAAAATTAGACTTCTGGGTGGAAAAAAGTGAACTTACCGGTGTCTTCCTGGAGCCAGATCCAGTGCAACTTTGCACGCAGAAGCCTTAGGAATAGATACGGCACGCAGATGCCACTGGAGAAAACAGGTCAAAGATGCTTGGGGGCAAAATGGGAAGGACAAATCTGGAGGGCCCCGGTACTAGCTGGAGAGAGAGCGAAATAAGGGTTACACAGCTGGAGAAGACAGAACAGACATACTGGGTGGGGTGAACAGGTAAAGAGCATCCAAAGCTAGCTGGAGAGGGAGAGACCGAGGTTCCCAGGACCTGGGAAGGAAGCATAGCTGGAAGCACAAAATGCCAGTGTGACACAGAAAATGCTTCCCTCCCAAAATTTGCACTCAGGGCAAAATGCCAGTGTGACACAGAATATGCTTCCCTCCCAAAATTTGCTCTCAACAGCTGTGAGCAAGGAGCATGCACAACTTGTCATGCCAATAATAGAATTTGCTTTGCATTACTGTTGTTATATGAGCATCTGAGGTTAAATAGCAATTGTTGCTGCACCGACGAATCCTCCTCCTCAGAAAGCGTTCCTGGTTGGCCCTGGGGCGAGAATCGATTCTTAGCTGTGCATCAACTTGTAATAAGTACGCCCCTAAACCACCCCCACGACCCCACTCCTGTGTGTAACAGAGGAGCTATAGCCACACACAGTGTAGCAACCTGTCATTGAAACAGAAGGATGATAATTGAGCATAGCGGATAATACCCCCAAACACAATTAACTCCAAACCCGGACAAACATTTAGCACCACCACCACCAGGCTTGTATACAGCGCTTTTCATTCATAGATTTCAAAGCAGTTTACAAAGGAGGGCAGTATCATTATCCCCATTCAACAGATGGGAAAACTGAGGCACAGAGAGGCAAGTGAGTCTGTGACTTGCTCAAGGTCACCTAGCGGGCAAGTGGCAGAGCCAGGTAGAGAACCCAGCTCTATGCACTAGACCACACTGCCCCCTTTCCATTCATTGAACGTAGCGGACTGCATTTTACCGGGGGCGGGGGACGGACGGACTGTGTGGGGTTTTGCAGGCCGGTAACCACCGCCCAGCCTGTCCTGCCAGTAAGGACATTGTTTGCATTATTGCCAAGGGTCTGACTGGGGGTAAACGGCAACCGCGGCTGCACCGGTGACTCCCAGCATCGGACCGTGCTGGTGGCTGGGCCCGGGGTGAGACCAGAGGCTCCGGCTGTGCTGGGGGCCGGGTCGGGACCCTTTTAAACCAGCGCTCCCCTGCTCCCCCCCCCGCGGAATGTCCCCGCCCCGCCTGCAGGCGGCGCCCTGCTCCAGCCGCGGCCGGCGCCCCGCACGCACCACGCAGGCTGCGCAGCCGCGGCCCCCCCCCGGCGGCCGGATGCGCGGTGACGGGCTCCGCGCGCGCAGCCAGGCGGGCGCTGAGCCCGCCCGCCTCACACACGGGGGGGAGGGGCTGGTTCCAGCGGCGGTTTTCCTCCCCCCGCAGTCACGAGGGGCCGAGGCCAGGCAGCCCCGCAGCCACCGGGCTGGATCGGAAGGCGCCGCCAGCCAGGCCGTGCCCGCGCGCGCTCGCTCGCTCGCTCACTCACAGGCCGGGCCGGGCCCAGTCCCCGCCGCCGCGCCGGGGGAGGAGCAGGAAGCGGCGGCCGGGCGGCCCCGGAACGAGCCCAGCGCCAATCGGCGGCCGGGACCCGCCCTCCCCCGGGCGGCGTGAGCGAGGCCTAGCGCCGCCGCTGGCTGGCAGGAGCGCCGGGGCGCGGCTGCCGCGGCGCCGCCCCCTCTGGGCCCCGGCCCGCAGCTCCGGCGGGCTGGAGCCTTAGGGCCGCCAGCGCCCGCAGTTCGCGGGGAGGCGGACGGTGTGTCCCCGCCGCAGCGGGAAGCAGAGGGGCGCTGGCAGGTTGTCCCCCGGGCGGCCTGGGTGAAACGGCCACGCGAAGGTGGTGGAAGGGCGCTGTAGCACCGGTGTCCGCGGCGAGGCCAAGCATGTTCAGTGCAAGCATGTTCCAGGTTGCCCTCCCCTCGTCTAGCTCTTCCTGCCGCTGGTAAACAACTCCGCTGTCCTTAAGTTACCTGTAGACTGCAACATGTTTTATGTAGTTCATGCAAGGTGTGGCTTCCTATTGTGAGGGGAGACTTGTTTCAAGCAAGGCAAGAGCAGAGAACGAATATTCTCATAACAGTATAGACAGGGATGGCGGAGCTTATTCACCATACCTTAAGCTAATCAACGTCTCAAGGATTCAGAGACTTGCCTTCAGATACTATTCCCCCACTCGCTGTCCCTGTCTGCTGTACGGAGTCCCCCACATACTGTGTAGTCCTTCCTAAGCAACGCAGCTAAAGCTGGAACTCAAGCTGTGAGGAAGCGGTTTATCTGTAGTCGGTTGGTTAATTTAGAAGTAATGTGATTCCATGCAAAGCATTCCATTCTAAGCACTTCGTAGAAATGTATAAAAAAGGCATTAACTTACATGTATACTTTTTCCACTATATCAACTCCCCACTCCTGAAAAAGTTTCTTTGCCAAGTTGAGAATGAGTTGGGAATCATTGTGAGCACCACTCTTGAGGATGCTATACTACACTGCCAATGGAGATGGTAAAGAGAGGGAAGAGTGCGGAACTGATTGTGCTTCAGACAGATATTACAATTTGTACAGAAGCCTGTTATACTGAGAAGTACTGGTGACTGCTTGGACCACAAACCTCTTTGATGTTGTGTGTGAACGCACCCTTCGCTTAAGATAGCTGTAAAATACTTAAGGGTCCAAACATAAAACAAGGCCTAGAAAATCAAGCAGTAGCCTGTGAGTGCAGACTGCAGTGTATGACTTTGGGAAATGACTAGCGAGGGAGCTTTTGGGTGTCAAGTTGGCTAAAAAAGGCTTGGGACTATAAACTAAGAAACTGCTCTTTTGGTTCTTGGTTCCTCCTGTATTCAGAGAAGCAAAACTTTGCACATTCCTTGTAAATAAACAAGCCTGCATCAAAGAAAATATCAGCCTCTATCAGTTTCTACTCCTAACTGGAATGTCCCTAGGGCTCTGAACTACAGCTAGCCACTCAGGTCAAATAGCGACAGATACTTATATGGAGTACTTGTATGGCTCTCAATAATTTGATGTCTGAATACCTCACAATCTTTTATGTGTTTATCTTCACAACACCTCTGAGGTAGGAAAATCTTTTATCCCCATTCCACAGATAGAGGACTGAGGCTCATAAATTTAAATGGTGGTTAGGAGGCTACCTTTGATCTGGGCCAAAGTGAGTCATCCAATGTTACATAGGAAGCGTGTGGGGGAGTAGGGAATTGACCCCAACTCTCCAGCTAGCATCCTAACCACTGGGCCATCCTCCTTCTCTGCCTAATACTCTTCCACTCACTCAAATGGGATGGGTTCTGAATTATTACAGAGAATTCTTTTTTGGGTGTCTGGCTGGTAAGTTGCTCACATGCTCAGGGTTTAGCTGATCGCCATACTTCGGGTTGGGAAGGAATTTTTCCCCAGGGAGATTGACAAAGGCTCTGGGTTTTTTTTTTTTGCCTTCCTCTGTAGCATGTGGCACATCAGACTGGCTGGTAGATTCTCTGTATTTTCAAGACTAAACCATGACTTTTTAAAAAACTCAGTCATAGATTAGAGGTTTATTACAGGAGTGAGTGGGTGAGGTTCTGTGGCCTGCATTGTGCAGGAGGTCAGATAGATGATCATATTGGTCCCGTCTGACCTTAATCTATGAGTCCAAGTCCTCTCCAAATGCCCTGACATGTGCAGGGCTTCTTCAGATCTCAGGATAGTCATAAGCTATCAGGGCCACATCTTCTAGCTGCACTGTAGAGGTCAAACTCTACCCCCACGTTGAGGACACCGTCATGGAATATGTCCGTGCCCTGCTACCACCACATCCCACCTTCAGAAGATGAGCAGCACATACTTGTGTGGGCTGAAGGAAAGAGTGCAGTATGCTGCAGAGCCAGCATTCCTCCTCCAACCACACCTGACAAGATCCACTGCTTTTTTAAAAGCACAATGGCCTGGGATTAAGGCACTGTCAAAGGGTGGAGTTGCAGGAAACTTTGCGTTCAGTTTCTGGCCTATATACCTTGAAAGTCTTTCTATTGATTTCAGGGGGTTTTGGTTTAGGCCGTTAATCATTCTGTGCCTCACTTTCCTCTTTGTAAAATGGGAATTATCATACTTCCTTATATCACAGAGGTGCTGTCAGGATAAATTAATTAATATTTGTGAGATAGTCAGATACTATGATGGAGGGGGCACAGAAAACCCTACAAATGAATAGATATTACTCCTTTCTCCTTGTGGAAGTATAGAAGAGTGTCAGAGGGGTAAAAGAGTGTGATGCTGGCAGACAAGGTGGCAGGTCATGCCAGAGCACCAGGCTAATTCACCTGAATTATCATTCATCAAGGAAAGTATCCTGCATCTCTGGACTGTTTGGACTCTTACAGGGAAGTGGACCAGATACAAAGCAGAGATCCCCAGAGACAACTTAGGCATCCTGAAGAGTCTTTTGGGAAACTGGCCGTTTATTACATCATTGCCACCATTTGAAATTACAAACGGTGATTCATTTGCATCTATGTGTTACCTTTTAAGCTATCAATAACTCATTTCTTTTTCTTGGCTAATAATAGTTTACTATAGAATTGACTGCCAGCATTGCCTTTGGTGTAAGATCTAGAGGACCAAATGATCTGGGGTAAGTAACTGTTCTCTTGGTTTAAGTTAACTGGACTTTGTGATAAAAGGTTTTCTGGGTGGCAAGTAGACTGGAGTGTCCAAGGGACTTACCTGTGACTGCATGGTAAGGCTGGTCTAGTGATCCAGGAGTTCATATTTGTCATTGGATTGGTGAATTCTAATTATAGAATACACCACCAGCTTGGGATGTCTGCCCTTTTTTCTGACAGTCTGCCCTGAGCTAGGCACTCACAGTTGTGAGCCACTCCAGACAACAATGACAAAGAATATTTAGCTCTAATGTATCAGATGGGAGTCTTCAAACATGTTTATGTTGCTCTACATCGCACAGGACTTACATTATTCTTCCTTATAATGATAAATATTTTCACTTTAATACCGGAAATACTGTCAACCTGACAATGACCTCTCAAAGTATTGTCATGATCTGTGTCCTCTGCTATATTTCAGTCCCTTTCTCATTTGTATCTATTGATTAAAAACTTGATAACATTATGGAGTCCACCACATCTGGAACATTTTATGGGTTCTGGTTTTCAATAGTCATAGCTACAACAATATGACAAAAAGGATATTACACAGAAACTTCCTTGCAAGCTCCCACTGCCATAAAAGGGCGTCTGCTTTGTATCATAAATACTTGTCACTTTTGGTCAGAACTACTAGCCAACCAAGTCCAGGAATTGTAACTTCTTAAATATAACTGAGGTATAATAAACTTGAATTACTCATTTTTTTTAACCTTAAGCATTAGTTATAAATTTATGTTTAACCATCTGAAATTAATTTAAACAGAGTACTCAACATTGACTTTCTCTTTCCATGAAGCTCACCTGACCTTCATAGTTTACTTTTGGGCCCCAATCCTGTAGACACTTATGCACATGCTTGACTTTATGCACATCAATATTCCCATAGCCAGATACTGTGTAAATTACTATGGTTCCATTGACTTCAACAGAGCTACAACGGTTTACACAAGTTGAAGATCTGATCCATTGGACTCAATAGGACCACTCAGTAAGTACCAAGTGAATAAGTATTTGCAAGATCAGGGCCTAACTTCAGTGAGAGTTTTCTCTACGTAAAGACTGAGTAAAACCTGTGCAAGAACCCAGTGTTAAGGAAATACCTACTGACAGACACAAGTCTGTTGCAGTTTAACTGATTAAAGTAATTTGCAAAAAATCATGATAGGAACTCTGGAACAGAATCTCAGCTAGTGTAAAACAATTAAGTATGCTAATTTACATTATTTGGGACTCTAATCCCTTTATACTTAAGGTCAAATTCTGCTCTCAATTATACCAGTGCAGTTCTATTGAAGGCATCCTTAGGCCTCAACACATTACATAAGTATGCACAGAGGTTTTGTGAGTTTAAGTGACTATATATAAATGTAAACGTTTGATCTGCTTAATTTTTTTAATATTTGCAATGGAAGTCTTGGATGAGACAAAAATAATGTATGTGTCATCCAATTCCTTTGATGCACTGCATTAGAATTCTTGTGTCTTGAGTACATATCATAGAGCCAACTTCCTTCACTTCTATTAATAGTTTGAAATTAGGTCACCATTCTTGTAAGAATGAGCTAAGTCAGTATCACTGATTTTAGGAAAGTTATCTTTATAAAAATGTTGGAGCTTTTTTTCCACACTTTAGGACTGCTACTTATCTTTAGTCAGTAATATCTGCTCTAACAAATGTATTCCGTTCTGGCAGAGTCTCTTATATTTGTTTACAGTGACCCCTGCTGCAAGAGATTAAGACTGACATCTCTCTAAGTTTTTAAAAAGGTCTATTAACAAGTATTCTGATATTCAGTTCAAATTACCCATCAGTAGTAAGAGAGGTAAGGGGTCTAAAATCTAGAACTCCTCATTTAGAACAGTTTCAATAAAAACTAATCTACTTATGTGGAGAGGCAGGCACTCTCATAAATATGCAGAATTTCCTTTCGCAGTACAGCATAAACAAACCAAAATAGTATTCTGATGTCACAGATAAAACGTTTGTTTTATGTCATTGCTAACTTTCTTCTTTAAAGGGTTATATCTGACACCATTGAAATCACTGGCAAAATTCCTATTGATTTCAGACCATAATGTTAACAAATGATTAAAGCCTCAATTCTGGAAAGCACTTATGTTTTTAAAATTTAAGTTTTGTGCTTAAATTCACCTCTATTCAGGACAGCATTCACACCCAGATTAAGCAGGTCCCTGAGCACATACCTAACTTAAAACACAAGTGGTTCCATTGACTTCAATGGGACATAAGTCTAAGCTTAAAGTTAAGCACATCCTTAAGTGCTGTCCTGAGTAGAAATGCTTTCAAGCATCTGGGTTTAAATATGCCCAGCACAGTAAAACTGTTGTTCAGTTGCTAGATACGATCTATGCACATATTTTCCTTCCAATATTTTTGCATATCACATTTTTTTAAAAGCTACGTTAAAAGAACAAGGTGGTGAGGTACACACAGCTTGAAAGCTTGTCTCTCACACCAACAGAAGCAGGTCCAGTGAAAGATATTATTTGATCCACCTTGTCTCTGTAATAGCCTGTGACTGACATAGCTACAACAACACATTCAATTGAACATACATTCAAAGGCGGCTATTTAGGCTCCAAAGACAGGTATTCAAAAGTTAGGAAAAGTCAGATTTGCAGCTGCTCACACCACCGTAATCCCTGTTGTGCATCCATCCAAAATACTGAATGACTCAGGCATCCTGTTGAAAAAATGTGATTACGTAATTATTTAAGGCTATCACAATGCATAGGTTGCACAGGCAACATACATTCTGGCATTTCCTCATTTTCAAGTTCTTAACTTTGCACCTAAATAACATTCTTTTAATGTAGTTTTTTGTATGCAATTTCCTAGCTTAAGGACAAGGATAAAAATAAATTGTGTGCAACATTAACAGTCCCCCATCATTCTCATCGGTGGCGTTTGAACCCTGAACTGCAGCACTCTAGCACAGATCACTACCACTCGAGCTACAGGAGCTAACCAATAGTAAGAGAAGGGTGTGAATCTGAGTGGGGTTGGACTGCTAGGTCCTGGATCTGATTAGTAGGGAGGAGCCTAGGTTAACCTCACATTCTGTCTGCATCTGCAGGAAGTAAGGGAGCTTATGCCATATGTGGAGCCCCCAGGCAGTATTGTCAGAACACACATTATTAAATAATATTTTCCAAAGTCATTTACAATTTTGAAATGTCATTAACAAGAGGAAGTTATCAATAGGTGTAAAGAGAAGACCTTGATGGAGCAGTATCATATACCAGATAAACCCAGAAGTTAGCTAAACTGAAAAAAATTGTCTAAGATAGGATACACAAGTGTTCTCCAGTCCTTTCTATCATGTTCCCTCCATCCAAAGGTCCTTCCTGCCAACTCCAGCCCTGGTTCACTCCCAACACTCATTTTCTCCACTCCTGCTCTCATGCTGAGTATCATCTTTGGCATAAATCCTATGATGAGGCTGATTTCCTCCACTACAAACTTGTTCTCTCCTTCTTTCTAGCTAAACAACTCTACTTTTCCAATTTAATTGAATCCCATGTTCTTAATCACAGACAACTTCTTGCCACCTCTGATTCACTCCTCAAACCGCCCCCCGATCTCTTTCCTCCACTTCTCTCTCAGCATAGGATCTCACCAATTGTCTTCCAAAAAAAGACAAATGAAAATACGGTGTGACCTTCCTCTTCCCTTTACTGTCTTCCGTTCCCCTCCTTCTTCCCTGCAACAGATGCAGATATTTCTCATCTGCTCTCGTCCTATAACCCCTCTTCCTATTCCAGTGACCCCATCCCATCTTCTGATCTCCCTCACACCTATTCTCATCTCTCTTACTCTTCTCACAGTACAAGCATGGTTTAGTGTCTCCCATATTTAAAAAAAAACAAACAAGAAACATCCTTAACCCCACTAGCCTTTTTCCTCTCCAACTATTGTCCCAACTCACTTCTCTAAGGTCATTGTTTACAATTGCTGGGTGGAGAGCCTTTACTCCAGTTCCAATCTAGACCCTTTCCAATCCAGTTTCCACCCTTGCACACCACTGAAATTGCTCTCACTTAAATCTCTAAGGACTGCTTTCTAGCCAAAACTCAAAAACAGCACTCCATCCTCATCCTCCTTGATCTGCAATCCACCTTCACCACACTTAATGATCCGCCTCTTCTTGAAATCTTGTCCACCTGTGGATTCTGTGATTCTGGCCTCTCCTGGTTCTCCTCCTACCTTTCTAATCACTCCTTCAGAATGTCCTTCACAGGATCCTCCTCAACTTCCCTCCAGCTTTCCATGGAGGCTCCATAGGACTCCCCCTCTCTTCTCTCTCTCTACTTTTTCTTTGGGTAGTCATCCACAAACACAAATTCAACTACTATCTGTATGCTGACAACTTGCAGATCAACCTTTCCATTCAAAACCTGTGTCCATCCAAATTAAACTCTCAGCCTCTCTCTGACATCTCCTCATGGAAGTCAAATGATCTGTTCAACATGGCTAAAATAGAGCTCATACCCACTCCTCCAAAAAAAAAAAAAAAGACAGCAACACAGAACACCTTCTTTGTACCTTCTTTTTTGATCTCTGTGGACACTACCCCATCCTGCCTGTCTCTCTGGATTATCTCTCTGGACTGCCTGTCTCTCTGGACCTGACACCTCCAGAGTTTGTCCCATTCAGGCTCTAAGACTTACAGATTTTTTCTGCATAAGATCTCCAAGATATGGTCCTTCCTATCCACCCACTCAGCATCTCGAATCTCAACTACTGCAATATCCTTTTCTCTAGACTTGACCAATGTTTACGTAGCCCGTGCATATCCATTCAGCATGCTGCTATAATGCTCATTTTCATAGCCTATCACTTCAACCACGTCACCTCTTTGCATTGCTCCACCAGCTCCCCTTTCTCATTTGTCTCAAGCATAAGCTAAGTGTCTTCACTTTCAATCCCTACCTACCAATCATCTCTCATCATTCACTATTGAGATGTCAACACTAGTTTCCATCCTCATTTGTTAAACTTTCAAACAAGCACCTTTGTGCTTTCTCCCACACTGCCCCTCATGCTTGAGATGAGCTCCCTGTAAACATCTACAAACAAATCTACCTTCTCCTCCTTCAAAGCTTTCCTTAAAGCTCTCTTTGTCTGTGATGCCCATACAAAAATGGACAAGGGTAAGGCTGCTAGTGTGCTAAGACCACTGCCTATTGTGACAACCAACATTGTCTCATTGTTTTCTTGTACTCCTCTGTTGGTCTGTATCCATCTGTTGTCTTATATCCATCTCTGGTCTTATACTTAGATTGTAAGTATCCCTGCTTTTTGGGGCAGGGGCTCTCTTTGTTTTGTGTTTGTACAGCACCTAGCACACTGGGTCTAGTTCATGACTAGGTACTTCGGTAATATAAACAATAACTGGGTGATGCAGAAGGTGAGAAAGTCAAGAAAAATGAACAGACTTTTGGGGAGATAATTTTATGAATGAAGCTGTCTTTAGTAATGAAGACAGTTGCTTTCCAGTTTTCAACCCTCCTCCCACTGCTCTGGTTTTTTAAATTAAGTGTGCCAGAACTGTGTTAATTACACCACAAATGTGAGTTCACAGCGCTAGTCAGACAGCAGCATTAACCCTCTACACATGTCCACACCCTATATAAGGTGTTGATCTTACCTCCATCACTGTAATGTCTGAGTGCCCCACAATCTTTAATGTATTTATCCTCAACACCCATGTGAAGTAGGGAAGAACTATTATTTTTAAAGATGGGGAATTCAGGTACAGAGAGACTAAGTAACCTGCCCAAGGTCACACAGGAAGCCTGTGAGAGCAGAAGATTGCTTCTGCATCTTCTAAGCCCAAGGAAAGCACCTTAACTGCTGTAGTGGATTGAGTGATGGCATATCCCCTTAATTGAATAACTGCATCCATTGGGGTAGCAAAGCTCCTCTGTTGACTGACCCTATTAGCAGGTATTTAAAATCCTGCAAAATTGCTGCTGAAATTCTGCTGACTCCTTGTAGCAATTGTAGCTCTGTAACTCCATTCTAGTTATAAGGGAGGGGAAAGAGAAGTTAGGTTTCCCTCCAAGACCTGCCCAAGAGACAACTAAGCCATGGAGGTAGTAGCAACTTAGGCTGTGTTTTTATTTCTGGGTTACCAATAGAGCCTAATCGTAAGGAAGAAGTGTGAGTTTGGTTATTTGGTCAGATTTTGTGTGTTCTGTTCAGAGAGGTTAAGGACAGATGCAGCCCATTCATAGTGTAGAGCAGAGGTGTCAAACTCACTTCGTATGGCGGGCCACATTTTAATTAAATTAAGTTGAAGGGGGCCACACATTACATAAAACCTAAGCACCTAAACACCTTAAACAGTAAACACTAAACACATACGCTAAAACACCTCATGCTCTATTCCACTTCACATACTCTACTCTCCTACTCTCTGCCAAAAAATCTCCCCGAGGGGTGAAATTCGGCGGCAGAGTAGGAGAGTGAGACTCAGAGCAGGCACTCACCGATGCTCGCAGGCTCCACTCTCCACCGTCAAATCTCCCTGCAGGCTTAAATTCAGCGGCAGGGTAGGAGACTCAGATGGCCTTTTCCTTTCTGACACAAGATCTCGCGGTAGCATGCGCTGCCGCGAGATCTCGCAAGCTGTTGCTGCCGGCCAGGATACCACAAGCCAGTGGGCCGGATTCGGACCGCGGGCCTTGAGTTTGACACCTGTGGTGTAGAGTCTGAATAAACAATTTTTAAGTAGTAACTAAAATAAACACCCTCCTAACAACTTTGAGAGTATACTTCTTTAAACTATATTTAATGAACGGTGCCAGTTTTTTGGGGAGAACCTAACCAGAACCAAAGCACCCCACCCAAAGCTAGTATTGGGAAACGAAAAAAGACTGCTCCTCTATAGCCAGCAGGGATGTATGCAAGCCAAGCAGAGTTATGATGCTGTATTTGCTTGACAGGGGTCCTTCTTACCTTATACATTTTCCCAATGGGATGTACCTCTCTACTCCATGGCTAGGAGACCAGGACGTCACAGACAAATAAGAGTTCCTCCAAGAAAGGCTGTTGTTCAGATGAAAGAAATAATATCTCTTTGTTTTTGTCTTTTAATTTATCTTTTGTTTCAGCATTTTGAGGACTGAAAGAAGGCACTTAGATAACAACTCTCAGTAGGAACCCTTATGGTGCTACTCTGTTGAAGACTGAATAAATGTAGTACACCAAGAAGTACGAGATAGTGTTGTTAAGCAGTCTCTGTACAGTGGGGAAGGCAGGATCCCATCACAACAGCTGTACTCATGACCGTCTGTTCAGATAGCAGTTTAATTGCCTAAAAGTTGGTCAGATGCTTTTAGTAGGACATAAGGACCAAATAATAGATTTATATGCTGTGAAAAGGTTGGTTCAGTGATTAGGAAATCAGGCTGTGCCACAGAATTCTTGTGCAACCTTGAGCGAGTCATTTAGTCTCTCTATGCCTCAGTTCCCCACCTGTAAAATGTGGATAATAGTATTTCTCTACTTCATAGAGGTGTTGTGAAAATAAATATATTAAAGATTGTATGATGCTCAGATACTATAATAGAGAGGACTATAGGTGAAATGTAAATCATAAGGTACAGTCACAAAAGTGCAAACTGCATGGAAACTTTTTAAAAACACCCTAACAGAGGCTCCAATTAAATGTATACCCCAAATTTTAAAAAAAATATATATTTTATATATATATACATATATACATACACACACACACACACACACACACACACACACACACAGTAAGAGGACCAAAAAAGTGTCACCATGGTTAAATAACAAGGTAAAAGAAGTGGTTAGAGGCTAAAAGGCATCCTTTAAAAATTGGAAATTAGATCCTACCGAGGAAAATAGGAGCATAAATTTTGGCAAGTGTAAAAGCAGAATTACACAGGCCAACTAGCCAAAGACTCAAGCTAATAGAAAAAAAAATTAAATACATCAGAAGCAAGAAGCCTGACAAACAAGCAGTGGGGCCACTAGATGATCAAGATGCTAAAGCAGAGATCCCCAAATGGTGGGCTGCACTCCCCTAGAGGAACCTTTGGGGGGGCCATGGGCCACACCTGAGCCATTCTGTTTAGATGCCAAATTTGAGAAACTATCCCAGATTAAGGTGTCAAGAGAGGAGGTTTTGGAACAAAGTGATAAACAGTAATATGTCACCAGGACCACATGGTATTCACCCAAGAATTCTGAAGGAACTCAAATATGAAACTGCAGAATTACTAACCGTGGTATGTAACCTAATGCTTAAATCAACCTCTGTACCAGATGACTGGAAGATAGCTAATATGATGACTTTTTTAAAAGGCTCCATAGGTAATACTGACAATTACAGGCTGGTAAGCCTACATTCAGTACCAGGCAAATTGGTTGAGCCCTGGTCTACACTATGTTGATCTGACAGCGGTGACTTTGCCACCGTCAATATAGACATACCCTAAAACTATAGTAAAGAACAGAATTATCAGACAGGTGAACATGATTTGTTGGGGAAGAGTCAACATGGCTTTTGTAAAGGGAAATCATGCCTCACCAATCTATTAGTGCTCTTTGAGGGGCTCAGCAAACATATGGACAAGGGTGATCCAGTGGCTATAGTACACATGGACTTTCAAAAAGCTGTTGACAAGATTCCTCATCAAAGGCTCTTAAGCAAACTGAGCAGTCATGGCATAAGAAGGGAGAGCCATTCCTGGATCAGTAACTGGTTAAAAGACAGGAAACAAAAGGTAGGAATTAATGATCCATTTTCCTAATGAAGAGAGGTAAATAGCAGTGTCCCCCATGGGATCTGTACTGAGACCAGTGCTGTTCAAACATTTCCATAAATAAATGATCTGGAAAAGGGTAAATAGTGAGGTCACAAAATTTGCAAATACAAAATAACTCAAGATAGTTAAGTACAAAGCTGACTGAAAAGTTACAAAGGGATTGCAGGAAACTGGACAACAAAATGGCAGATGAAATTCAATGTTGATAAATGCAAATTAATGCACATTGGAAAACATAATCCCAACTAGACATACAAAATGATGGGGCCTAAATTAGCTGTTAGCACTCCAGAAAGAGATTTTGGAGTCATTGTGCATAGCTGTCTGAAAACATCCACTCAGTGTGCAGTGGCAATCAAAAAAAGCTAACAATGTTAGGAACCATTAGGAAAGGGATAGATAATGCCACTTTATAAATCCATGATACAGCCATATCTTAATGCTGCATGCAGTTCTGGTCACCCCATCTCAAAAAAGATATATTAGAATTGGAAAAGGAACAGAGAAGGGCAAAAGGTGTGAAACAGCTTCCATATGAGGAAAGATTAAAAAGACTTGGACTTTTCAGCTTGGAAAAGCGATGACTAAGGTTAAGATTCAGTCACAGGTATTTTTAGTATAAGTGAGGGATAGGTTGTGAGCAATAAACAAAAATTCACAGAAGCCCGCAACCTGTCCTTGCCTTTTACTAAAAATATCCTAGAAGAGGGGGGGAAACAGAGCTGTCAGGGCTTGCAGCTGCTCCAGCCCCACCACTGCTCCTGTGTCAGGCAGTGACAGCTGCTGCTCCAGCACCACTGGCCTGACCCAACCCAGGCCACTGCTCTGGTGGACCAGAGTGCAGCCCTAGGGCTGAAAACTGCTCCAGCCCTGCCCCAAATATCCCAGAGGTCCCAGAAAGTCATAGAATCGGTGACCTGACTGACTGAATTGCATCTTAAGGGATGACTTAAGGGGCTATAGAGATCTACAAAATCATGAATGGTGTGGAGGAAGTGAATAATGAAATGTTATTTGAATAATGAAGTGTCACATAACACAAGAACCAGGGGTCACCCAATGAAATTAATAAGCAGCATATTCAAAAGGAAGCACTTCTTCACACTATATACAGTCAGTCAATCTGTGGAACTCAGTGCCAGGGGATGTTGTGAAGGCCAAAACTATAACTGGGTTCAAAAAAGAACTGGGTAAGTTCATGGAGATCAGGTCCATCAATGGCTATTAGCCAAGATGGTCAGGGATGCAACCCCATATTCTGGGTGTTCCTAACCTCTGATTGCCAGGAGCTGGGAATGGAGGACAGATCATTTTATGATTGCCTTTACTGTTCATTCCCTTTGAAACACTTAGCATTGGCCACTGTCAGAAGACAGAATACTGGGCTTGTTGGACCATTGGTCTGACCCAGCATGACCATTCTTATCTTCCGAAGTCCTTAAATAGTAGCTGTAAGTGCCATCTTTTAGGTTGGAAAGGTCTTCACTGTCAATACTAGAACAGGTTGGAAAATTGAATTTTAATACAATGAGAAATTTCAGCATTTCAAAACTTGTTTTCATTTCAAAGTAAAACAAAAAGTCAAAATATTGAAATTTACTGTAAAACAAAACTTCTGAAATATGTTTCTACAAGGTTGGAACTTTTTAAGTTCAGATAGTTTTGTTTACACACTCAAAATTAAACATTCCAACTTTATCTAAATGTTTTGATTTCATCCAAATGAAATATTTTGATAATGTAAAAATGTAGTTAAATCAGTAAGTTCCTGTGAAATGTTTCAGTTTTGTAGACTCAGCATTTTCCAACAGACATCGATTGTGTTGGAAAACTTTTCAACCAATTTCAGTCAGCACATGAGCATTCATTGCATCTTGTGCTTGCCACTTGCTTTTTACTCATGAACACAATTATTATTTATATGCCAAAAAACCTAATGACTCTTTGAGTGCTTCTTGTACTAGACAGGCAACCAGTGGGTAACTGTGAAACCAAAGACTGTGTGCAGTATCAAAATGTATTCATTGAATTAGAAACTAGTGAATGATTTTCTTTATTTCTTAGTCTTTATTTCCTCTCTTTCCCTTTTGAGAGAGAAATCTATTATAAAAAATAAGAAAACAATTTTTAGTTTAAGATTGGCTTTTTCTTGAGTAGACACATCCAAAAGCTCTAATGATCAAGACTAGAACCACTTAGGCTTCCATCATATGGGCCAAATGCAGACCTACCTGTACCATTGTCTTCAGTGGAGGTGTACCTAAACACTGATCAGCTTGTCTGTCACTGTTGGCTAACACAATCATTTCTTTTGGTTCAGGCAGTAAGAGGGTCATGCTTTTTAGATCCAGGGTCTTGGGTTTGATTCCAGCTGCCTTTGACCAACCTTGGGAGATAGTGTTACACTATGCTACATAATCCCATCCAAATAGATTGTAGCAATGGTTTCTGATTATGTTTGTAACATGCTTTAACCACATTAGGCATGGACACAAACTATGTCATTAGCATGGTAGGCTGTGATTGTGTTAAAAAATGGATTGAAAACAGTTAAGACAATGCACACACATTAGTCATCCAAATGGCCATTCTAGTCAATTCAGCAAACAGTCACAACCTGGCTTCAATTTGAAGTATAAACAGGGTCTTATAACTGTATTTTTGTAACCAGGCCAAGCCCTTGAATGTCACACCCAGGGTTATGGAATACATTAAATGTGCCATCTACAGTGAGAATTGAAGTACTGTTGTTATTAGGTTCAGGAGCAACTGAATAGTAACAATGGACCATTAAGGTGGACAGTTTTGTTTCTTATATCCCCCATAGCTCATGCTATAATTTAATCTGACCACAAATTTCCTAAATTCTAATGGACAGAAACTGTTGTATAAAAACTCATTTTGTTGTCCTTTCTGCAGAGTAAGATGGGGTGACTACTATCTGTAGTCAAATATAATGCTGCTCTAAATAGAGTACTGACAGGTAATGAACACATTAATGGATTCAGTAATAACTTTTACTTTCTATTAAATCCATTTATTGACACCCACCCAGTTACACAGCAGCCTACACACTTAACGTTCATAATTCTCCACTGCCATGGAGAGGCTTAATTTAGGAGATGGTTGACATGCTACACTTTTTTACATTACTAAATAAAGTGCTCTTCCATTACCAATGAGAAAACTGCTAAATTCTCAGTTCAACTCCCTACTTGCTCCTTGACTGGTGAAGAAGAAGATTGCAGCTATCATTCCCATGAATATACTGTAATGCATTTATACCAATACACTGTTATTAATATTTTAAGGCTGGAATTTGCAGAGGTGGGTGTTACCGGGGGTTCTGCCAACCCAAAGCTCATGGTAACTTTACTTTGTGCAAGGTGGTGTCCGGAAATAAGTCAAATGGAGATACGGCCGTCCAGTCGATAGATGGACTGGTACAGATAGTACAACACAACAGTGCTCTTACTACAAAGCTATACTTTACTTAGGCTCAACCACAACATGAGAGTGCTTTTGCAACAGAGTTACTTAGGCTCAAGCACCACACAAGCAGGTATAGTTTTACTTAGGCTCAAGCAGTTATACACATCCTCAACAGGTTAGTAAAACACCTCAACCCTTAATAATTACTTAATAAATATAATACTTAATAATAAAAATAAATATGGGACAGCTTTTGAGTGGGAACAGTGATGGCTTTCCGATTGGCCAGATCTTCCAGCTGTCATTACAGGATCCAAAAAACACACTTACTCACTCAGTCCAAACAGATTCCCTCCCCCCCCATTTATTCTTGTTAGTAGACAACCACATCAAGGAATAAGAAAAAAGGTTTCAAAAGCTAGACCTAAGGTTACCAGAGTATTTATTTAGTGAGGTATGTTCTAACTGAGTTTGCATATCTTGAGGTTGGGACAAACATCTCCCAGAGGGCATGCATACATAAGCTTATTGGCCTTTTTCTGAAACAGAGATCCCAGCACGTCCACCAGAGCATCAGGGAGGGAGAACAGGGTCAGGCAAAAGTTGATAAAGAGGCTCCCTTCCTGGCTTAGTCATGCCAAGGCTGCACAGGCCTGCTGAAAGGCCTATCAGTTTTGGCTTTTGTTAGCAACACGTATGATACACTATCACATGGTCCTTGGCCCTTTTACTGGTCTATTCAAAATCTCCCCATAAAGTGGGTAAGAGTTGGGCAACCAATATGAGTTGACACCTCAACCGTGGACACTCTTGAAAATCCCAGAATTGTAACAGTTTCCCTTTTAGGAATTTAATGATTCATAGTGAAAGTAAGATAGGTAGTATCCTATCTTACTAAAATGTATTAGCCATCTTTTTTTTGGGGTGGGGGGGGCAGGAGGAGGGGTTGTGTTGAATTACTGGACAATGTGTAGTTAGCAGGAGAAGCAATACACTTGTAGGAAATTTATAGAATTGTATGAATTATGGATACAACTGCAAAAGTTATTTGCTCATAAACTGGATTATAATTTATTCCTAATTCTTGAAAAATTAAGTAGCTATTCATCTTTTATGAAGCATGTGTGCATTTAGGAGCCACGCAGGACACTCACACAAGAGTTGCAAGTCCTATTATTTTCTTTCTTCTTTGTACCAATATTCATGTTAAATTTGCTTGATATGCTGACCATATGGACAGAACAGAAAATTGTAAATATGCTTCTATCAAGCTTCCTCTCTGCTTATTCAGAACTATAGCTCTGAATTACAGAAATAGTTCAGTTGAACACAACACCTTTTGTTCTCCAGGATTAAAAATTGCTTCACAAACTAAAATACACAAGATGTTCTCCTGGTGCAACCTGCACTGGCAAATTGCTGTGTCACCCCAATCCCCTGCTCCTGGAACCCATTTTACTCTGCTCCATTGTGAGAATGCTCACTCCTGCGCTGTTGACGCACAACCTCCAGCATGTAAACTGCTCCCAACTGAGTGAGTAATTACTTCTAGCCAGCCACTTTTCGGACTATGCAACCAAATGACCCCAGTCACTATCCCAGTCCCAGATGCCACCCTAGGAACTTCCGTCTTACAATGTTCAGTTAAACCCACTGAACAATGTAAACTCATATAATTTCATCAATTTAAACAAAGAAATTGATACGCACCAGCCTTGGTATTCCAAGTGGAGTCTCCAAACCAAATGCACTGTGTAGGTAAAACAAACAAAGATTTAACAACTGTAAAAAGATTTTAAGTTATTATAAATCAATGTGTAACAAATCAGAGTTGGTCAAGAGCAACAAAAGCAAAACTCATTCTAAACTGAGCTTATCACTTTTGGCAACCTTACAAATTTAGGTGATTCTCACCACAGGCTGGCTGGTTTCCCTTCAGCCAGGATCTCCCCTTTGGTCGGCACTTCAGTTGCTTGGTTGGTTTGGAGATGGATGTGGAAGAGAGGGAGCGAGCATAGCAAATGTCTCCCCTTTTTATAATGTTTCTTTTCCCCTCTGGGGCTTTGCCCTCCCCACCCACGGTCAGGTGACAAATAACGTCCTGGTATGGTTTTATCCATGTCCTGAGTCAGTGAGCATTACCTCACCATGGTACCAAGCTGGCCAAGGGAAGGGAGGTGACTCACTCAAGAGTCCAACTGATCATCCGCTGATGCCCACACCAATTCTTCGTTCCTGGAAGGGTGAGCTGGATTTGTTCTATATATGCCTTGATGAGATGCAAACTGCCAGTCTGTTCCTGGAGAGTTTTCCCTGGATATGTTTCAAGCCATGCGAGCACATCTTTGGGAAGATTACATTGTGAAGCCTCATAACTATATACATGACATTACAACAAACATGTTACTATAACAATAATGATCAGTACATCATGAGCATTCCAAAGACACCTAACATGACATACTTTGTATTAGACAATACACCATTACACTATAAAGGTGACCACGGGGGTGCAGGGTGGCACAATACAGTACCCAGAAATGACACCTCTCAGGTTGGAAGACAGACACTAGACATACATCATACAAGGGTATTTTTTTAAAAGGGGAGAGGATCCAGAAGAGAAGACTTCTGCCAAGAACATGAAGACAAGCCCTGCTTTTACAAAGAGTGCCATGGGTCCTTTAGACTCATGACAGAGCAGTCAGAACCTCAGATTCATGTTTTATCAAGAAATAAGAAATTAGTTCAGAGTCACCACCTATCCTTACAGTTATGTTTAACTAGAACAACCGGCAGTTTGAATTGTTCTCTGTTGTGCCACAGTTCTTCTTAAACACTGCAAATATGGTTCATAAAGTCTATCTGAGTCTTAATTAATGGGACCATTTCTAGTGCTGCTATCTCTAGGCTGTACCATACAAACAAAGTAAATTACATATAAAAAACATTGGGCCCCCAGTCCTGTAAAACCTTAATGCACCTACTTACATGTGTGTACATTACCACTAAAGTCATATGGACTAGTCATGTGTAAAACTAAGCACACACACAAACTGTCACAGGACTGGGGCCTTACATAGTAACCAGTATAAAACTCATTTTAGCTGCCTGAGGAGGCTGTGCAGTTGGTCAGCACTGCTGGATTAGAATTTGTACTTCTAGGAAGTATTTTACTAGCCTAAACACCATGCATAGCGCACAACATCCCTGCTAATTTATGCAAAGGTAATTTTCTAAACTAGTTTATTTAAACTTGCTCCTGCTTCCATTGAGTTAGTCCATTGGGTCAAATCCATTGCTACTTTAAAATGGAGTTAAATTTAACTTTTTGTTTATTCTTTCCTTTGCTATTTATATTCTTTCTAATGCACTCTGTGGACTTATATATCCAGCTCCATAATACAACACTAAATGCTTCACTGTGAAAGGAAAATAAGCTGTTTATAATGCCCCTAATGCAAACTCTGGTCATAAAAAAAGGAGGCCACCCTTTAAAAAAATGTGGCCTTTTATGCCAATATCCACTTTCCATATGTAACACAATCTGATATTTTAGTTTTGTACATCTGCTTTTGTCCTATCATTCAATTAATAATGACCACACTAAAATTTATGTTGCATCATTTTCAGTGTCCTCAATTTCCAATTTAATATTTTTATTATTTCTTTCCATTTACAAATATAAGACCAAACTCCACATCCTATTGCGAGCAATTACTCTCAGGAGCAGTCCCATTGAAGTTGCTGGGACTAGTCATGTAAGTAACTGCTCCCTAATGGGAATAAGAGGTTCACAGTCTGGTCCATAATCACACGGAGACGCAGCAGCACAGAGTTACCAGTGAAATTATTCAGACATTTATTACCAATGCATACTATTGTCTTTCTTGTTAGTGTTATATTATAGACCAAAACACAAAATCTACCTGTGGTACTCATGAATCTCATTACCATAATGTCTCAGCACCTTACAATCTTTAATGTGCTTATCCTCATAACACTCCCGGGGGTAGCAAAATGGCACTTTACAGAAGGGGAAACCAGTGGTAAATATGCCCAATAGTCTGTGATGGGATGGGTTTTGAGTTACTACAGAGAATTCTTTCCAGGTGTCTGGCTGGTGAGTCTTGCCCACATGCTCAGGGTTTAACTGATTGCCATATTTGGGGTAGGGAAGGAATTTTCCCCCAGGGCAGATAGGCAAAAACCCCCCAGGGCCTCTTCCATTCTCTGCAGCTTGGCCCACAGGTCACTTGCTGGTGGATTCTCCCTTGAAGTCTTTAAATCATTATTTAGGACTTCAATAACTCAGTCTTAGGCTAGGGGTCTATTACAGGAGTGGGTGGGTGAGGGTCTGTGGCCTGCGTTGTGCAGGAGGTCAGACCAGATTATCCTAATGGTCCCTTCTGACCCTATAGTCTTACGAGTCTATGAAGTGAGGCACTATGAGAGCTGTTTATAATCACATAGGAAGCCTGTGGGGGAGCAAGGACTTGAACCCTTGCTCCCTGAGCTCTAGGCTTGTACCCAGACCACTAGATCACCCTTCCTCTAAAAGGCAGGCCCTACAAACACACAAAAAGAATTCTGAGGACAAAGCAAATTCCTTCTCTGGCCCCTTCAGGAAGGCGTCACTGCCTGAGTTTCCCATGAGGTGTTGGGAAGGGTCCTTTGTGGAAGGATGGGCCTTGGCCTGGCCTCTCAGGAGAGCTTTGGAAAGACTTCTTGTGGGGCAAGGAGAAAGTGGGTGGGTACACTGCACAGCTAGCTGCAAGAGAGAGAGTGTCTTGACACTCACAATCTGGAAAGCACTTAAGCACATACTTCGCTTTAAGCATGTGCTCAAGCCCCACTGAGGTCAGTCTGCATTTCTCCACTGCACTATTTCTCAGTGCATTAATTCTAGTTTTCATGATGGAATTTCCCCCCCCTTTAATGTGAACTATTCATCTCTGGCATTTGCAAAGTCCCTGATCTGGAGCCTCTTGTCTGTAAGGATCTGGAACTAGAACCAAGGTCTGCAGAGCCTGGGATAGCTTGTTGTCCCACAGTGTCATCAGGAGGCTATGCTGAGGTATAGCCAACAAGCACTGTGGAGGTTGGCCCAGGAAGTTGTCTGGGCAACCACACAGACTTTGGCTTACTGCAATGCCAGACTTTGCTTGATCTCCGACTCCAGCCTGATTCTAACGTGTTACCATCTCTGGTCTCTGACCTCCCCTCAGCCTGACCCTGACTTTGGCTCCTGCCTCCTGATTCTAACCTGGTGTTATCTCTGGTCTCCAACCCTGGCCTGATTCATACCTTGACTCTTGCTTGCCGGAGCTGGCTCTGGAGATTCCTCCAACTCCTGCTCAGGAACTACTGTTCCCGGTATGTGGACCTCAGCTTGGCTTTGACTGCCAGGTCAGACTGCCTACGCCTCAGCCATTACATTTGCTTGGCACATGTTTAATGCAGAAATCTTTAACCAAGGCCTTCTAGATCCAGCAGTCTTTTATTGAAGCCTTCTGGACTTGTCCATTTCAAACTAAGGACCTAGTTCAGAAAAGCGCTAAGGCATATACAATAGGATGCAACACATTATTAAGTGCTTGGCTCAATAGAGGTGGACTTAACCATTTGCTTAAAGTTAAGCACATGCTTATGCATACTAAATTAGGACCTATAGCCTCAAACCAGCTATGACATAGTGCCTTCTTGTGGAGTAAAACAAGCACCCAAGGCCATATTTGTTCAAATGCTCTTTTCCTTCCTATGAAATTAGAGGAACTCCTTTGTGAAGGGTATCCCAGACAGTGCAGTAATGAAACTTGCATCATCTTATCTGCTTCACAGACAATCTGACACTTTCACAGAACAAGAAGGAATCTAGCCTCATCTTGTATTAAGCATAGAGATAAATTGCACTCAAGATGAAAGGCATGAATAGCAATAAATTGGGGCTTACCATCTCTGTCAAGTGTTTTCATCACAGCCATCTCTTGTCATCAGACTCATATTCCCAAAGAAGCAGGGAGTCTCAAGTTTCAGTGAAATGGTTTTGTTTTTTAACTATTAAAGCAACAGCTTAACAGATAAAATAGGATTATTTTACCCAAAGAACCCATACTCCTTATCTGCCTTCATGCCTCTCTGTAGCCTACTTCTTCCTGACTCTGTTTTCTTAGATAAATGCCCAGTGTCCACAAGTTAGCACTATGCCACACCTGCAATCAATAAGGATTTGCACACTGGCAGCTGTTTACCTGCATGGATTCAACTGTAGGAGCAGGGCCTAACTTTCTAAATAATCAAAAACATTTAAACTCATCTGTTACAGGGCATGACAGCTCTGTTGCACCCTCTGCTGCAGACACTCCCTACCTCAGTTTTTTCATCCCCAGGTTTTTCTGTCTTTCTCAGGGTGTATAGGGCTCAGCCCTCAAGCTGAGTCACTGTGAGTTCAATTCCTTTGTTCGGAATAACAAGACCAAACACAAGTCCCATATAAGTAAAAGGGTCTTCTGGCCTATGGGGCTTCTCTGAAGCCTGCCCTCTTGGCTCTGTTCCCAGTCCCTTCTGGGTGACCTTTCAGTCTCTGTCTTTCCTTAATCAGATGCTCAAACCCTCCTCCTGGAGCTGGGTAATCCAGGCAGTTATTATCTCTTTCCTTAAACCAGGAGTCCCCAGCTGAGTTGTAATTTAGCCAGCTGTAGGGCCTTAGCCACCTGCAAAGATCCTGGTCCTGGATCCTTAAAGATAGGATTTCCTCCCAATCACAATTTATTCTCACAGGTCCTTGAGTGTATATTGGACCTTCAAAATCTTAAAGGGTCACACTATGTAATGGGGAGGGGTCTGACCACTAGGCAACACTATCCTTAAGGGGGCAGACTACCCTGTCATATCACCTCACACTCTGGCCAAAATCTCCAAACATGGTCCCTAAAGATAGGCACCAGAATCCATATGTAGACACCTAAATAAAAGTGTCCTGAATTTCAAAGGTATTAAGTAAAATGGCAGCAATGGCCACTCATCCTCTCTGGAAGTCAGACTATTTACATGTAGGTACCTAAATAAGTTTCAAAATGTTGGCCTCTAGCTCTTTAGGCCTCTTTGTTAAAAAAACAAAACCACAGCAAAATCAGCAAAATTCTATTGTGCTTAATGTCCCATTAAAATCTCGTAACTTTAAAACAACTAAACTGTTTTTCTTCACACATAGTCCATTTCTTAGATCTCAATGAGATTTGAAAAGCCCCCGAACTTAGGTGTGATATTTCTATCTTCTGCCATTGTTGAATTAACCAGGCAAAAAGTTTTCTACTGGAACATATGGTGAAGGTTATGTTGTTAATGCACACATAACTCAAAAACGAAAGGAACGTTTTTGCTCAAACTTCCAGAAAAAGAGCATGACAAAGTATGGAAAATGTCAGTCCAAAAGAAATCTTTTATAAACTTATGAGCATATCAGCAATGGGTTCGGGGGACTGTGGGGGGGAAGAGCTGGAATGAAAGATGGAACTCTGTTCTAATTATAGTGAGTAGTAGCTTCCCCTGCCATAATAAACATACTATATATACATAAACACACAACCATCTTATAGCTTTTAATGTGATTGTTCTACCACCATGGTTGTCTTCTCCCCATTTGTGATTTCCTACTAGTTGCACATAATAGTTTGCTAAATATTTCTGAGCAGGGAATGAGAGCTTGTCTGAGCTATCTTTTTATTTTAAAGGGAGATGTATAGTATTAAAGTCTTAGCTTTTTTATAGTTTATAAACGTGCATTGTCTCATTGTTGGCATAAAGTCCTAACATCTGTATCCAAGATACTAAGTACAGTATGGAAATTCCAAATTAAGTGCAAATACAAACCAGAACAGAGACAACTAGGAAAACGGACATCTTGTTGCTCTGGAAGAAATGATATTATGGTAGTCAAATTTCATCATAACTATATTAGATTAGAATCAGCCTAATGAGAAGAAATCAGAGTGAAGAAGTTACCCACTGAATTAACACAAATGCTTTTTATTTTACAAAGCTCGGCTAGGGCACTGTGCTAATTGTGGCATCTACTAGAGCAGTGGTTCTCAACCTTTCTAATGCCGTGACCCCGCAATACAGTTCCTCCTATTGCGGTGACCCCAAACCAAAAAATAATTTTGGTGGCTACTTCAAAACTGTAATTTTGCTACAGTTATGATTCGGAATGTAAATACCTGATATGCATTATGTATTCTCATTGTATAATGATTACACACAAAGCACCTTACACTTACACAGTATTGTGTGTATGGTGTGTGTACTGTTTTTACATTATTAACCTTTTTTACACCAGCAGGCTGTCTCGCAGGCTCTCTTGGCTCTCCGCCTCTTGGCTCTCTGCCTCCTAGGCTTCTGTCCTCCGGCGCTTGCTGCGTCCGCCCACTGATGACGTCAGCAAGCACCGGACACACGTAATGCGCTGCTATGGACTGTGGAGCGTTCCCCCCGCTTCCCCCGCCCCTTAGGCCCCGGACGGATGATGCAATCACGTCTGCACATGCGCGCAGGCATTCAGTTTGGAACGCGCATCCATAACGGTGTGCGTTCCAGCTGAATAGCGCTGCTACAGATGGTAGCGCGACTTCTCAGCGGCTAAAACCATCGGAAATATGTATTTTCCGATGGCTTTAGGCGACCCCTGTGTTTTGGTCGTTCGACCCCCGCCGGGGTCGCGACCCACAGGTTGAGAACCGCTGTACTAGAGGAACATAAAGTAATTCAGAAGCAGAAATATTAATATATTTTCCTTGCTGCTCTTTCACATTCCCTCCTTGCATTACTTTTTTTCTGCTCCCATATAGGACCCTAGACACAACAGATTCAGTACACTTCCACCAAGAGGAAGGACGACCGCAGATTCCTGGAGCACACAGAGGGCATTAAAACCACCTTCTTCTTGAGTACCCCAACTCTGGAGGGTATCTTTCCATGATATTAACATTAGGCCTGCAGTAAGCCCTAAGGACCACTTCACTGATCAAGGGCCCATTGTATTAGGCACTGTCCATGCCATTATGGACAAGGGATTTAGTGACAGAGTGGGATACGGCCTGGTGGAGCTTTGACTACAGAGATCCACCAGTCAGTCCTCTTTGCAGAAGGGAGGCACACAGATCATAAATCCTACTGGCTGAGGAAATGGCCCTGGAATGGTCACATTCTGATCTGTGGCCTGGAGAGGAGGCTTCTATCTCCTCACCACTGTGTAGTCCCGTGGATCAAGCCAGTTTATCTGGGCTTGACACAGGAAGGAGGATTTTCCTCTGTATATCTCCAAGATCCTCTTCAAGTTAGAAGAATCTTATTGGCTTTGCCACTGACTCACCGTGTGGCACATTTCAAGAAGTGGTCTCTAATTTTGATAGCCAACTTTACAAACGTAATCCAGATCTTCAAACTTGGGTGCCCAAAATTAGACATTTAATAAATCCATATATTTAGGCACCTAATCAAAACTAGCCTGAAATACAAAAGTTCATAGATTCATAATATAATAATATAGTCTGACCCACTGCATAACACAGGCTATAGTGCTGCATCAAGTCCATAAATTCTCTTTGAGCTATAGCCAATCTTTTAGAAAGATATACAGTCTTGATTTAAAGACTTCAAGGGATAAAAAATCCAGCACATCCCTTGGTAAATTATTCCAACAGTTAATTACATCTCTGTTAAAAATGTGCTCTTTATTTCTATGCAGGGTTGTAGCCATGTTGGGTCCCAGGATATTAGAGAGACAAGATGGGTGAGGTAGTTTCTTTTATTGGGCCAACTTCTGTTGGTGAGAGAGACAAGCTTTCAAGTTTACCAGCTCAGAAGTTGATCCAATAAAATATATTATTCACCCACCTTCTATCTCTAATATTCTGGGACCAATACAGCTACAACAATTGTGCGTATATCACTTATTTTCTAATCTGAATTTGTCTAGCTTCAGCTCCCAATCATTGGATCCCATTATGTCTTTCGCTGCTACATTAAAGAACCCCCTTTACTAGCAGAAATTTATTTCCTGTGTAGATACTTGCAGGTAGGGAGCAAGTCACACCTAACCTTCTCTTCGATAAACCTGAATAGATTTGAGCTTTTTCAATCTCTCATATGGAACAGTGCTTTATCTAGGTTAGGGCAGGCGTGTGTTTTCCTGGAGTGCTGTGGCTCATCAGCCCACTCCACCCTGCCCATGTCTTATAGACACAATGTCGCCCTGAGCTCAATATCATCAGATCTCCTACTATGTCGTGCACATTAGAATGCTGTGTCATATCAGTGCATTGGAAACTTCCCTGCCTGAACAGTAGATTGCACATTCTCTAGATGAGAGCTGATAAGTGATGTGTGATTGGTATGAAACAGAACTGGTTTTACCTTCACAAGCCCTCAGTGTCTCCAGAAGTTCCAGGTTCAGAACAGCAGTCATTCATATGACAATGAACTTCACACCCACAGAGAATGCTGCAAACTAAGGGTATGTCTATATTGATAGTGGCAAAGCTGCTGCCGTCAGATCGAGCTATTTGGATCGATTGAGTGGTCAGTGAAGACCCATTCAATCGATCCAGAAGTCGACGCTGGTAAACCACCCCTCAAGTGGCGTAGCGCTGCGTCGACGGGAACATAGTTCCCATCAGCGCAGTGCAGCGAAGACGCCGTACAGATGGGAAGCACAGCAGTCAACAGGAGTTACACAAGCTATGCAGAATAGCTTGTGTAGCTCCTGTCGACTGGTGCCAAATCGCCAGGTAAGTGTAGACCAGGGCTAAGACAACTATGGCAGGCTATGTGGAAGCTGGAAAGATCCATGTGACAGGTCAAGTCTAAGACATAATTCTTCCCAATGAGATTCCAGTAACTGATGGTGGATTTAAAATCCACTCTTAAATGTACAGGGCCAAAAATATAATTAAACACAACTACTAAGATTTGGAGAACATTAACCACAAACAGGAGAAAATTCTCCATCCCTAACACATTTCACAGGGGACATTAGGAATCCCCTAGGTAACTTCCCCCAGGTAAATGTTTTGCAGTGGAGGAATTCGTTAACAGGGAATTAGCTGGTGATAGGAAATGCTGTAGCAGGAGAGACATAGGTTTGAGCCAGATATAATTGTTTTTCCTTCAGCTCTAGTGATGGGAAATTAGATATCTGCATATCCCATAAATCCTCTGCAGCATGAGGAAAGTGAAAATGCTCTGGAGAGAACTTCAGCAAGATTTTCCGATCTAGGTGGCTGAAGTTAGGCACCTAAATTAAGTGGTCTGATTTTCAAAAATGCTGAGCACCCAGCAGTTTCCATGGACTCCGATGGGTTCTTGTCGTGAAGGGCCCAATCCTGCAAGCACTTATGCATGAGAGTAACTTTACTCACGCAAGCAACTCCATTAAACTCAGCTACTCACAGAAGTAAAGTAATTCACATCCATAACTCTTTGCAGGATTGACCACTGTGTTTGGATCTGAAGTCCAGAGCTCAAAGTTCAGAAGGTTTATAGCTCGGGTTCCAGTTCTGTCTCTGGCATGAAGGTGCTTCACAAAGCTTCTCAATCAGCATGACAGTGGATCTTGCGCTGCATGGGAGTGTATGTTTCACTGTGGAATTTAAAATGCAATTTTCTTTTTTTCAAGCCCCCTTGCCAAACTGTCATAACTGAAGAGCCGTGAAATATTTCTCAAAGCTTTCAGAGAGTTATTATGATTCCCAGAAAGTCCTTCAAATTAGCATTGACATTAGCTATGGGAAAACTCTGCCAAGCATATTTCCCTGCGTCACTCACTGGTGGTCATGCATGTGGAAAAACACCTCAAACCATACTTAATCTTCCAGCAGTTCTGGACAGGGAACACAACAGCAGCAGCCGTGATTCTTAATAACTGACTGCAGAGCTCATTAAAAGTCGAGACAGGACTTTGCATACTCCCTCCACCAGATAGTGCTATTTCTCCACAGAGCCCATTTGGGATTCATGGGCCATGCAAAGGTCAGGGGCTGACTCAAGGTAACAAATGTTGCCTGCAGCTTGCTTGTTCTCATTTCACTGCTGCTGTAATGCAAGCAAGGAAAACAGGCTGGGGCACATGGAAAAGCAAAATGCTGTACTTAAGGGCTTGGATCTTTGGACTTGACTACGTGTTTTTACTTACATTATTGCCATCTGATTACAAGTTAAATATCGTTTTCTTTTTTTAAAGCTCAATATGCAAATAAATATATCCAGAGTTTTCACTGTACTACTACGATCCCTACAATTTTTTGCAGACAACCCACATTATCCAATAGTCTGATGTGTAGTCACATGCACAAATGTAACATTAATCAGGAAATCAAGATTTGAATCCTGCAAACACTTCTGATCATGAGTAGTTTTAGCAGATGAGCAGTCCTGACATAATTATTTTGGGGAAGTTCTATGGCCTATGCTATACAGGACAGACTAAATCATTACAGTGGTCCCTTCTGGCCTTTGAATCTATGTGCAAAAGTGTTTGCAGTTTTGGTGCCCAAAACTATAGTATTAAATAAATAAATAACATATGCAATTATGGTAAAGCTCACAAATCCTGCAGAAATAATAATAGCTCTCTTCCACGATTGTGACCACTTCTATATTATTTTGATGGTATTTTATCCATATTTCCTTGATGCTGATTCCCCACCACCACCGCCAAAGTAATCTTTTTTTGTTTAATTTATCTTATTTTTAAAATCTCTCTCATTGTTTGTTAACAAGAATGTGAATGGTAACAATAAATACTGTTTGCCGTCTTGGACACGGTTTTCCAAGATCTGTGTGCTATAGCTGTGTCTGAGGGCTAAATGCTGGTCTCATGAGCAAAGCCTGAGTAAAAGGGCTTTGCCTGGAGGAGCTACATAGACACCATGCCACAGCTAACTGGCCATGGACACCATGACTTCATATAAGCAGAATCAGTCAGGGGCCATTGCTTCTATCTCTGATGATGTTGGGGCTTGTGGGGCCATGTTGTGTACGCATCCATTGGCCATGACCTCTGCCCTTTGACATGCCTCTCAACAGTAAATGGCTGAGAGCCTCTGTGAAGCTTTGCACTATGATACACAAAAGAATTCTGGGTCCCCTCTCTGCTTTCCCATGTAGTTTCAGCCTTCCCCACTCATGTGGATAGGAGGAACAGTATCTGCCTCTAAACTCTTAGAGCAGCAGTTCTCAAACTTCATTGCACAGCGACCCCCCTCAGACAACAAAAATTACTACATGACCCCCAGGAAGGGGATGGAGGTGAAGCCAGAGTCTCGCCGCCCCAGGTGGGGGAGGCCAAAGCTGAAACCTGAGGGCTTCAGCCCTGGACAGGGGTGGGGGAGACCTGAGACCCGCCACCCAGGGCTCAGAGCGGTGGAGCTCAGGTTTTGGGTTCAGCGCCCAGCCCCAGCAAGTCTAACGGCAGCCCTGGTGACCCCATTAAAGCGGGATCGCGACCCACTTTGGGGTCCCGACCCACAGGTTGAGAACCGCTGTCTTAGAGGATCAAATTCCATGATAAGGGAACAGAAAATAAAATCAATCCAGAAATTAACTGTTTAAAAATCCTTCATGATGAAAAGCGTTTTATGCTATTTACAATTACTAACAATCACATATTGGAGACAATCAGGCTGACTTTTCTCCTACTGATGATTTTTTTAGGGGCAGGGAAGGAATATCTGAAACAGGTTTGTTCCCTGCTTTTGAGTTAACTGAGCTTTAGGATAATGGTTTAGGTGTCTTTCAGGGAAATCACTAACTATTTTACTTGGAAAAGTTTTTTAGTACATGGTTCACAATGAGAAATTTCTGCTGCTGTTGAACAAAAATTTTGAAAAATCTGATGAGCAAATATAACATAAAGTAAGTGCACAGAAGTTGATTTTTCCTTACGAATTTAAGAGCCCAATTCTGCAGTCCTTATTGAGCTCATTAGTCCTTACTCAGCAAGCAGTGTCCTTGCAGCGAGCTGGGGTTCACAGACAGATCTTGGTCCCACTGAGTGCATAGTAAAACTCAACAATAACTAAAATTAGAGATCAGGACTTGGCTATAAATGCAGATAACCAGATATTTGCACACACAACATATCTGTATATATATCTTCCATGAAGTCAGATATATTGTATGCGCATATCCAGTTATGTGTACATATACCTGGTTATCCACCCATGCCTGGATATTAACAGCTGCTGCATATATTGTATTTATTTGAGTCTCACATTGTGCATTCAGAATGTATGATCAATTGCAGTTATCTTTAAAAAAACAAAAGGAATTAAATGGAAAAAAGACATTGTTGCAACATAAGACTTCAGATTTTATATTACTCCAGTGTCAGGAAATTCAAAGTGTTTCCTACAGTAACCATATCTCAGGCTCATGACACAAAAACACCATGGAGGGACACTTAATGAACTTAAAAATCTGTCCCTTAGGCATTAAAATGAACACCACATCATGTAACACAAAATACTATGTGTGCCCAAGTGGCTCAAGTTACAATTTTTGGAGGAGCCTTTAGTTTTGTATTTCTTGACTTTGGTGCATGTGAAATCTCTCAGTGATGACAATATCCAAGTGAAATCAGAGGCATGGATGCAGCACAGCTGTCTGAAACTGAGGAAGATAGGGATAATGCTGGGTGAGTGAAGAAGTCATTTCCTGTAACTGGCACCATATCTTTGCTCCCCATCAAGGGAGTCTGCCCAGAGATTGTCAATATGGTGTCTAGTCCTGGGGTCCTTCGGCACTTGTTCAGGCTGATAGCGGGGGGATTAAATAGCCACGGGCGCCAGAATTTGCTTTCTCCTATTTGTGGCCTGCCGAAAGAACACACATGGTACTAAGACTCAGGCTTTCATGACCTTCAGGCTTTTTTAATGCAATACGCTGTATGTGGGAATGAACGTGCAAATTCTGAAGCGATCCCATCAGGTCCAGAATATGTCAGCCTGCCTGCTAAGCAATAGTTATCTGTGGAAATACATTATTTTCTGTTCTGGTCATCATATTATCTCTCCAGTGACAATGAGATTCAGATCAAGGCCATGGTGCTCATCTCTAAAGCTCTCCGTTGATTGGATCCAGGCTACCTGATAGACGGCCTCTCTTTCCCATATCAGGACCCTCCTTGACTGTTGAACTCCTCTTGAATAGTGGAGCTGTCCCCAACTTGATTTAGACTCATGACAACTGGAGACAAAATTTCCTTGGTCACCAGGTCATAGCACTGGAATGCCTTTCCCCAAGAGATCAGAATGAACTCAAATCTTTACCACCTTTAGGTTGAAGGGCAAGATCTGTCTCTGCCTTCAGCTTTCCCACAACAAAATGAGAATAAATTAATAACAAAATCAGTAATAATTATCACCATAGGAAGACAGGGTATGGTGATGGGTCCCCGACCTCCCTACAATCACAGGAGGGAAGAGGAGAGCCGCTCTGCACCTAGCTTCCTGTTTTATTGTAAAACTCTCCAACACCATCCTGATGAGAATGTTACAAATCCCTAAATGACAAACAGATTTGATTGACTCTCACCCATAATATTGTAGTAAGATGGATTTTTGCATTTAACAACCTCCAAGATAAGCAGGTATTTTCCTTTGGTATTTTTCCCCCGTATTCTTTAGCGAACACAAACGATGACAAAATAATTAAACGTTCTGCGAATTCTGTTGGCACTGACATAGGCGCACTGAAAAATGACAGATGAGCAACGGCGCAGACAGCGACTCTGATTCACGACCAAGGGAGATGAAGTTTCTAGTTGAAATGTGTGGCTTTGGCTGCTATATTTGATTACAGTCCTAGCAATGGTGGCACAACCCCATTCTTTTCTACACACGCCCACATTACTTCTCAAAGCCCTGCGGGCACCTTATCTTGGCAAATTACACTCTGCTGAGTTCTTTGCACTGTCTCTTGTTCCCAACAAGTCTCTTGGCCCAGGGGGAGGCGACTCCAGGCCCCCCTCCTCGTGAATCAAACCCCAGCCCTGCCCGCCTTGTGGAAGGCGCTTTCCCTTTGGCTCTCAGTTCACTTCCCAGCGCTGGGAGCCGCAGGGGAAATTCTTCCTAAAGAAGCCAAAGGCTCTGCCCTCCCCTCCCAAAAAATGACGTCAGGGTGCCTATGCCGCGGCGGCTGCCCAATGGGAGCGTTGAGAGGATGCACCCGCAGAGCGCGGCGGAGCCAATCCGCTCGGTTTCCTCGCGGCAGGGAGTGGAGGTTAATTTGGCCAGCCGGCGGGGATCCAGGCGTGGGGGGGGGTCCCGGAACGCGACCCTGGCGCTTGCCCGCCACAGCCGGGGACGTGCCCCGGGGGCGCCGCCGTTCCCGAGGGGGGAGGGGACCATCCAACCAAGCGGCCCCAATGGCACTGTATTGACTGGCGCTCGGCGTGGAGCGGAGCGGCCGCTGGCGTGGGTGCCCGAGCCGCAGGCTGGCCCCGGCCCTCCCCGGCTGTGCAACAAGGGCCGCGCCTCGGGATCGTCCCCCGCAGCGGGGCAATACACGGGGCAGCAGCCCCCAGAGCCCATTGCCCGGCGGGGCGGGGGCGGCGTGACACTCGGGGGGAAGCGAATGGGGGATGGTTTTCCCGCACCGGCTCCCTGCTTTTATCGGGGGGGGCAGTGACCCCCCGCCCTGAAAGCAAGCCCCCCCCCACGCTCCAGGGCGCTGGCGGAGTCCCGAGCCCGCTCGCCTGCTCTCGCCTGCTCGCTTTGTACCGCGCTGCTCCCCCAACAGGCAAAACTTTCTGCCCGCGCGCACACACGGGCTGACGTCGTTTGCGCATTTCCTGCACGGGAGAGCGAGCGAGCCCGAGCCCGAGCCCGAGCGGGGGGGAGCGGAGCGGCCGGCGCTTGCTGCCGCGCTCAGCCCAGCGCCCACGCCAGCCCGCGGCGCGAGCCCTCCGGGAGGCGGCGGCCGTGGTCGCCCCGGGCAGCCGTTCCAACCCGCCGGCGCGAGTCCCCTCATGCACTGGATTCGTGCCGCTGGATCCCCGGCCTGGGAGCGGGAGGCGAGGAGGCTCCTCGATCCTATGCGGATGTAAGGTCCCCGGGCGTGTGTTTGCTGAGCCGAGGCTGTGCAGGAGGCAGGGCTGGGCGTTTGGGTCGGTGTTTGGGGTTTGCGTGCGTGCCTGTGTGTTGCTTGCTGCTGCCCGCGGAGAGCCCTAGCGCGAGGGAGAGCCTGGGCTCGGGGCTCTGCCTCCTTTGCAAAGACGGAGCGAGGATTATGGTCTAGGGGAAGGGAAAAGTCAGCTGCCCACCTCCCCCCCCGGATTTATTATGCTCGGATTTTGATTGCATTTGGGGGGGTTGCTGCAAACACGGCCGTCCTCCCCCCCACTCCCCCCATTGCCTTGTTTCCCGTTAGGAACACAGGCAAGGAAATTACATGTATTCCCGGGCTGTCGCAAGAGCAGAGGCTAAATAATCAAAGGTAGCGGCAGCAAGAAGAAGGGAGCCCCCAGGCTGTGGTCTGCTGCCCCCCCTCCCCCGGCAGACCTGCCTTCCTATTTATTGGTGAGATCTCCCTGCCTCCCTCCCTGTGCGTGAGAGTGAGTGAGTGAGTGTGTGTGTTGAATCCCAGGAAAAGTGAAGCCATCCAACCATGGTGGTTTTTAATGGCTTGCTGAAAATCAAGATCTGCGAGGCGGTGAATCTGAAACCCACACCTTGGTCGCTGAGGCATGCGGTGGGTCCCCGACCACAGACCTTTTTGCTGGACCCTTACATCGCCCTCAACGTGGACGATTCCAGGATCGGGCAGACCTCGACCAAGCAAAAGACCAACAGCCCTGCCTGGCATGATGAGTTTGTCACGGACGTTTGCAATGGCAGGAAGATTGAGATGGCTGTTTTCCACGATGCCCCCATCGGGTACGATGATTTTGTGGCTAACTGCACTATACAGTTTGAGGACTTGCTGCAGAACGGGAGCCGCCACTTCGAGGACTGGGTAAGTGTTTGCACTGGAAATGCAGATGGTTTTGTAAGGCACTGCTGTGGATGGAAGGCTTTCCTTGCGGAGTTAGGTTGCCAATGGCATGAAATGGCTCTGAAGCAGGCAGGCAGTGTTGTTGCATATCTCCCTCCCCTAAGATATGTTTTACAAATTTCTGAAGCAGGCAGGCGGTGTTGTTGCATATCGCCATCCCCTGAGATATGTTTTACAAATTTTGGGGGGGAGGGGAGTGGGAAACGACTGGATCTGGGCAAAAGGTGGTTCCTCCTGGATCCAACCTCCCAAATTTCACTACCGCAATGGAGAAAACATCTAGTTGCTCCTGTTGTACAACAAAACAAACAGGACAGACCCCAGTGCATCCAGGAGCAACAGTGTAGCAAAAACTCACATCCAAGACCTAGATCTTGATGGATCCGGAATTTGGCTCACACCTCCCAAATTCTAATGCTTAAATTGAGCACAGGTCTAAATGCTCCTGTTGCACCAAAAGAATCCAGACCATGATGGATAGTCGCATGAGTACCACCAAAATCCAGATCTGATACCTGCAGCCAGGACGTTTTTTATCTCAAACCCCTAACTTCGCAGCATCAATAGAGAACAAATATAGATGTTCCTCCGATGCCAAAAATCTGCACCATGATGCATCCAATATAATAGTACTGCAGGTACTTGGTAGCTAAATCCTGCCAATTTTTAGCTCTCGTCTGTGAAATTCCGCTGCCTAACTAGGCCGTATGTTTAGCTGCTACTATTGCACCTTAAAAATCCAGACCTGATGTGCCCTAGCATGCTGCAAAATCTTGGATCCAGCATCCCAACATATTGTGGTTTAACAGCACTGCAAACAAACAAACAAAAACAATGTGGAGATGTATATTTCACAACTATATAAAACACCAACAAATCACTGAAACAGCAACCAAGTTGGCTGTATGTATTGTAAATACAGTTAACAATAATGTTCACAAGAAAGTATTAGAAACAATCTTCTGATCTAAGATGTTCCATACATGACCAGCCATAAGGTTGTGAAATGTGCATCTGCATATTCTTGATGAGGAATCCTAATCAGGGCATTATTTTTTTAGCAGATGGAATAACAACAAAACAGCGGAGCCCAAATTGGACGATAGTTGTCAGATCATGGGCCTGATTCCAGTTTACACCAATGGGCACCTGTATATCACAATGGCAATATAAAAGAGGCCTTAAAGTGGATGTAAAGAGATGTCAGAGTGAAAGAAAGGGACCTTTGTATAAATGACAGACAGGTGCTGTTAAAGCTGATTGATTAAGAACCGAACTAGGCAGTGTAATATTTCTTTTAATATTAAAATTAACCTTTATAGCTTTAAATGAATCTATAAAAACTAACATAACTGCTGCTAAATATGTTACAACATGATACTTGGGGTCTGTATTATTTTGGTCATCTATCAAAATTCCTTATTTACCAAGTTTAGAAGGTAAAACTGAATATTATGCAGCCAAAACTTATCTCAGTTGGAAAGGTTTTTGCAGGTATCTTGTATCCGAATCCAGCAATGAAATCCTGGCCTCACTAAAGTCAATGGGAATTTCAGACCAGGATTTCATCCCACATTTTTTGGTGGAAGAGTAGAAGCAAGACTTGTTTCCTATTTTGATGGTACAAATTCTGAGTTTGTGGCCCAAATTTGGCAGGATCTCCAATGATTCAGATGCCAAATATGAATTTTGGCAGCGGTACACCGCTGGGCATATCAGGATTCAGATTTTAAGGTGCAACGGGAGCATCTAAACATGTTCTTTATTTAGGCAGTGGAATTTAGCAGACTGGGCCCCAAAATTGACACGATCTGGCACGATGCAGGTAGTGAGTCCAGGAATTTGTGGTGCTATTGCACTAAGATGTATTGTGGTCCAGATTTTATTTTTTTGGGAGGGGGTTAAGAGGAGCATCTACATTTGTTCTCCATTGATGCAGTAGAATTGAGGGCAGGGGGTCATGGCCAAAAATTGGCTGATCCAGCAGTATCCAGGTGCTGGATGTGCATTTTTGCATTGCTCTCGTGTGGTGATGTCTCATGGTCTGAATTTTATTGGTGCAGCATTTTACTCTATTTAAGTATTAGAATTTAGAGAGTGGGGCCAAATACAGGCAATATCCAGCTTTTTGCCTTTTCCAAAATCATCTAATGAGTCTTGTTTTATTGACTTTGATCAGTATAGGCTAGAATATGGCATAATTCTTATTACACTGCATGTGGTTGTTCCACTTAATAGGAGTATCAAACAAACTTGCTTTTAGATCAACACACTGTTTCTTCATCTGTTTTCACTGAGCTACCCAGGCTCAGATTAAGCATACATCCAGTGCCATCTCTATACAAAATAAAAACAAATGAAAAAAACGAAGTCGTTAACAACTTTAGCAACATTTGAAGACTAAAGCCAAGAAAAAAAGAAAAGTTCTGTGAAATCAAATGACTTTATATGAAGGTGCCTTATGGCTATTACACTGCAAGGAAAATGCCAATGGCCATCAGTCAAACCTACTTGTGCATTGTAATTATGCTCTACCATATCTGGACCTTTAATAATGTTAGAGATTTAACCTATGTTTAATAAGAGAAATAAGTTCCTAATTTCAGCTCTGTAATTGAAGGCAGCTATTTTTCTGGTACTCTTTTCCTATTTTGCAGAAATTAAAGAACAGAAATTGGAGCAGCCCATTTCTCCTTAGTGCCTGCAATATCTAATAAATATAATCTAATGAACACTCTTGGAAACTGTGCTTTAGCAGTTCTAAGGTCTTCCCGTTAACACAGTAATCCTGGTAGTTACAACTGGGTAACATTACCTGATGAGCATATTAAATTAAATCACATTGCTATCCTCTTTTCCTTTCTCCGTCCAGTCAGATGCAAGACTGCTTCCAACACTACACCTTTGTAATAAAATAGATTTGTCAGAATATGAATGTATTGATAATAATTCTTGTCAACATATTAACACCTGTAATGCATTCAGCCTGATTGTACTGATTGTAAAAACATACAGTTCTAAACTGTATTTTTATGAGGACATTTAGTTATTTAAAAAAAAAACTACCTGTTTTAAAGGCAGCTTAGTGACCTTGTAATGTATTTCTAGGATTCTTATTAAAGATCCAAAATGCGAAGTGGACATCGCTGTCCAATATGTATCTGAAAAGGAATTCTGGGTTGTTTTCTAGGGGAAAAAATCTCACCTGTATGTAATCAGCTCATCTGCTTTGGTTGATTTTGCTCATTATGCTAACCCTAATGTTTTCTGAAAAGGTGAGTTTTTTAAGGAAGATGCTACATATTTTTCTCATTATTATGGCTGCGATGTAGACTGGCACCATGGTTACAGTGGAAGCACTAACATGATGCACAAGTACAAAGCTTAGAATCATGATAGCGACTTTTGCATTAGGAAGATTAAAATTAGCAATTTCCTTTTCTCCCTAAGAATACATAGCAGTCACAAAAATTAATTTGTAACCTCATTTACTGACCCAGTGCAGACTACCTGTACGTGTGTACCTCATAGCACATGTTCAGAGTGAGATCTTATTTCAATTCAATGCTCTAGATACCAACAGATGGGAGACTTTTAAAGGATTAAATGTTATGTGTTTTTTAAAAAAATGCTTATGCATTTATGCAGATGATTGTGTTGATTTCTGAAAACAGAACAGTGACAATTAAAAAGATGGCTGCTTTTTACAGTGGTGCATCAGTACAGACACAGCACAGTTAAAGTATCAGTTTTGCAGATTTTACTACTTAATGGCTATATTACAGTTTTAAAGAGATTCCTAGATTGTTAATATTACAAGCTTTTCTATAGATGAATAAAGTACTAAAAATGAGGCAAAGGATACTCAGGAAGATGTAGAAGGCTTTACATTTGGGAAATATGAAGCAATAAGCTAGGAAATGATATGGAAAAAATTCTGTTATGAAAGTGTTAGTTAAGTGTAATTTAATGTGGGTGAAATGGCATTCATAAAATTATCATAGACAAGTATTGATCTATTTTACCATGCATGAAGTTTATACTTTTATTTAGTAATATAGTCACATGTAAATTAGTAAGTTTTAAAGTGGGCAAGAAAATTATTCTTATGTCAAGTCTCATGATTGTAACTTTATGAATTAGAATTACTAGTGCTTATGTTCAGTTTGCTAGTCGTCGGGATACTGGATATTAGTTTATCTGCCAGTCTTTGGAGATATGCGGCCAGATCCTTGGTTGAAGTAAATCAACATAGCTCTGTCAACTTCACTGAATCTGGGTTGGTTACTCTAGGTAAGGATCTTGCCCAGTAGGTCCAACCCTTTGTACAAGAAAATGGCTTCTTGACGTCACTGAAATTGGGCCGTCATGAGAAATAAATCCTTTTGCAGGCTTAATAACTAGAATTCACAAATTCAAACTGGGACATCCCAATTTTTAACAATGAAGGCCTCCTATTTACAATCACAGAATGTCATAAAGCTACATTTAGAGCAATGTACTGGGCTTTACTTTATACTGCCTTAAGGAGGCTCTGCACATCAGGAAAAAGAAAGTGTGTGTTTGTACACACACAGTTTAGTGAGCTTCTCTTTGGCTGTCATATGATTTTTTCCATATTTCATTTCCCCATCATTGCTGATTGCCGAGCGTCTAAAAATGAAGCATGCTCTTTTAAAATAGCCCTGTTTATTTACCTGGTTTATTCAGTGATATCAAAGTCAGTACTAAAAGCATCACATTTCGTTTTGTAAACCACTGTGATGACACTCATGTGACTGTGCAGCATCACTGCATAAAATAGGCCGATTATGAATTGAACAGAAACCGAATACCTCGGCAGTCAGCAGTTATGGAAAATAGAATTTGGAGAAGTTTAACAGTTCACCTAGTTATAGGGGATGATCCTGCAAACCTGGAAGGAGACTGCTCATGGTAGTAAGCGTTTGCAAGATCAGGTCGGTACTTTGGGGCTGCAATGAGGATGTGTGAAGGCTTTAAATGTTACTGCCTGAAGTTAGGCTCTTAAATGAGAAAGCCCTGATTTTCTAAGTGCTGCGCTCCCACAGGAGTTGTTGTTAGTTACCTAATGAAAACATATAAGGAATATAAAAATATATGAGGAGAAATACTGGATATGACCAGTAACAATATCCACTGAAAGTAATAGGATACAGCTTACCACCTACTATACTCTTTGTGCTGAATTAATTGTAAAGGTTGTCCAAATGCCTGCTCCTGGTTTTCTGCTTTTTATAGTCATGTACCGTTTGGTTTTTTGTGTATAACTTACCACAGCTAGCAGGTCTAGGAATTCTATTGTTAATCGGTGGACAGGGAATTGAATTGTAATCATTTTAGTATCAGTCACTCTACACGTTAACCTATGCTTGTTCCTGATGTAGACTGGATGATGAATGTTGGCAATAGGTATGAGAAGTATGCATCTTGCCTTTTCTATTTTTCTCTATCCATTGAGCTTATCTGTACAGAATATGAAATTTGAGAAGCCCAGGATTTTTTGTTTAGAAGCTTTGCTTCTCATCAACATATTCAGAGCCAGATCATCAGCTGCTGTAAATCACTGTCATCTGCTGACTGTTTGTTGAAATCAATTAGTAGCATCGGTGCTGGTCCTGGTTGAAAGGCATCTACATCAGAAACCTGACGCGTCGCTAATTGGAAACCCCTGTTATTTTCTTCAACATTTGAATATGCCATAGAGCCTGAACTACCCTCTCCCTCTGAAAGGTGTTGCCTCCAGAGCAGGACTGAGGGACATTGACGGGGAGTCACAGAGAAATTTACAGTACTGGTGTTGCCTGCAAGGTACCAGTTGTATGGATGAAGTGAGTGGATACAAATCATGATTCTAAAGAAATAATGTAATTGTGTTTTATTTAACTTAGATTTTTTTTATTTACATCTTGGTAGTGATTTATTTTTCTTCTAATTTTATAGTCTTAAGTTGCTGAAATGTGTATACTATTCGATTCTTCAATTAGCTTTCTAATTGTTAGTAGAATTTCAGATTTTACATAAGAGATTTTTTTTCTATCATGGCCTGGTCTACACTACAAAGTTAGGTCGCCATAAGCTGCCTTGTGTGGACCTAGCTGTGACTGTCTTAAATGTCTCCCACTGATGTAAGTGTCTTGTTACAATAACACAGCAACACCATGTCCCTGAGTGGCATTGAGCCATGGTCGATGTACTAAGGTTGACGCATTACAATTTGTAGACCCTGCGTTACTTATGTTGATCCGAATAGTCCTCCAGCAGCTGTCCCACAATGCCTGGCCCTGACCATTCTGGTCACAATTGTGAACTCCACTGCCCAGAGGTCACAGAGACCAGAATCCACCTCTCCCCTTTAAAGCCCTGTAAATGTTGAAATGCCTTTCCCTGATTGTCCAGCTTGGGTGAGCACACTTAGCAGCTCTCCAGGGTTGTGTGCAACTGCCCAGCTGACCTGCAGGCTATCCATTCCACGGATGCTCCAGCTTGGTGTGGACAGATATTGGACCTTCTGGGCCTATGGGGAGAAGGGGTTGTTCAGGCCAGAGCTTGGAACCAGCCATAGAAACGTCAACATCTACGAGCAGATTGCTTGGGGATTTCAAGAGAAGGTATACGACAGGAACCAGCATCAGTGTCATGTGAACGTGAAGGAACTGCGGCAGGCCAGGGAGAGGTAAAGTCAATCTGATGCCGAGTTACAGACCAACTGCTTCTGCAAAGAGCAGCAAGCCATATTTGGAGATCCCACCACCCACCCTGTAGACCACTGAGGATAAATCTGAGGAGCTAGTATCACAGCCCTCCGGCTTGGACAGCAGATATGAGCTAGAGGAGGAAGATGGGGGACATGTGACTGGGAGGCCCAGCTAATTTGAGACTCCACCACAGTCCAGTCATTCCTGGCAGTTGGGCACGGGCGAGCCCAGTGCAAGGGAAGGATCCTCAGGTAAGTGTGTAAATTTATTTCCCATTACAGTGATGGTGCCCCCAACTTAGCAGGGGACAGCTACTGATTTTTCATTAATTTACTTTTACTATAAGAGGCAGCAGTACAACAAAGAGAGGTAACGTTGTTACTGCTTTTCATTCCCCTTTAGAGTTAGGCAAGGGGGGGACCTTGGAGAGCAGTTAGTTTATGTACACAGAGATGTCCTTTGAATCCTCCTGAAAGATCTTAATGAAACTTTCGTGGCAATACACTGCAATGCTCTCCCGAAGGTCTCTAGGGATGGCAGCCTTATTTCTTCCTCCCTGGTAGGACAGTTTCCCATTCCAGTCAGCGATAACTTTGGCTGGCACCATTGCAGTAAACAGGCTAGCAGCACATGGGCCTGGGTGTTTTCAGGATGCAATCAGTGGCTGTGCTCTCTGCCTTTGTTACCCTCAGGAGTGAGATATCAGCTAAAATCACCATTCCCGTAGTGTTCAGTGCTGTTGCATTACTCATCGTTTCAGGCAACCGAGCAATTCCCTCCTCATTTCCCTGACCCCTGGCGAGCCGTACGCACCATGGCTGGTGCTGTGGGTGGCGCCATGCACAAGTGCTGTAAACCAGAAGTGTCAGTAAACTTGTTTAAAATCTTAGCAGAGCAAGGGAGGGGAGATCTGAATCTTATCTTTCATTTTCCATTGTGACTGTGTTGACAATGGTACCTGTGTGTTTTCTCTGCAGCTGCTGCCACTGAGACCTTGAGGGGTTCCCTCCTCCACACTCTTGGAATACCTGAGCCAGATCAGAAGAGGTCTTGGGATGCAATGTTCAATGAGATCCGGCAAGTCAGCACTGCATCAGATTGTGAGTAAAGGTCCTGGAGGGCGAATACTGGAGACAGCCTGAGAAAGAAAGAGTGGACAGCAGAAAGGCCCAGGAGTCCCAGCAGGAAAAGGAGAGGGAGATTCTCCAGGACACAATGTGGGCTTCTTTGGTAGCAAACAGATGTTGCAGACTCTTGTGGACCTACAGGTTAAACAATCCCAGACTTGTCTCCATTTGCAGTCCATGGAGAACTTCATTACAGCACCTTGCTATGGACTCCAATGCTCCAGGTAGCAACAGGGGCCACATCCTTACCCCTACCACTCCACCTCGGGGGACATTAAGGACAATCACGGCCTCACATACACTGATTTGTGAAAGCCACTGATGCCATATGTGCAGGTAAAATGGGCTTGAATATTCTTTTCCATTGTTAAGTTCTGTTCCACTAATATATTAAATTTTTAATGTATTTGCTTTTAAATTGTACAGATTCTTTTTCCACTCATCTTCTTAGTGAATAAAATTCTATTATTTGGAAAATAATGAATCTTTGAGTTCACAACATATGCTGCAGAGTGCCTAGAAAGCACTCTCTGATTTGTTACAGTGCAGTGTGACACAACTCATAAGATCAGTGACACACACAGTGTAATGATTATAAATATACAGCAAGCACCTGAAAACTACTAGATGCATTGACAGTTTTATTCATAGATGTATACAAAGTACCACACAATTCCTAACAGGCCCGAAAACCGCAGGGGAAGGTAGAGCACAGTACTGTGGCTCACTGTTAAAATGCCCTTTCAAAGCCTCCCTGAACTGGATAGCTCTGCGTTGTGCTCTTTGCTTGTGTCTGGCTGCTCAAACTCAGCAGACAGCTGCTCCTCCTCTGCCTCCACCCCGGCAGCAACTTTTCCCTCTTTCCTTCATAGACATTATACAGGATGCGGGAAGCAACTACAACTGTTTGGATAGTTTTTTCACTGAGATCCAATGTAGTGATTAAACAACACCATCATCATTGGCAATTCCTTGATTCAAGGACGATCTCTACCACGGATTTACATATGGGTCCTGAGATGCTCAGGAGTCCAATCCTGGAGCCACAGATCCTCTGCAATAGGTACAGACATTTCCTAGTGGATCAGCTGCTTGCTGGAAAAAAGTTCTTTCTTTGTCCTTCCTTCTCTCTCTCTCTTCAGTTTCGAGGGCAAAATGCTTCTCCTTGAAGCATACCATTGCATGATAGGAATGGGAATATGGCACCATTGAAGTTAGTTGGTAGTTTGCTCCTCCCAGCTTATGAAGTCCACATCAGTTTTCTTAAGATATGCTTTTGGTATATTTTTGTAGTGTTTCCTTTGACTACCACAAGATCTCTGACCATAGGTGATCTGAAAGTAGAGTGCTTATTGTGGGAGATGAAAATCTGACATCTGTATACAATGTCCAACACAGCGTAGTTGGCGCATAAGGGTCATTGCTTCATTGTTGGTGACATTGGCTTCAGTGAGGATGCTAGTATTGTACAGCAATCTTCCCATTTGATGTGAAGGATCTTCCGAGGGCATCGTGGGCATTACCTCTTCAAAGCCTTAAGGTGTTGTTGGTAGGTCACCCAGGTTTCGCATCCATAAAGGAGTGTAGGGATGACACGCTCTCTTATAGACACTGTCCTTCTGTAGATCATGATCTGTGAAAACATGTCAAACTGTTTCCCCAGGGAATCCCCTGCACGCTGGATCCTTTGCTGAACCTCACTGTCAAATTTTGCATTTTGAAAGAGTTGTCTACCAAGGTAGCAGAAATGCTCAGTTGTCTCCAAAGTCTGTCCCTCGACAGTAATTTGTGGTTGATCATATGCAAGACCTGAGGCAGGCTGATAGAGCACTTTAGTCTTCTCAATATTAAGTGAAAGTTCTAGGCTTTAGGAGGCGTGTTCAAAATAATCTAGTGTGGACTGAAGATCATTCTCCGCATACTGAAGATCAATATTGGACACCCTGAGGATTTTAGACTTTCAGTGGAGATGTCGAAGATTAAAAAGCCGCCCATCCATCCATCTTATATTGAAAGTCAACTCTGGTGAGGAGACAGCATTTAATGAGGACCAGAATTACTGCTAAATAGGTGAAGAAGAGGATTGGGGCAATACCACAACCTTGATTAACCCCAGTTTTGATGACAAAAGGGTCCGTCTCCACACCATTACAAAGAACGATAGGAGACATCTGATCCTGAAGAAGCCTTAGGATTTTAATAAATTTTGGAGGATAACCAAATCTGGCCAGCACCTTCCACAGGGCTTCATGATTGACAGAATCAAAGGCCTTCATTAAATCTATGAAGGCTATGTACAGGTCTTGATTTTGCTCCCGAGAGTTTTCCTGGATTTGGTGGGCATTAAAGATCATGTTGGTTGTTACACGAGATGGTCTGAAACTACACTGAGGTTCCGGTAATATTTCCTCTGCAGGGGGAATTATCGAATTAAGATAATATGGGAAAGAATTTTCCCTGCTGTAGATAGCAGAGCAATGCCTTAATAATTTCCACACTCTGACTTGTCTCCTTTCTTAAAGATTATAACAATATTGACATTTCTCAAAACTTCTGGAATTCTGGAAATCTTCTGCATCTGACAAAGTGGTTGCAGCCCACGAAGACTTACGCCTGCAGAAATTTGTTAGTCTTTAAGATGCTACAGGACTCTAGTTGTGTTTGCTGTACACAGACTAACATGGATACCCCTCTGGAACTTTTCATCATTGATTTTGTTGGAATTGCTTAATGTTTAAAGTTAAGCAAAAACTTAAGTACCTTCCTGAATTGGTGTCTTGATTACTAGGAAAAGCTGTCAATAAATAAAGACTGACATTTAACAAAATCCTTTTGCCCTTTACTCTTACTCATTAATTATCCCACCACTAATACTGTATATACAGGTCCAAATCCTGCTGTCTTCCCTCACAGAGAACAACCACTACTGAAATCACCTTTGCCATCCCACCTACAACTCTTCAAATATAGCTGAAGTCAATGGGAACTTAAGTCAGCACTGTAGGATTTGGCTCAAAAGGTGTAATGAGTTGCTATTGTCCAAATAAACTTCAAAAAATTTGTCTTGCATTTTTATTGTGGTTTTATAATTTTGACTTGGAAGTGTGCATATTTTGCTTGGAGAACAAAGCTGGGAGATATCTTTCTTGGAATACCTTTATGGCACAGGGGCTGGGGTAATAAAATACTATAAGGGTGTCCCAGAGTGGGCTGGCCCTTTAAGGTAGTTGGCCTCAGCCTCACTGTACTTTGTCAAGTGTCTCCTCAAGTGATGGGCTTTGAGGCGGAAAAACAGGAATCTGCTTTGCTTAGTTGGTCACGAGAGCTTTTGGCAAATGTATAGAGAAAGGTCTGGAGGCCAATCATCAGAGCGGACTGGGGAGGGGACTCTTCATCCCAGCTAGGTGGAGAGGTCTGTGAGGAGCGACCCGGAGTGAGGGATGAGAGCAGAAGAGGCTTGAGAAAATGCCGGGCAGCAGGTTTTGGGAAATGTGCCTTGCAAGGGACTGGTGAAACTGAGTTGTGGAAAATGGTTATTTTGATTTAGGCTGGTTTTTGAATTCTGATGTGTTAATACTGGACCCTAAGAAGGGATGTTAACTATCTGAGTATCCAAGCAGGGGAAACTGAGGCAGTGATGGGGTCTGATCCAGATTGTGTAAAACTTGTTGCAAAGACTGGAGAAAGGGAACAAAAGTGAATATTGAATGAAGTGCCTTAACTCAGTCTAACTGAGTGTGTTCCTATATTAGATTGTCACTAGAAAGGTCAAAAAAGAATATTCAGCAACATTTAAACACTTGGATCAGCACATTTTAGCATTAGCAAATAATGATACATTAGGCAACTTTTTGAATGACAGTGATAGGCAGTCACTAAAACAAAATACAAACTACCATGATACAAAAAACAGTGTAGTTATGTAACCTACTGATTGCTAGTCAAAATGAGGGATTTCAATAGTTGGTAAAGTCTGGGTTTTAAAGTGCCCTTTCAACTTTGCCTAACTCTGCTCCTGTTGAAGTGAATGGGAATTTTAACGTTGATTTCAGTGGGAGCAGAGTTAGGCCAATTCTGAGTGCTTTTGAAAATCTTTTCTTTGATATTCAGGAAAGAATAGTGAGGATTTGGAGAGCTCAAGAACTGAAGCTCATGGAATGGAGATATGTCATGGCCCCTGGCATTCCAGTGGTTGGTTTTGAATCCATCCCACGTTTGCAGTAGCAGAAAGTTGGTACTGTCTTGTATCAATATGAACTACTTTGGGATGACTTCATGGTCGTAGGCAATTCTTTTGTTGTGATCACAGCTGGTATCCTCTTTGGCAGTTCCAACAGAGGGAAGGATTTTATTCCACTTGTCTCTCACCCCGCTGCCTACGAGCTCACTCCATTTCTAGTATCTCCTCCTCCTTCCATTCTTTCCTCCCAGCTTTTTCACCACTGTTCTTCCCTCACTTCCAGTCCCTCCTAGCCCATTGCTGCACTGTGAAAAACTATGCTGTTCCTATTGGGATGTAAAAATTTGCTTAAAAAGATCTGTTTAAACGTTCTAAAAATAGAACATTTAAACAGTTAAACATTGTGGGGGGGGTAATGGGGGGAGAACTGTGTTGGGCTCTGCTCCTCACTGCCAAGCGAGAGCTGCCTAGTTTCAGCTCCTTCGCTGTAGAGCTGTAGCTGGGCAGTTCTTGCTTGCAGAAAGCTGTGTTGAGCCCAGCTGCGGCTCCCCCCTGCTCTGCACTTGCAGGGCGGTAAACTGTCCTGGGCTCCACGCCTCCTGAAAGCCAGAGCAGCCCAGCTACAGCTCTACAGCAGAGGAGCTGAAACTAGGCATCTCTCGCTTGGCAGTGAGGAGCAGAGCCCAGCACAGTTCTCCCCCTGTTCCTCCCCCCCATGTTTAACTGTTTAAACGTTCTATTTTTAGAACGTTTAAACAGATTTTTTTTAAGCAAATTTTTACATCCCGATAGGAACAGCATAGATTTTCACAGTGCAGCAATGGGCTAGGAGGGACTGGAAGTGAGGGAAGAACAGCTGCTCTGGCTTGAGGCAGAGCCTAGGGGCTCCCACCCAGTTGAAACATAATCAGCTGTTTAAAACGTTTAAACAGTTGGTTACCATTTAAACGGTTGGGCTTTCACAGCCCCGGGTCCTATTCTTTTGCTAGCAGGACCAAAATTTACCCAAGGAGAATGTCGTCTGGTTGATGCCAGGAAGCTCTCAGTTGAGCATCACACAGCAGTTCAGCCACGAGTGGACATCACTTCAGAATAAGCAGCTGACAGGATGGTGAGATGTGCGAGCCGCTGCCTGGAAGTCAAAGAAGGTGAAGTTGTGCTGCTCCAATAAGCTCTGCTACAGAGGTTAAGAGTTGAGCAGATTTAACATGATTGATTTGAAGTTGGGACGGAATCTCCAGTTTCAGCAGAATCAGCTGGGAGATAGAGGTCTACCCCTCAAAATCGGGACAATCCCAGAGGGCTGGAAACCATGCGTTGCAAAATTATAGCAAAGCACTGACAACACTGGAATTTCACAAATAAGAGCGTATAAGGAAGAAGAACTCCCAAAACCACATCTGCAATATCTGCCAAGAGAACTGTCAAGGACAGGATGCGGGATAGGCCACAGTGTAAATTCTGCTGGAGATGCTCCAACTCTCTGCCCCATATGGCTTCCTTCCCAGTAAGATTAGCTGGGTTTTGAGGGACAGCTGATTGCACTGCACCAGGAGATTTTTGTCCCAATTTTAATTTAATCCTGTGACAGTTGTCACCACCTACCTGTGTTGAACCTCTGACCCATGTGTAATGTTGCTCCTATGCTGCTACTCTTGAGCTATTTTTTATCAGTGGCTGATAAGCACACTCCCTGTGCAATGGTCAAACACAAATACGGTTCCACCTTTACTGTTTGTACCAATCTCAGTTCTGAGGCAGAAGGGTTATAATTAACGTTAATAAACAATTTTTTATACAAATGTTACCCAGCCCATAAGAAACCAAGCAGGAGGCAAGTACTTTCACTTTTATTTTAAAGAGCAAAACACTTTCTTGCATAAAAAAGATAAAAGAAATGATATTTTTCAATCCATTGCATACAAGTGCTGTAGTGTAATCTTTTGACTGTGAAAGTGCAATTTACAAATGTAGATTATTTTTTTTAATGTAACTGCACTCAGAAACAAAACAGTGTAAAACTGAGAGCCTACAAGTCGAAGTATGAAGGGGCATATCAATGTTTAGCATATCTGGCACGGAAATACCTTGCAGCGCCAGCTACCACAGTGCCACATGAACACCTGTTCTCACTTTAAGGTGACATTGTAAATTAGAAGCAAGCAGCATTATCTCCTGTAAATGTAAACAGACTTGTTTGTTTTAGCCATTTGCTGAATAAGAAGTGGTACTGAGTGGACTTGTCTGAGGTGAATTGAAAAATTTTCTTTCTTTCCTTGATCTTTTTTGCAGTGCAAATATTTATATTAAAGAATAATAATAAAGTGAGCAGGGTGCACTTTGTCTTCTGTGTTGTCATTGTAATTAATATATTGGAAGAACATCAAAATATTTATAATAAAATATTATTTCACTTTTATTAACAATATTTTGTTATTAGTTAACCATATGATTAAAACTGCAATTAATGGCAACTTTTAAAAATCTAGTTAATTTGTTTTGCATTAATTGCATGCATTAACTGCGATGAATTGACAGCCTTAAAATTCAGTAAAACCAATTTTAAGCACTCCCCTGAAATGTCTGCAACCCTGATGTTGTGCTACTTGTGAGACTTCTGCTCTTCCATCCAACTCACCCCCATTCCATTTGTCTCATTCATCTACATGTTGCACACTCACTTGGGTAGGGACTGTCTTCTTGTATTGACGACACCTAGCACAACAGGATCATTGATTGTGGCTCCTAAGATCATTAATAATGCTCAAGAAATAGCAAAGGAATGTTTGTCCAAGCTGAATGTTGCACAATAAGGGAGCACAGCAGGTATTGTGAAAAACCTGTTCATTTAAAAAACAACTTTCCATTCATACAGTTGGAGATATTATTAGTAACAAAGAATGTGACTTTTAACCTGATTTTCACTTAAGTGCAGAAAAAAGATTTTCAAAATGAAATTGGGAAACCTTTCGAACTCCTGTGTTAACATGCCATTCCACCCGTGAGGGGGAGCAGAGACATAGAGGCTGATTCACCTCTCACATCATTTAATGTTGGTGTAACAGCAGTGATCTCAGTGTAGCTACGCTAGATGAAGGGCCTGTTCCTACAACCACCCACATGCTTAACTTTACATAGATATGCTAGCAAGATCATGTTAAGATTAGGTTAGTGTAAATGATATCAGGGCACACTGGGTTTTTTATGTGGTATGCAGCGCTGTCGTCTTGAGCTTGTGCAAAAGCACCCTCAGCTGCTGCAAAATGGGATACTGATTCCGCAAGGTACTTAAGTATGTGCCTAAATTTATGTGACTGCTAGCAGCAGATATCTCCAGTGGCCAGTGATGGGGACACTAGATAGGACACTAGATGGGGAGGGCTATGAGTTACTACAGAGAATTCTTTCCCAGGTGTCTGGCTGGCGGTGTCTTGCCTATGTGCTCTGGGTCTAACTGATCATCATATTTGGGGTCCGATAGGAATTTTCCTCGGGGTCAGACTGGCAGAAACCCAGGGATTTTTATCCTTCCTCTGCAGCAAGGGACGCAAGGCGCTTGCAGGTTTAAACTAGTATAAATGGTGGATGCTCTGTAATTTGAAGTCTTTAAACCATGATTTGAAGACTTCAGTAACTCAGTCAGAGGTTAGGGGTCTGTTACAGGAATGGGTGTGTGAGGTTCTGTGGCCTGTAACGTGTAGGAGGTCAGACTAAATGATCATGACCCTTATGGCCTTAAAGTCTATGAATCTGTCAAGACTTCCACTGCCATCAATGTGACTCCTTGCATGTTGAAAGTTAAGCACATGCTCCAGTACCTTACAGAGACCTAGAGTAAAATTTTCAAAAGTGTCCTAAATCCATTTGGATTCAGAAGTGTTGAGTTATTGTGACTCCGTGGGCATATGAGATGTGATGGGTAGGGATCCCACATAGGGGGTGGGGCGGGAGAAGGGTAACTTTACCAGGGCCCAGAGGCTGCAACCTCCCGGTTTTGTGTGTGGGAGGGGGCCTGTGTTACAAGTTTTTACTGGGCCCGAAAAAATTATGCTTGGGCCTTGAGGGGGACGGGGGGGGGCATTGTCTGACTGATCAGTTAAGGAAGGATGTTCATTGCATAAGGGGTATCAAAGGAGAAGGTGCCAAATCATTTGTATGACAAGCTAAGAAGCAGGCAGATGAGATTGATAGAACAGGGCACCACAGAAGCAGATAGATGAGCAACATGGTAAGAGACAAGAGCAGACAAATTAGGAAGGTCAGAGTTGTAAGAGGTCTTTATATATTTTCTCTTTTAGTTTCTTTGAAAATGGTCCCTTTAGTTGTGTTTGGCTTTCCCCAATGTTAGTGGCAATAGTGGAGATTGCATTGTCTCTGAAATTGGATCAGCCAGTGTCTCTGATACTTATCCCTTTATAGTCTGTATCTTTAATGAGCCATGATGATTACATTTAATACATTCACCTCAATGTTGGCTAATCTGAACTGGTCAGACAAGGTTTAAGATGCTACCGTTTGTGTGTTCAGCTATTCATTGCGTAGCCTGCTGTCTCTTCTTCCCTTTTTTAAAAATTTCCAATCACATCATATCTTGGTACAATTTAGGGCATCGATAGCTTGAGCTGAGGGGATGGCATCTTATCTATAGCCTGTTACAAGTGAGTTCTTAAATAAATGGGCCAGGATTTCCCTTGCTTGGCTGCTGCTAACACACTTTTGTCCACAATCAACCCTGGATTTACACAGCAAAATAACACAATGCTCTCATATCTAAGGTACTTATGTAGGCCCCATTGGCATAGTATCTGAGCACTTCATCGTCTTTAATGTATTTATCTTCACAACACCCTTGTGGGGAACTGAGATACAGAGAGGCTAAGTGACTCACCCAAGGTCACACAGCAAGTCTGTGCAGGGTAGGGACTTATACCCTGGTCTCCCAAGTCTTATGCTAGTACCCTAATCACTAGATCAGGGGTTCTCCACCCTTTGTGCAGGACCCAAAATTGGGTCATCAGAATGTTCCAAAGGGTTGTGTGCAAGTCCTGTCCTACGGGGCTGGCTAGGCTCACCTTCCTGCTCTAGCGATTGCATCCTTTGGGGTCCCAGCCCTGCTCCGGTTTGGCCCAGCCGAGCATGATGACGGGAGTTCAGGTAGGCCAAATTTGAGTGCATGGCACTGCAACCCCATGAGCCAGGTCACAACTCCACTCTCACAAATTAGGCTCAGTCAGGGAAGGGAGGGGGGCAGTGCTGCAACCTGAGAAGTTACGATGTCCAGAGCAGAAAGTCAAGCCCAGGCAGCCCCAGGAGCCACCACTATGAGGTGAGTGCCAGGCAGGACCCAACTGAAACCAGCCCAGAACCTCCACTCCCAGACTATTTACTGGGCTGCGACAGGCCATAAACATTTACAAATGGGTCCTGAGTCTAAAAGGGTTGAGAACCACTGCTCTAGACCATCCTTCCTGTCTGAGAGGGGTTGACCCTGCACAACTGAGGCCAGTGAGAATTTTCCAGTTAACTTTGATGGGAGCAGGCTTTTTCATCCACAGATCTCAAAGTGTTTTACAATGGAGGGAAGTATCATTATTCCCATTTTATAGATAGGGAAACTGAGGTGTTGAGACATGAAGCAAATTGCCCAAGTTCACTCAGCAGGCCTGGGGCAAAGCCAACCCAGATCTTCCAAGTCTCAGGCCAGCAGCCTCACAGCTAGGCTGCACTGTCTCAAGATGTGTTTCTCCCTGCCTTTCAGAGGAATTGCATAGATGCACCATCCCTTGGGCACCCAGTGTGGCCAGCTCACTGTGTAGGATGGTACTAAGCCAGGGTGCAGAGCAGTGGTGCTGTTTGTCCCCACGTGCAATAGTGACAGGCTGTTGGAGAGGGTCCTTTCAGGCTCCATCATACCCCCAACTTATGTATATAGACACATCACAGTCTGACCTCAGTTATGAATGCTACCCCACAATCATAATTTTATTTCAGATTAAGATGGATGATGCAGTTTAAGAAATGAAATGTCTTGAATCTTAGCGAGGCCCTTCTCTTGATGTGTGCACATACTCTTATGGAGATGAATGTGTAGCATGGGATAGTAACACTTATGCTGCTTAAAAAGATCAGACATGCTTAAGCGTACAAACATACTTCATATGATGTGCATAAAGGAGGGGCCAGCCCAGAGTATAAAAAATCTGAAGAGTGGATAACGCTGAGAAGCAGAACAGTAGTCACAAATAAAAGGAAATACAGTGCAGTAATAACAGTGATGAAGAGAGCAGCAAAATATGTACTAGTGATGTATGTTTAGAATAGTAAAAACCTGATTTACCACAGCTAAATTATCCAGACCTCATTTGATGAACTGAAAGCACGTTGCCTTATCCAGCATGGGTTTTTTCCCTCCTAACTTGTCAATTTTTCATTCTCATTGCTTTATGAACTTGTCCATTTGTTCATTAGCAAATTTACCAATTATTAGCTTGCCTGTGTAGTCACTTGTAAGTCTGTCACTAACGGTTAATTGATTCCCACTTATAAGAGGCTTGAAGTGCTGGAGTTTGCTTATGCAAAGCTTGCAAGAGAAAGCAGATTGTGTGTTATCTTTATCTCTAGAACAGAAGCTTAGGGTGGCTACACTTGGAAATGGGGAGGAATGGAGTAGTTCTGGTTGGCTAGTGTGGAAGTGGGCAGACCATAATCGCAGACATTAAGAGAGCTAAAAAAACCCAAACAAACAAACAAACAAAAAAACCAGATAAAAGCTTTGCCATGTCAGTGGTGAATGTGGCTTAGGCCCATGACAGAAAGAACATGAAGGCATGCTATGATGACAAGAGGGATTTGGTGATTGATCTTTCATTTCCCTAAGACCAAGAAAGGGACTCCTACATTGGTATTTTTGCTTGATTAGAAAGGGAGAAAAAGAGCCCATTTCGATCACCCCTGAATTTGGACCTCTTTTGGCTAGTAGGGTCAGGCTGTTTTATTTTTTATAGAAAGACACAGGATCAGGCAGCTGGAGTTGTGGAGAGGGTTAATGAGTGCAGCAGCTGTGCATCTTGGAACAGATGTGTCATGCAGCAGTGCATCAGGCCTGACACCTGAGTAAGCTGATAACTGAGATGAAGCGAGACTGCACTGATGTTGCTCGCATGGCAAAATACTGGTCTCTGGCTTGTACAAGGATATCCTGCTCTTGAAAAAAAAAAAAAAACCCAACCCACTGTGAGTTGCTGTTGCAGATGTGCTAGCATATCTTGGGTTAATACATATTATATCTTGTATCACATTATATCAGCTTGTAAAAATTGGTGTAGCTGAGTCAAGGGTTCTGCTGTATTTATTTTTCTGAATTTGGGGACCACAGATATTATAGGTATTAAAGGATGTTGACTCTCAATTTATTTATATTGTCATTCCTAATGTATGGAAGTCACTGTTTATTAGTTGGATTTCAAAAAATAAGGAAGAGAAAAGGAAATATATATGCTATAATTCTCTTTCATTGAAAATGTTGAGATCTCTTAGCCTTCTTAATCTAATATAGCAACTATTAGGCTTCCCTATAGACCTAACTGCTCTGTGTTAGCTAAATAGCAGTAATGAAGCTTTGCATTTATATAGCATTTTCATCCAGGAGCCTCAAAGTGTTTAACTTTGTGAGTAAGTATTATTCTCATTTTACAGAAAGGGAAATTGAAACAGAGGATAGTCAAGGCTCATATATTAACATGAATCTGAGTTGTGGGGATTGGCACCTATGAAAATTGCTCCCTACGTGTTTCAAGATGAACTCCCAAAGCTAGCAGTTATTCTTCACTGTATTGGCCTTTTGGGTATGTCTACACTGCAGTTAGACAGCCTGTGCCAGCTGACAGGAGCTCGAGCTACAGGGCTGTTTCATTGCACGTAGACTTCTGGGCTTCGGCTGCTGCCCAAGCTCTGGAAGCCTCCCACCTCACCGGGTCGTAAAGTCTGGACTCCAGCCTGAGTCTGGAACTCTGCACTGCAATTTAACAGCCCCTTGGCTCAGACCCCATGTGCCTGAGTCAGGTGGCATAGGCCAGCTGTGGGTTTTTAATTGCAGTGTAGACATGCCCCAAGTCACTTGCCTCAGATTCCACAGGATTGGGAGTAGAACCCAAGTCACCTGGATCCCAGTCCCCTGTTTTAGTCACTAGTTCACTGCCTTCATGTCATGATGTTCAACAATCGCAGTCGCTTCAGGGAGTTCTAGTGTAAGAGTCTAATTCTCATATTCTGGGCTCACACTAATGGAACACCATTGGTTACAGTAGGGTTGCCCCTGATTTACACCACCAGTGTAAACAGGATTAGAAATCCTTATACACCCATGCAAATGCCCAGATCATCCCAACAACGTTCGAGGCTTGTTATGTTTGAAGCAGCGCCAGCTAAATACTGCTAGGTTTGTTAGGGTTGTAGGCAAGTGCTCCGTCAAGTGTGAAAAGAACACGCTCGTGATTATGACCTGAATGTGAAGATAACATCGGTGTTGTCTTCAGTTCTTTGGATGTGACTCCAGTACATCTGGATATTATTTTTGCACTTTGATTACAAACAATGTTTTGTCTTAGGTTTTGGCTCACCGATATTTTTTAATAACTAGAGAGTCCATGAAGTTGGGAAGGAATGAAACTGTTTATCTGCTTTTGTTAGCAATAATCATGCGCAGTGTACTTTTGCTGTCGTCCCCTAACTCACTAATATAGAATCGTTCATGCCATTCTCCACCACGTCGTTGTGCTTTCAGCATATAAACTATAAGCTTATAGCATTTCCTTTGAGGAAGGAGGGATTGAGATTCCTGTAACAGCTTTAATAATTATTAGCATACTTTATTGTTCAGATTAAACTTTATAAAGAACTGCTTTATTGTTAATTTCTGGTTCCCAGTGGCAAGTTACAAATATACATGTTCTTATGTGTGAGTTGTGTGGCATAGTGTATAACATAAGGTGGATGTATATCTTTTTGCGAGGATCCATTTGGGCAATCTCTCTTCTGATAGTTATAATCTGATCACTACAGGTAAACGTGATCTTCCCAAATCAGACACCTCTATAGAAATAAAATACAGTGTTCATTTAACAAGGACAGAACAAGTTCTGCCAGGTAGTTTAAGGCCAAGGCATGGCAAGTGAATTCTAACTGACTCAAATCAGCATGCCCACGAACAGTAACGATCTCGGCTTCAGCTGGGTGGCCCTCAGAAAGGGAAGAAATTCTTTCCTGCCCTTTGTAATCATGAGAGAAGATGAGAGAAATAATTTCCAAAGTTATCTTTATGTCAGAAAGATTTCGGACAAGCCAATGTAAACAAGGGACAAATAGGAAGTGCCTTTTGAAAAGTACGGGCTCAATCATGGAACATGTTGAGTATCTCCTGCAAGATGTCGAGCATCTTTGATGTCATTTAATTGGTGGCACTCAGTTCTTGGCAGGATCAGGTCATAAGATTTAATCTAAGGTGTATAAATAAATTGCTCTCTGCAGTGACAGTCAGTAAAATGGAATATTAATACACACCACTGCTGTGTGTGCTAAAGTGACCAGATAACAACTGTGAAAAATCAGGACAAGGGGTGGAGGGTAATAGGCACCTATATAAGAAAAAGCCCCAAATGTTGGGACTGTCCCTATAAAATCGGGACATCTGATCACCCTAATGTGCATGTGTGCACACAGACAGAGCATACATAGCACCTGAGTAAAGATAAAAGCAACTCCATAGAATCTAGCATTATTTTCAGAAGATGGCTCTTGCTGCCGTTCGACACCACAAGTATGAGTATGAGTGTGTCATGTGCAGAGGGGAAATCCAAATCCCTAGCACAGAAATACCAATATTTAGCAGGGCAGCAGTAGATGGATTGATCATTTTCTCCAACAATCTAAGCTTTAATTTTGGAAAAAGAGCTAAGTGTCTAGCTTTCCTGTTTTCAAGTACTGTTCTAAATATGGCAAGCAGTACACTTAGGCTGTAAGGCTGGATTCTGCAATGTGTTTAGAGTTTTCTGAGCGGGCCTGAGCACCCCCAACTCCCTGAGTGGGAATGGAGAGCTCACCGCATATCACAGGAGATGCTCAGGACTGCACCCCAAGAGGTGTGCACAACCAGATTCCCTGCTGGTGTAAATTGGCATGGCTCTGTTGAAGTCAATAGGGCCAGCAGAGATTTAGCCTCTTAATCTTTTCTGTGTATCATAATTGGTTATCTCTTTAGGCTGTGAATTGTCTAAGGGGCGTTAGGCAATCAGCACCATTAAAGGTCCTAGCCTTAAAGTCTAGATGAGGTCACTTCTGTGAATATTGTTAAAAAATAAACTCAGGCAGGCAGGTCTAATTTTGATGCTGACTGAAGACTTTTTTTTTTTTTTGAAAAAAACCAAAACAAAATACAAAAATCAGTCAAAACCCACATGTAAAAGTCATCTGGTACCAGCTCTGTGGACTCCAACAAAAATAAAATATATGGTTTGAAGTGACTCTTCTAACTTATTTAAGTCCAGTGGGGACACATTGTTTCCATCGCTGTGTAGCTGATGGGGTCTATGTTAAGTCAATACATGTTCATGGTGATGGAGTTATTTTTGGCCATTTAAAAAAAAAATCAGAAATATTACAGGATGCCTTCTGGTGAAAATAAAAATGATTCTATTGAAATGACATCTAACGTCTGCCTTTGCTCTGCCACTTGGGAGCTTTTCTACATTGTCAAGATCTCATGACAATACTTGACAATATATCACCATGATGGGTGTATTGACAGTGCAGGTAGATCAAGGTCTTTTGGGCAGGGACTGTGTGTTTGTACAGTGCATCACATAGGGACAGATTGTGATACGTACTCATGTTGAGTAGTGCTTTACTACACAGGTAGTCCCACTGACTTCAGTGGAATTATTCATGGCATAAATTCATCACAATGTAGCTCATAATGAAGTTCAGGTCTTCATAAAAGCCTCTGGATGCTACACATGTTAATCTCTCCTCTACCACTGAACTGTTTTAATACTCTGACTAGATAGATCTACTAATTTTTTTTTGAGTGCAGTCATAGCTGGAATAATTTGTGCTGAAACATATATAATCTGGCTTCAGTGTTGGTTATTTGTAAAGAGAAAATCCACCCACTTCCTTCAACATAGAACTCAGAAGTATCACAAGAAATGAGGCAGCAGCCGTAAGCATGACTAAAACAAGGAATGTACATATACCAATCAGTTTGGTGCACTCTTTCATAATTTAGCACTTTTCTGGTGAGCAAATGGTTACAGTTTTTGTGGGTGGTGTAGAGCAGCACCCTGGAAACAAAATTCTATCTAAAATGTGCAGTGGCGTTTCAGTATTTTGTGGCCTGCATGCTGAAGAAATGAGGTATAGCTCACCTGCTTTTTTGGCTGCAGTATGACGCCTATGCTTTTGCCATGGTAAACTCGCCGTGTGTGAAAGACGTTGGCCCTGCTGAATGCACTTGAGTCATAAGGGTTTTGGTAAACGAACACCTTTCCTGGGGTTTGTATGTTTTTATTTCCAGTGGCTCAAGTCAAACTCACAGTTTCATAGCGCAGACTACCTGCTGCAGATGACTCTTAAAAAAAAAAAAAGACAGAATTTTAAAAGGAACTGCATTTTATTATAAAGAAGTCCTTGTCTCAGGGTACTGTGCTCCAAGTTTCACCAAACGGGTCCTCCTGGCTCCCTTTCCTCACTCCTTCTGAGAAGAAACAGCCCTGTTTTCTAATTACCTTCCAGGGTTGGCTTTAGGTGCAAGGTCAGCTGACCTCTCTACTTTAGTAATACAGCTCCACTACCCTTTCTGTCCAATAACAGGTTTTTCCTTTTATCCAGGAGATCCACCTCCAGGGTTCCACTGCGCCCACCTACTATCTGAATTAGGGTCCACAAGTAGTAAGAGACTGTGTTTTGGGAGAGCTGTCTGTAATCTGTGCATGCGCTGGCATCTCCTGGAGGATGAGGGGGACCTGTGTCCAATGCAGAAAAAAAGGGGACATATTCCTGCCTGCCAGGGGGTTCTCCTCTTAAAGCCCAGAAGACTTGCATTCCATCACGCAATATTATAACACATCTAGGCTAGATCTACCTGAACACAACAGAAAAGCAGGGGCGTGATGCAGTTCTGGGGCAAATGGCATGTGGCAACCTCCAGTCTACTGCATATTGTTACAGTGATAGATGGTATCATGGGCTGTGGAATTCAGCATTTGGAATCACCCTAATTATTTAACGTAGAGAAGAATAATAGGGAACTGGAGTGCTGCTGTTCCAGTACAGCCTAGTCAAGCCTCCCATAGCCTCGGGGTACAGCACTGTGAAGACTCTACATATTGCCATAGGCAGCCTTTCCAATACACGCTGTTGGCTTCTATTTGTGATATGCGACTTTCCGGCTAAATTCTGACTGAGATAATCCATAGTGGAACAGTTTTTCAGATTACACATTGAGTCTCTGGATTTCTAACATGAAGATAAATGTTTCAAATAATGCTGTTCTCCGTTATGAAGATGATCAGCATAATTTCAGGTAAGAAAATTACTAAGAGGCCTACTGTGTGTTTTGAAGACAGAACCAGGCACCATTAATAGAAAATGGTAAAATCTAGTGCCTGTGTGTGAGGGTCAGTATTAGCTGACGACCAATTATATGTTTCTGAACTGAAGACCCCTTTTACAATTGCAATGATCGACCTTTGTGAAAGATTTCAATCTGGTTGCAATTTGCTACCATTATACAGAGTATGGAAGTGTGTGAAATTTTTGCCTTAAACTCTTCATCAGAAGGGAAGTCATGAAGCCTAGAAGTTGAAAAAATACTAATTCTGTATAATATGGACCACTGGGAATAAATATTTCCCTTTTGCATCCTTGAGTGGAAAGGAGGAAAAAAGAAGTGTGTTCCTACCTTCCAGACTCACTACATGCGGTCCTCTGGAGTCTTGAAGGTTTGGGGGGGTGAATTCCCATCCTATCCTGTGAAGAGAGCAAAGCCAGCCTACTCCCAAATGGTCCGTTGGAAACTCTACAAGTTGCAATGCAAAGAGACTGCTGTCTTTTTGGCAGAAATGACCCAAGGGAACATTGTAGCCCATAATATCAACCTCAAATTTGTTAATGACTAATGTTGAAAATGGTATGATATCACCTTAGAGAAATGCATGTCTTTGATATGCCTTTGTATGTTCTTTTACAATATTTATGGGAAAATGTGTCATAACAGCACATATTATCATACACCCATTTAGCCGTTGGAGTTTAGTAGGCCTGTGACATGATTCAAGAACCTGGTTAAAACACAGTTTGCTCCCAATTACATGGCAAGACTGAACTATGCTGTGGGACTACCATGTTCTAACTAAGTCCTTACATACGGTAGGATTTACATAATGTATAATTAACCTGTGGAACTCAATACCACTAGATATCAGTGAGGCTGAGTTTAGCTGGGTTAAAAAAATTATGTGCATGGTATGCACAGTTACATTAGTTACCTGTATTCTTTTAAATATTATAAACATTCATGCTTTAGAACATAATCCACCCATGAACTGACAGGAGTTAAGAAATCTTCTTTGTTAAGAGAGATTCTTTCATAATTGTCCACTAGGGGGTTTCTTGCATTTTCCTCTTAAATATCTGGTACTTGACACACTGCTGGACTGCTAGATAGACCACTGTCTGATCTAGTATGGCAATTCCTGTGTTGAGTTTCAGGCTGACAAAGATTATTGTTATCAATAGGTATTGGTAAAATACTGGTAGTTTTAAAAATGAACAAACGTTTATTTAAAATAGTAGCTGCTGTGTATAGTCATTGGTAGTTTTGATAAACCACTGCAGTGGCTCAAAGGAAGACACCTTTTTTTCTCCATTCCTCTACAGTATTTGTTTGGCAGTCATCACTTCCTTGCACTCACATTTCTGACTGGGCTTATTTAATTCTTTTTTCTGGCTCTTGTACTGAAGTGCGAAACGAAACAGCTAGTGAACAACCTAAATATTTATACTTCTGTTTTAATATTTAAATCTCCTTTTTACAGAGGATAACTAAGAGATGATTATGCTGGAAAAATCTTTCTCTTTGCCTGCACAAAAATCAGGTTTTTTTTCTGCAGAATAAACCACAAGCACTCAGTCTGTGTGCAAATAGCCACAGGATGTTAGAATTTATGTATCATTTTTGCAATGGTTTAATCTGTAATTTAAAAGAACTGCTAAAAACATATCCCAGTATTATTTTGCAAATTCATAACATATTCAGCCCAGACCAGGAAGTGAGGTGTTGTCCTTCTAAAGCCTGATATACAGAAAAGGGTATTTCTGACGCATGACCTTCAGCGAACAGGAATTCCTCTATTCAAAATCTCATCCTTAGCATGAACTTCATTGCTGCGATTCATCCTTTCACAGCTGTGTGAAAAGCAACATACCATGGAAAAAACAGGAGAGGTTTTAATCACAATGTTTTCTGAAATAAATAACAAACTATATAACAGTCAGAGCAAGAGCTTTAGCTAAAATGTGCCATGTATGAACGCACGAATTTTTACACCATAGGCTCTTTAGTAGAGCTCCACTCCCATTTAGGCACCAAAATTACTGGTCAGTTTATCAAAATATTCTCTCTTTGATGGCCGTAAGTATCAGAAGAGGCGATACTGGGAATTTGAGCTCTTTTCAAAACCTGGCTTGTATTTGGGTGCTGAGTATTTGAAAATCTGTCCCTGAGCTTTTCTGAAAATCTGACCCCACATGCACGTGATTTTCAATACTGCTATATTCATTTTGAATATTTTGTTATTCTCTCTGGATCCGATTGAAGCTAGTGGCAAAACTCCTATTTTGAGAACCACATTGATATATCTGTATGATCATAGTGGGCAACATGCTGTTTTCAGTGGAAATCCCTATTGATTCCAATGCTAATTCTATGCAGAGGTTGAAGTAGAGTGGAGAGCACCTCCCTTCAAAGAGAGAGAGAGCATCTGGCAGTGTTCTCTGTTAGATTGCTGGACGTTGGAAACTCACCCAGGTGTCTGTAACAGGCCAAGTTGGTTCACCTTCATAGGGCATATTGCAAAGCTCACTTCTCCCATTTCTGGAGGAGATGGATGTTGGGCAGGTATGGGTGGAGGTGAGGTTGGGATTTGTGAACAATTAATTTGTTTTTGTTGCTAGACTATTTTATCTGTTTGTTTAGTAGTGTATGTTTAAAAGCTTGCTAAGGGCACCCAGAGCATGGAATCTTTTATTGTGACAAAAATCCAAATTAATAATGTTGTAAATCAAACTAATTAGGTACTAAATTGCAGATGCCGATGATACACACCCTATGTTTCTTTATCTGCAGTATAGTTTTATTTTCTCAAAGCAAATACAACATTCACTTGTTTTTAGGAATGTTAGTGGAGCTAAAATGAACTTGGTGTCACAAAAATGGGAGGCCTTATTGAGACTGAATTTAGAGCCTTCCATGTCTGGCAGATCTCTCATTCAATGCTAATAGTAGCTGCCCATGTGAATGAAGGGTAGCATAAGGCTCTTTCTGCATTGTGTCTGTGATACAAAAAGGAACTAGCGTTATGAAGCAGTTAACAAGGATAAAAGCAAGAGTTGAGCTCAGGGACCTGTTTCTCTACTCACTCACAGACCAGTGCAAAGTGGAAGGAAGACAGCTGAGGTCAAATGAGTTGAACGTAAAACCATTGTACATTAGAGGAGAATTGAACCCAGTATATTTAAGCACACTCTAGGATGGCAGATCATGTATTTTATTTTTATTTTTTTATTTGGTGCTTAGAAGAAAACTAAGTGATGCTGTAATTCAGTATTGTACCTTGACTGTACTGTTAAGATATTTCTCATTGCCTCTTTTGGCAGGATTGTATTTTTAAAAGCGGTTTAAAAATTAATATGTCATACCAGTAAACAGGATGAATTAGATTTTAAAAGGTGGGAAAATAAAGTTTAGGTTTGAAACATATCTGCGTCACAAAGCACTAATAACGGTAAGTCAAACTTTAAAAAGCATCTATTGTACAACTATGCAGAGAGTGTTGTGGCTTAATTACAGTATTGTGTCTTGAATTCTTCCAACAGGGCCATTTATTTTGAGTTATGCCTTGGCATTTATTACTGTAACTAACTACAAATCAGCCTGTTGTTGGGTATGTGTGTTGTCTTAAGTGCTACATGTGCCCTTCCTGGAATTTGCACAGTTACGGTATTTGACACAAGTTGGCATGCCTTGTTTGCACTTTGCTGACAGAGATAGATAAATATTTTAGTCTGAATTACAAGAGTTGAAAAATATTTTATTAAGAACAGTCACTAGTGATGGAGGGCCCAATCCTGCCAGGGGCTGAGCACTGTTAGTTCCTACTAGTTCAGCATCTGATTTCATGAAAGTCTGTAAATCTGGAGTAACTGCTGTTACCACTGGAGTTATTTTGGATTCATACCTGTGAAACTCAGATCATAATCTGGCTGGGGTGTATATCCTCCATCCGTGTGTGAACCAGGAAGGGGTTAAACCCTTCACTAGGCAGAAAAGAGGAAGCAAATCTTTAACTACTCTTTGAGCAGCCAGACCTGGAGAGAAGAGCTGGCAACTGTGGCTTGTTAGTCTTCTGGGAGGTGGAACCCACAGTTGTGCCTCCTAAATTGGGGAAGCCATAAAAAGGAAGCCGAGGCTTCCAGAGGGAGCAACACTTCTCTCTCATTTCTGAAGACGAGACAGGAGCTACTCTCTGGTTGTCTCCTGAAACAGATCCGGGGAGGGTCAGGAGCGGGAATTGTTTGCCTGGTTTATAGTGGGAAGCATTATTCCAGTGACTGTAACCACAATACGACCTGTTTTGTCCACCTGGATTCTTGGCTGCAGGAAGCAGCACTTTATGATCTGTGGGCATTTGAGCTAGCTCAAGGAAGTGATTCTGCATTTGATTTGTTTCATTGGAATGGGTTGCTAAAGGTTGGCTATAAGGACTGTTATCTTCTTCTGGCTAGGAATTACGTTTTTGCTTTTTGGAGGCAGCTGGGAGAGCAGGTGGACTCCCACATAAAGGAGCAGGGGTGCTGGTAGTCTTTTCACAGTATGCGTTGTCTCTAAGATGAGTTGAGGGCCTACAGCACTTCACCACCAGGCCATGTGGGCTGGCCAATAATATTATATATTCTGTTTATGCTACATGGCAATGAGTTTTGCGTTGTGTACATATTTCCTCCTTCATCCCCTCTTATTATCTTTTCACAGTTTGGATAATAAATTGTTACAGCAAAGAATTACACACAAGTTTTTCATGGGTCAGTTTCAAATCTCAGCGTAATCAAAGCACACGCCTGGAGGGCAACCACGGGATACAGCTTTGGGCTGGCTCCCCTCACCTGTATATTTCTGGGGAAATTCTGTGCCACTGTGCAAGCGCAGAATTAATGTCCTCCACAGATTCCCCCTCTCCCCCAGCAGAATAATTGATTCTGATGGTGAGGTGAAGGGAAGCCATGAGAGGGGTCACACTACAATTGGACCTTTTGCCCACCAGGTGCTGATGTGGCGTCTAGAAGAGAGGACAGCTGGCTCACAGGCGGTGGCAGCTGGCCATGGACAGGGAGGGGGTGGAGGCTGCCTTCCTCACAGTGCCCTCTCCACAGGGCCAAGTGAGGAGGCATGGGTTGGGGGTGACCGACAGAGCAGGACATAAGGGGCTGTTGGGGGGGGCCACACAATTGTGTGTTCAGAAGAGCTAGTGGGGGGGACAGACTGGAGTGGGGGCACAAGAGCTGGTGGGGTGACAGCATTGACCTAGGGACAGACCTGGGAGTGAGGGTGCATGGCCACATGGGGACAGCAAGGATGGGAGGTGCAGGGACTCATGGCAACGTGCAGATATGCCTGGCAAAATAGAGGGTGGGGGTACAGGGATACACGGGAACAGGGGCAGATGTGCCTGACTGAATGGGAGAGGCTAGGGGTCAGCCAGGATCTTCATGGGGAGGCTCCCCAATGCCAAAACAATGCCTCCTCCCCACCCCCCAAAAAAATTATTTCTTTCTCCCTCAGCTCTTCCATTACCCCTGACGCCACCAAGCCTTTGCACTGCTTCTGAGGGGTGTAGGAAATACATTTCTATATTGTAACTTAAATTAATTCTTTCTCAAAGTTCTGTATTAATTGCCTAGGAAGGAATCTATTTGTTGTCTGTACTGTTACAAACACACTTGCTGACAGATGTTTTGAAATCAATTATCAAAATAATTGACAGTGGCATGATTATATTGTGTTATTTTGACAAATAAAATATGCAGAATTTTGGGGTGCAGAATTCCCTCAGGAGTAACCTGTAGTTGTATCACTCTTCGGGCCCTCCATAGCTGGAGGCATGGAGGAGGTAAAATGGCTGCACCTGAAGTCTGGGTTTTAGTATACATGCCCTGGCCTTTGTCTTGCACGTATGGCTGAATCTTAGCAGGAATAATTTATGGAGTAAGGCAGCGGTATGGGGGGAGGGGGGTAATCGGGAATGGTCTGAATACAGGTTGTGTTGCTTTTGAAGAACTGTTGTGCAATTATGTCTACGCTGATAGTGCTTAGGGCCTGAATTTTACCCCATGTTTATTCAACTTAATATGGCATAAAAATAAGCAAGTGACTTTCCTACTGAGCACAAAGCTACAATATAATATGCTACTCTGAAAAAATAAGCAAAAAGCTAATACTTTCTCTTACTTCATTTCACATCTTGTCAGTGCAGCTGAATGAAAAGCAGTTAATCCTGCCTACTGGTGGAAGAAGAGACATTAGCATGTCTGTAATGAAAGGGACGTTACTAAAGATGGGGTTAAATGTTACTGTAGCTTGTAATGAACGGAAAGTAAAACCAGCCTAAGCTCTTTATCAGAGAAGGCGAGAACCCACAGTTGCCAAACAGGCGAAACTTCCACAGAATGCACCCGAATTTGTGCCTTTATAAGGGCTGCAGGAACTTTCAGTGGAAGTGCTGCCAAATCTGTCTCAGAGGAAATTGAGAGGAAGTGTAGGGGTAGCTTCAATTAGAAATACACTCTTTACAAATAATAAATGGTAGCAAGTTCAATGAAGAAACAGCATACATGCGAATCGTTTATCAGAAAGATTAAAATAATATTTCCATACTGTCAGGGCATCACAGGTAATCAGGGTCATAAAGAGTCTTGGGGTGGCTGTGGATAGGAGAGGGGAGGAGGGAAGTGGCTATTTCAGGACATGTAGTATGCAGAGTTGCCTGAAATTGATGAGCGTTTGAATATGCAGTACGAAAATAATAGCATTATGCACCTCCTCCATGCTAACGTCAATATATGTTCTATATTTAAGGCCACTTTAAAAGCTCTTCCTTCTCTTCCCAATATATTTCCCAAGGAGACAATTAGCTTGTGCATCTGTTTTAATTCATACATTCTGATTTTTCTAAGTCCTTTTTTATTAAGTTGTCTAGGGTTTGACAATCATTGGTATTTTTGTTCAAAATACTCCTAACATAACTTTCCAATGGCCTTTTGAAGAATCTGAACATCATTTCTCCTGTTCACTTTTCCCAAGAAATTTAAGACATTTGAAGACAAATAATACAGAGGAGATTAATCTATATTTTCACTTGTCTATTCTTGGACATTTAAGAATTTGAATTTAATTAAAGAATAATAAAAATAACTAAATGTACTTAACGTGTTTGTAATCTCTAAACCTCGGTGTCTTGATTTATCTGAGACAGATTATATATAAATATATATATAGAGAGAGAGAAAGAGAGGTTGATTCAAATTTTAGGAAAGGCACATACACACAGGAAAACATACCTAACACTATACTGTTGTGCTTTTTTTCTAGAGTAATAGGTGACGTGCTCTCTATAGTTTAGAGATACACTACTTATGTGTCCATATGCCAGCTTGCTGAGCCATTTGGTGAGTTGCCTTGATATGATAAATGTTATACATTAGACTCCTTTGACTGGCTTACTTTCAACTCTAACCATTATTCCATTTCTGCTAAGGGGCTGCTTCTAACATTCAAACCTCTGCACAGCTTCAAACACTGGAAGGGAAAGATTCCTGAATTTCCAGTGCAATTGAACTTGCAAGGTCCCAAGATACTGGATTTTAAAGGGTTTTCAACAGTAGTTTAACATTTTTATATATAGAAAAAAAATCAGAGCATCTAAATGTGGCCCAAAATAATTAGATATAATTTATTAATTGATTATAATTTAAACATTTCTAAAATAGATTTTCTGTAATTTATATAACACATACGGAATACAAGATAGAGTGGGGTGAGGTAACATTTTATTGGCACTTAAGATGACCGTTTCCACTCATGCAGGGGTTCACCCCTTGTAAGTAATGCAGCTATCCCAAATTTATGACAATAAAACATTTGCACTACATTGTGCCATCATGTAATCTGTGCCCCCATACAGTAAAACACATGAGCATATGCCTAAAATGAGCCATCTGCTTAAATGCTTTGCTAAATAGGGATGGATTGCTGAATGAGATCTGTAGGCACACTTGTGCTGTAAAATGTTATGTACATTTACAGTACATACGTGTATATACACACTTGTGCAAGTGAAGTGAGACAGTTTATTGCACACACATACTGGAAAACATCTTGTCTGATCTGCAAAATTAATTTAAACCTTGGGATTAAAGGCTTTGAAATGGTTATATGAGATCTTTCATTGTATTGTCTATTACAATGTAGTTATTACTGCATGTAGTTGTTCACGTCAACCTAAATCTGAATATCCCTTGACATAATTATTCCATAATAAAATACCGTGGCAATTCTAATTCTAATGCTTAATGTGTTGGAAGTGATCATATTTGCAGACCAAACACTTTTTTGATCTGATAAAGTCATACACTTTAATTAGCATCACTTGGCACGTAGAACTCTTTGGTTATGTACTTGTGGACTGTGCACAGAACTAGCATTTGTCAGTAGCTTTGGTCAGGAGCTGCCAGTTAACTGATTTTGTAATCAGTTCTGTTCTCAGTCGTCATTGACGCAGGCAGTCGGAGTCACAGGCATGCTTCCACCATTTTGTGAAGCTGATGACAAGTTTGTATGCTTTAGTCATGTGTAATCCCAGAAGGTAAAGAAATCTTGTCAGCCTGAGTTGTTTGTAGATTGCTTGAATGGTGTCACTTGAGCTTCACCTAGAACTAAGTTGGGATCCCTTTTTTGCCGAGTTCATCTGGAGGCTTATAATTACCTCATGGTATAGTTAATCTTCCGGCAGGGCTGGTTCAGACAAATCTGGGGTCTCTGCAAATCCTGACAATTGGGTCACCCCATTTCTTGCTGCAAGGCCCGTATACAGTCTTCCCTTACCCACCTGCTCTAAATGGCTGGCTGCAAGGAAAAGACAAAATAGTGCTTGCAGTAGACTGTCTGTAGAGACTGAGTTAGGACTATAATGGAGGGAAATTCCCTGTTAACAGATGAAATGGAGGGGCGATCTGGCCAGGTATTGATAAAGATCCTGATTACCTAGGAACAGGTCAGCACATAGCAGCTTATACTCCACACCAGATGGCACTGAGCATGAACAGTAAATATGTCATATATGTGCCCTGCTCTTCAGGTGGTGGGGTTCCAGGAGTGTGGGGCTTGTGGGCCTGCGAGTTTGGTAGCACTGGAAGGACTGCAGACCTGGTGGGAAAGTGTTTGCCAATTTCTGTCCTTGCTGACAAGGAAAATGGATTGGGAAGGATGGAGAGGTAAAGATATGCTGTATTACCATGGCACTCAGGCAAAAAAATGAACTGTAATGATAGTGAGAAACGTCGTCTACAAACATGTCTGCCTTTCACTCTTTGTTGGAAATTGAATGTGGTGAGGAATTTGAAAGATTCCAAATAGCCATATCATGGTGTTTTGCTCGGGAGCCTTTAAGAAATGATCCATAAATCTGTCATGCCTTGTATATTTTATATGGTGGAACAGTCATTTTGTTACATATAACTCTATGGAGTCTTATTCCTGGCCTGTTGTACAAAAAGAAGCTGATTAGAAACACTAGGCTACGTTTTCAATCCTGATTCCATCTCCTTTGCTTGGGTGGCATAAAGCACAGTTGGCTTGCTGAGAATTGACTTGGAGGGGAGCGTCCAGTTGGCATAAAGCAGGCAGAAGAAGACTATTGGGAATATAGGGTCTTGTAGGAACCATAGCATGGTATTGTGAGAGTGGCCTCGAAACTTCCCTAATTTATGTAAGGGCAGTTTGAGAATCAGAGAGCCATATCTACCTCTCAGGTGTCCTGGACCTGCACCCCTCCAGCACCAAGCACGTCTTGATATAAGAGAGACCCTGGCCCACTTCATGATGTAGGTTGATGGTCATCCAGTTTCATTCTCAATTTCCTAAGTAAGCCTGCAAACCACCTTCTTCCCAGTAGCCCAGTGCTTGCGTCCGAAAAATGTTTCATTCTGCGGACCACAAGGAATGGCTCTGTGGACTGTTTGATAGATGACAAGCCATAGTTTAACAACTGCTGCTAGTTAACTGGAGGCCAGGTTCATTTAGCAATGATGAAATTAAGTGTGGTGAATTTGCACACATTTTTGCAGACACCATTTAAAAACGGCATAACTGAATTTGCTTCGGGAGCAAAATTATATGGCAAATCCCAAAAGATGGACAACTGTATGACCATTTACATGGCTACATAATTGATTAAAGGCGGCCTGATTATGACATTTCTTTTGTTAGTATGTTGGTAATAATAAAATGTTCCTTAATGTAGAAACAAAAAACCTACAACATTTAGAGTCTGCTGGGAGCTGTACTTCTTGTTGCGAGGCAGTACTTGAATTCCTATATGAACAAACTGTGAAGAGAATGCTGTCCTTTAATGAAAGTCTCCTTCCCCAGTGGGGTCTGGTTTTCAAATCACATTTCAGAATGGTAATTAAACTGTGAAGATTGCAAATTGCTGCTCGTTAGTTCTGAAAGAATTGAAGCCGTAACATTCGTTTGAGGACTCTGCAAGAACTTTGTGCATGTGAATAACTTCGGTAACATTTAAATTCCCTTGACTATGTAGAAATCTAAATCTTGGATTATTTTCATTGCTACTATCTGGGTCGTGATGCTAGGCACTGTTGGTGCCTATCCAGAAGAGTTTACAATATAAATTTAAGCCAAGAGACAGTAGGAGGCTATCTTGGTTTAGTCCAGTTCAGTGTCTGCTCTAGAATTTGTGCAGTCTCAGGTAAATGGGAAGATATCCTCTCCTCCCAGTCTATAGTCACTTGCAGAATAAGAGTTGAATGTTTTGCTGCTCTTAATGCAGGGGTAGTCAATTTTTTTTTGTCAAGGTCCAAATTTCTTGGTCAGGTCCAGACTCCAGAGAAAATAAGTAAAAACTAATAATGATGATGATAAAAGTAAATGATTTTGGGGTCCATTCAAAAGCGTCTGGTGGTCTGGTTGACGGTCCACCTATTGACTAACCCTGCCCTAATGCTTTTTTTGCCTTGGACAAGTGTCTCTTCTGTATGAATGGTAGAGGTAAACGCTTATATATATTTATAATATGTCTTGATACAAATGTCTGTGCTGTCTGATTTTGTTAATTTTCATAATACACCTAGGAAAAAAACTGAAACAAGTTTAATATTTAATAATAAAGTTAGTAAAATGGGACATAAACCCATGAAAGGAAAGCCATTTCAGTTAATGTTTCCATAGCTCACTTAACTCAGTCCATTCATGCCTAGTCACTGCCGGACATATGGCCTCATAGCAATGAGGATGTGGCTTGGCCTTCATCCTGCAAAACTTTACATGAGTAGTCACTCTGAAGTCCATAGGGCTGTGCAAATAAAAGCTTGTCGAAACGATGGGGTAATGTGCACTATGGGGGTGTGGTTTCTAAAGCGCACTAACATGTTGAACATTCATTGGTCTGTATATAGCCTGTTAGTGTGTCCTACTAGTTCCCTAGGGCACTTTAATGTAGTACTGTTATGAAGCCCACAGTCCTCAGATATGCCCACATACAGAACTTCCATTGACTGGTGAAGAAATCTTTTGTAGGACGTTCAAAGGCAGATCCCCTGCTGCTGGAAAGCCAGTGGAGCTAATGCAGTTTATGCCAGAGGAGGATTTACCCTCTGAATCATCAACTGTTTTGATGCGGGATTATAGTACTAACTATTTTCCTTCTGTTTTTTGTCTTATGAGTTTGGAAACTGAGTAGTGAAATGTATTGAACAAACTTAACTGCCTAATTTTGGGGGCAAACAAAGCAGTAGAAGACAACACATTAGCATTTATCACTGTTGATAAGTAACTGATGGAGCTATGTGCTTGAACCCATTGAGGAATGTAAATGTAGTTTCACCCACTTACCACAGCAATGAGTTTCGGCCCCTAGAGCAATAGGGTCTCCAGTCCAGCAGCAGTACGATCCTGGCCCAACAACCCCATGGGATCTTCTTGGAAGTAAGCCATGGATTGTTTGTATAGAAGGACTAAATGGATTCTTCACCCCTATAGACTGTCACTGGTTTGCTGGATGTAAGCCATTTTTCCTTTATTAGAGGAACAACAAGTACATGATTACAAACCAGATGTATACCTCAATGCCATCCAGTAGGGATTTAGTTAGCATGGGATTTACTTGTGTAACACTTTTTATCTTCAATGCAGTTTACAAAAGTTCCCTAAACTACCCACACAACACTCACGTGTGATAGAGTTCTAGTGTTATTCCCATTTTACAGATAACCTTGACTCATTCAGTTTCCTGAAGACCACTTTTAAACTTGAGTGCCTGGCCCTCAAGCCTTTGCTTAGGTTGCTCTGACATAAATGGCTTTGTGACAGATTGTGGTGAAAAGAGAATATGTGAAAAAAGGATAGACTGATATTGGAAGGTGATGCAGAAAATAATAAAACACTTTGCTATGGTTAGTTTTGACCACTTGGGTCAGAGGTATCTAAATTGGATCATCATAAACTATGGGAATAACTAGGAAAGAAACAAAACAATGAGCACCGAAAATAAAAGCATGCATATATTTAAAAAAATTACTTTGTTAGGGTTGATTCAATTTCCTTCCAGCTAACACCAGCATCCCTAATTTAAGCCAAGCCCACAGTACTGAGCAAAATGCTTCCTAAAGAGTAAGAGAAATAGAATTAGCCCCCAGGTTTTCTATCGTAGACTCATAGACTCTAAGGTCAGAAGAGACCAATATGATCATCTAGTCTGACCTGCTGCATAATGCAAGCCACAGAACCTCACCCATCTACCCCTGTAATAGACCCCTGACCTATGACTGAGTATTAAAGTCCTCAAAGCATGATTTAAAGACTTTAAGACAGAGAATCCACCAGCAAGTGAGCCATGCCCCATTCTACAGAGGAAGGCAAAAAAAACCCCAGAGCCTTTGACAATCTGTCCTGGGGGAAAATTCCTTCCCAACCTCAGATATGGCGATCAGCTAAACCCTGAGCATGTGGGCAAGACTCACTAGCCAGACACCCAAGAAAGAATTTGCTGTAATAACTCAGAACCCACCTTATCTAACATCTCTTCACAGGCCATTGGCATATCTACCACCAGTAGTCATAGATCAGGCAATTGCCAGATTAGGCTATCCCACCATACCATCCCCTCCATAAATTTATCATGCTCAGTTTTCAAGCCAGCTATATTTTTTGCCCCTGCTGCATCGTTTCGAAAGGTATTCCAGAACTTCACTTCTCTGATGGTTAGAAAACTGCATCTAATTTCAAGTCTTAACTTCCTGATGGCCAGTTTATATCCATTAGTTCTTGTGTCCACATTGGCGCTGAACTTAAATAATTCCTCTCCCTCCCTTGTATTTATCCCTCTGATGTATTTATAGAGAGCAATCATATCTCCCCTGAACCTTCCTTTGGTTAGGCTAAACAAGCTAAGCTCTTTGAGTCTGCTCTTATAAGGCAGTTTTTCCATTCCTCGGATCATCCTAGTAGCCCTTCTCTGCACCTGTTCCAGTTTGAATTCATCTTTCTTAAACATGGGAGACCGGAACTGCACACAGTATTCCAGATGAGGTCTCACCAGCACCTTGTATAATGGTACTAACACCTTCCTATCTCTACTAGAGATGCCTCATCTGATGCATCCAAGAACCGAATTAGCTTTTATCACGGCCACATCACTTTGGCAGCTCATAGTCATCCTGTGATCAAGCAATACGCCCAGCATTCTCCCCTCAGAGGTCGTTGGTCCTGCTTCCATCTGCAGGTCTTGATTTTTCCCTTCAGCCTCTTCATTCTTTTGGCCCATCATCTGCTTGAACCCCCTTCTAAACTCACTCTGAGTTTTTACCTTCATCTCCAACCCTCAGATCTTCTCTTCCATCAGCTCTATGAGGCACCACTTCAAACAAACTAAACTCTTTTGAGGTACACCCTCTGGGATCATGTACATCTCACAGCTTCCTCATCCAGTCATCTTCACTGTCTCTGCCGCTGCTTGAGTGACTACCATTACCGCCTCCATATCTGTCATAGCCTTTCCCCCTAGTTCCTGTCAGTGATAGACACAAAAACAAAAAACCCACCAAAACAACCCCCAATGAACACCCCAACATACCAGAACACCCTCCCCCCAACTCTTCTTGCAAACGCTCACTCAGACTCCCCTGTTTTCAGCTCCGTTTGCTGGCTCCTGTGCCACTCGTCCAGGCTGACCCCTGGTGCTACGTGACAGTTTGGGTTTCTTGCTGCTACTTTACTTTGGAGCTTTTGGGGAATCCAGCTGAAGGGAAATGGATTCCTGAGAGATCCAGCTACTGGGTTCATGGCTTCTCTATCAATAACTTAAAATGAACACCCATTAGCTATTGAGAGTAGAAGTCACCATGACCCATTAGATTACAGGCTATTACTAGTCTTCGTTCTCATTATATGTGATATGGTGCGTACATTGTCATTTAACAGGACCCTATGGTAAGTTAGACTCCTGAGGTAGCGATGGAACATGCACCGTGTGTGTGTATGTAAATATACATGTATATGTCTGTCTAGCTGAAAACCTTGTGGTCCCCATGAAACATTTTCCTCCCCTCCTCTAGGTATTGCCTTTGTGGCCCAGGAAGGCTTACTCCCTGAGAAATATTCTAGAGGATTCTAAGAGGAGGAAACCACCACTTTCCTTAATCACCTGGCATATGTAACACAAAGGTTACTTAGCTGGAATTATTTAGGTTTACTTTATTTTTGTGTAATTTCCTTGATAGGCCTAAATCCCTTTGTTTCTTTCATCAGTTGTGAGTATTGTCTCAGCTGAGGTATATCCCGCATTACTTCCTGGGTTGTGTTTTGTCAGAAAACCCACAATATTAAGTTGTTGCCTTGTTCAAAACAGCCTGTTTACTTTTGACCTTAAGGAGTTATGTGGTAGCTAGTTTTTTCAATTTCCTTTCTACTACAGACCCTTGGTTACCCTCAGTTAGAGTTCTTAGGTCCCTTCTGTGAGGCAGTGCTTGGTGGCTTCTGTGCCTCCGTGATTGCAGAAGGACACAGCTTCTTTCTGTGAACCATTTGCTCCAGCTAGACTTCAGGCAGCTGGACAACAGATTCCGTTTTCTTCTCCTCTGTTCTTAGGCCAGATTGGCTCCCTTTTTTAACATTTACAGAATAGCAGAAAGGCCAGTAATTATTTAAAGGAGCCATAACCATCTTTTTCTCGGGAGGTGCTTTATGCTCTGGATGTACTCAGGTACTACTCTGATGAGCATGGTATAAATACCTAAGTAGGGACTCTTTATATGTATTTGTGTGGGAAGAGTGTTCTTCTAGCTATTCTCAGTGGTTTGAGATTCTGCTTTCTTCCTTCTCCAGACCTTATGGGTTTTGTGTGATAATCCTTTGGCAGCCATGGCTCCTTCTAGACCCGATAGCCTTCAGTGAGTCTGGAGGAGGGCTTGTTAGGGAGGATTGTGCTCCTGCCGGACTTTGCTTAGAGTGAATCCTAGGGCATTGGGCCTGAACTCTGATTCCTAAATTGTTCTGGATTTTTTGTTTCTGTTCCTCAGAGCTGATCTCTCCTGCTTGCAGTGTGGCCTGCAGTGTGGGGGTTTCTCGAGCATGCTGGACTGATAGCTGCACTGAATCCTAACAGTTAATTTTTGGGTTATGTCGGATCAGTCTCAGCTCATAGGCTCTTGACAGCTGTTGGTTGTCGTGTTATTCTGCAATAAATAAGAACAAAACAATACATACGTATTCTGTTATTGGAAATAATATTCCCACCCGATGTTATTTTAATATGAAAATGAAGGAAAGTGGTGTGGCGCCAGTCAGAATTGCATTGGGAATTGTGGGAGTGGTAAAGCAAGCCTCTAGCGTGGATGTTGCTCTCCATTAGGGACAAAGGAAGGGATTAACTTTTCCCTAGGAGCTAAAGGTGAGGGGGAAGTGTTTTTGGGGAAAAAAAATATACTAATGACTCTACTGTGGATCTTCGAGCCAGAAGCATACTGAGGTGGGGTGGGGGATTCACTTTCTGGATGGTGGTAGGTGGAAGTAGGAGTGAGTGTGACTTAGCTGCTGGTGGTTTACTTGGGCAGGATCATTAAAGCAAGACTGGAAAAGGAGTTGCAGAATATTTCAGTGACACCAGCGTTTTTAATGGTTCTCTTAATATGTGCAACTACACTCGAATGTATTGGAAATAAGGCTTTCAGCACCAAGGGGGCACAAAGCTTTCTTTCTGTGACATCCTCTGAACTGTTTCTTAGATGTTCTGTTAGCGGCTTTGGAACACTTGGATTTCATTGCACATTTGACTGGCCTGATATGAGAAGTATCTATAGAAATACAAGTGTGTCATCAAGGGGCAATGTCTGTAGAAAAGGGATGCCTTGTAAACACTGGTATTTGTGATGCGGTGAGTTAATAAGACACTCCTGTGCCACCAGTACAGCAGGGAGAGTTTAGTCCTTCGCTTCTATCAGGTAGGTGGTAGCCAATCACTAGGTAGAACTTCCACATCTATGTGTCCTATTGGAGGGCCGCCATTCCTATTCTCCTTTGTTTTCTAGCACTATTGGTAAAGCTCATGAGATACAGATTTAGTTTAGGGCTCAATTGGGCCATTAAGGCACAACTCTGACTAATGGGTGGCGTGAAGCTCTGTGAGATATTGTGCTTCAGGAGGTGGCATCCTTCTTGAACTCCAGGTATGCAGGAAGAATGTACACGTTAAAACAGATTAGTTTCACTTTCTGTTTAGCTGGATTTTTTTTTTAATGACTGAGGGATTGTTTGACAATCTCCAAGATCATCACCTACATATCAAAGATTAATCTCATCCCCGAGTCTTGTATAGCTCTTCAACGTACTCTAATTTCTGAGTTTTGGTTGTGAAATTTTACCTCCAGTTGTTTCAATAAATTTCTGGGACTTCACGTTCTTGTAGACACATATTACAGACTCATTCAATAGGTAACTAATTCTGAAAAACAATTCTCACTTATTTGCTGTCTCTTTGCCTCAGTTTCCCCATCTGAAAAATGGAAATGATACTGATCTCCTTTGTAAAGTGCTGTGAGATATGCTGATGAAAAGTGCTATATAAGAGCTAGTTATTATATTAATGAGTCATATGGCTAAACCTTCTCAATGAAAATATAGTTACATATGAATTGAAAACTGACTAATACAATAATCTTTCCTCTGGCGAAATAATTGCTATTGCGCATGGTGATCAGATGCCATAGGAGTCCTTTAAAGGAAAGTTATTTATTTAATGAGCAACCCTGTATACATTTCTGATTATTAAAAAGAATGTTGTGACTCAATCAGTATATACATAGGAAACGGGCATTACATGAGAAATTAACACTGCCAGTACACTGTTCTGTGGCTTAGATTAAGGCCCCAGTCCTGTAATCTGAAGCACGCAGGCAGGCTGCTGTGCTGCAGAACTCTAATGACTTTCTTGGGGCACTATGTGATGCTCAAGTCCACCCACACATTAGGTGTTGCAGGATTGGGACTTAAATGAGTAACACTCAGCAGTTGTTACGGCTTGTGTACTTCAGTTTTGTCCTGTGAACTAGTCTGGGGGTTTCCCACTTTCATCTTTAAACTCATTGTTTCTAGCTAGACTTTGGAAGCTTAGAAGTTTATAACTGCACTGTTCATGTTCTTAAGGGCCACTTACTTTTCATGAACAGCTGTTTCCCTCAAGAAGTCTCTACTCCTATTTGCTCCTCTATCCAAGCCTCTCTTTGTTTCCTTCTTCCATGCCCATCCGTCTGCTTTAGTCCATCAAGGAAACTTCCTAGTGGTATGCAAATACTTTCTTAAAACACAGTACTTCTTCTTTCAGGGGAAGTAACCAACCTAGAATGGACCGTGTAAAAAGAAATGTAATGACTATATTTAGGCTGAACCTTCAGTGTGTCACAAATATCCCCTGTGTATAATTACATCCTCCGCAAAAAACACATTAAAAATGTTAAGCTTGCAAAGTCAAGCATGCAAAGATTAGGAATTACCAGTATTAAGGTTGCCGATGCCCTGACCCATTTTGGCTGAAACGTAAAAAAAAAAAAAGATTCAGCTGGAGGCAGCCACCCCATTGACTTTATACCATTTTGCGATAATGAGTTTGTGTGAAATCCTGGCCGCACTGATGTTAGTGGAAGTTTTGTCATTGATTTCAATGGAAGCAGGATTTCTTCCTTTGTCTTTATAGCGAACTTCTCATCTTGAAGGATGCACTCTCACTTTTGTGTATACCCTATTGGTGAAATGTAGCAGTGTCTAGTGGAAGATAGAAGCTGTTGTAACAGGACACGGCAAAACTACAGAATAGGTTAGGAAGTGAAGAATACCTTTATATATTTCAAACTAACATGGGATTCTGATGTCAGGGATGCACATTTATTTACCAACATTGGTATTTTCCCAGGACAGGGAAGACTAATGTGCCACCCTTTCAAAAAAAAGTATCCTAGGATTTTTAATTACCATCAATATGTGGTCTCAACTAAGAAACAGCCTATCCCATAGTACAGCTGTTCCTGGGTTGAGTGTACATTTCCCACTGTTGATTGGAGCTATGTGCAAGAATTGAGGCCATGAAATGGACTCAAGGACTGGAAAAAATTGAGCTGCATTAAAAAAAATTGCTGAGGCTGAAGCTGTCCTACTGTTAAGCAGAACACAAGAATGAAGGAGACACGTGTAACTGACAAGATGCAGACAGGGTACCCATCAGTCTGAGTTGGTGGTTCCATGGAAAGCAAATAATTACGGAGGCGGAACATACCAAGTATTGTAGTTAGCCAGCTGTCAATCAATTATGCAACAATTGAAAGCTACTATTATAGCAGTGCTCTGTGTCACTCTTGCAGTTAAGGTTCTGTCCGCTTTTCCATTATAAACCCCACTTCGGATCAGACGGGGATGTCTTGGCACTCAGACTGTCATCTTGAATGCCAGTTTTTTTTTTACAAAATTATGATTTGGTCCAGATATGTTTGATTTAGAGAGATTAAAGGAATCTCCCCATCTGGACGTGTATGTGTGCAGACATACAGCTCTGCATAAAAATGGCATGATTTACAGAAATGAGGTGGAGGCTGTCCAGTGCTCCAGACCAAAAGGGGTGTTTCTGAGAGAAAATGAATGCATGTGATTCCCTAAGTATTATGTGCCGGATTGTGGCACAACCTTTGTGGCCATGCAGGTTACGGTGGGGAGCAAGATCCCCCTGTCCTACCACTCCCTGTACTTCCTTGACAGCACCCCACATCTGAGCTGCATATGAGAGGAAGAAGTATGTGCCTGGTACTCCACTTCCTCTGTGTCACCTACCCTCCACAGGTGGGCAAGGACCGAGCTGAGATGGTTCAAGGAGGGTAGTAATCTGCTATTATTCAAGCCAAGTAGCCAGTTGCATCCTTCTTCCACCATCCTCCTGGGAGCCAGTAGGCAACACCAGTCATTTTTTAGGTTGGATTAAATATTCAGTGTGTTTAATTATCGAGGGCCACCCTTACTCATGTTGGATAGAATCTTACTTCTGGAGTAGTCCCACTGATTTCAGTGGAGCTGCTCACCCAGTATGAGTAAAGGGTGGTGGCATCTGTAACATACACATCCCCTAGTCCAGTGGTTCCTAACCTTTTTTTGGCTCGAGGGCCACAAATATCATTTTTACAACCCTGAAGGGCCACCAGTCTATTAACTCATAAAAAATGTATTGACGTATACAACGTTAAGGACTACATATCACTACATATTTAAAGGAAACATTTTGATGCTACTGCACTCATTTTAACATTCACTATTTTGCACCTACACATTACTCACAATGTGTCACACACTCACTGAAAAGCACTAGTGTAGATAAGTGACTATCACTACACACTGCAGAACATGACCTGGCAGCTAAGTCACGGTGAATGGCCTGCTAAGCGCAGGGCAAACCGGAAGGCACTGATTTTTAGAGCCCTGCCCCTCCTCAAGCATGCTGGGTTCTGGCGGCTCCACCAGCCGCCCACCTCCCACCACTGGAAACAGATGGTCTCCCGTTCCCTGGGCTGCAGCAGGGAAACCGCACGTGTCCTGTAGCAGTGGATCCCTTCTGCATCCAGGAAGACGGGAGGTCAGTGTTCCCCTCCTTCTGGCTCCAGCAGGGACCCCAACACCTAGAGACCCAAGCAGAGCGCTTTGCTCTTTGCTGGAGCTGGGGGAGGGGAGCGCTGATCTCCCATCCCCTTGGCTGCAGCAAGGCGCCTGCACTGGTTTTATAGTCTCATGGTAACACACTCTGCCTAGGTCTTCAGGCAGTGGCTCCCTTCTGCAACCAGAGGGAGGGGAGTGTCAGGCCAGTGTCCTATTCAGTGGAGATCTTGAATTTGCACCGGTGTAACTGAGAGGAGCATCTGGTCTACCTTGTGACTTTACTAAACTATAAAATTAAACTCAAATTTTGCAGATATGTCTTTAAGCAGATCCTGCACTCAGACAATTTTTAGTAAATGCTGACTCTGAGGGGATGAAACCACTAGCTGTCTCATGGGTTGGTTGCCACCAATAAAGACTGGAGGTGTTCCTGTTTTCTAGTGACAGTCACAGGAACAATTTAGCAGCTAACACTTTAATTTTTGCTCATTTGTAATCCTGCAAGATCTGCAGAGCTTTGCCTGTTTGCAATAGCAGATTCTTCAAAAGGGATCTGGAGTGACCAAAAGCCAGTGTTTCTGACAGAAGCCAAGAGTTATTATCCTTTACTACTCTTTTAAACATACATATCTGGAGGCAATTTAGGGGTGCAAATTACTGCCAACATTTGGGGGAATAACTTTTGAGTAGAGGCCAGCCATGATATGTAACTAATAAGGGAACTGCCTGGCTGCATGAGTTTTCACATACACCTTTCAGCTAAATCAAAGGTCCAAATACTAAAACTAGAACTGGGGAACATCTTCCTGTGAAGTTCTGACGCTGGGAGAGAGTGAAAAGAGGGAGAGGAGCTGCCTGCTGGAGACCTGAAGCCAGGTGTAGGCTTGCTAAATGAGCCAACCAAAAACACCTGGTGTGGGGAGGGAACTTCTTGGAGCTAGTTCCTTATAAGAGAGCTGAAGCAGGCCTGGAAGGGGGAGCTGCCTTTGGGAAGCTTGAAAAGATGTTAGTGCTGAGCAGGGTAGCTGTAAGCTAAAGCAGGTCTCCTCCTAGGAACTGATAAAAGGATCCCGTGAAGGAGCCCTCTTGCTCACCCAGATTCGGATTGCTTCATTAGAACAACTGCTGATAAATCTCAAAGGGGAGGAACCCAGAGGAGGCAAGTTCTCAAAGTGATATGAAAATTGTGAATATTAATTAGAAGCTTTTTATAATATTTATCCAATTGTAGTCACAGAACTAGAAAGGGGATGAGTAGCTTTTTTCATATTCATCCCAAAAGTAAATAGAATAAAGGAAGCTGGAGATGGAAAGGATCTATCTGAACAATATGGCAGGTTGTAGTGCCCCGTTAGAAAATGTCTCTGATACAAAGCTGACACTCTTCTTAATAGTCATGATTGTTCTTGGCCAATAATAATGGCTACAAATATACATTATTAAAGCAGGCAATAAAATTATACAGACTATTACCACATGTCTTCCTGGCCTTAGGTGCATCCACTCCCATGGCACCTTTCATTTTAGCTGCAGTCATCCAACTTTTTTTGGAATTGCTTGGCATTCTTTCAGTTGGAGCCCAATATGTTTCTTTGCTGATCTGCAGTTTAATCTCAAAGCACACCTTAGCGTGCTTTAATTGCAAGTGATTCATTATGGTGGTTGTAATGTGGCCGAAAGCCACATCACTATGAGAGAGTGTTAATTGCACAAATCATGTAGATTCTTTTTGCTAAACTGTCATGCAAGATGTAAAATTCCCATTCCAGGCTTTCTTTTTTTGGTCCATAGCCTTTCTGAGAAGACCTGCTTTAGAGCCCTCCATTAAACAAAGCAGGGCAGTTCCTCACAGGTGTAAATAGGAAAGTTCCACCATTACACGAGCTGAAGATCTGGCCCAGTGTGACTAGCTGCCATTGAAGACAGATTATCTGGTCACTGTTCCAGCCCAGCGGTCAGTATTCTGTTTTTCATTCCTCACTTTGCTGCCGACTCACTGTGTGAATCTGGGCAATTTGCTGAATCTGTCTGTGGGTTAATCTGTAAAATGGGTGGGGAGGCTCAGAAGATGAGCCTGAAATTTTCTTAAGTGGTCTCTCATTTTAGATGCCTGCTCCTGGATATCTGTGACCTGTTTTTCAAAGCGGCTGAGCATCTGCAGCTCCCATTGACTGACTTCAGTGGAGTCATGCCTGTTTACAGCGAGACTGAAGTTAGCCCTTGGGGTTCAGTTCAGTTCTGTCTCTCTCCAAAAAAACCAGAAAAAACTGAAAAGGAATATTTTCTCCATTGCATGGAAGCCTACTATGGCTTCTTGTTATTTTTCATTTTGAATTGGAACCTTACATATTACTTGAAAAATGAGGCACCTTAGTGTCAGTCCTGTTGTGTGTTATAGGGATGTGGCTAGATACCATGATTGCAATTCCTCTTCAAAAGATCTTGACTTTCTCTAGCAATAAAATAGTGTCTCAACCTAATAATACTAGAACAAATGATCTAACAGGGTGCCACACAGATTAGTCCTCTGCGTCTCATATGAAACACATTTATTTTTATTTCTGGTTGCTATTAAATTTCCTATATAAAGTGGTTCTTAAATAGTTCATAGGTTCTCAGGTTTTACTGTGTGGTGCAGAATTCAAGCTCTCTACTATTGTTCTTTGTTTCCAGCCAAAATTTTGCTTTAGCTATATAGCCCCTCTCAGTGCTAAACAACATGTGTGCTAGCATATGGTTTTCCTTGTTCTGATGATTCCTGACTCCTACTATCTCAGCTCACGTGGAGGTGTCACAGAGTGGCTGGTCTCTTTAAGGAGAGATGGGCCCAGCCCCACTTGTAACACAATTAGCTCAACTCCCCAGATGGAGAGAAAGGGTAATGTCATGTGGCTAAATCAGGCCTGCTGGGAAAGAGATGAGAACAGAGGCTTGGGAAAGAGCCAGAGGGGGCGAGATTCTAGGCAAAAAGCCCTGGAGAGTTGCTGCTGGATAGAAAACAAGCAGACAGGCCCTCAGGGAGGAAGAGCTGGGCTCCACTGGGGACTGAGGTGAAGCTTCTTGGGTTTAAGTTTATTTTGGACTTTGAGGAGTTCATTTTGAAACGGTTTGATTGCAAACCAGCGCAAGTAAGGTTGTTATTGACTCTGACTGAGTGCCTTCATGAGATTACTGAGGAGAGGAAGCTGAAGCAGGGATGCTGCACAGCCAACCTGAGCCATGAGGGAGTGCTCTGGAGACAGCAGCCCTGTAATGTGGGGGGTGGGAGGTGGGGGAGGTGTCTGATGTACTTTCTGGGAGCCATGGTCATTTTTCCATTTCACTTCTGAGAACGTGGTGATCACAACCAGCTGATGATTTTTGTGTCAATCTTCTGTTTCCAGAAGCTGAATGTTTTCTGGAAGACAAATTGTCTGCAATAAGTGCGCTTATTTTCCGTGTATAATCAATGGCGGTTCTATGGCAGAACAAATATATGCAAAGTAAGCTGGTCCTCTGCTTCTCACTTAAAATGCCCCATGAAAAACTTGCTTGGTTGGAGCAAATGCACTGGGTACCTTAGGGCATGTCAGATTCTTTCTTTGTGACTGCAGTCCTCCACCTCTGCTAGTGTAGATTGTCACATGCACTTGCCTGCTCATAGACTGCTCAAGGACAGTACAGTGGTATTTCATACTTGAGTACTCCTCAGTAATCTTAATAGGTTTTCCAGACACCTGCTGCAATACAACCTGTCTTGTTGGCAGCCAGAAACTCTGGGAAACGATTAACTCTGTCGTCTTCTGTGTAAATATAGTGGAGAGTTTTCCTGTAGGAAGAGTGGCCTGTGCAGTGCTTAAAAAAAACAACCCTAATTGCTATGTAAGACAGCTTCCTGCTCTCTGTGCCCTGGACCATGGTGGGTTCAACCAACTTGTAAGTAGGCAGCTTGCCATCTGAACAGATGGGCATTATTGTAAGCATCAACTATGGATGTTACAGGCATGATTCTGATTTACAAATGTTGTGAAAACATTGTCTGCCGTGCACTTCCACCTCTGAGGTTAAGGGGTGTGTTATCGCTAATCCAGCTCTGCTGGGGATTAATTTTAAAATATGAGAAATGGCTTCCATTGCTTTATAGAATGAGTTCTTGGCTTTCTCTCATTTTGCTTCTTCCCTTTCCTAGCATGCCTTTGGCTCCCTCCTTCCTTCTCATAGGCTTTTAGCTTTCCATTTCCCTTCTAAATTTACTCTGGATGCTTTGCTCACCCACTCAGCTCCTAGCATACTTCACGTTTCCTCCAGACCCACTCGAGACACCCAGCAAGCTGGTGGCTTCCCTGCTACTTCCCAAGCACCCTCCTGATTCCCTCTTCCAGACACATCCCCATCACATTCTCGAGTTCCTCCCTTCCACATCTCAGACACATTGCAGATACTTACCAAGCTCCTAAAATCTTTTCAGGCGCTAGCTTGTCTCTTTTCTACTTCACAGCAGCACCTGGACATATGCGTGAGCGCACAGGACATTTTAGGGCATAACAAAGTCGAGTGTGTGCTAAGACTGGAAAGGTGTAATTAGAGGTGCCGAAGGCCTAGCGAAGTCTCCAAAACGTATGTTAAAAGACTTCAGGGGAGTGGAGTATCATGGGCGTCCTGCTGTGGTTCAAGGGAAAACTGTAGCAGTTGAAGAGGTGGCAGGTAGGTGTAGGTGGTTGAAGAGGTGGCAGGTAGCTAACACCCTGTAGGGAGTGCAAAAAGAGACAACCAGCTATTGGTGAAAAACATGAAGGGTAGATTCTCAGAATTTTTAGCTGTATATGGTTGCCTATCCATACTGACTGGTTAAACTTCTGAGAACTGACCACCATTTGCGGTTATTTACGATGTTGAGGATATGACTTGAGTCTTTTGGATTGTGCATTGTCTTTTGCATTATGCCAAAAGTGAACACGTTGCCATTCATTTTGTTTTTTTATCATATCTAAGCAATCTTTTTTTCCCCCACCATTTCTTTTTGGAAAAAAAATTCTCCTCCATTGTTAGTTTTCTTAAGGCATGTAGAGTCCAGATAGCTTAAGCAGAAGTTGACGTTAGCAGGGCCATCTGCTCTGCTTGCTTGGCTCTGAGTCCAGTCTGTATAGATATTCTTTAGACTCTGCTCCTGCCTAGATAATAGGAAGCTTGCTTTGTAAGAGAGAGTTTATACTAGCATTACAGTACCTCAGTGCTAAGCCTAGAGTTGCATATTCTAAAAATAAAACAAGGATTCTGTGTGGCTTAATCTTACCTGCTTGTTAGCCATAGTCTCCTGAGAGTTATGCTGCAAGATATCTTTTTAAATAGTTTTACCTTTCACTTGGGTTTGGGTCAAGGACCTTTTTGTCTTATTGGTTTAGTAAAAGTGCAGTGCATGTTTACAGCAACATAATAATAATGTTCTTGGCTTGGTACCATTCATAACGTTGTCCCTCTTAGTTACGGCTAAGTAAACGCTGAATGCTGGTTGCTAACAGATATTTGACCATGCAGTGGAGAAAAAGACGACTTTAAATTGAAGTGAAATGTAATTAGACGTATGGGTTCTTTTTAATTTATTGGGCATATATCTTGCTTAAGGGCAAGACTGTGCCTGTTTCCTATATGGGAGCACAAGTTGGGAGGAGAGGACACAAGGAGCCTTCCTCTTTGTACCCTTTAGGCAACGCACAATGGTATTTCTTCTGTTCAGGGCTTGGCCTGAGGCAGAGACTGCAGCTTTTGCTGCAGGAAAAGCATGGCTTAGTAGAGAGGAAAGATGGTCTTGTGGTTAAGGCACTGGACATGAGACTCGTGATTCGGGTTCAATCCTGGGGCTCTGCCACAGTCTTCCTGTGAAATCTTGAGCAAATCATTTAGTTTCCCTGTGCCTCAGTTCCCCAGGTGTGAAATTGAGAGGCAGGTACTTCCGTGCTATGTAAATGGAGCTCTTGGAAGTAAAAGTGAAAATAGCAAGATCTGAAAAGAGACTATGGGTGAAATTTTCAAACATGCCTAAATGATTTAGGGACCTAAGTCCCACTGACTTTAAATATTCCTTTAGAAAATGGGAATGAGGTTTCTGAGGCCCGGTCTACACTTACCTTTGTGATTCGGCAGCAGTCGACGGGAGATACTCAAGTGACGTAAATCACTTGTGTATCTCCCATCGACTTTGCAGCGTCCCCTCCGTGCAGTGTCCATACTGCGCTGCGTCAAAGCTACTGACGCAGCGCTACTCCACTTACCGGGGTGGTTTTTCTGCGTTGCTTGCTGGATAGACTGAGCGGGTCTACACAGACCGCTCAGTCGATCCAGAGCAATTGATGTGACGGCGGTGAATTTGCTGCCATCAGTGTAGACCCAGCCTAAGTCACTTAGGCCCTTTTGAAAGTTGCATCCTGTGTTGTCTTTGAAAGGAAACGGCATTAGCTTTTTCTTTTAAATACACAGAAGCTAATGAATGAAATTGGGAAAAAAAACCTTTGATAATAGGACCTGTTTAATAAGATCCTTTAAATTCTGAGAGAACTTTCATTGTTTGGTATTTAAAACCTCACCGAGGCCATGTGATGATAATGTTAGGACTTATAATTATCTGTATCTGTTGAAAATATGATTGGGTATCCTTGTAACTTAAAATAATCATGCTTCTCTTTCCTTGTTCTGTTCTCTACTCTCTGTAGATGGTATTGCATTATATGTAGAATAGCATAAGGAAGATCGGTAGAGGAGGAAATAGTCAGGAGTTGTACAAAACTTATATGGCTTAATCTTTTTAGGGTTGCCTACACTAGATACAATTATTCAAATATTCTGACCTCTGGAAAATTTTGAACTATTATACAGATGGGCCACTGGTTGCCAAACCAACTTTCAGCCATGTGCTCTCCTACCCTACTGAGACTGTAATGCTGGAAATGGCATCAGTAGCTGATGGGGTGTCCGCACTAGGATTCTTGGCATTGCTAACTCTGGTTCAGCAAAATCGGCTTTGGCAAAGAAGAGAAAAGTTTAAAAAAAAAAAAAAAAAAAGTTCCCCATTTGGATACAGGGCCTCAGAACACTACACTGGGAAAATGACTTGGTTGGCAGCAGGTATAAACCAGTTTCCCTAGGATTTCAACCATGAGAAAAAGACGTAAGTTTTATTCAATCTGTGTTATGTCACACAACTTTCACCTCCTTACAGAACTATCATACAGTAAGTAAGTTAGCCTTCTTTGGGCATCTGAGCTCTTCTAGTGGCTTAACCTAATCCACACTCTTTTGGAAATAGGAAGTGAAAGAAACCCAACCCCATTGTTTTGTCCTTTTACTAAATTATCAAAACTGTGCTTTAAGTGGCTTGCGAATATTTCCCTTCTGAAAGTCCCCACATGCTGAAATCCCCAAATTACCTGTGCTTCAGAATTGACTGTCTATGCCTACTGGAAGCTTCTGCATAGCTAATGAAAGTTTCAGGGTAGTGGAGAACACACTTGGTTCTAGTTTTTTATATTACACCTGTCCTTGTGCTATTTGTGTGCATGTGATTAAAATGGATACCCCCCCCCAAAAAAAAGTGACCAACAAGCAGCACTATGCAACCCCAATCTTCCATCTCTTCCTGTCAACTGAAGAGAGAAACATCTGTTGGCTACATGCCCCTATGAGGAAAGTCAGAGTGGGTGAATGCATTTCGCATAGCATTTTAAAAGGAGGCACACTGGGACTCTAAACTGTAAGAGGGCGCGAACTCCAGATCAGAAGGACCCCCTTGTGTCCCCTCTCCACACACAGTGGGAAGGCCGTACTGCCTGCTCCTCTGTTCTCAATGCACCCGTTGTGACAAAATACACAAGAAAGAAGTTACGAGAGAGAAGCAGTCTGAGCCATGCAAGGCTTATTATTCTTGGCAGGTTTGTCACTGGGAATGTCAAGGATTGGCCCCTGCACCTAAGATCAGTTTAGTCACAGTGCCCCGTCTTAAGAAGTTTCCCTGCAGCCCTTGGACAGCTACATAGCAGCTGACAGGAGGCTTCGTATCCTTGATCACTCGGCTATAGCTTGCACAGATATAAAATGTCTGTCTTAGTTTGACAGACGTTTTACTGCAGTCTTGCCTCTTGTGGTTTTTACAGGCTCACACGCAAATGCACGTGCAGCAGAGCAATTGTTCTCCGGATTTAATTAAAGAAACTCAAAGCTTGGCAGGCCAGCAGGCACGGACAAACATGACTGTGCAAAATGTGATATGTCCGTTTTTGGGTGTTCTGGATGATCTGAACACCTGAAACTACAGAATTAATATTAGTTGTGGAGTGGCCTGTTGAATAGTAATTTTTTTTATATCTATCCAAAATCCACAGTGCATCTTAACAAAGTCATTCTGTGAACACTTTAATTTGAGGTCTCTGAAAGCATATGGTAGAGTCAGAGACCCTGTCTGCTGTGTACTGAATGACTGAGAAAGGGGTAATATTAAAAACTTGTATCTTTAGTAACATTATCATAAAATCAGTGATCCCCACCATCTTGCTTTATAATACCTGTGCTGCTGCTCCTTCATCCCTACAAAGTAAAGGGAGGTGCCAAAAATGATGAAATTATTGTTGCTCTGTAACTAGCTCCTCACTGTTGTGGCTAAGAGCAGTTCTCCATATATTCCCAACACACACACAAACAAGGGAACGGGTAGTTTTGTTCCAAGAATTTATCCTGGTTTTGGTGGAAGATTTTTGGAAGACTCGGACCTTCCTTTAGTTGGCTAGAAAGGGCTACTCTTCACTTGTTTGTTATTGTGCTCTTCTGGCTGTATGTATTTGTTATTGTGCCCTTCTGGCTTCCATAGCTGTATGAAACACCTATTGCAGTGTTTACTCAACACTAGCTCTCTGTGGAATCAGTGGGGAGTCTGCTTGAATTGGACTGAGTAAGGACTGCAGGATTTTGACTCTTCATGTATTTAGTTTAATAAGTTGTCTAAATTACTTCGTTGGACATTATAATAAAGCTGAAGCCTCTGAAGTGCAAATAGGTGCCTGGTGTTTAAGGGAATATTAGAACATAGCCTCCTTTTTTTGGGTTGACCTTATGGAGTAATCTGTTTCTTCTCCTGGCCAAAACAAGAGTCTCAAGCAAACACCTAATTTGGAAAATGGACTTTGTGCAAGGGAAGTGGGTATCCCAGGGGATTGATAATAGGATGTATCAAGTCATGATGTCACTGGATTTCTGCCCCAGAATGTAGAAACTCAAAGTGGGTTACTGTGTATTAGCTGTTCGTTCGGGCTACAGGAAATAAGCTTCATGATCTCAATCCAGTTTGCACTGGACATACGGCCTCTTAACAAAACAAAACAAAAAAAGTCACCCACAACCTCTGCCCCCATGCCCAAAATATCACACTGGGTTCTAATTGGTAACCTTGTAACAGTCTCAGCAGTAAAGGATTTAACTGGCACCTTTTGCACTAGCTGATTCTATAAAAATAAGAGGAGACTGAACTATTCTTCTCTTTCTATCCCTGATCTCCCTAGTTCAGGGTTGAGACTCACTGATGAGGAATTGTTTTTTGCCTGTTCTGTGGATAAATGAAAGACCTGTGTCTCCCTTTCAGAAAACTAAATTCACCACAGAAATATGTCTTTTTAAAAAGAAACTGAAACAGAAATCCCCACTTTGACAGCAAACTTGCCTCCATCTGCTATCTGCATGTAAACTGTCTAGTGCGGTGTCACCATTAATCTGTCTAGAGTGAGATCCTAGCTGCTGCTAGTTGTGTATGTGGAAGGAACTATTAGGAAAGTGATTGATAGACAATAAGACAGAGCATCATAATGGTATTATATAAATCCATGGTGTGCTCCCATCTTGACTACTGTGTCCAGTTCTGGTTGCCCCATCTCAAAGAGGATATAGTGGAACTGAAGAAAGTTCAGAGAAGGGCAGCAAAGATGATCAAGGGTATAGAATGGCTTCCATACAAGGAGAAGATTGAAAAGATTAGGGCTGCTTAGCTTACAAAAGAGAGATTTAAGGGGGGATATGATAAGTCTATAAAATCATGAATGGTATGGAAAAAGTGAGTGAGAAGTGTTGTTTACCATTTCCCACAATACAAAAGCCAAGAATCACCCAATGAAATTAATAGGCAGCAGGCCTAATACAAACAAGAGAGGAAATATTTTCACACAATGCACAACTAACCTGTGGAACTCATTGCTATAGAATGTCATGATGGCCAAAAGTGTAAATGGGTTTACAAATTCATGGAGGACAGATCCATCAATGGCTATTAGCCAACATGGTCAAGGATTTAATCCCATGTCCAGGGTGACAATACACCTCTGACAGTTGGAAGCTGGGAGAGGAAGAGAAGGATGGATCTCTCAAAAATTGCCCTGTTCTGTGTGCCCCCTCTTCCCTCCTTGAAGTTCTGATACTGGCTGGCCATTTTGGAAGACAAGATAGTGGGCCCATTATGTCAGTTCCTATGTTCTGAAGTCCTTTTCTTTCTTAACTAATAACCCTGCCATGACTAATTCCATAACTGTTCTACCGGTAAAAGTGACTAAGAGGTGAACATGCAAGCATCTTATTTGCATATACAGATTCTGCTGCCAAAACTTTTTTTATTTCTGGTGCAAGAATTATTTTTTTCTAATACACGACACATTTTAAATTTAGCTTTCACATTTGAATTACTAATATTTGAACACCATAGTGCATATGTGGCACTGTTTGATGTGTTCTGGATGGGGAAGGAGTTGTACTCAAGGAGTATCAGATGTAACTCCATATGGCACTATTGTGTGAAGCTAAGATGCTTGCCAGTTATAACTTGGAACATGGCATTAGATGCAAAGATATTATGACACAACAGCACTGTAGGAGTCTGGGCTGATCACTGTGTGCTATGCTTATTACAGTAATATGTGGTCGTAACCTTGAGGGTATGCAATTTGAGATTTATATACTTGTACATGTGTTGCTGATTAAAACAGAACGGGGGTATAGAACTAATTGAAACAGTTGAAATTTTATGATAATTGAAGAGCATGTTACTCCATCTCTGAATGTCCGGTATCTTGCATCTAGATACTGTGCAGCTTTGCTTGCATTCTGGTAGGTACATCAGTTGTACTATGAGATTTTTGCGTGCTAATAAGGCAAATATCAGTCAGACCTTTTTTCTTGGGCCAAAGAAAAGCAAAGACATTGATTCTCATTTATCTAAGCATATGTTAGTGAGTCAGTTCTCAAATAAACAGGGTTAAATGATGGTAGTCTTATAAAGCTGGAGTTGGTCCTGATTTAGTTGGGGTTGGTCCTGCTTTGAGCGGGAGGGTCGACTAGAGGACTTCCTGAGGTCCCTTCCAACCCTAATATTCTATGAAATAGTCTAAGAAAGCTGGATTGGGTGAGAGGACCCAGACTGTCTATTACTAACAGTGGCTCCAGACTTGTAAGGGGACAGGTGGCTGGTGGCACCTCCAGCTAGCAAACCAGGGTTGGTGTAGAGGGAGCTCTCATTGCACCATTTTGAAGATCAGCCATGCTTACAGGGACTACTGCCGTGAGCATACCTCTTCCCCAGGACCTGACTCCCATTCCTACCCACACAGGCTCTGACTGTCAAACCCACAACAGAGCCTGCATTTTTTGTCTATGCAGTAGAAGTATGGCAATGTCAACACTACTGTCTATATGCTTTGGAAAAGAAAGGGGAAGCACTTTTTTAATCCAAGTGCCTCCTAGCTCAGAAACATTTCAGTCCAGTTCATTTCTGAACCAAAAGCCCATCGTTTTGGCAAGAGACTTCAATTGCTGCGAAGACTGTGTACTTCAGTGTCTTTTCCTTACCCTGTAGTGCCCAAACTACACAATGTCCTGGTTCTCATTTAAAGTTTGTGTAACAAGTTCAGAGGTTTCCATGCTAGGTAATAAATAGTTAATGGGGAACACAGCAACACAAAGGGAATAGACCTACATGTTCAAAGGTTGACTTTGACCCTTACTACTATAAAACATGCATGAGTGTCTTCATACCTCTCACCCATTGAAAAGGCTTGGTATGAACCCACCAGAAAGAGGTACCAAGATGACACAAAGGTGGGTTCATCTTCATTTTCTGGCTCCGGTTTACAAATAGTTAATAACCCTGTTATACGACAGTACTTCCCATCTTCATAATTCAAATGGCTGGAGCTCATGAATATTGTACAACAGTGGTAAAGAGTCACAATAAACACTGAATGTCACTATCGTCTAACACCAAACAAGAAACTTTTTAACAGAATAAGGAAAATTATTACTAAAGATTCTATCTCTGTCTCACTATAGAGCTTCTGCTGCTTTCCTGCTTGCCTTCCTGTTAAAGTAAGAGCAACAGTACACAGTCAGCACAAACAGTACAAAAGATAAAGGAAAGACATTTCTGGGTTAACAAAACTAGATCATTGTGCTGGTGGATATAGTTACTTCTGAATAATTTCACTAGACAGGAAGAGTCAGAGACGACTAAAACTAGGAACAACTTCTATCAGAAAATAAACTCAATGTAATTTACTTGTTAGCTCTCAGAAACTGAGACTGCCTCTTCCATCTCTGACACAGTTTCTGTGCTAAGATGATCCATACAATACACAGCATCCTCTGGAGGAGAGAGCTTCTGATTGCAGCCTTTCACAACAGTAATGATCTTGGTGGGGAATAGCAGAGCACCCTGTAGTCATGACTTTATCAAAAGCCCCACCATCTTTTAACCAGCAGAGGGGTATAATCCATGAGGAATATTATGGGAGGACTTCATGTATAAAGCTTTATACTCATTTTACAGCATAGTTTCTTGTTCCAGTCACATGCAGACGTGAAAAATTAAGGTTTTAGGAGGAAATCCACTGGTTGGCAGTTAACTTGATGGAGAGAGGGGAAAGACTGTCAGGTTTTAAAGGAGCTGGTAAATTGTAGGCTGCCAGTTCTTCCAGTAGCCATTGCAACAGAAAGTCCTAACCAGTGGGTTAAAGCAGGACTTCTGGACAACCCATAAGGAAGTATCAGGCTTGCCTTAGTCTCCAGAGGATCTATTTTGGCCTTCTAATGGAATTTTCTTTAGCTACTTTTGCTACTATGTTAATACTTCCTTCTGGAGACCTTCCCAGCTGTCACCATGAATTGTGAAACTAATTATTCACACTGCAGCGATTGGGGTCCTACAGAGCATCAAACCTTGTAGTTACTAATTACCTTTGGTTAAAGCCTGTTGCAGCCTGGGGGTGGACCAAGGGGATAGCTAGCTAGTGCTGAAGCATTCCCAATAACCAGTGGGGTTTTAAAATTGAAAAATTTATTTTCAGAAACCATAGCTTTTATTCTCCTGTATTGTGAAAGCTGGAAGAAAAGTGGGAGCTCCAAGAAATGTTAGCTTGTGCCCAGTACAAAGAACGTTTGGGTACTTTAACAGATCGTTTTTCAGAATGCCATTGACTTGGAGCATTGTCCTTCAGCTGCTACACCACTTTCCATTATTTTAAAGTCTTTTTTTAAACGTCTTTATAATAAGGCTTTAGAAGTGCAGGAGTGATTTTCTTGCTGATATTTATTTACTTTTACTGCATAAGCACAGACAGTTTGCTCTGTTATTGTAGGGTTCACATACAGCTAAATTGTAAAAAGGGGTGGTGGTACTTCATTGCATAAATCAAGTATAGTGTACCGTACAGCATATATGGTTCTCTTAAGTCTGATTTGATATGGAATTAGACAACTTAATGTGACCAATTGTCTTCCACTAACCCCATGGTTAATAGCAGCACCCAGAGAGAGAATCTATTCACTGCATCCACCCTTCAATCTTTAATACATCAGCTACCTCTTCAGTTATGAGCTTTTCCTTCTTTCTCTTTCTGTCTTTTCTTCTTGTCACCATCCCATCCTATATTCAGGATGATAGGGCAGGAAGCCTCTTTTTCAGACGATTAGAAATGTCTGTTAATGGCTGGCTCTTGAATATGACACTTCTCCCCATGTATGTTGTCTGTGTGGAGAGGGTCAGGCGATCACATCTAAATAATAAATGCCCACAATGCACTGCACAGCACTGGCCACCATGCTCCTAGGGGAGTGCTGCAGCTGTTGATTTTTCACTCTAATGTAAACATGCTGCCAAGGTAATACAGGGAATAAGCGTCAGTATTTTCCATCACAGATCATATCGATAGTTCTATAACTTTGTATGAAAGCTGCAAAATACCCTCTGAACAGCATGTCCTCACATGTGTTATCCAAACCTGAGTTTTGTCCCTGCTGCAACATGTTCATTGGTCATTAGTCACTGAAACCTTTACCCTCTTTGGGGAGAATTTTGCACCAACACGGAATCCAGCACAAGGCCCTCTGCACGACTTAAACCGCCCAAGTCTCACATTAAGGACTAAAAGCAATGCACAGGGCCTTGAGCACACCTCCTGTCTTGCCCTGCAAATTTCACCCTGGGAGGACAAAATAAACATAATGAGGATGAAATATAAATTGTCTTTTAATGAGCCTTCTTGGGATACAGCACATTCGGAAGCTGGTTGGGCAATGACCTCGATGAGCAACACAGTGAGATCCTGCATTGATCTCATTCTGTGAACACCATTAGCAATAATTTAACACACAAAGATTTACAGTCTGGAAGAACTAGTTATTACTGTTGCTGTCTTAAAGTTCCAAAGCTAGAGTGTGTTTCCAAAAAAAAGGGCCTGATCTCTCTCTGATTTATGCTGGTTTTACATTTAGATTCATCTTAGTTCACTGTAAGAAACCTCTAATGTTGGGAATAAGTCTACTGAAGTCTGGGCAGTTATGCTGTGTAAAACTGGTGGAGACGAGTTTCTAATCAGGTCATTAAATTACTATTAAACAAGCATGCCTGCAGCTTAATTCTTCATCCATGTAATGCAGGAGATAGGCTTGGCTTTTGGCCTGACATATTTGTCTAGTAACATAACGTCTAACATCTAATAAGAACGTAGGTATTGCTATACTGAACAGACTAGTGCTCTCTCTAGTCCAGCATCCTGTCTCCAACAGTGATCCATACCAGCTACTTCAGTAAAGAGTGTAAAATCTCCACAATGGATAATTCTGGAATAATGTTATTTATTTTCTTTTGGGTAGGGGTAGCTTCTTCTTAAATCAGCGGCAGAGTGCCTGGAATTAAGTCCTTAAGCATTCCTATTTCATGTTAGTTTTGTACTGATGATGGGGCGGGAGGTGAAGGAGGCAGAAAGAACATCTTCCCCTTTTCATTAAAGTACAAAAATGTGCAGGCAGAGGCTGGCTATCAAACACGACACACCATATGAAAAGAAATGCAACGTGACTGCAGTAATAACAAAAGCTAACGAAGGGGGTGTTAAGGAAAATGTCTCATGAAAGATACACATGGAAAAAAGTCAAAATGCTCCTCCTCTTCTCTGCACTTTGAATCATGGTTTTAAGTATCAAGGTGGGCGAGATTAAAAAGGTGTTAGCTGGAAGTGGAGAGAAGCTTTGGTACATGTATTGATTCATTGGATTTTTATTGTATGGAAGCCAATCATATCTTTAGATAGGAAAAAATACACTGATTGAATTGATTGTTAGGTGTTCTGGAAACAACAAAACAAGACATATATTCATTGCAATCACAGGCAATTGACTAGCAGCCTGTCCAGCCAGATTTATCATACACTTCCTCCTTTGGGCCCACTTCAGCATATATAGTAGGTCTAATTCCTCCCTGACTTGAATTCTGATTGGATAGCATTTTACACCCAGCTGGCACAATTGCCCGTGGCTGCACAAGTTACTCTCCTCACTCTTAGAGCCCCATCCTGTGTTGTGCTGAGTGCCCTCAAACACCCGTTAAAGTAAATTCTGTGAACCTTATGTATGTGAGCAATCGTGTGGTTGTATCATGCCACCCTTTATCTGACTGCTGCTGCTGGTCATGCTTTTGGAAGTCCTCTTCTGTCTTTACTAGTCACCATGTCTTGACTAACTGCATGAGTGGCTTCAGTTACTTGGCTTTAACCAAGAGCTCAGAACATCCATTTGTAGTGTGATATCTCTTAGTCAAATACGCAAATCAACATGATGACAAGTTGGAAACTCAGTGGGATAGGTCGTTAGTTAGTGGAAGTCCAAATAGCACTTTGTTTGCCCAACAAAGGATGCAATGACATATAATGGTTTCCACAGAAGTTATACATTCATTGTGGCTGAACAGTAGTATCCAAAGAGGAATAGGACATCTGTATTGAAAGTGGGGTGCTAGTCACCTTTGAAAAAGGGTCCAATTTATAGAGGATCAAACAAACCCCTTTTAGTAACCTTCTCCAAGACTAAGAAGGGCTGAGAGTTTGTTGGAGAGAGAGTTTCACATTGGGAAGACAGTGTTGAAGACCTGGAGGACTGGCTTCTCACACCAGAAATACAAAGGCTATGCTTCCTAAGATGATAAATGTATGCTGCCTGCCAGTTGGTCCTATATCCATTATGCCAGCCAAGTCAATTATGTATCTCTGTTTCCATTCAATTTCTATCTGTTTTGAGTCATCACATAAAATTCAGGAAGCAAACCTGAAAATGTCTATTAGATTTTCATTATTACACTAGATATTCTACATTTTATAAATAAAAATTACATTCTGTAGGTCATTATTTGAAACTTGGTTTTTCCACATTTTAGGACAGGGAGATCAAGTGTCCTTTATGGGCTCTGCATAGTCACAGTAACTAGGGGCAGAACTTCTTTCAATATCTGCCTAACCTCCTCATCTCCTGAATTTCCCTTTTGTAATTATACGCTCCCTCTCCTTTTCTGTATACATCAAATGAGTGTTTACATTCAGCTGGCTAAGTGGCCAGTTTATTCATCAAAATGCTTCCGTTTCCCCAATTCACAACAGGGAAAGCAATAAAGAAGCATTGAGAAAAGATAGTTGTTGATTTTTAGAGCATTTTGAAAGTAGAAAGTTCAACCATCTTTTGCTAAATTTTCTGTAGCTGCATGTTTAATGTGCGGTATTTCTCTAGCTGGAAGTAAAGCTTGAATGAGTACAATAAATCCAGCATGGTGACTAGCAGAGGAAGAGCACTGCGTGGATGAACTGAACTCATCTGGAAAGAAAACCAATGAAAGAGAGAAGACCAAACCAAGCGTTGGCATGGTTACTAAGATGCATCTGCCCTCTACAGGCCTGTTGTTTTCTTATCATTACTGACAAACTCAGTCTATATATGCAGTACACACACTTACCAGACAGAAGACTTTCAGGTTAATGGCTCTTATGGAAACTGTCTCGACAGAGCATTGTAACTTTTTTTTTCAAATATCTACGTCAATCTTCAGCAGTAATTCCCTCTTCAAGTCTCCTTCTAGCAATTCCTAGGCCCAGTCTACACTTACCTTCCGGGTAAGACCGGGCTTGAGTGACACACCCATTTAAAAAAAGTAGCAGGAGGTTGAGAAGTAACACAAACGGACTGGCACCCCACATGCCGGCGTCAGAATTCATTTGTTTGTCTTATGATCCATGGATTACCATGAAGTTTCACAGATTCAATCCTAACCTTCTTCAAGACCATGGACCTCTCACCCCATGTGAAAAAGAAAGTGAAAACACTTAATTTCCAGGAGCCATTTTCTCGCCAATGATTTCTTTTGTAGGAGAACATGACACTACGATCAATACTATAGGTAAGGAGGGCCTGATTCTCCTAACTTGCACTATTTTAAACTCCATTGTCTCATAGAATTACTCTGTTTGCACTAATTTAAGTGAGAGTCTGTCACTGTGAAGGTCTTAAACTGCTCTGTATTGTCAAACAAATGTTTACTCTGCCTCCTTTTCCTTAAGATCAGTTTCCTTTCTTTTTCCAGACTGAAATGACATTCAGTGCCATGAATTATGTGCCTAGATACCATGGTGCTGGGAACAATAGAAAACACTGAAATGGACAGATTGTGTTCTTCTCTAGAAATGCAAATTTCTAATTTCATACAGGAAACTTTACTTAAAAAAAAACAAAACCAACAAACCCACACCCATGTCTCTCCAAAGTCTAGTTTTGTGATAGAATCATAGAAGATTATAGTTGAAAGGGACCTCAGGAGGTCATCTAGTCCAACCTCCTGCTCAAAGCAGGAGTAACCTCCACTAAATCATCCCAGCCAGGGCTTTGTCAAGCCGCAGCTTAAAAACCTCTAAAGATGGAGATTCCACCACCTCCCTAGGAAATGCATTCCAGTGCTTCACCACCCTCCTAGTGAAAAGCTTTTTCCTAATGTCCAACCTAGACCTCCCCCACTTCAACTTGAGACCATTGCTCCTTGTTTGGTCATCTACTACCACTGAGAATAGCCTAGCTCCATCCTCCCTAGAACCCCCTTTCAGGTAGTTAAAGGCTGCTATCAGATCCCCCCTCATTTGCTGATTAAACAAGCCTAGTTCCTTCAGCCTCTCCTCCTAAGTCTTGTGCTCCAGCCTCCTAATCATTTTTGTGGCCCTCCGCTGGACTCTCTCCAATTTGTCCACATCCTTTTTGTAGTGGGGGGCCCAAACCTGGACATAATACTCCAAATGTGGCCTCACCAATGTTGAATAGAGGGAAATAATCACTTCCCTCAATCTGCTGGCAGTGCTCCTATTAATGCAGCTCAATATGCTATTAGCCTTCTTGGCAACCAGGACACACTGCTGACTCGTATCCAGCTTCTTATCCACTGTAACCACCAGGTCTTTTTCTGCAGAACTGCTGCCTAGCCCATCGGTCCCCAGTCTGTAGCAGTGCATGGGATTCTTCTCTCCTAAGTGCAGGACTCTGCACTTGTCCTTGTTCAACCTAATCAGATTTCTTTTGTCCCAATCCTCCAATTTGTCTAGGTTACTCTGTATCCTATCCCTACCTTCCAGAGTATCTACCACTCCCCCTAGCTTAGTGTCATCTGCAAACTTGCTGAGGGTGCAATCTACCCCATCCTAGATGACCTAATCTAAAAATAACCTTTGCCTTCTGTGTGTGTGATTGGGATTTGTGACAAGTTGTGCTCACCTCTGATGAGTGCCTCCTGTCAGCTGGGTGCAAGTGCTGCAATTTTATTTTTCTCCTGGCACCCCCTGTAGGTTGTTGATCTCATCAGGTGGGTCTTCCGTGGCTCAGCCCTCTGGCTAAGTCACACAGTCAATAATGGACGAACCCTTTTGGGGTACAGAGGTCCAACAGGGCTTATCACTGTGCCCTTGTTAGTGTCTTTAGCCCGGTCTCTGGGCTCAATTCTCAACCCCTGCTGGGCTAGCTTTAAGTTCATGTTCACCGTGTTACAGAGCACTGCCCTCAGGGCTTTCTCGCTCAAGACTCTGCCTTCATCTGTTCTCACAGCCCCGGCACTCCAGCCAAATCACACTGTAAGCTCAGTCCCCATCCAGGATAGCAAAGTTCATCAAATGGTTCATCCCCTCCAGAGTCTTCAGACCTATCTTTGGGCCGGTTTAAACTCCAGTCCCTTTCTTGGGCTTTTAATAAAGAGTCTTATTCTCACCTCAGGGCTTAGGTCACTTCCCAACTGGCCAGCGGGGTCCCTCTCTGGGTCCCAACCCAGGGACTGTATAAACAGCAGTCACACACTGTTCCCTTTAACTCCGGCAATTAGCTCCTACTGTTTTTCCCTGGGCTACTTCCCAGCAGGTCTCCTCCCTGTCACCCAGTCCCTTACGGTTATGGGTCTTGGGTCCGTGCTCTCCTTGCGAAAGGAAAATGCAGCTAGAACGCAATTTCTGGTTGCCCAGGTGGCCTGGCCCCACCCCTCCCCACCTGCAAAGCTTGCACAAGCTGGAGGTAGAGCTTAAAAAGGGAAGCTGGCAGTAGACCGGGAGGGGAGCTGACCTGTGTTCTGAACACCTGGTGGGAATGAGATCCCACCATTTCTTGCTGCCCCGGGCTTGCTTGGCAATACTGATGTGGTCCAGTTTGCAAAGGAGGCACTGATGATTGACTTTTGAAGATCAGAAATTTTAGTTCTGTGCTCAGTTCTTTACCCTGGGGGAAGAGGGGATCCTGATAGGGAGGGATCTAGGGAAGCAGATGCAAGGACAGATCATCCCGTAATGGAGTTGTAATGAGAAAGGGGAATGCCTGGAAGGAAGAGAACCCGCCAGGCCCCAGCCTGACTGGTGGCAGTGCCGGTGAGTGTTTTCCCTCATAATGTGCAAAGGTAAAACACAAGCAGGAATAAGACAACAGAAAATCCTCTATAAATATAGAAGAAACTGGTGTCGGATAAAACCTAAACAATCCCATAAGACAGGAATAAGAAGCATAAAGTCAAAGAGACAGGAAATCTATGGTTGCTGAGCTTTGATGGCAGTACTTAGGGATCTGCCTCCACAGCCAGCCAAATGCCAAAATGATTTTTAAAGCTGACTTCTAAGGCACTCTCATGATTTCTTCAGTCCTGACTCATGATTTTTTAACACTTGGGGTTGATGACGAAAAGCAACAAGAATGAAATGGAATGTTGTGTGACCGATTAGTCACTTAAGTTACAATTTGGCTGGCTTGGGCTTTTAAAGTGTATTCAGATTTCACCTACTACAAGGACTCTCTTAATTTTTGCTCAATCAAATCTGTAAGAGGTGCAAGGCCCCCTTATTCTATACATAACCTGAATAATGGGCTGTGGATGGGGCAAGGTTACACCGATGTAATAATTTGTAATATGGACTTCAGAATATTACTCGTTTTGATTTATCATCGATTTTATTTTACACTGTGCTTAAAAACATCTGACCCTTCACTCTGGGTATCTTTTGTCAGTATAAGGAAAATTGTGGGGGTTTTTTTAGTATTCTGGATTGGTACTGACAATGGAATGGTTTATTTTTCAGTCTCTAAGTGCTTCCAAGGTCCCAGATTTATTTTCCAATCTCCTCTCTTCTCATTTCCTAGCAGCTTGTGTAACCGACTGGCGATACATTCCCCAGCTTGGGCTGTCATTAGTGCTGTACCCATCTGTAATGACATTTATAGAATGACCTAATCAGCATCCAGCCCAGCTATGAGCATGAGGCAGTAGGGGATATTTGTATGTGAGAAATTCTTGGCAAAAAATAGACATTTTAAATAAGAACTGATGTAAAATGCATGGTGGTTTTAGGAGTATTTTTTAAAAACATCTTTGGGTTATTTCAAAATTATTGATTGACACATCTCTGCCTCATGGTTATTAAACAACAAGATGCAGTAAATGCATGTTTTACTTTTGAGCTGTCATTTTTAGGATGTGCTTTGCTCTGTAGCAGGTTACCCCTTGTATTTTATCCATCCAGTAAGTAGTGATGCTTCTGGCTAGGCATATGCAGTCACTTGCTTTTTTTGTTTTTGACGCTGTGGCCAGGCTTAATAGGTGAAAAATTAATGACACTTCACTCAAAATTTTGCAGATTTGACTCTTGCCTTCATATAGGTAGGTTAGATTGTCTTTTGTGTATATACTTCATTTCTAGGATGAATTGTGCAATAAAGCAGAAGTGAGAGAACAAAGGGCCAGTGAGGTGTGACTCTAAGAAGCAGTGAAGGGGATGAAGAACTAGATGCAGGAGGACCAGAAAAAATAGGCCTGAAACTTGAAAAGAGAAGGCATGCCAGGAATGCAAGACTCCTGGCGTGGATAGAATTTTCTTTTTGGAAAAAGGCATCCCTGTAAAAGTGCAAATGCTATCAAACCTTGGCAAATCTTTTTTTTTTTAACAAACAAATGTAAAATACCTGCCTTGAGAGTGGCAATTTAACAAAGACTACAGCTGAGGTTGTTTGCCCCACACAATGGCCTAGTGGATTGGAATTCAGGCTGCACAGGTTCTTTGCACAGCTCTGACTTGCTGGGTGACCTTTGGCAAGTCATTTCACCTCTCTGTGCCTAGGTGTAGTAGGCATTGTTGGTGTTGTTTTGAGGCCTCGAATATAGCCTCCCTTTCATGTGCTTCCCTCTTTCAGTCCTTATTCTGTTATGTTTTTAACCTTCTCTTATTGTAGTGACCCCCATTTCCTCTCTCTAAAACCTGTTTACCAACCATCTTGTACAATCCCTCTAAAAGTGGCACTAGAATCCTTGCTTCCTCTTCTAGCTGCTGATAGTTTTGTCTCCTGAAAAACTGACTCTTTTTTTCTGGTTACTGGTAAAATGAAACTGGAAAGATAGGAGGCATCGCTTACGACCTTCAATCAGCCAGATGCTGCCAGATAAATAAAAGCATTTTTGTACCTATGTCTCTTATAAGCCACTGACTGCCAACTTCATATGTTAACAACAAAAAGGGAAAGTGTGGTACCTTACTGACTAGGGGTGCAACGTAGTGCAAGATGATATGGAAAAAGCTGAAGCACTTAGTGCTTTTTTTGCCTCTGACTTCACACACAAGGTCAGCTCCCAGACTACTGCACGGGGCAACACAGAATGGGGAGGAGGTGAGCAGCTCTCAGTGTTGAAAGAACAGGTTCAGGGCAATGTAGAAAGGCTGGACATGCACAAGTCCATGGGGCTAAATGCAATGCATCCAAGGGTGCTAAGGAAGTTGGCTGATGTGATTGCAGAGCGATTGGCCATTATCTTTGAAATGGTGATCAGGGGAGGTCCTGGTTGCCTGGAAAAAGGCAAATATAGTGCCCATCTTTAAAAAATGGAAGGAGGAGAATCCCTGGAAAATCATGGAGCAGGTCCTCAAGAAATCCATTTTGAAGCACTAGGAGGAGTGGAAGTTCATTAGGAACAGTGAGCATGGATTCACCAAGGGCAACTCATACCTGACCAATCTGATTCCTTTCTATGAAGAGGTGACTGGCTCTGTGGATGTGAGGAAAGCGGTGGATGTGATTGACTTTAGTAAAGCTTTTGTTACGGTCTCCCACAGTATTCTTGCCAGCAAGTTAAAGAAATATGGGTTGGATGAATGGACTATAAAATGGATAGAAAGCTGATTAGATGAGTGGGCTCAATGGTAGTAATCAACGGCTCAATGTCTCAGTGGCAGCCAGTATCAACCAGAGTGCCCCAACGGTCCTGGGGCTAGTTTTGTTCAACATCTTCATTAATGATCTGGATGATGGGATGGGTTGCACCCTCAGCAAAGTTCGTGGCTGACACTAAGCTGAGGGGAGTGGTAAATATGCTGGAGTGTAGGGATAGGATACAGAGTGACCTAGACAAATTGGAGGATTGGGACAAAAGAAATCTGATGAGATTCAACAAGGACAAGTGCAGATCCTGCACCTAGGACGGAAGAATCCCCTGAACTGCTACAGGCTGGGGACTGACTGGCTAATTAGCAGTTCTGCAGAAAAGGATGTTGGGGTTACAGTGTATGAGACGCTGGATATGAGTCAACAATGCCTTTGTTGCTATGAAGGCTAATGGCATATTGGGGTGCATTAATAGGAGCGTGGCCAGCAAATCAAGGGAAGTGATTATTCCCCTCTATTCAGCGCTAGTGAGGCCACCTTTGGAGTATTGTGCCCAGTTTTGGGCCCACTACTATGGGAAGGATGTGGACAAATTGGAGAGAGTCCAGAGGAAGGCAGTGAAAATGATTAGGGGACTGAGGCACATGATTTCTGAGGAGAAGCTAAGGGAACTGGGCTTATTTAGTCTGCAGAAGAGAAGAGTGAGGGAGGTTTTGATAGTGGCCTTCGACTATTTGAAGGGAGGTTCCAAATACAGTGGAGCGAGGCTGTTTTCAGTGGTGGCAGATGACAGAACAAGGAACAATGGTCTCAGGTTGCAGTTGGGGAGGTCTAGGTTGGCTATTAGAAAAAACTTTTCACTAGGAGGGTGGTGAAGCATTGAATGGGTTACCAAGGAAGGTGGTGGAATCTCCATCCTTAGAGGTTTTTAAGGCCTGGCTTGACAAAGCCCTGGCTGGGATGATTTGGTTGGGGTTGGTCCTGCTTTGAGCATGGGGTTGGACTAGATGACCTGTTGAGGTCTCGTCCAATCCTAATCTATGATTCTTTCTTCGGCAAAAGAGTTGTTATTTCTGTTGACAACTTGTCAAGAGTGACAAACTTATGAGCCCTTCAGTGAATTGGGCTCCCTAATGAAAGGCCCAAATGCCCTGGCTAAGAAGTTGAGCAATTTACAGTACTAAGTAAAATAGTCAAAATAAGAGCTCAATAGTTATAAAACACCTTGGCAAACTTCGAGGAGGGGCATATCAACCAGGGGGAGGGTGAAACTTGATGTCAGTGGGGGCGCAGAGGGAGAGGAAAGGGAGGTAGGGAGACTCAGCAGGGGGCAGCTGACTTCTGCTAGTTCCTACTGCTTTTCCTTGATGGCTAGCGTCTGGTGCCCTGTGTGCTGATGACTTCATTCTGCCCCTCTGTCCAGGTATCTCTGCTAGGACCTGTAGTGGCTGGACGGCAGGGGGAAAACTGTTCCTACCTGCTCCTTGGTGGCTGGCCAGATCTTGTGGGCTGCCGCAGTCACTCCAGCCCCTCCTCCAGGTCCCACTCTCGCTTCTGCCTGCCTGCCTGGTGTGTGCACACGGGCAGAAACCTAGCTGGACTGTGCTCTCGCCTTTGAGATATTGTGGGGAGTGGAAAACACTGGGTGTTGGGGAGAGAAACAAACCTCAGCCCCTCTAGTATTTCCACTGTGGGGTGCTACCCCACTCTCTGCTCCCAGCCCTGCTTCTGCTGCCCCTTAATCAGCACGTGGTCTGTAAAGGAAAATAATGCCTCTTTAATCAAATGGAATTATTGGCACACGCTGCAAAATGCAGGCTACAAGTGAATAGGCTTTGAAAGTCCAAATAAATTGTATCAAAGCCTTTCACAAGGTCCCTCTCAAAAGGCTAGTGAGGAAACTAAATTGCCTCTCAGCCCATGATTATGTTGTGTCATGATTCAGAAACTGGCTAAAAGGCAGAAAACCAATTAGGAATATCTATAGTCAGCCTTCAGCAGCAGATGAACAGTTTAAAGTCCATTTAATAGTAGATCTCCTCAAGAACCCATGTTGGAACGCTGGTTTGATATACCCATTAATGAGAGCAGCTAAACTATGAAGTGGCAGAATTTGCAGATGAAACGTGATTGTTTTGGGTAATAAAGGCTGTGAGGCCCTCCAGAAGGACCAAAAAAGGTTGGTAAACGCTGCCATTTTAAAAGTAAATCCAATGCTGATTAATACAAGGCAATGCAGGTTAGAAGGAATAATTTGAACTGCTTGTATACACTGCTGAAATGTAAATTTCCTCTAACTGGCAAAGAAAAGGAATTGGGCCTTACTGTGAACAGATCAATGAATATAATAGTTATGTAAAATAATGAATGATATAGAGAAGGTAAATTGGGCATGCCTGCAGTATATTTTTTCTCCTAATACAAGAAAAAGGGGACATGCAGTGAAATTGAAAGACAACATTTAAAAGAAATAGAGAGAAATTCTACTTTACACAATGCATAATTAACTCGGGGGAACTATCATTGAGAGTTCAGGAGGATTCAAAGAGATTCCATGTTTTTAAATGGGAGCATAAATGTGCTTTTAGGAGGTGGTTATTCCACTGTGGTGACTCCAGCCTCTTCCGCTGAAGCATCTGGAACAGGCCACTCTCAGCGACAGATACTGGATGATCTCAACAGTGGGTCTGCCAATCTGGCATTTCTTCTGCTCTTATGGAGCAAGAGATTTCCCTCACAGCCATTCTTCCTTGGCAGATGGGCAATGTATCCTTTAGCACTACTTGCCTAGAGGAGGATCAACAATAAAGAGTTTTAAATAGATTTTTCCCTGCTTATTCAAGTATATCTTGGGGGGTAGGGTGGTCTTCAGATTATTTTGGTGGTTGGCTGAGTTCTAGGCTCGTGATGACTTCCCTATTTTTAAGAGAGAACAAACTGAACATCACCCTATTAATTTACATAGGCATTGGCCAAACTATTGGGGCTAAAAATTTGGGAACCTTTTTCTTAAAACAGCTGATTTCCAAATTCTTTTTTAAAAAAAGCTCCCCTGACAAGACAGACAGAAATGTTTCTCTTTTATATCATCTCACCGAAATGGCCTACTGCAGTCAGCCTTTGACCATCGCTAAGTCCGCAGCTGCAGCTCCCACCACCCTCATCCCCAGTTTGTGGGACCTGCTCATGTACAGGAGAAGCTCTGCTTTATTCTTAAAAAATAAAGTACTGTAGCGTTTTAACCTTCTTCCTTGTGAAGTTAACCTTAAAAATATGAACTGATGCAACCTAATTGTTGTGGTTGAAAAGAACAAGCAGCTCGACTTAATTTCTGCACCAGGAGCTCCCAGGGATGAAAGCCCCCTCTCCACCTAATTTTTATGTAAAAGATATCTGTTAACTTTGTGGCACATCCCAGAGACTAATCTCCCTAACAGACTCTAGAATCTGCAGGCAGGGCCCCCACATGGGGGGTGGGGGAAAGGTACACTTTACCGGGCCATAGAGGCCCTGGGGGGCCCGGCCCAGGCTGCAACCCCCACAGGTATGTGTGGGAGAGAGGGCCCGTGTTACAAGCTTGTACTGAGCCCAAACAAATTACGCTTGGGCCCTGTCTGCAGGCCAGCTGTCTGTGCACTGGTGTACTGATGGGAGAGAGGAATTAGTTATGTTGAGGGTATGGCAGAGTAGCAAAAAAGATGGCATTTTTGGGGCAGACGTGGGTACCAAAAGTGGCTCTGCACTAGCGTGGTACCAGCTGAAAAGGAAGCATTTATCTTGTCACAGTACTGACTCTATTGTTTTCACAACCGATATTTTCCTGCTTTTAGACTGTGATATCGCAGTGAGATTCTGTAACTGTGAGATGGAGAGACCTTTCCGTTTTTAACATCTGAAATTGGACAGAAAAAAAGCTGTAATGCCAGAAACTGAGCCCATCCTTCACAAGCACCCACTTCTAGGCTTGCTCCAAACGACCTTCCTAGCATGGGTTAATGAATCGTGAACACGTGACTTTTTTCCCTGATAACTCTGATAGTTAACCTGTGCCTTAGATAATCTCCTCCCTTCCCAGCTCTTGTGGTAATTGTACATTATGGTTTGTATAGCAGAGGAAAAAATATCTTATCATTCTTGCTAGTAGGATTTCAACTGCGCTCCATGACATTCTGGGCCAAATTCAGGCTTGTGAAATTGGTGCACCTCTACTGAGTTCACTGGAGTTGCACCGGCTTACATCAGGTCTGAATTTAGTTCTCCTACCCTGCAATGTAACTCTTACTGATGCAAGAGAAACCTGTGTGAAGGAGAAACTCGCTAACGCAGAGTCATGATCTTCCTGTTGCTTTCCGTACTGTATTCTACAGAATCAAAGCTTTCATTATCCATGAGGGAAAGTAATTTCTAATCCTTCCCATTGTGAAAATTTTGGTAGCCTTGACAATGTAAAATAATGGTTGTCTGTATTCAGGAATATGAAAACAAAAACACCAAGGAAAAATTTTAATTTAACCAGTTATTTCCCTGAAGTGGTAACTCTGAAGCCTCAGAATGACCACATAAACACCCACTGCTAACCGTTTTACTCCTGATTGCTGTGTTAGATCTGTTCATCCAACGTACATGTCTCAGCTTCACGTTGTGCGAATTTGAAAGCATATCTCATTGGAATAAGTGGTGCTGATAATTCAGTAGGCAGAACTTTCATGAGTCATGTAAAGAACTAAATCTCCAGCCACTTACTGTGGTTGGTGGTCTCATCTTTTGGATGAGATTGAGCAAATAGACAGGACTTCAGTTATATCATTGATACCAGCTTCCTTTTTGCAGGAGAAGAAATCTCAATCCTGGTGTTTTGGTCAAATTCCAAGTTGATTAACTACAGTTGGTGTATATACATTCCTGCTACAGTTCGAAATCATAACTCTCCCCCAGCCTGAGATGTTTATGGGTGGTGTGCAGTTCTTATGCCTGCAGAAACCAGTACAGCCCCCAAATGTCATGAACTGGGGAGATGTCTGTCCCATAATTAGGTCATAATTTTATCCTGTTGCAGTTGGTTATGATCTTGTTCACTTCCTGATGTAAACTCCAGTTCTGTTGTGCCTTTCTATGTGGTACTTGGAGTGATTCCTGTGTCTGTAAAGCCTTGTGTAAACTAGAAAGTTGTATTGCTTTTTGTGCTATGTTTGTACAGCACCTCAGACAGTGGGGTCCTGACCCATGAGTGGGGCTCCTGGATGCTACAGTAATACAAATGATATGCTGGTATAGTTAAAGTAGTACAACGTCCCTAGTTTGGATACAGTTATTTCAGTACTATTATGCTTTATACTGCTATAGCTGTTCCTGTGCAGGATGGGGACTAACAAGATCTATATAAGACAGTGCTATTTTGATACAATTAAGTCTGCACTAGAGCTTGTACAGGTGTAACAATGTTGTGAGGGGTGTGAATTTTTTCCAATACTGTTATACCAATATAACTTTCAAGTGTAGACCAGGCGTACCTCAAAATCTCTTGGGACCTTTCAGGATGAAAGGTGCATATATAATGACAATCACTATCTACACTAAAGCTGCAGGTTTTGAATATATAAAGAGTATAAGATTTTTTTTAAAAAAGGTTCTTTCAATTATTGTGCTAATATGGATATTTATTACCCGTCTCTACAAGTTAGGGTAAAAGTATTGTTTGTATTGCCATCAGCCAAAAGGTACTGGCTTTAGTGGCGCACTTGCAGAGTTTGGGGTTTTCAGTTAAATCTGGCGCATCGGTAGCAGCGAAGGCGGTTCAGTATAAATTGACTATATTGCTAAATATATAGGAATGAATCTTCTTGTGTCTTTACAAGGGCATCTAAATCCAAATGAAATAGAAAATACGATTTTTCAGAGAAATAACGCAGATTGGGGAGAAAATATCCCAGCAGATTTCTATTGTTCCTACTGGTTAGTTTGAAGACCTGATCTAGAATTGCTCTAAATAACTTGTTTCCAAATCAGGGATGAAAATGAAGTCACTGGTAAAATTCTCATTTACTTCAGTAGGGAAAATTCACCCCATTGTCTGAGATGCTGACCACTTCACCTTGCTAGAAATGTGTTGATGTGATAGAGAATTGTCAGGGAAAGGATTAACCTTCTCCTTTTGGTTAAAAGAGTGTTGTAGGGATTTGCTCAGCTGGGCCATCTGTGGGGTATAATAAACTTTTTCACAACTCCCTCTCCCTGTACACTAATACGGATTTGCTCTCTAGAAATCCAGCAGGAAGGACTATTAGTGTTTGTCTTAAGCAAGCTCTGCCTTAAATCTTTTACTTTTGCCAAGGGGAGGAAGCCTGTTTGTATTGGTTTGATTCTTTGAAAGGGCACATTTGCATTTTTTTTTTTTTTGTTTCACAGTGAAGACCAACACACAGGTGTATGCACACAGGGGTGGAGTTTAGAGTCCTTTCCCTGCTCTAACCAGGTTGTATGATAACTCTGTTTTCTCTGGACCAAAGTTGATCCTACACGGGCTTATTCACTCAGCTTCGTTTCTTCTGACATGTCTGGAAGGCTTTTCCCTGGTTGGGGCTCACTTGAAATACTCCTGAGAATTTTTTTCACAGTGATTTTTCTCAGGAGTCAAATTTTCTGGTCCCATTAACCTCAAAGATTCTGTTCCTCTTCTTTTCAGTCTGTGTAACATGCTGTTTTAACTTGCTGCAAAGTGGCTTTTTTACGGTGATTTAAAAATATATATATATATTTGTAATGGCTGTTTGAAAGCAAGGGTACAAATAAATAGCAAATGTCTTATTGTGAGATTAAAATATTAATTTTGGCAATTTGTCCATCCACACAGGTGGTCTTTGCTCTTAAGGGAAAACTACTATGTTTGGCACAACTACAAATTTTAAAATATTTGAAGAGAAATTGATTAAAACTGAAGTTTTGGAAAAGCATGAAAAATGGGTCAACTTTCATCCCTGTGAAATGTATAAAAAAAATCTTAACACTCCTTCCTTTTTTCCTCCAATTTAAAAAAAAATTGTACCAGCTCTACTGAATGTATATTCATATTGAAAACAACATGATTCAATCAACGGTTGTCAGAACAGAGCTTCTCCTACAGACTTCATATACCAAACAAATATAAACTCTTGTCGCTTGTTTTAAAAAACAGGGAAATTCTCTATCAATATGTTCATTTAAAAAAAAAAGAAAGGCTTGTCAGTTGTGGAGACCACTGTACACCCTAAAAAAAGATATTACACTTTTTTTGCAAGAACTTCTAGAGCCAGACCCCAAGTAAAGGGGGAAAAATGGGTACAGTTTACCAGGAACAAATCCAAGGGAAGGGGCCTGACCAGACAGCTGCAAATGTAACCATTAGGAAAAAAGTCAGGCTAAATTGTGGATGTTTGAGTTTGACTAAATGTTATTTTGTATAATCTTGAGGAATGTGTTTATACCTATGTATTGATCTATAGGGGCTAAGATGGGGGCCTGTGTTATGAGTTTGCCTTGGGCCTAGCGAAATACTATTTAGGGTCTGTCCTCAGTTGTTAGAATGTCCTCAGAACCTTAGAATGAACAGTTACAGGATGCAACGAGTTCTCCTTAACTATGTAATCCTTCCTTTAGTGTCATCCAGCCACATTTATACCATCCCTCACTCCATGCTTTGTTGTGTAATGGAAATATGTGATTAGATGTGCATTTTTAATTTTAGAAGTTGTATCTTGACCTTGAATAGTATTTTATAGCCAGGCGTATTAAATTGTGTCCAAGTTCTAGAAGTATTTTCATAGTGAGATGTGTTGATGAAATGGGATAGAATTGGAATGATCACTCTGCTTGGTGTTATGGAATGTCTTGATTTAAGTGATGCCATAGGCTTGCGTAAGTTACAGTATTTGTATTTTAACTCTCCTTGTTGTGTGGCAAAGAAAACTGGGTTTTTGTTTGGTTTTTTGTAGTCAGTAATGTTGTAGAACGTTAACGCCAGAGTATATTGGAAGTGGATCTCTAGAAAGAGAAATGGGATTGTATAATAATCCATCTAATGTACATGTTTATATGGCACCCCCCTTACTATAGTATCTGAACACCACGAGCTTCAATGTATTTATCTTCACAGCAGCACTATGAGAAAGGGGAGTGCGATTATCCCCATTGTGCTGCTTCTTCCCATCTGTTAAAGGAGGATGAACAAGGTTACCCAAGGAAGTCTGTAGTAGATCAGGCACTTAAATCCAGGTCTCTGAAGTCCCAAGCTAATGTCCTAAGCACTGGATCGTTTTTCCTCTCTCATCTCTTAGTAACTTATTTTGTGGCCTTTGCCAATTTTTTTTTTCTTCAATTTGTAGGGAGCAAAGTTAAGGATGTGCGTGTGATACTGAGTGGTGAAATGTTTTGTATGATTATGAGCAGCTGACTGAGCCTTTTTAAGTCTTCAGAGTGGCACCTATATTTAAAGGTGCAGAATTTTGTAACAAGAGAGTACCATTGGTTTGGATTGTTTTTCTCTGGAGAACAGCTGGTTTTCTACCTTAACTTTTTTCTATTTTGTTCTTTTTTTAGGTTAGAAATATTGTGCCCACTCCCTAGAACGTAATTTGCAAAATTGAATTGAGGGAGCATTTAAAACATCACATGGAGTCTCTCACAAATACCAGTGTATGTTGTGCATTTTCTTTTTGTTTCTTTTAAACAGAGTGGAATACTTATATTTTTTTCCTCCAACCTGTTTACAGCTTCTGGGCCTGCTCTCACAGTGACCCTCCTCTGACTAAGGAGCCTGGAAACAGATCCCTCTAGAGTCCCTAAATAATGTTGTAAGCTGCTGCTTAAGGAGTGGGAGGGGGGAGGCTGTTTGAGTGTAAATGGAGATGCTCCTTCCCAGGAGAGTTGGCCGTGCTGTTTCTGCAGTGTTAACTGCTGACCCAGGGATGAGGGATTGAGCTGAAGGTCAAGGTTTATGACAGGTCTACTTATAGGCCTACCAGCCTTAATAGTGTGCTTTCAATTCTATCCTATATATTTATATAACATATTTAAGGATTCTGTTGTGTATATTTATAGTACAGTCTATACATTGGCCAACATGTATATATTTTACACACGGCTTTTTTATGACCACAAGGATGGTTTTTCTTTTTCAAATAGACCACTGCTGTTTCCCTTGATTGTTTATAGTCTATTGTGCAGTTGCAAGAAAACAATATTTCTATCTAGTGGGAGTGAAGATTTTGACTTCTTATGCCCCTCCCTTCTGAATACTGTCATCTAGACATTCCGTGGGATTGCACTACGTGTCACTCAGCATCTCGCCATTTTAAGGTTAAAACTATTCTTCAGCATGCTAGGGAATCCTCAGGGATGTGCTGTAGTTATGAATCTTTCACTGCTGCTCTTTAAAATGAGACTTCAAAGGCCATATTCATCCCTGGTGTAACTTTGCTGGCTTCAGTGGCATTCCAATGGGGATTAAGTTAGCCCTAAAATACAGTAGAAAAGCTCTTACAAATCAAAAACTGCTGTTGAATTTACTTTTGCCTATGATTTTGCTTGTGTTTGTTTTTCTCTTCTTCTTTTCCTCAGAAATCCATCTGAGCCTAAGATCTCATCATTTTTCCAGTATCGGTAGTATGTAAAAAATTTGTAAGAGACTATCTTCATCTGTTTCAACTGGACTCTCAACAGGAACTGGCTATGGAAGTCTGAAAGAATTTAAGCTGTCTATAGAGTCTGACTTAGTAGTATAGCCTCTCAATCATCTTCAAATACTCTGATTTTGCATTCAAGCAGTGCATTTTAATTTTGGCAGGATTACATTGCTAGGCGGGCATTAGATATTATGCTCCTAGATTATTATTTTTTTGTGTCTTGTCTTTAGGGACTGTTTTCCTCTTCTCCTTTCCTCTCCTCCTTCTATTCTCTACTATCTTCTATTGGTTTTGTCTCGGCTTCAGTGTGGTTCTCCCATCCATTCAGCAAATGGGAGCTGAGTGTATAGATCTTGCCTGCATATCAGTAGGAGAAAGAAGACCCTTAGATATTATTTGACACTAATGTTGGGAATTAAAGTATTTGGTGCTATGTTAGTGAAGGGAGCATGGAGCCTGTGACTTAAGAAATGTGTTCTCATTCTAGCTCTCCCACTGTATTTTTGTGTGACCTTGGGTAAGTCATTTAACCTTTTTGTGTTTCCATTTTCCCATCTGTAAGATTTGGGGGGAAATAATCATGTAACACCTCTTTAGGATAAAAGGCTTAACTTACATTTGTAAAGCCCTTTGATATCACCAGGTGGAAGGTGACATGAATGTGTGAAATCTTAGCTGTGAAAGTCTTAGCTGTGTTCCTTCTTGGACACTGAGTTTTTGTTACTTTATTTTCAGTCAGAAATGCCCCCTTTCTCTTCTCCTTGTCCTTAAATGTTCTAGTCTTTCACAGATTCCACCATCAACTGGATGGCCAACCTGGTACACACACAATCCTGTTCAGCAGCTCCCTCCTCTGAGGTACCTGATGCTAATAGTAAATTGCACATAATATCTCTAACGTTTGGGGGGTTTTCTCTAACATTTTGGGTTTTTTTAAATTTCAAGATAATCTTGCAAAACCTCAGATTTCGTTTCCCTTATTGCATTTCTGTTGGGACAGCCATGACCCTGCCCATCTGTATTGAATTCTGGCAGCGCACTGGTTTTCTAATAATACTCTGGTATTAGCCTGCTCATATAAGCTGATTGCGGACTATGGTGCAGTATTATTGAAGCTGTAACACAGCTCTGCAACCCAGCTTCTGTCTACCATCTAATCTGCTTCTGTCAATCTCAAGCTCCCCCCCAGCCTCCTATATCAGTTCTCTCCTGCTTGCTCCATTCACAATCCAATTAGGTTTCCCTCTGCTTCTTTAGGTCTGGCTTCCCCAGCTTCATGTTATCCTGATCTCCCCAGGCGGATCTGAGCAACTCCTGGCCTTATATGAAAGTAATGCCTTTCGAGACTATCGCTAAACTTGCCTCAAAAAATAAGATTGTATGTGCCATGAGATTGCTGTACACAGCACAGAGGGCAGGGCTGCGATGAAGGGCAGAGATAGCTCAAGTGCCAGTTGCAAGTTGAGCTGGCATAGAATAGAATGTTGTCAACAGATGCTTTTTGCTTTTCTCTTTTAGTTTGCTCCAAAGCACAGTAGATCACAGAGGATAGCGAACTGGAAGACAGAAGGGGAAACAGACAAAAGCACCTGATTTCTAGCATTTTTTTGGCCTTACTGCACTTTTTCCTCTGACATCGCAACTGGGTGGCATCAACACTGTAGCAATTAATTGTTCTTGGGATTAGTGACAGTATTTTATTAATCTCCTAGGTTCAGTGATTGTTCTGGAGTTCAGCAGTGCAAATTCATAATAACCAGGGCATTAATATCTCTAAATATGTTAGTCAATGATTTTAGTTAATTTTCAGGTCCTGCCCTTGCATGTCTGAATCAGTGATTAAAAAGATTCCTTAGCATGCACTCAGACTACTTCCACCTTGCAGTACTTGATTTTAAAGCTCTGAATTTTGACAGTAATGACAATTATGATAGTTGGCTGCTATTTCTCTCAGTTGTTTGTTCTCCAGCAACAGCCTGCTTTCCAAATGGAGCCCTTTACCTATGTCTCTTGGAAGGAAAATCAGTATCTTGTGGTCTCTGCCGTTCTGTAGAGCTAGATGGTCTATGAACCATACAAATCTGATGCGTCCCTCTTCCCCTTCCATATTCTAGTCCCGCGCTTTTCCTGCCTGCGATTGTCTCCATGTCTTCCATCAATTGTAATTGATGGGCATGGCTTGCTCCCTTTGCTCCCCTTTTGTTTGTCTCCCCTTTTACGGTATTTGTATGATGGCCATATGGCATACACTGAGACATTCAAGATTGCTGTCGGAGAGAGAGTCCTCCAGTAGAAAATGCTGTGCTGGCTAGGGATGTATACCTGGACCAGATCACCCCTTAAGAGAAGATTTGTACAATGTTTTGCTCATATGCTGCCCAACATGGATCTTTTGACCTCAGGGAAGTGTATGTGGCTAGATCTTGAGAAGCCCTATCATGAAAGAGAAAGAAATAGCTCATCTGTATATGATAGGGAGATTTTGGGCATGTGAACAGAGGACAGAGGCAGGTGTTGAAAATCATGTTGGGGGATGAATGTTACCAGGAGCAGATGGCAGTGATAGCATTTAGGGTGTGAAGAAAGGCACATATAAGTTCTGAAATGCAGTGGGGATCAGGAATGTGGGGGGGCTGAGTCAGCACTAGATGTTGATGGAGAGGTGAGTGCTTTGGCACCGACATCCTCTCTCTCTAGTCCATCCAGAGGATGGCAGCTAAAATTAACTTCCATTCATTCCTCCTCTGCCACTAAATCAAGCTTAAAATCTTTATACTGGTCGAGGCTTTGAGGAGTTCCATGCTGGCTTACATTTCTGATCCTCCAGTGGTTTTGCTGCCCCTCTGTTCTGTCAGCCATTAAAGTCTTGATGGTACTTTTCATTTCCGTCTCACTGCCATTTCCATGTCCTATTCCATGCTGCCTGTAAGTATTGAACTGCTGTCCTGGTTCATCAAGCCACCCATTTCTCCACATTCAAGAATCTCTTAAATACCCTCGCCCCATTAAAGTCAGTGGCAAACTTCTCATTTATTTCAGTGGGGCCTGGATTTCATTCTCTGTTGCTCTGTGATGCCCATATTAATATTCAGATCTCTAAATAATTTCCTCCTGTGTCCTTCCCAGTGCATCCTGTCTTCGTATCGGTATTCCTAAGTAGCGCACACACCAAAATGGGAGAGGGGAAAACAATAAACAAGTCAGACTGTAGCATTATCAAAGGAGAGTTGTAAACAAGGAGGAAAAACATCAGCATCTCTAAAAAATAAGGAATTCTTTATCTCTTACAAGAAGAAACATATTGAGTTTTAGGAGCTTTAAAGAGACACTCCGATAGCTTAGGGCCTAATATCAGAATGTTAAAATAAAGGATTTTAGGCCCACAGAAATTAGGGATTAAAAAGACATATCCAAGCAAGTTCACCTCTTGGATTGTGCAGGCTACGGCTCCCTAGTGGAAGCATTAGATATTAAACTGATCTTGCATCTCATCCAAATAAAATGTTATTAAAACATGTAGTAATATGAATGAATGAGCCTGTATTTGTTCAATGACAACTGTTCCCAAAGTTTCTACATTCCCCTCTGAATTCATATACACCAATGTGCTAGCACGGGAGAAAAAGAATGTGAAATTGATTAGGCTATGTTTAGTTATTGTCTAAATTGAGAGGCAAAAAATAAACAAGCAGCAGTATTTAAATTCAAATTGGGCTTTTAAAATTGTTATAGTTTAAATAAGCCAAAGGTATTAACAATACAGACATGGCTGCCTTCCACCCCTCCAGTCCCCCAACGACTACGTCCCTTACCTGTTTTCCAATCTTCCAACATTTATGAATTTTTGAAAAGGCTAAAATTCTGGCCCAGACTCTGCCTTACTCATGTTACATCATGCCTTACCCCACAAGTAATCCCATTGAAATCAACAGGGCTAGTTGCAATGTCAGAACCCACTCTCAGTCATGGTGCCAAATCAGGCCCTGAAAAATTCAAAAGGCTGTTTAGGAAATGTACTTATAATTAGATGACAAATGGGATGTATCATATGATACATGAAGTGCAATATAATTAGCTACTGTGTAGCTGAAATAATTGTTCCTGTTTATATGATTTCCAGACTCTGCATTAGCTGTTTGAAGGATAACATGTAAACTTCTATCCTAGATGGCTGTCTCTGTAGGTAAATAATTATGCCACTGTGAGAAATCACTGTATGCAGATATTAAGGAACTACTAAACATGGATCACTGTGGTAGATTTTGTATAGTAGATTTCTTTTTTTCCCTGAATACGGAGGATTTATTTTGGGGTTAAGAGAGGGACCTACACTAGTCCTCAAATTACTATTACATGGGAGTAACCTTACAACCAGATCCACATTTGCAGACCCTCATGCCCACAGAGATGCCATGGAAGGCCTACAGGCAAGGGTCTACCCAGGTAGATTAATTGCAAGATCATGCAGTACAGCAAATACAAATATTTGTATATAAAGACTCTATTTTCTCTGTCGCCAAACTTTTAGTGTTTGTTTAGAAGAACAAAATATCAGCTCAATTTTTAAGTAGCACATCTGTGAAGCTGAACGATAACCTCCATCATGGTTGGATGCTTCCACTATACACAACCAACTCTCCAGGGCATATCTTCTACTCAATTCCTACTCTCAAGTGATCAACTGGAGTGGAGAGGCCAGCTGATAAATACTCTTGCATCAACACAACCAGAAAGTGTTGGCAGCTCTTTTGGGGGATGACGCCTAAGAAATCCGAAGAGACTTGATGCAGGAAAAAAAAAATCTTGTTTTATGAAGACAGATTAGTACCCTGCTTCTTCATGCAGTACTGTTATAAAGGAATGCTCATAAAAAGCTACCAGTAAAAATTATGGAAAAGCAAACAATGGAAGTATGGAAACCCTCCCCCCCCTCCACTCTCCTGCCCATTTTTCCCCTACAGAGTTTTTCCACTGGAAAAAAAGCTGAGATAATGGTTAAAAAAATATATAAGCCTTGAACAATTCAGTTTGATTTTTCTTAAAGTTCTGAAACATTTTAATGTTACAAATGTTTGGTTTTTTTCCCCTCCAGTTAACAGAAGTTTCAGACTAAATTCTGGTTCAGCTTTAATTGTTTTCATAACAAGATCACTTTCTTCAGTCAAAGAGATCGCAGGGACCAGTTTATTTCTGTCTTCCTTATTTATCGTATTTTAATGGCTGATAGGGAATATCACTTTTTTATTTATTTATTTATTTTTTTGCATCTGGTCTTTATCAGGGAGAGAGTTTTTGCAGGAGGGGGCTGGAGAGAGAGTGGGTTAGCATCTATGGCAATAATCTATAGGCGTGATTCCAAAGAAAATCTATTCTAAAGGAATTCTTTACTAAGGCTACATTTATCTTACTCTTTCAGATATGTGAATGACCCATACCTGAGTATTCACAAAAACACAGTGTTCCAAATCAGATTCATGCGCACATTTCCCTCGTTCGCCAAAATAGAACAAGTTCTAGCATTTTGCTGCCAACGTGGCTCAGTCAAGTTGTAATTCACTCTAATAGGCATTCCCAGTGTGTATCATTCTTTACCTGCAGCCAAGTGGCACTCAAAGAGATATGGAATTCTTTCCTCTCTTGAAAAATTCGTCTCTACAGTCTGATCATTGCAACCCAGCACATCATGATCAGAACAAGGGAAAAACAAATGCCTTTTAGAAGATCTGAATGAACTGTACAGTAGAATTATAGTTTAAAAGTGCCAATTAAGTAAAACAAGATCCACAGTATTTTACCTGAAATATAAATAATTGTGTTCACCAGGGCTATGGCACATTAACTATTAAGCGAAGACCGTGAGTGTGATGCTGAACATGATGCAAAATTAAGACAGTTTCTGCCCTGAAGAAGTTGAGTGTAAGACTATTAGCAGTACTGAATTATATGTTTTGGAGGAAATTGATAAAACATACTGAACTGTTATTAGGTCCCTGTCTGGAGAGAATCCTAATGTAACTACAGTAAACCTAAGAAACGAAAATCTACAGTAATGAAGTCTTGCAAAGTCTTCTCTGGTCAATAATCTCTACTCATCGGTAATCTCATTGTACTCATGTTACAGTAAGGATACTTGTGAGTAAGGCCTACCAGCATCATAAAATCTTCATCAGACTGCAATGTATCAGTCCCTAAAATGATTATTAAAATGTATGGAGTATACCAGGATGTGATGCTGTCATTTTAGTAAATGCCTGTTTATCTTTTTCTTTTTTTTGGTGGGGGGAGGGGGGAAGTATCAAGGAGAGAGAATGGTGTTGAAACTATGAGGCAAGCATGAAAAACAGATTGAAGAAAACACAAATGCATTTAAATTTTATCTCCTACATTGTACAGAGTGTTATTTTTGCATTTATAATTAAAGGGCAGAATACATTTTCAAAGGTTAATGTGATGTATCTATTAAAATAATCTGTTGCCAAGTGCCTGTTCACTATAGAATTTTTGTTCCACTGAAATACAATGAAAGGAAATTAGATAACAGGAAGCGTCCTTTATATCATGGGATTCTCTGTAACTGGCTTTCATTATGACATTTTAATGTTATGTTCTATAATGTATATTCCAGGACTGTTTAGATAGTATGGTATTTTTATCATTAACCTCCATGAGTACTCTTGGATGGGGAGTGCTCACGGCAATCAGTGAGGATGTTGATCAATAGCCTAAATGTCAAACTGTTCAAAACTTGAATTCAAAGGACACATACTGTGAACTTTCATATGTCATTTTGTTTCTGAAATATCTATGGATATACATTCCCTCTTCACTACTTCCATGCAAATTCCTGAATTCCCCATTTCTTTTTCTCCCAGGCTACTGGGTACCTCCACCTTTCTCCTACAAACTGGCTTCCAACTAAATTCTATTTGGAATTTTCCTGAAAATTCCAAATCTGCAACTTGCACCTGAGATCTTCCTACCTTCAGGAATTTCCCATCAAGAAGAGAAACCTTCATTTCAAACCTGTGTGTTTGTGTGTGTATTTTGTACACTGATGCTACTCTGTTTAAATTTTTGTTCCTTCACTCCAAGGCTCCCCCTGGGTTCAAGGAATGTATTTTCTGATCATATTGAGCGTTTAGCTGTGTAAGCATAGGGCAGCATGCATCAGGTCTACTCTGCTAGAGAAGAGAACTTGCCAAGGAGATCATCAAAGTTAGTAGTGTGAGGATTGGGGTAATGGAACGTGAAAACTGTAGAATGGGTAAGAGGCTGACAGAAGTCAAGCACTCACCTGAAGCTTTCATAACTTCCCATTCCTGATCACAGAATGCAAGAGCACACCCTGAGGTTTCAGATGCATCTATGACTATACTGGTTCATGATGTGCAAAATACGTATCTTCAGAATTGCCTTTACACTACTCCAGAGACACGATAGGTGAGGGGAATATCTTTTATTGGATCAACTTCAGTCCACTAAAAGTTGAAGTTGATCCCAAAGTTGGTCCCTTTAAAGATATTACCTCCTCCACCTTGTCTCTCTAATATCCTGGGAGTGAGTCAGCTCCAGCAACGCTGTATACTGCTTGCCATTTATAAGCCAATATTACAGAAGGTCTGCCAGTTTCTACAGTTTCTTTCTTAATATTTCTGATGTGCGAGCCATGGAAGTAAACCAGAATTCACAGGGAATTTTTGCACTTCAGAGGGTGGATTTTGACATTGATAATCTTTGCTGAATTAGTGCATTTTGAGGTTGGATTTGAAAGATGGGAGAAGATTGGAGCATTCCATACCAGCATGTGGATCTTGGCACCTTTTTTGCACAAGTGTACGTGCGTTTCTTCAGGTCTCTGAAGTTTGCCATGTTGCTGTCTCAGCCAATAAGTATTTTGAAATAAATTTCAATTAGAGTTAAATTAACCAACTTTAATTGAACTATAAAATGAACTAATTTATCTTCAGTGGATGAAATCTTCCCTGGTCTGAATTTGATGCTTGATTTTTAAAAGTTACAAATCAGCAGTGTTGTAAAGCTTTGGGGTCAGATCCTTATGTGGTGTAAGGTAACTTAGCTGTATCGAAGTCACCTGAGCTATGTCAGGTTCACCAGCTGAGGAGCTGGGTGCTAATGTGAAATGGCTTGATGGGCTGCTCCCCATTTCCTTTCGAGCCTTTCAGTTTAACTTGAAGTCACTTGTCTTAAACCACCACATTAATGGTTTAAAAACCAAAACCTTAATTTCTCTTTCGTTTTGGAAACAGAACTATTGGTGGATCATACTTATGAGTGCCTGGTAAAGAGAATTGAATTTCCTGTAGCAAGCCGGTTTGGTTTTTCTCCCTGGGTGAAGTTATATAAAGCTAAACAGTGAACACTAGAAAAGCTTTATTGACAAAAGCTTATTTTCCAAGTATTTTTAAAAGGCAGCATGCACGATAACTTACTAATGAAATCTTTGCACAGGTTTTAAACAAGCTTGTGTATTATCACTCTTACTGAGTATTCATAGGATGGAATAACTGATGCAGACTGATTATAATACTGTGCACTGTGACATTCCGTGTGAAATGGAATACATTTCAGAGTCATCCCCACATGATCGTTTTGGGTTCCCCCCCAAATTGTACATAGTGGTGCCTATACTTGTTGGAAGAATTGCCTCCAAATGTTAACTGGCTAACGCAGTTCTTCTATTCCTCACTTCAGTAGCTGTGAATTCTCCCTCCTGCTGTTTCCCTTTTCCTCCCCTCCAACACATGAAAGTGCAAGAAAGGAATATTATTTCTGGCACTAGTTTGGGAGGTTCTGTACATGGCTTTGTCTCAGATGTATCTGTTGTTAGCTACAGTGATGTGGGCGGACCTTTTCACCATCCAAGATTAGCCTGAGAAACAATAATTGAATGTGGTCTGTACAATTGTTTTGCAAAACTGTAAAATATAATTTTCATAAAGAATTATTAATACCTCTTGATCATTACATTTGAATAGCACAGCCAGAGCCTCTTTTTTCCTATTACACTTGTACATTATGGTACAAATAAAAAGTTTCTTAGTTGTTTCATTCACAAAAAATTCGACCTATACAATACAGTCTAAATGTTCCAGTTCCTAGATGTACAGTACATCTCCATAGGGATATGTAGATAAAAGGAAACCTCTGAAGAGGTGCTAAGGAAATGTGATCTGAACTCCAGTGAACTGCCTTTTTAGTAACATTTCAAACAGCGGTATGCAGAATACTTAGGGCTGGATTCATCAAGAGAATCTGTTAGGCCCCTACAGTGCAGAAGCTTCACAGATCTATGGTTGGTAAGTTTTCAGGGCTTTACTTGCTGTGTGTGGATTGATACAGGAGACAAAAATGGAACAGCATTTGTTGTGTACTCTCCTTTACCTACTGCTACCCCTTCACCTCTTTCCTGTGCAGGCAACATATAAACCTCAGCTGTAATAGCTGGACAAGAACAAGTCTGAAAAGTTCACATGTGCTGCAGCTGTTACAACTCTCTCTGCAAATGTGATTACATCATTGTAGAATGCCTTTTAGGGAGCAGTGTTATTGATTTCTGAATAATGGGCCTTTTAAGCTCTCCACCTATCTTTCAGCAATTGAATTTTTTTCCTCATTATTATTATTATTATTATTATTGCTCCCATGGACCCTTCTGACAATCAGCACAAGATTTGTTGTTCAGCAGAAATAAATGGAAACCGCATCCTCTGTCTCTTACTTCTATGAATAATGAATTAAGAAAGAAAAGGCTTGGTCTTTCAAATCAGTAAATGTATTGCAGGGAAGGGCTGGAAGAAATTACTTAACTCTGTTTACAGCTAATACTAGCAAATAAAGAAACAATACTTAATTGCTTCAAGGGAAGATTTTCATTTTCATATGCCTGAAAGAAAATTCAGTGTAGTGTTTCTGACTTTAATCTAGAGGTTGGTTAAAACTGCAGTAACCGATTCATAGTGAGTAGCTTGGTAAGGATTTCTTGGATCCTCCCTCCAGTGGAGGAATTATGGTGGAAGGGATAGGGTATGGAACTCGAGTCAAGGGAGCTGACTTGTAGACAGGTCTGTTCTTATGCTTAGAGTGGGAGTTCTTTGGGCCAAGGACCCTTTTCCCATTTTATGCTGTAGAGTGGTACGCACAAGAGGACTCTGATTATGATGATGATAGGATGGCATTTTTGAGGTACCTCATTCCACTCTCCGTTGGCTGACCAGGGGACTGAACAGAACTTCTCTGCCTCATTGCACTGTGAAGTCACCTGTTTTGTCCCCAACAGACTTTGGCAGCACCTCCTTCTGCCATCCCTTAGGCTTACAACCATCAGTGTTCTTCTTCCAGTATCTCCTCCCCCTCCCAATTAACTACAACTTCCTGTCCCGTGGCCACCATCTCCTCCCACCTCTCCCATCCATCCAAGACACCAGTTCTGCCCCCCCCCTCCCAGGCACCAAACCCTAAACCACCTAGGCCTAAAGTTTCTAGTGGCTATACACCAGGAATCTTTCTACTCCCCTTCCACTACACACACCCCTCCCATGTTCTACTCCATCTTTCCTGTCTACCAATTTACACGAGTGTTGCACATCTACAATGAGATGCTGCATTGGTGCAGAAATCTCTAATGTAGATAAGCTTTCAGTCTCCATGACTCATGGCACTCTGGACTTCTTGTGCTGGGATTCTTAATAAAGACTGCATGTTAGTCAGCTGCAGTGGTGATTTTTGTGATGTGGACACTTGTCATGAGAACTGGCTGAGGCCACCAGTATATTTCCCATAGGTCACCTACCAGCCATCCAATGGGAATTGAGTTTGATCCCTGATAACCTGCATATTGTACATTTTTGACAATTTGTGGCTTTCAGGTGACAGTGTATTCCCTATGATGACAGCATGAAGCTGGCATTTGTGGGGTTGAGTGGAACTGTGGAGTTCTTGATCCTCTAGGTACCCGAGTGGAACAGGACAAGTGAGGGACTTCCAGGTATGAGACACTATTTTCCCCAGGAACTGAAATTAGTAGGGGTGTTCAAATTTACAGGAGGGTAAAGGCTGAGGGGTGAGTCCATGAGGGTGAAAGTGGTGCTGTATGGCACCATAATAAAAACTGAAAAACGTTTCACCACCATTTTACTGGATTTAACTCGTTTTAAAATCATTACACAAATTAAAGCTGGCTACCCAAGCCTTCTATGAAGCACTACATCAACATCCTTCTTGGTTTCTTGTTGTAATTTTGCACAATTGTGTTAATAAACTTCTCAAATACAGTGCGTTCATCTTGGGTGGCTTTGGGGTGTTCAGTACTTCCATTCTATTCAGTGATTAAAAAGAACATTCAGCTGTAGCTGTTGTGACTGGGAGTAGCAAGTGATGAGTTCCTACTTCTTCTTTCATCCCTGGAAATATACCACAAAGATCAGGTTGAGCCACTAATGATGACAAAAGAACGTACGACGTTCAGCTCTGTTCAAATTCGCTATTCTGTTCTGATCATACAACAGCCCTATTGTTGGTCATGCCTTAGTCCAGTCAACTGTAAAAGCTACATAGAAGTTGAGTAGAAACCAGAAATCACTGTTGTAGATTTGTAAGAATCGAGTCTGTATTTTTTCAGATGGCTTAACAAACACTTCTTGTCCTCTTCACTTAAGGATTTAATATAAGTGCTTTCATTAGTTGATTTCTGGATTGAAGTCTTTGCTTCTTCCAGTAGGTTTTCAATAGATATCTTTCTGATTCATCCAAGTGTAGCTATTGCTGAACAAAGATCTACTACTTCTGTAGCAGATACCTGGATGCCATTATTTAATGACCCAAGTGGTTTCAACAGTAGAAAGGATGGCAGTTGTCTTCTCCGAACATAGCAGCAAAATTAGTCCACCAGCCTCCCTACTTAAGTCGGTCCAATTTTGGTTGATTCTTTCCAAAGTCAGTAATAATGGTTGCAGTAATTTTAAGGCAGCAGCCAAGGATTGCTCATGAGAAAGCCAGCAGGTTTTCCCAGGTTGGACTAATTTGAACTTCAATCCTAGAACATCTATTTTTTCCAGGACGTTCAATCTTTTTGAACTCTGGTTGAAAAAAAAAGTATAACAAAGACAATACATTTATGGCTTTCTTAATGTCTTTTGAAGATTCTGCAGCTCGTACTAGTGCTAGTTGAGTAGATTGTAGAATCATAGGACTGGAAGGGACCTTCAGAAGTCTTCTAGTCCAGTTCCCTGCACTCAAGGCAGAGAAAGGATTATCTAGACCTCCTTGAGAGGTGATTGTCTAACCTACTCTTAAAAACCTCTAGTGTCAGAGATTCCACAGAGACAGAGACTTCAGAGGCAATTTATTCCAGTGCTTAACTACCATGACAAAAAGTTTTTCCCAACATGCAGCCTACTTCTTGCTGCAATTTAAGGCCATTACTTCTTGTCCTAGACTCAGAGGTTAAGGAGAACAATTTTTCTCCCCCCTCCTTGTAACAACCTTTTATGTACTTGAGAACTGTTACCATGTCCTTTCTCAGTTTTCCCTTTTCCAGACTAAATAACCTTTCGTCATAGCTCATGTTTCCTAGACTTTTAATCATTTTTGTTGCTCTTCTCTGGGCTTTCTCCAATTTTCCGCGTCTTTCATGAAATGTGGCTCCCAGACCTGGATACAATACTCTAGTTGAGATCACATAAGCGTGGAAGAATTACTTACCATGTCTTACTTACAACAGGCCTGCTGATACAGCCCAGAATAATATATTGCCCCCCCCCTTTTTTTTTGCAACAGTGTCACACTTTTGACTCATATTTAGCTTGTGATCCACTGTGACTCCCAGATCCCTTTCCACAGTACTCCTTCCTAGGCAGTCATTTCCCATTTTGTATGTGTGGAATTGCTTGTTCCTTCTTAAATGGAACACTTTGCATTTGTCCTTATTGAATTTTATCCTATTTACTTCAGACTTATTTCTCCAGTTTGTCCTGATCATTTTGAATGTTAAATCTATCATCCAAAGCACTTGCAACCCCTCCCAGCTTGGCATTGTCTGCAGACTTTATAAGGGCATTCTCTATGCCATTATCTTCATCAATGATTTAGACATTGAACAGAACTGGACCCAGGACCAATCCCTGTGTGACCACACTCCATATGCCCTTCCAGTTTGACTGTGAACCACTGATAACTGCTCTATGGGAATGATTTTCCAACCAGGTATGCACCCACCTTATAGTAGCTCCATCTAGTTTTTATTTCCCTACTTTTTTATGAGAAGGCTATGCGAGACAGTATCAGAAGCCTTATTAAAGTCAAGATATACCACATCTACTGTTTTCCCCCCTATCCACAAGGCTTGTTACCCTGTCAAAGAAAGCTGTTAGGTTGGCTTGACATGCTTTGTTCTTGACAATTCCATGCTGACTGTTTCTTATCACCTTATTATCTTCTAGGTGTTTACAAATTAATTGCTTAATTATTTGCTCCATTATCCTTCTGGTACTAAAGTTAAGATGGCCTCTGCAGTGTGTATAGAAGTGATTATGATTACACTTTTCTCTGAGCAAAGTTTGTATTCCTTCATGTCTCCCAGAGAAGTTTGCAACGCCATCCAATGCAAAAGACAGCCATCTGTTTCATGTCTAATTTACAAGCATTTAAATATTCTAAGATGTGGGTTGTCTCAGATGCAGCCGATGTGTCTTCTATAATGAACATCTAGAAATGCATCTATTGACCTACCACTGACATCAAGATAATGTACGCAATGACATAATGCTTGACGGCCATTTGCATTAGTGCATTCATTAGCCATGCGTGCTCATTTTTTAATGTGGTGAGAGAATTCTTCACTTTTTTAGCTACTGACTCTGTGTCACTGTTGCACTGCATGCTTCTAACCAATCAGTTGAGTTTCTTGCAGAAAGACAGTGAGCATGTGTCGGTCTTGTTTGGAACCAGTGTCCACCATCAGGGTAACAAGTGACAATCCACTTAACACTGACCTCCAATTTGTAGTATGTGATATCTCTTGCTTAAATAGAAAGTATGGTATGATGAGACAGCCATGTTTGTTTGCATAAACTGTGTTGTGTCACCATCATTCTTAACAGCCTCATTAGGTACTTCTAAAATTGGCTTTGACAGTGGCTGACTTAAGTCTTTCTGCATGTTGGTGCGGTCCAGAGGCTTGGTGTTCTTGCAGCCTTTTCACATAGTTTGTCAGCCTTAGCTTTGCTGATTGGACTGGCAAAACAAGCTCCCCCAGTTTTACCAATTGTAGCAACGGGAAGCTTTCTTTCTTCCTAAGCTTTTTTGCAAGAGGTGCACCAGTAACTATCTGTTGTAACTTCAGTAAATGGGAAAAGTTTGACCAACAAACTGCCTTTAGGTTTGGAGACACTGTTTCTTCAGTTGATAGCTCTATTTGTGCTTTGGGCTGTTTGTGTGTAGATACACCAGTTGAACCTTCAGATGACATGTTGGTGTGTGTTTGGTTCTTGGTATGTTCTTGATTGGTTTGACTCCTGGGAGGGTGATGGGGGAGTTCAGAGGAGGTGTAGGGAAGTCCCTGGAAGAAGGTCATTCTCTACTTCTTTATATAGACACGAGTCTGGAGTCTCAGCGATTAGGTCAGAAGGTGGATAAATAGTCAAAGGAAGAGCACAGCAGTGATGACCATACGTTAGTGAAAGAGGGTGGAGGAAAAGAGGTTGAAAAAGGGCTATTGCATGCTAGTACTAACAAAAAGTTAAACACACTGTAAAACTTATTGCTCCCAGACTTCAGGCTAGGTTTGGCCTGGCTAGGGAGAGGAGGATGGGCTGGTAAAGGGAAATGGCTCAGTCCTCCTTCCCAAACACAAAAGTACATGTATTGTACAGCTATATATATAATATTTTTTGTACTCAAGAGCAGCTTAGGAAGAGTTAATTTTGGTTCCAAATTCTAGCTATTCAGTTCTCCCCTCAGTTATACCCAGGCTACCCTGCTAAAGTCAGTGGATGTCATTGAGGTTGCCTTGGATCCAAGTAAGTACAGAATTTCACCCTAATCCGTTAGCTTTTTCGCTGTAACAGATAGTACACATGCACTACATGGAGACAGGACATTTATCTAGGTAGAGTACGATGTGATTAGAAATGATTTCTTCTTCTGAGCCCATTAAGCACCTTTACCCGCTCTTAGAGTGTTTTCCAGTGCATTTCTTCCCCTCAGCAAATGGCACGAAATAGGGCTTCATGAAATGTCCCTTAAGGTTAATGGGTGATGGTCTTTGCTGGGAAAGGAGGATATGATGGTGATCCTTTAGATGTGTCTTTCGCATTCTATGTGGCTGGATTAGAATGTTGTCCTGAGACACCATGAGCATGGTGTAACTCCTTAGCTAGAGATTTTGAATAAGGGTTCAGAGATGGCATCTGTAGGTGAACGGAGCATGTTCTTGTTATATGTCAAGAGATTGTGTCTAGTCATAATAATGTTTTTGTGCTTACAAATACAATGGCTCTATAGCATTAGTGTGCCATAGCAGGGTATCTTGTGATATATCACAAGGTAACTAGAAGCATATGGAGTCTTGATTATTAGATTCATTCATGTTTTAAACTTTCATGTCATGTAAGGTGTTTTTATCCACATGGACAGAAAAGCAGTGTAAATTGGTTGTAAATTCTTCTGTGAAATCTGAATTCTTAAGGGAAGTTGTAATTTTGTTATGGATTTTCCTAATGTATACTGGAGGTTGGAGCTTATGGAGAGTAATATTGGTATTTTAACCTCTTCAGGTTAAATCGATAGAATCCATAATGAGGCCTCTGACTGGAATGTAAAACCCAGAGTGAAGTGCAGAGCAGTTGAAAAATGAAAATAAATGAAAGATGTGGGGATTCTGCAAGAGTCAGTTGCTTCCCCTTGGAGCCAGTTTTATTTACCTTTGTATTTTATATTCCCATATATAGTTTCTCATTTAAAGCAATAAATCTGGAAGCCAACCTATTGGTTTCTGGAACTAAGGATCCAATTTAATAATGCCTCAAGGACTGCAAACGCAGTATTTCCTCTCCTGGCTGGTTCTCAAGGAGTGCCACGAGCAAGTCGGTTATTCAAATGAAGCAGAGGAGAATAAACATTGTGTGAAAAAGAACTGAGTCTGGTATTTCTTGGCAGAACAGAGCTATGAAGAAATTAGAAAACTTGTGTAAGGGCAGGAGGGAATTTGGAAAAAGACAAAGCAGAAGGATTTGAAAGACAGCTTAGTTTCACAAGTGAACACAGGGTATGAATGGTCACTTCTGAGGTGGATTAGTGCTAGGATAAATTGCAGGATTAAAAGGCTGCAGATGAGATAACTCACTGATACAAAAGTGGCTGCTAACCGTGTTAGCACACTGGTATTATGAACCATCTTGACATACGCTTTCTTGCCAACTTTGGTCTGGGTTCAGTAATACATTTTGCAGGGTTTGTGGCTTTGCATGGGGCTTTGCAGTGTAGAAGTTGGCGGGTATTGATGAGAGAGCTCAGCCTATGGAATTTAAGATGTGAATTTAAGAGCCAAACAGTTTTCTGTCTGAAGGCAGTTCCCCCCTCCCCCCAGAGTCTCCAGGGAAATGAGACCATTGGGTTGAAAATTGAAAAATATTATTGCTAAATAATATGCCAAAGAATGTTTTATAGGAACAGCAAAACCTAAAAGTAACACTGTGGCTGTGAAACATCAAGACTATATCAATAAGTTTGTTCTGGATTAAAGAAGCAGATAGATGTATTAGGTTGTTTTTAATTGGGAATTATTCTATATCTGCTCTAGATTTCATGGTTTAGCCATTGGATTCAAGAGTGTTTTCCAGGCGTGAGCATGAGTCTGTCTTTGTTAACCTTCACCAGGAACGGAGGAAGTGTTAATGTGTTATGTACTTTTGAGGTATGGATAAACCCCATGCAATACCTGGCAAGCAAGGAGTTAAAGCCCTGTCCCAGGCAGCCAGACGTCCCACAGCTGCTGCCAACAATCCAACAATTAGCCTTAATAGAACAGCAGGAGTTCCTTGTGGGAATGTTAACAAGCCTAATTGGCAGCATGTACTTCATTCCCAGAGGTGGAGGATATCAGCCAACAGCAAGGAGAGACTTTGTAGGAAGTGTGTTGGGAGGCCAGGAGTAAGTAGATGGGCATGTGCCCTAGCCTTGCGTCTATGACTGGATTTGGAGCTGGAAGAAAGCACTGTCTTTTATAATGTGACACTGAGCTCTTGGAAGCCTTTGGAGTGTCTTTGCCATACTTTAAAGGAAGATGAAACATAACCGTGAGATGATTATTTTGGAACACCCAAAAACCATCCTTACAGATTTCTGCGATAAAGAGAAACTCCCCTACTGGGTGGTTCACAGGAGCAAGCCTAGAATCCTTGTGAAACTGGTGATAGAACTTCGTTAACACAACCATTGCTATCTTTAGCTGATTTCTCCATCCCTCTTCCTGTGGTTGCCCTGATTAGTTTTGGGCTGTGCCCAATGTGTGCTGATTCTCTCTTCTTTCCCTCCCCTCAGTACTTGCAGTTCACCTGAGTGTAATTTATTTTCATTTGGACTTGAAGTGCTGAACGCTTTTGGGTAGGGTGATGACCAGGATCTTGTATTTTCTGGATGCTCATGGTGAGCGAGGCTGTGCTGCACTCTCTTTAAAGAGTTTCCATTCCTGAATGTCCTCACACAATACCCCAAAAATATTCTGCACACCGTAGTTCCGCGGTCTCTAACAGCTGCAGCTTGGGTGTTTCCCCTCTACACATAATGTGTCTGTGCCTGGAAAACCCAGAGCCTGGCGAAAGACCGTTTTGTTGCAATTATGATTAATTATTTACATTTATGTGGTAGCACCTAGCAACACTGAGTCAGAGATCGTTATACGAGGCACTGTGAAAACACAGAGTAAGAGACAGTCCCTGCCTCGAAGTGCTCACAATCTAAATGGACAAGACAGAGTGCAGGAGACAAGTATTATGCACTGTGCCCTGCAAAAGATTGGCATCGAGGGTTTAGCCTAGTCCCAGGCTTTTACTCTCTGGGCACTGCGCAGTTGAGGCCTTTTGTTTTTCAACTTTTTTTTTTTAAATGCTTCCTGTATTCATTACTCTCACAAGGTATATAGACCCCATCCTCTACCACAGCCACTAATGATTAAACAGGTAGGCTTAACTATCTCCTTTGTTGTGGCTAATTGATGGTCCAGTAACAGCTGGGGATAAGGCGGCTGCAGATAGTGTTCTCTGGGGCAGCTGCCTCTCTGAGGAATGACTCCAGCAGCAGCAGCCGAGCAGGAAGTCAGACTTCCAGAGGGAGAATCCGAGAACTTGAGTCTGGAAACACCTATAAGAGAGGCAAGGTAGGAAGTAGTAAGGGATTGTGAGAAACTGGTCTCAGCTGCTTAACACAGAGTCCCTGAGCTGGAACCCAGAGGAGTGAGCAGAACTGGGTTCTCCTCCCACCCCGGGGGGAAATAAATAGCAAAACTCCTTGGAGCAAAGAGGTCAGGACGCTGCAGAAACCTGGGGTTATTGATCTTTTGCTGTGTCATTGAACTCCTGTTCTATTAGACTCTGTATTGCCCCAGAAGGGGAAAGGTTATAAAATGACCCAGCCAGAGGAAACCACCTGACACAGGGCCAAGTGACTTTTGGTGTAGTGGAGGAAAATGAGGCAGAGTTAACCCAGGACAATTACACATATCTCTGAGGGACCAATCTAATAAATATCTGAAGCCTTGCTTTGGAACCCACAAATGCCTCACCTATTCCCCACCAATGTCTTTTGGAACTTATATGGCACACAATTTTTATTTTGAAATTGGGATTGTTTTGTAGATCTTATTAATAGTTTGGCTAACCCTCTGGCTCAAGCCCAGATTGAAGGCCAGGGGTATAAATATTTTATGACAAAAAAAAAGTGTTTGATTTAAAAAAAACAAACAAACGTGGAGCTCTATTCAAATGTATCACATCATGTTGTATTCATGGAGTGGATTTGTACAGTAAAAAAAGTTCATCCATGTTGTCTTTCATTATTGTAAGGGGTTAAACAGAGTTAAACATCTTTATTCTGTATTCCCATCTGACCTGGGTAAATTTTTTTCAGACTGCTATAATTTCAGCATACCGATTTGTACTTTTGATGTATCCTTTCCAAATGTCTGCATGCTCTAGTGTGAATTGTTCTATTTAGGTTAGCAGCACAAATGTTTACTTAATTGTTCCTGATCTGTTATAGTAACAAAATTAAACTTTTTGTTAAATATATTGTGACTGTATATTTTAAACTGTAATCTTTAAAACCAAGTGCTGAGTGATTTTTAATTTCTTGAAAAATCATATTAATATATTAGTTTTTAGAAAAAGTAATTTGCAAGTGAATGTTTAACAGGAACGAGATGATATCTTAAATGAATTTTATAAGAAATAATCCACATAGGCCCTTTCGAAAATCCAACCTTACCTGTTGCAAAAGTGATTTAGGCACGCAAGTCACTGCTGATTTAGGTGCTCCCAGCTTACTTAGGGACTTTTGAGAATCTCATTCCTACATGATCCAATAATTATTTTCCATCCCTAATTTCTATGACTTTGGTTATTATTGTGGGAGGGGCAGGGCTATCTTGACTTTTCTATTCAAAATAAAAATATACCAACAAAAAAACCTGGCCTCTGTTGGAGGAAACATAGATTCGTACTTATATGTAGTTGCCATTCCCCCCCAATTTATCCTTTGGAGTACAAAGTTATAGAAATCATTTTCAATAGAACACGTTTCCTCTCTCCTTTAGCCTTGTTCCTAGGACGAAGGAGAGGAATCTTGTACGTCTGCAGATCTGCAGTGTGTTAAAAGTACTTAATGAAGCAATAGATATGTATATCACAACTAGCTGGTCATAAAGAACTGTTCTTTTCAATGATAGAGAGATGAGCTGGTTGAGGTGATATTTTTTTATTGAACTAACTTCTAATGGTGAGAGGGACAAGCTTTTGCAGTTACACAGAGCTCTTCTTCAGGTGTAGGAAAGATACTCTGAGCATCACAGCTAAATGCAAGACGGAACAGATTGTTTAGCGTAAGTAGTTAGCACATGTTGTAAGGGACCATTCAAGATAGAGTGGCCTGTTAACACCTCTGCAGTCAGAGAAGAGTTGGACCTGCAGGTACTGGGGGGGGCCAGGGGTACAGTGTAAAAGGGGGGCATATGCCCACCCCTCGTGTCACCTCTGGGAGGAACCGTCCAGCCCCACCTCCCTGTGCTAGGACAGCCAATCCTGACAGCTCCGGGAGACTGGGGCCACAGAAGCAGGGACCATGGGCCTCGGGCCGTCCCCAGTTCGGGGGTGGGGAGTTTCACCACAACAACAGGAGAAGGCTCGAGCACCCTCTCCCGCAGGCCAAGCAGAGCAAGCGCTGCAAGGACAACTCAGCACTTGCAGAAATCGGGGGGGGGGGGGAATGATACGTGCTTAAATCCATGTGTCCTCCCCCCACGTGTCGCCTCTGTCTGCAGTAATGGCATAGAAAGGGGGGGTTAAGGGGTTACAGGTTGTTGTAATAAGCCATAAATCTCTGTTCAGTCCAGGATTTTTAGTGTCTAGCAGAGCTACGAGTTTAAGCTCCTGGGCTCCTCTTTTGGAAGTGCTTTGTGCAGATTTCCCTCGAGGACGGGGGCTGAGAGGTCAGATGTGGAGCGATTGCTTTGTGAAAAGTGTCCACCCAGAGGTGATAGGGTGGCTTTTTTTTTTTGTCATTTTCCTGTGAGAGTTTGTTTGAGAGCATAGTGATCGTCTGATAATTTTAACAGCACACAAACTGCTTACATGGACTGGAAAGAGCTGTCAGTTAACACTGGCCGCACTCCCCCAAAAGGAGGACTCTACCGGGAAAGCAATCCAAAAACACTAGCATTCTGAGCACCACTTTTGTTTTACCCTGGCATCCTTATTAAAAGAGGCACAGAGAGGACCAGTCAGTCTCTGGGACATTCCATTCTGTTTTTTGAGTCTTGCTTGGTCATAAAATCAAATATAGCTCTATCTGTGTTCAGTTTCTTAAAAATACAAAGGGCATTTCCACTGACTTCACGCTAGTGAGATGTGAGGGAGCTCCACTCTTCCCTGGATGAGACTGGAGACGCTGCTGCTTCTCTCTCCCTCCCACTGCTAAGTGTTGCAACTTCGCTTCCCAGAACATGCATAGTGGTTGGTGTCACTCAGATGAAGTTCAGTGGGGAAAGGGTTGGGGATATGTAGGGAAAGGCTATGGGTGGGATTTTCAGAAACACCAGTGATGTAGGAGCCCAATCCCATGGACTTTCAAGAAAACTTGTGCTCCTAATCACTTAAGAACTTCAGGAAATCCCACCATGTAGATTGGGTAAATCAGAAAAAGAAGCTGGAAATGTCTGGGGAATTTTGTTTTTAATATATTAAAAATGTTTTAATAGTAGTTAGAGCTAAGCAGGTGTTTTGAAGAGAGCTTATTTAGCTCTTATCACTCACTTCTGGACTTTCTGTTTGTTCAGAGTGCTAGAGAATGCCATAAAATCATCCAGCTACTTTCAGAACCCATTAACCCTTTGTCACCCAGAGAAGCTGTGAACATGCACCTGGATGTGACTTTGAAAACCTGAATCATCAATCAGGGTCCACATGACATGGCGTAAAGCAACACAGTAAACAATAGTCATTGCCAACACTTAGTTTTACCTCTTCATGTGGTACCGATTTACTTGGAATAGAGGGAACGTGTATGACTCCGTTGTTGTATGGGATGCTATTGTTGGGTATGCTTTAGGATCCATGAATTTAACTTGTGCATGAGTGACTTGGTGTTGATAAACTCTGAGAGAGTGCTCTACATTGCTGCTGGAGGCCCAATTTGTTTGTGCTCTTCTTTTGCTTCTTGGCCAAAAGAAGCATCTGACGTCATGGAGGGTACTGGGGGGGCGGCTAGGTATTAAGCCATTAAAATAGGCTTCATAATTTTTATTGAATTTGCACATTTTCCTTATATATTCAGGACTACTTTGGTTTGCCTGTTTGCAGCAACCATCAGATTTGCAGAATAGGGGTCAGATTTTGCCCTCAGAAGTGGAGATATTTTCTCCACATATTGAACATGTTGCTGGATCCACACACACTCCCCCCCCCAATTATAAACCTGGCTTTATTTCCTGGATGAGCCAGGAGTGCAGCAAAGATGGTGCTCGTCCTTAGGGAGAGAAGTACACCAGGTTCCTTAGCCAGGATCCCTGTAACCTGTTAAGGAAACAGAATGGACAGGCTCTGAAGAAATTTCCTTTTAGTTATTCATGGACAAAAGGATAAAGGGCATGAAACAGGGCTGGTATGATTAGAAATATAAAAGCAAGCAAATGAACATGTGGATCTTCGAAGAATTGTCTTGCCATTACCAGATCAGGCAAATAGTCCATTTATTGGTATCCTGTCTGAACAGTGTCCAGTACAACTTGCTGCACAGGATCCTGGTCATACAGGAATATTTTTTGAAACAGCTGTTGATCATGCCACAAAGCATGAAAAGCTTATGCCACAAAGCATGAAGGCTTATATCCTTTCTAACATTTTAAATCCAATATTATGTAATTGTGGGTGTTCTCATTTATGTAAATGCTAATACTTCCAACCTCTTCTCCCTCCAAAGGCCCCCCACCCAAAACCTTTTGGAGAACTATCAGAGGGGAAAGAATGCAAGTTACATTCTGATTATCAAACTCAGATATCCCCAAGTTTAACTTATCCTAAATTTTGATAGTCTAAATATTTCTGATGTGTCCCAGGTCAGTAAGATAAAGTAGGTGGTACCTATGTAAAAAAAATTTTAAGCAATCATATATTTGGATATATCTTTGTCCTTTATCTTGCTCTTGACTTATTTTCCAACTAACATTTGATCTGTCTGAAAAATGGTATGCCACAGGTTGGTATTAACAAGCCGTTTAATGAGCTCTAGTTGGAAAGGCAACTTGACCAAACATCTTGAATCAAATTAATTGTCGCATACAGGAATTCGGAAGGTGAGTATACAGAGAGAAGGCCTATGTTTTACGTGATTATTTTGCAAGTGCTGTATCGGATTTATTCTCAAATTGCTCATGCTGTCAGGGTGCTGTTAATATTTCCTTCATAAAACAAAATTAGTGCGTTTTATTCTACTGATGCTGGTTTTTATAAAGCTTTGATAGGATTTGGTGGGGGAGGGGAGATTTTTGTACTGCATTTGTTTGTTTCAGAAATCAGTTAGGAAAAAGGACACCTACCTAAGAGCTGTCTGATTGGATTTAGAAATACAGCTGTCCTTTCACTAAGCACAATAGGCTAAATGAAAGGAAGGAGTTTGAGTTCTGTGACAAGTCCAAGTGATTACAGAAAATGGCAGGTTTGGGGGTTTCATAAGGAAGCACAATCTACCCACTATCATTGGTCCTTGGTTGCCAAAGGAGAAATACAGTTGGATATGAATTCCCACCTGCCAGTTTCCTAATGTAATGGAGCTGACCTGTTTTTAAACCCGTGCAACTCCACTGACTTCAGTGAAGTTACTCCTTACTCACCCTCATGTAAGAGAGAACAGAATTGAGCCAAATGTACTTGTGGTTCTGGTAAAGAGACTTTGGGATGAGAACTTATTTTTGTGATGGTAGGAATAACCAGTCTTAATGGGATAGAGTCTCTAATAGGATGTAGAGGTTCCAAGAAATTACCCTGTGGAATATTATGAGCCTTTCTCTTCAATTAAAGCCACACACCATTTCAGTTTTGCAATTGTAACCATCCTGGGCCACTTCCCTTCACAGTAAAGCAATGTAAATGGACTAAAACCTCGATCTGTGGGAAGCTGCAAACTGGACTGATTTACAGCTCAATATGCTAAGTTAGATGCAGCTTTTTTTTTTGTAATGAGAACACAATATAAACAGAAATTGTTCAAAGTTATTTGTATTCCAGTTATTTGTATTCAGGTGCCCAGTTAAAAATTCAGAGTGCAGCAGTGCTGCTTTATTGACATTTCTCAGTTATTTTAAAGAGCTGACTCCTCATTTTAATTCCTGGCATGTTCTCTACAATCAAATTCCACAGCTCCACTGGTGGGAATTAAAGAATATTTAATGATAAAAATTGGGAAGGTAGAGCAATAAAGATTCATGAATAAGATCCAAAACTTGCCTTTATTGCCTATTGTTCCTTTTTATTTTCAATGTTCAATCACACTGAAACATCAGACTAGATGCTGTTAACTTTTAGATTGTCAGCTCCGTAGGGCAGGGAGTGGTTTGTGTTTAGTACGATGGGGGGCAAAACCATATTTGACATCCTTAATCGCTACTGCAGTAGAAGTAATAAATAATAACGCTCCTTGTTCAAAGCGAATACCCACTGCTACAGGTTAATGTAGGACAGGTTGTTGGAGGAAGCTCTACTGAATTGTCATTAGCAGTGGCTTGTATGTGCTGTTACGGACTGATCCAACTCCCATTGAAGTCAATAGGAGGGCTCGAGCCCTAATAAAAATAGTGCCGATTGGCTGTTTGTTTTTAGCTTGTTGCATATATTTTAAGCTGGATTTTCAAAGGATCTTAAGGGAATTAGACACTTAAGTCAATGGAAGTTGGGCTCAACAGGCTCAAATAGGCCCATTTTAAAAATCCCTGTCTTAAAGTTTATTCTCAAGGTTAGCAAGGCGTTTCCATAGGTACTTTGCTGCTGCTAGGTACCAGATATTTGCTTTTAAATGGTAATATTTTTACCATATGGTCGTCTTACTAGGTGACTAGCTGTGAAGGGAAAGGTCTGGACAGTACTGAGGCTAATGTTCTCTTCTGGGTCATTGTTTTGTTGCTGAAGACTGTGTCTTTGTCAGTCTTCGCACTACCAGTGTGGTCTGAGAGGTTTTTCTGCTGCGTCTGCCATTGGGAACAATTTTCCTGTGCTCTAAGTCTAGTTTCAAACCTCATCTGAAAGTTTACTTTCTTGCTTGCTCAAACAACATGATTTATTTTCTTATTCTATAATGTTTTTCTTTTAACTTTAAACTCCACATTCCATAAAGCATTTGGGGGTTCAGTTCTGAAACCAAAGCTAAATCCCATTTAAATACATATATTACAATGACGTTATTATGAGCAAAAATCATGACGACTGAAACTTCAGTCACATGCTAGTATTTTAAATAGCATTGTGAGTGTACAGTTCACAACACTGTGCTGAATAAATAATAGTCCCTGTGCCTTAGGGCTAATGGTGTAAGGACATAAGCTGGGGATGGTATAGTGCAAAACAGATGTTTTGTTTTTATTGTGGAGGTATTAGGAACAATTCGGTACTTAAGGTTGCACTGAGATTTGCCCTTAAAAGTAGGACTGAACTATCTTGTTTCACACTTGAACAATTTAAATTAGTCTCTAAATTTGGCACAATAACTGTTCAAAAGACGGTTGACATTTCTGTGTAATCTTTTCAGTAAAATACTTACTAATGTTTGCAGAGGAAAGGTTTAAACGTATGCTCCATTTTTGAAACGTAGCCCTGAAGTCTCACATTTCTCTAGGTTCTTCTAATCAAACTACAGTCCCCAGAAAGTCCAGCCTTGGTCACTTTTTTTAAAATTAAAAACTGATTTTTATTCTTGTGTACTAAATGTATAGAAACAATGATGCTTCAAAGGATCATGTCAAAAATCCGCTATTTAGTGCATCCTTTTTTATTACTACCTTGTGCCTCAGTTGAGTTGAGCTTCTATTTGAGAACCAGGAGAGGGTGGATGGGCGCAAACCCATCCACTGCTAAAGGCCCCTCCCCCAGCCTAAGGGGAGGAACCACCGGACCCGGGACTCAAGAGATTACGGGGGACAACAAATGAGAAAACGGGAAAGGGCGTGGGGGTCACAGGTTTAAACGAAGGGAGCCAGAATGGGACACCAAGCAGAGAACCCCGGACAGCGCCCACTGCTCCTGGAAGGTGTCGAGGGAGCCAGTGGATGTTGCCCAGAGGAACTCTACCCTGTTAGGACTGTATGTGATTCTTTTTTGGAAGCTGTTTGTTTTCTAGCCTCTGTGATTTTGACACTGCATCACTACGTTCAGCTCTGAATGTAAGACCCATGTCTTTCATGACCCAGATTTCAGTACAAGAGTACCCGCACTCTAGTGCTTGTCAGTAGGGTCCACGTGGACAGTTAGACTGCGGCAGACTACTGTGGGATAGGTTCACGCCCCAGCTTGTTTGCAAACTAAATGTTCACGCAGACAAGCCCAAAGATTCATTTGTGTAAAGAGAGAAGGGGAAGCATGAAGGGAAGGGAAAGCTTTCTAAGCCTGTTTTTTGGTGTAAAAGAGGAGAGCATTTGTCAGTTTAAAAAAAAAAAATGGGATGCACTCGTACCATGGTGATGAGAGCCATATAAATACCTTGATAGGTAGATGGGTGTAGCAAACTAAAGCATTATATTTTTAATACATGGAATAATCTTAGACTAGTATTTTTATTCCTTCTGTCCATTATAGATAACTTAATAGTATGAAAGACAGCATACACGGAAGGAAAAGTTCTAATTCTTCACTGACACATGCACTGCAGTAGATAAGCAATTATAGGCTTCTTAGACCACGTTGTAACTGGAAATGGATTTGTCATTGTTACTGTAAATTGGAATGGTGGCCGATAATCTTCTGACTAATAAGTACAGGTGAATTACATGACAGTTCATTAAGAAAGTGCAGCAAACAAGAGGAGGAAAGGCTTGTTGTTGAGAGAATATTCTGGACCTTCAGATAGTCTTTGATTTGTAAATACCTGCCCTTTCTCTCAATCAAGAAGGCCTAAGTAGTGTGCAGTGGGGAAGGGTTCCTGCCATGGACTCCCTGTAATACTGTCTTTCACGTAGTGGTTTTCCATGTAACCACAGCATTTCTGAACAGCTCTCGGCACAAAGGAAGAAGAGATATATTTGTCACTTCATCGCTTATCAGATTTCTTTCTCTGGTGTCTTAATGCCTTCAGCACTTGTGCCTGCAAAATTACCCAATCCTTTTATGTATGCCCATGTTTATAAAATAGCAGAGCAAAGTCTTTGGCTCAGCTGGAACTAAAACAAAATGGACTCATTAGGTGCAGGAGCTGCATTTCCAACACACTTGTCTTAGTCCTCCCAAATGAGGTAATTATAGAGGTTAAATACATTAGTAAAAATACCACCTATCCCTTATATAGCGCTTGCTTCCATCAGTAGAACTTAAAGTGCTTCACAGTCTTGAATATATTGATCCTTGCAGCACCCCTGGAGCATAAGGTGGGGAAATAGTATTATCCCCATTTTACAGATGAGGAACTGAGGACTTAAGTGACTTGCCACAGGAAGTCCAGTGGCAGAGCAGGGATTTGAACCTGCGTCTTCCAAATCCTAGACGAGTGTCCTAACCACTGGACACGCCTTCTTTCATAGATGTATCTTATATTCACACTATTTACAAATCCTGGAACACAGTAAACAAAAAGATCAAGTGGATTATACGGAAAACACAAACCAGCGACAAGCTTGTGGCAACACTGGGGAAAAAAAAACACCTAGTTACAAAGAAGAAAGTAATAAATTACTTTTGATCTCCACCAGACCTCCCTCTATAAACTGTGACATCTGGAGGGCATGGGGGAAAGGGCCTAGATGTGGTGCTCCTAATTATTTTGAAATGACCTCACTTCAAGGCCATCCCTTATCGTTCTATGAATGGGAGGTTGCATCACTTTGTGGAAAGAATTCCATGTCTTCTGTGTGCACACTGCAAAATAAGGCCTAGACATGGAAATTCTCCACACACTGTGCTCCCATTGAATTCAGCAGGAGTTGCTGTCTCAGGCCTGGTCTACGCTGCCATGCTGGGTCAACGTGAGGTATGCTTGTTACGTTACATAACATAACTAGTGTATCTCACGTTGACGTACTTGCATCTGTGTAGCACAGCGTCTTCACAATGCTATGCTAGGGTGACCAGATGTCCCAATTTTATATGAACAGTCCCGATATTTGGAGCTTTTTCTTATGTAGGTGCCTATTACACTCCTATCCCTGTTCTCGTTTTTCACACTTGCTATTTGGTCACCCTACGGAACGTCGATGGAAGAGTGTCTCCCATTGACACTACCTTCTCACTTTCCAGGAGATGGATTAATTCAGTCGATGGGAGAGCGCTCTACCATGGACTGAGTGGGTCATCGATGCCTGCTGCCGTGGCAGTGTAACATGCCCTTAGCTCTAGTCTACACTAAAGAATTACCTCCCTATAACTCTGTTGCTCAGGGGTTTGAATAATCCACACCCCTGAGTGATGTATTTATACTGACTGAGCTTCTCTCCCCAACATAGCTGCTGCCTCTTGCAGAGGTGGATTAACCACGCTGACAGGAGAGTTCTCTCCTGCTGTCATGGAGTGTCTTCATGAAAGTACTATAATGGCACAGCTGCATCCGGTGCTGCGGTGCTGATGCAGCATTTTAAGTATAGACCTGTCTCCAGAAATCTTCTTGAAGTATACATAATGGAGTCAGTTTCTAAGGGCATGTCTACACTGCCATGGCGACAGGCATTGATGTAGCAGCATTGATTGAGCGGGTCCGTGTAGACCTGCTCTGTCGATGGGAGAGTGCTCTCCCGTCAATTGAATTAGTCCACCTCTTGGAAAGGTGAAAGGTAGCATTGATGAGAGACGCTGTCCTGTCAACATAGCATCGTGAAGACACCGTGCTGTGTAAATGTAAGTACATCGACATGAGATACTCTAGTTATGTCATGTAACTAGTGTATCTCACATGGACCCAGCGTGGCAGTGTGGACCAGGCCTGAGAAAATGATTCTGTTAGCATTTTACAAGAGTGGAGTGGTTCACTTTGCAAGACTACTTACAATGTGTAAAATTAGTGATTAACCCTTTAACAGGTGGCTTGCCCTTGGGCATGCTTGAAAACAAGATAAACCCCATCTGAGAAGAGTCAGGTGTTCCAATACAAAAGGCACAAAGCTGCAGGGAAGGGTGTGGTTGAGAAAATAGTTGAGACTGCCTGAGACAGGAAGCCTGGCAGTAACCTGGAGAAGCTCATGAAACTGGAGGCAGTGTGGAGCTGAAGCTAGTGGAAAGAGCCTCTATGAGAAGCAAGTTTGGCTCCTGCAGAACCATGGCCAGATAAAGCCTGCAAGTGGGAGTTAAAGAAAGGAAGATGAGCTGAAAAACTTGGTATTTGTATTGGACTTCTGAGTTCTGTGTTATGGCAAACTCTGTTGCCAGCCTGAAGAGGACAGGTGAAAAGTGAATTAAAGGATTGGTTTTTAGAAGGTGCCTGGAGACTGAGAGAGTTCTTGAAGAAGCCCAGAATGAATGGGAAATAGAGACAGGATAGTCAAAGGGGAAACCCTATCCACGAGGGGATGCTTGGGAAGCAATAAGTGGCAACTGTGCTACAAACCCCACTTTTGCCCAGGTTCATGTAAGGTTTGCAAGAAGAAATAAAAGAATATAATTACAGATAAACTAGGGGAAATGATCATAAATAAATAGAATTTATTTTATCTTGCCGAATGTTAGGCGGTATTGCTATGCTCTCTTGGAACCCTTCATCACCTATAAATTGCTCTAGCAATAGTATAACTGTTAGCCTCTGGATTCCCTTGGGTTAGAAAGCAGATTGTGGTGCTTGCAACTCTTCGCATCCACGTACAGTGTTACAGGATGCAAACAGCAACAGCTGTAGGTGTAAAAGCTGTGGCAACACCTCTCTCTCTTGTCTGTGTGTTAATGCAATGTTCTCTGAATACTGATGTTGACTCAGACTAACTCAATCTTCTTTTCTTTGACCTCTTTCTTCCAAAGGCGTACATCTTTGCTACTTTATTTTTCTTTTGAGAATGGTGATACCGGGTCAGACCAATGGTCCTTGTAGCCCAGTATCCCGTCTTCTGACAGGGGCCAGTGCCAAGTGCTTCAGGGGAATCAACAGAACAGGTAATCATCAAGTGATCCATCCTGTCGTCCATGCCCAGCTTCTGGCAAACAGCCATCACTGCCCATCTGGCTAATAGCCATTGTTGGACATACCCTCCATGAACTTATCATCTATTTTTTTTAACCTTGTTATAGACTTGGCCTTCACAACATCCTCCGGCAAGGAGTTCCACAGGTTGACTGTGTTATGTGAAAAAAAACTTCCTGTTGGTCATTTTATACCTGCTGCCTATTCATTTCATTTGGTGACCCCTAGTTCTTGTGTTATGAGAAGGCGTAAATAACACTTCCTTATTTACTTTCTTCACACCAGTCATGATTTTAAAGACCTCTATCTTATCCCCCTTAGTTGTCTCTTTTCTAAGATGAAAAGTCCTAGTCTTATTAATCTCTTCTCATCTGGAAGCTTTTCCATACCTCTTTTAACTTTTGTTGCCCTTTTGTGTATCTTTTCCAATTCCGATAAGTCTCTTTTGAGATGGAGCAACCAGATCTGCACACAGTATTCAAGTTATGGGCATACTATAGATTTATAAAGAAGCAAAATGATATTTTCTATCTTATTATTTATCCCTTCCCTAATGATTCCAAACATTCTGTTAGCTTTCATGATTGTTGCTGCACATTGAGTGGATGTTTTCAGAGAAGTATCCCAAATGACTCCCAAGATCTCTTTCTTAAATGGTAACAGTAATTTTGACCCCATCATTCTATATATATATTTGGGATTATGTTTTCCAATGTTCATTACTTTGCATTTATCAAAATTCAGTTTCATCTGCTATTTTGTTGCCCAGTCACCCGGTTTTGTGAGATCCCTTTGTAACTTCTCACAGTCTGCTTTGGACTTAAGTACCTTGAGTAGTTTTGTATCATCTGAAAACTTTGCCACCTCACTAGATCATTTTCTAGATCATTTATGGATGTGTTGAACAGTACTGATCCCAGTACAGACCCCTTCAGGACATTACTGTTTACCTCTCTCCATTCTGAAAACTGTCCATTTATTTGTACCCTTTTTTACCTATCTTTTGACCAGTTACTGATCCAGGAGAGGACCTTCTTATCCCAAGACAACTAACTTTGCTTAAGAGCCTTTGGTGAGGGACCTTGACAAAGGTTTTCTGAAAATCTAAGTACACTATATATCCACCGGATCACCTCGCCATCGTGTTTGTTGACTTCCGCAAAGAATTCTAGTAGATTGGTGAGGCATGATTTCCCTTTACAAAAAACATGTTGACTCTTCCTCAACAAATCCCATTCATTTGTGTATTTGGTAATTCTGTTCTTTACTATAGTTTCAACCAATTTGCCTGGTATTGAAGTGAGACTTACTGGCCTGTAATTGCCAGGATCGCCTCTGGAGCCTTTTTAAAAAAATTAGCATCACATTAGCTATCCTCCAATCATCTTGTACAGAAGCTTATTTAAATGACAGGTTACATACATTCTCAGATTCTGTTTTAAGGGGTCTCACAGAAGTCTTAACATTTCTGCCAATAAGGAGGGTGTAAATCCTTTAGAAGTTCCTGTAGTACCTAGAAAAATATTAAGAATAGTTTAATTGCTATTTGTTGCAAACTGTGCAATTCTGAAGGTTCCAAAATAGCACTTTTGAGAGAATTTTTAAGAGCAATGGACAAGTCAGTCAGAAATTCTCACATCTGTCTTTGTCTGTGAGCTAAAAAAGTAGATCAAGAGAACATCAATATTTATACCCTTGTGTTCTAGTCATTAGACTCCAGTTCATCTTTGTATTCTTAATTAGTGATTGATTAGTGTATGTATTGTAGAGTGTTTTAAGTTTTGTAGGGGGCTCTTTTCTTGTATGATTGGAGAAATAATTTTGCAGTTCACAATGAGTGGGAGGTTTTTTAAAAGTAGCTGGTTTGCAGAGAATGAAATCTGAGACAACCTGATAGAGAAACAATGTAGACTTCTGGGAAAAGTCAGAATGCAGCATATTTGACTGAGCCACAACCAGCACACTGGATAAGGTCAGGGAGTCAGAAATGGAAACAGTCCAAAACTCTCACTTTGCAATATTACACAGACATCATGGAGATCTACAGGACTCCCGAGGGAGCTTTGTTTAAAGGGGGTTTGCCCTGACAGTTAGCAAGGTCATACTTGTGCGTGAATCTTTTTCATCTTCACTACAACCCAGAAAATCACGGTTTAAAAGGAAAAAGAGACCTCCTGACACACCATTAAATTTTTCCAGTTCAGTCTTTGTGACATCTGTGGTGTAAAGGGTTCATGGCTGTGTCTCTCAATAAGCAGCTTGTTGACTGCTCTTAGAGTTGTAACTATTTCAAGACAGAAGTTCTAGATAGTTTTGCTGTTTCAGGTCACCTTTTTAGGTAGCTCTTTCCACATTTAGAACTGAACCATAGTCCCACTGAAATAAAAGGAAGTCGTGATAGTGTCCTGAGTGGGACCATTATCTGGCCTGTAGGAAGTGACTGTAGGTATTTTGCAGCTGAGTATCCCACAGAATGCATGGTGGGATAGGGCGTTTATATTGTCTGTAACCCAGATGGAAGGGGAGAGCCACAAACAGGAGGAAGCAGATACGTATCTGAATTCAGGAGGTCTTCTTGTAGAAGAGTGCCCCGTCTCCAAACCTTTCACGGAGGAAGGGTCTTTCATGAGACATACAGTACATCCCATATAGTGCCTTTTCTAGGTTATGACAATTTTTTCTGCCTTCCCAAGCAGTTTACATACTGGAAATGTATGGATCCCCTACCCTTTCAGTACAGGTTGAGAATTATGAGGTAAGAACTACATTGATATTCTTGTTTGTTTGCATACATGCCACTGCTGTTTGCTGAGTGGAATCAGAATTGATAGGTCCCATGCCATGAACAGCAAATGGAGATTCTTCTTGAGAGTAAGGTAAGACTCGGTACTTTTGGAATGGGAAGATCTGAGTTCTGTCCCCACGGTTGCCATGAAGCTAAGAGTGCGCCTCTCTTACAAGTGTGACGTTCCTTAAAGTTACGGATATGTTACAACAATAATGTTGGATAGCCACATTAATGTTTTATAACCAATCTCTATTAAGCAGTTCAAATATAATTAATTATATTACTATGGATGCTAGCAGCTCCAGCTACTTACACATGTGTTTAACAGGAGATCAGGGCCCCTTTAGATAATAACAGAGGAAGAGAGTGTCCGTATCTTGAGGCGTTTATAGTCTAAATAAGACTAATGGTGAGAGGAGAAGTGCTGGTCCGGAGACGTGAAGTGACTTTTCCAAGTCCCACAGCATCTCAGGGACAGAACCAGGATAGACTCTAAAAATGATTTGAGCTCTGGAGAAAATACGCTAGAGTGAGAGACTTATGGAGCTCATATGTTCAGCATATCAAAAAGAAGACTGAGAGGTGACTTGATCACTGTATAAATATCTTCCTGGGGAGAAAATACTAGGTATTAAAAGGCTTTTTAATCTATCAGAGAAGGGCTTAACATACACGTGTCTCTGTGCTTTCTGTTTCAACCTGGACCGAAAGAGGAGCAACCAAAGCACTGCACTACAGGCAAGCCTAGATGTTTCCAATGTTTCTGAGCTAACTGAAACCAGAAAGTACTGGAAATCTCCTAAGAATGGGCTGGAAGTCTCATGACCCCAGCCTAAGGAATTAGAGTAAGGTTTAGCAAGCTTCTGGTAAATATCCAAATCAAACTGAAATCCCACACCTTAAGAGGGTCACGCACATGCACCTCTATAAAAACGTGATCCATTTAAAGCACTAAAGTAAACGGAAATGTTCAAGACAGACGTGAAGAGGAGAGCGTAATGCAGCATCTGTTGGTAACTGTAGCCTGACTTTAGTAAACACCTTTCATGTTGCATAGCCATCTGCGCGTTCTGCGGCAGAAGTACAGCAGTCAGTGATGCCAGATGGGTTCAGACATGGGGTACTTGTACTGGTTTGCATGGTGTGTCTCTTGCTTATTTTCTAGAACGCTTTTTTAAAATTTCATACCAGTGCTGTTGTCTGAACTCTGAGGCCAAGGGAAAGGCGTGGTTGGGCTTGTGGCCAGGCCTGTGCTGCTGTGCATGGGTGGGTGGAGGTTATGTTTGTGAGGTGTCACAGTAATCAGCAAAAATGTGACACAGAGACAATTTTGAAGAAAAAGGGGCCTGAGCACACTCAAGTCAGTGGCGGAACTGCCATCGACGTAACGGGGGCAGTGTTGGGTCCAACAAGCTTACATTTTAAGGAGCCTGATTGTGGAAAAAGCTCTTCATGCAAGTAGTTGTTACTCACCTATATGTATTCCAGGTGACTTCGCCTGTTCTACTTGTCTGAGTAAAATTCTGCAGGATGAGATTGTGTTTAAACCCAGACATCTCAATATTTTATTTTCACTTTGTTTTTCCAATCAGTGAAGCCCCTTAGGGTATTGAAATGGCACAAGAGTTGGACTCCTTATTGTAATTTAGTCCTGGATGGTGAAGTTATTCCATCAGCAGACCAGACTCCAATTTGTTTCAGCCCTAAGAGAGTCTATGAAAAAGGCAGATAAGAACAAACGTAAATACAAATGCTATAGTAGAACTCGCACGTGCTCCTAGTTGTGCCTGTGTACCTCAGTTGTACGCAGCATAATTTTTTCAGGCCCGGTACAAACTTGTAACAGAGGCCCCCTCCCACACACATACCACAATCCTTCATCCCAGACATACAATCTCATGAGCCATGAACATTTTTTTCCTCGTGGTAATTGGGCTTGCAGCCTGGGCCCCAGGACCTCTGGGTCCCAGTAAAGTGTACTCTTTTTCCCTCCCATGTGGGGGCCCTGTACCTGTGTTAAAGGTATATTTATTTCTACACCCTCAGTCCAGGCTGAAGGGCAGCCTTCCAGATTCTATCTTCACAGAAAACAGCAACAGCAAGGCCAATACTGAATGTTGGTGTTTTCCTTCTCTATGGTGTCTGCACACATGATGCAATTATGCTCTGGTTTAGCTCTGCTTCAATGAGTATAGGTTTCCTGGCAGCATGTGTCCAGCTGTTTGTTTTGCGCTAGCTTGTGTCTGACAGTGAATTTTCCGTTCTGGTCCTAAACACAGGTAGTGTGCACTGCAATGGTTCCTTTTCTAACTGAGTGTAGGAGGCACCTCGTGGTTGACATCAGAGGACTGTCAGAGTTACCCTGGATTTGTTATGGCTAAGGCTTCAGAGGAAGTCAAAGTGAATCACTGATAATTTGCAGTCTTCAGCAGGCTAGCCATTTTGTTAACAGAATTAGCTTCATTAATCCCTCCTAATCGGTTAAAGTAAACAGAGGAAGAAACACCATCTTTAGAGCAAGACAAAAGCTGTATAAATAATGAAGTGATCAACCCACATTTCATCAAAGTAGGAGCTTAAAAAAAAAGTACGTGTACCGAAGAGAGACCGTAAGTTACCCGCAAGCAGAAAAACTACTAGTTCTCTAGAGGCCTTCTACAAAATTAAAACAACTGCCTCTAAGGGCAAGTAGTTTGTCCGCTTAGAGGTAACTTACTGTATTTAATTTTGTAGTAGTAATTTGGGCAACCGCGTGATGAATTTGTTGCTTTTGAGGCATTTCATCTAACTCTGGAGACTTGCTTTTGAAGAACTACAAAAATAACTTTATTTTTTGGTGTGCGATATGTATGTTAAATTCACATTGTATGTAAGAATGAAATCCTCTGTTTATTTTGCACACTCACCTTCTTTTGGACAAAGCTTTTATCACACAAACATTTGCTTTGGAGAGGAAGGAGAATCTTATGTTTAAGGCACTGACCTGAGTCTTACGAGGGCAAGGTGTAGCTCCCAGGTCTGCTGTAGGTTCCCTGCGTGACCCAAACAGGATGGTATCCTTGTATGTTCACTCTGCACAGAGGTAAATTATTACCCAAAGCAAAGCAGTGGAGGGTTGGATCTTGTGAGTTTTAATCCCACCATAAGAACAGCCGTATGGGATCAGACCAGTGGTTCATCTAGCCCAGTATCCTGTCTTCCAACAGTGGCCCAATGCCAGGTGCTTTAGAGGGAATGAACAGAACAGGCAATCAAGTGATCCATCCCCTGTCCTCCACTCCCAGCGTCTGGCAATCAGAGCAAGGAGTTGCATCCCTGAACATCTTGGCTAATAGCCATTGATGGATCTATCCTCCATTAACTTACCCACTTCTTATTTTGAACCCATTTATACTTTTGGCTTTCAGAGCACCCCCTGGCTACGAGTTCCACAGGTTGACTGTGTGTTGTGTGAAGAAGTACTTCCTTTTGTTTGTTTTAACCTGCTGTCAATTTCTTTGGGTGAACCCTCTGGTTCTTGTGTTATGTGAAGGAGTAAATAACACTTTTTTTTTTCTCCACACCATTCATGATTTTATAGACCTCTATCATACCCCTCTTAGTCATCTCTTTTCCAGTCTGAAGTCTCAATCTTTTAAATCTGTCCTTATATAGAAGCTGTTTCCTACCCTTAATCATTTTTGTTGCCCTTCTCTGTACCTTTTCCATTTCTAATATATCATCTTTGAGAGCGGGCAACCAGAACTGCACCCAGTATTTTAGGTGTGGGTGTACCATGGATTTGCATAGTAGTGGAATGATATATACTACCTTATTATCTATCCCTTTCCTAATAGTATCTAACTTTCTGTTTGCTTTTTTGACTGTTACTGCACATAGAGTGGATGTTTCCTTATGCCCATTTTTAAAGAGTTGGAAACTTTGTGGCTCCATTCATGCTGTAAGATGTGTGGATTTGCTGGGTAGTAAGTACCTAATCCTCATTAATGTATAGAAGGCTATTTAAAGGATATTATCAGTGGCCATAATCCTTCTGATATATTGGGCTTCCCCCATTTCGTAAAGATTGAGGCCTCCCGGTATACTCTGTTTTACTTAGTAGCAGTTAACCGAGCACATTAGCAGTCCTGTATCAGTGAGAGAACCACAAAAAGCTGACTTGGACTGGCTTACAATAAAGGATGGACTAAGTAGATAGGGCTCCAGTGCAACACATCACTTTTACTACAGAGGTGAGAAAATAAAACAAGTGTGCATGAACCCACATCTACACAATGGCTGATTCTGCAAAATACTGTACACAGTGGTATGCCCCATGTATTATCTGAGGCCAGAATTGGGTTTGTCATGCCTGACTGAAGAAATATCGAAAACAAAGCTACTTTTACAAGTCAGCTATGCTTTATTTTCTGTTTTGTTTAAATCTCTGACGCTTTCACTGACTGTAACTGTTTCAAAGCATCTAAATCAGTGGAGCACTTGGCAAACTGTAAGAAGCAAAGCTGTTTCCAGGATGGGGCATGTTGTTTAAATTCTTGGTGCTTGTTTTGTTGTTGTTACACACATCACAAGAGTATCGTTACATATTTATTTTCATATTAATGTTGATTGAAAAGTGACTTAAAAGGCATTATTATAAAACTCTTTAAGCCTCTGTTGCGTATGTTCGTGCATAAGGGGATATTTGTGTGGAACAAATTGAGTGGAAATTCATTTTTGTTTTTTTGATTTTGCTCACATCTTTGTTACAGCCACAGAGGATTTGTGTACAACACTCGAAGGTTGCATATTCCTGCTTGTATGTGAACTTGAGCTGGTTGAAAAATTTCTCAATTTGACATTTTTTGACAGAAAAGGAGCAATTTTATGGAAAAACTTTGACACTGCTTCCTTCCCGTTTTTATTTTTCAAATCTAGTGCAAACCCACCACAAGGCATTTTTGTGTGCATCATTTTTTTATAGTGAATTGTAGTTGCTAAATATAAGGAGATAAATTCATCACTGGTGAATCTGATGAGATGTGGCTCAAGGTTTTCAAAAATAATTAGTAATTTTTGGATGCTTAACTTGAGACACCTTATTTTCAAAAAATACTGAATACCCTCCCTTATTCGTAGGCCGCAATAATTGTTTACAGGATGGACACCCAGAAACAAAGGCACCTAAACTCACTAGTCACTTCTGAAAAGCTTGGGCCTTGAGTTCAAATAAAAAGTATTGTGACATGAATACAATAAACTCCAAACTGAATCAAAAGATGGAATGTATTTCTAGCACCTAGCAATAAGACTGGCTCATATCTGAACTTGAAATTTTTGCACTTCAGGTCCTTTTAGCTTAGCTTGGTTTTTGAAATATAAATTAATTTCCTGTGGCTTTGGTTGCTGCCACTGCACAACTGTTTTATCTCTGCCTTGTAAATTGCAATATTACAGGATTTTGTGCTCTGTGTGTGCCTCTGATTCCCTCCTTTCCCAAGATTCTCTCCTTTTCCAGTCTTTTCCATGAATCGAAACAAGATACAGTACTTCATTCTGTGGCTGATGCTTATGTTTCAGTTTTGTTCTTGGTTTTATTGCTGTTCTTTAGTTTTTTTGCAGGAGCACCTTTCTGTAGAACTAGAGGTGTAGCCGTGTTAGTCTGTATACAGCAAAAACAACGAGAGTCCTGTAGCACCTTAAAGACTAACAAATTTCTGTGGGCATAAGCTTTCGTGGGCAGCAACCCACTTCATCAGATGCATGAACTGGAAATCACAGGGTGTGTGTGTGTGTGTGTGTGTGTGTGTGTGTGTGTGTGTGTGCCTCTTATCTGTGATTTCTTTAGGCCTCTTTTAATCAGGTCTCGTACATCCTCTGGTTTCAGCCATGTTAGGAACAGGAGAAAGTGGTCTTCCTATTATGTAATAGGAAGACAAATCCTGAGAAGTTATTGCTATCAATTCTGCCTGGAATATCTTTCAAACCTGCTGGGGAACTACTGGCAAGTTCATGCTGGCCATAAGCATCAACAAGACACACAAGTCATCTGAGAGACACAGGAACTTGATGGAAACTCTAGTATTTTGGAACAAATGGTCTCCCTTCTCACAGCGGATGCTGCCACTTCCCATGATGACGGTGCATGGAAATGGAGGAAATGTTATCAAGGCTGACGTTACCTTCAGTTGAGGATCTCAGTCAGTATCCCTTGCTTCTCAAGGTTGGCTGCAAGCAGATGAGGACCTCTGTTGTAAATTACCTACTGCTTCAGTGCCAGCTTAGCCTGTACTTTGATTTCATGGCAGGAGAGGTAACTTTCCAAAAGTTTTAACTATGTCTTAGCCTTCTTTTCAGAGTGGAAGGGTCAATAGTTCTCTCTCCTAGACATTGTGAGCCAATAGAGTTGGCTCACACTGGAGGGTGCCAGCCTAGCCTGGTCAAGCCAGCGTTTCTATGCACAAATCCCTTTTACGACATGCATTTAGTAAACAAATTTTAGAAGGCAAGGCAGTCCTCTCTTGCCTGTCAGTCTGCAGCCAAAACCTGTGAAGGGATCTTTCTGATGCCACTGAAAACGATTAACACGTATGAAGAACACTTTTCCTGAAAATCTAAGTGACAGTTTTACCTCATCTCAAATTTGTGATTTCCTATCAGTTATTGATTTACTTACTGCCTTTGAAGATTATTTTGCCTCATTTAGGAAGGATTTGAATTAATGCCACATCAGCCATAGAGCTCCCAGCTGTTACTCTATCAGAATTGCAAATCTTACCCTTGCTACAATAATGTTGTGTGGGTACTTCCTCTTTTGAGCACACTAATTAAGTTTTGTAAAGTACACCTGGAGGAGAGAGGAGTGCATGACGAAGGGGAAAAAAAAGTGTATTTTACCACAGGAGAGAAGGAAAATATGTGCTATATATTACACAGGAAGTATTGCATTACCATCTTCTAGACCAGGGGTTCCCAGTCTTTTCAAGTGTGCGGACCCCTCTTCAACCTTCAAACATTTTGCAGAATACCACATATTAGTTGTATTTGAACAGGTTGGGAACTGCTGTTCTAGATTTTAAGACTTCATGCTAAATCCACAACAGATACAGTGGAGGAGAGAGAGATATGAAGAATTAAATGATTGTTCATTGACACTGTTTTTATGTAAATGAAAGCTTGTGAAAGCTGCCTGTCAGCCCTGAAGACATCTACTATAGTGTGGGCAACAGCCTGTGTTGCCCTGGCAATGTTTTTTTAGCTATCTCTAGTCCACAGGAAATAAATACTTTCAACCCTGAATTGGCGTAGTTAAGTCTCCGTGTCCAGCTAATTCCTGGCCTCCCTGCTGAGACTGCCAACAAATGTGCTGGCTGTGGCTTTGGTTTATGAGATGTGAACAAGAGCCCACGAAACTGGATTGAAAACACCAAATCATTTCACGGGGGCCACCAGATGTTAATTTTTCAGTCATCTTTTAACCCAGGCAAGATTCAAACCAGCAGTCTACAAAATATTACGTGGTGCTGGAGAATGTTACAGCTACACGGCAGCTAATTATTTCCTTCCAGTTTGGGAAATGACACTGCACTAGTGGCAGTGCATTGAGGAACAGATTTTGAAAAGCTTTGTGATGAAATTACAGGTCAATTTTTACCACATGATGTAAACTCCTTATTCTGAAATAATATAACCATCTGCTTGGGAAACTGATTGCACATTGAAAATTTTCTTTTCTTTTTCTAAATATATTAAACAGATGTGTTTCAAATGAGTGGCTTTATGCAAACTTCTGTCTTGCATGTGGTTTCGCCTGCTTCTCTCCTAAGTCGTACATGTTTGTGTGTTTTCTTGTATGGTGTTTGAGGTTATTTTAAGGTTTATACAGTTTTTGTATGTAGCTTTAACTATACTGGTATAGTATGGACACAGTTAAACCAGTATAAATGTGCTTATACTGGTATGGCTTATTTCCATAAGGGAAGGGGAATAAGATATACCAGTATAAATCACCTTTCCACTGGTATAATAATAGTCAGTTAAAAAACCCACCCCTAACTGAAATTGTTATACTGATACAAAAGCTGTCTAGACCAGGTTTTAGCAAAGTTTCCTGAACCGTTAGGCTAAGTTTCTGTTGACTTTTCCGAATGACTTGTTTGTACCCATGAAAAATTGTAAAGATTTCTGATTCTAGTGCTGTTACGTGTCTGATTTTTTTTTAAGGTGCTCTTAATAGATTGTTGTGGGTTATAATGCGCGCTCTCTCTCTCTCTCTCTCTTTCTGCGTATGTGTATTAAAATGTATAGTATGATATTTAAAGGGTGAAGGAAGGACAAAAGGAGTTTCTCCAAGGCTGTCAGCAATGATGGTTCCTAAATGCCTAAAATCCTTCTGAAAATGAGATTTTAGGCTCCTACATCGGTTAGATATTGCAATGCTGAGCGCAGGGACACCTAAATACCTTTAAACATCTGGGCCCAGGAGTCCAAAAAGTATTCAGTTTCTGAAAATGTTATCATCAATCATAGTAATTTGCTGAAATAAACAAGAGCTGAGGAGAGAGAAAAAACCCACAAACTCTGGGGCGTAAATGCTGGAGGGTTGTGTTATGAGGAAACTTTATCTGGAAGAAGCTTATCCAATAACCGCCACTGCAGAATTTTCTTTTGAATCTCGTGGCACTGGCAACTGCTCAAAAGCAGGATACTGGAGCAGATGTCACACTGGATCGCAGCAGTGGTTCAACTTCCTGCCTGATTCTATGCCTGATTTCCTGCCCCCAGTTTACTTCCTCCCATTAACCATCCAACAACCCCCACCACCCGCTATGATTCTCCCCTTCCCTAGCCAGTCAGTGTTTCCCACCAGCCTGATGGAGAGCAATCAGCCACCCCTCTGGTTCGCTTCAACCAGGCAGTAGTCCCCAAGCAACTTTAGCCCCCTTCCCCAAGTGAGTTATTTTAGAGGTTGCCAGTGCTCATTAGGAATGTTCTGTGGTGGCAGTGGTGAAATTATGGCAGTAAAGCCTGGATTTAAAGTAAAAAAAAAAAAAAAAATCCAAAATGCTCTTAAAATAGCTCTTCTGGCATAATGTTGTGAGGCTACAAGAAAGGTTTGGTGCTAGTACTTAGCTGAGATGACTCATGCCAGTAATGCCTTCTTCACGCAACACACAAGCTTTTTGTGACTTTTTGATATCCACAGAGAGTTTGCTCCCATGTTCAGCTCTTGCTTCAGTTATATTGTAGAAGATCACACTCTTCTTCCAGTAGAATGAATGTATTTACTAAAGATTGTATTACAGTAACCCCCATTGTGCTAGATGTTGTCCAAACGCATAGTAAAAGACAATCCCTACCCCAAAGACTTGCTGATCTAAATAAACAAGGAAGATTATCCCCATGTTACAGGTGGGGAACTGAAGGAGAGAGGAGGGTGATTTGTCTAACACACACTGGAAGTTTGTGGCAAAGGTGGGAATTGTACCCGGATCTCCTGAGTCCCATTCCAGTGGTGCAAAAGACCCTGCATCTCAGTATAGGCAAAGACGTTCTTTTTGGTTTTATTTATTTATTGCATCCTGCAGTGAGTGTAAAAATGAGTTTCCATAGCAGCCTTTTGAGTCTCTTGCCACAGTGTGTCATGGTAGATCACATCATTAGTTTGTGTGACTGTACCAAAGATGCATGACATCTGGTTTAGTACATTAGTACATTACGTACATTTAGTACATTAGTGTCTGAATGTCAAAATATGCTTTAATAAAATTGGGTGTGTGGGTGTGTGTGTGTGTGTGTGCGCGCGGTTGATTTTTGTTTTTGTTTTTGTTTTTTTAATAATTGATTTCTGAATGCTGTGATTTTTCAAGCTGGATCTTGTTTTCACTGGCTTCCTCTTTTCTGTGTTATGTCTGGTACTGGGAAATGTTTGATCTATTCAGTAGGTCATATTTGATTTCTGCATCATGTTTGATGTCTCTTATACTCTTGAATTTAAGTAACTAAATTATAGAACTGACCGTGGCTAAAATTTCTCAACTTCTTTATATTGCTGTGATCAGTTACCAAGCAGCAAACTGTGAAATGTCTTCATAAAGGCAAGGATCAATTTCAAAACTGGTAACATTTATGCTGACAGGCAGCTCTATGATCTGTGTGGCAGTGCGCTGCTAAATGGGAGTTCTGACTCAATGTCAGTATTGCTTAGCTGTAAACACAGGGGAATATACATATTTAGTTTCTCTGGGTGGGGGACTCCTCTGCATCTCGTCAGTGTAAGGGGATTCATTGGCTGGCTCTAAAAACAGTAGTACCCTGACCAGATGGACAGACACACAGCTATAGGGGTGAGAATAAAAGAATAGGGGGCAAATAGCAGAGATTCGGGAGGCATTTCCTCAAAATACTAAACATGTTTATGTTCATTCGCTTGTTTTAAAAGTCAGAAATATGTCTTTCTGATAATTAAGAAGGTGGCTTGTGAAATCAGTTCTTCTGCAGATAATGTAATTTAGCACTCAGACTTTTTTTCACTCAATTTCCATGTTTGCTGCCCAAAGGGTACACTGCAAAGTCCATCTAGTTAGGGAAGCTTGTTCGGGATTCAGGACTGTGCAAAGTTTGTGGGAGTTCAGGAGGAGAGACTTTACTTTAGTCTGGCTCCTTCGGTGCAAAGAAAACTTAGTTTGGTGCTACCACTGTTTGTTTCTTTATTGACATGCATAGTTTTCATTTAGTTGTCAACAATGCCTAAAGCCTGGGAAAGGGGTCCTTTTAGGTTTCATATGTTGAAATTGAAATTAAAACGTAAAGTAAAATCTGATTGATTGTTCCTGAGATGTTTTAATTGTTTGTATCTAATAAACACACGGAAGCAGGTCTCACACATGGAATAACTCTAAACAAAATCACATTAACATTTGAATTATTGGAAGGGAGAATTTCAAATGTCTAATCTTTCATTGTTTACATGATGTGCTGCAGGGTGAAATGTAGGCTCAATCTTGTCATGTAGCTTCAAATGTCATTGCATTTTACGATGACAGTGTAGACATCACAACAATGCGACAGCTGCTACAAAGTTAAAGGTGGGAACCTTACTAACCGTCGCCCTACTCTGTTATTTCTGACTAGGATTGTCTCTCTTGCCTGATGGTGGCTGTGACAGACGTTAAGGTAGCATTTTCAAAAGGATCTTTGAATGGGAGTTGTGCGTTCAAGTCACTTGAGGTTTGTCTATACTGCAGCTGGGAGCAAGTATCCCCGCTTGGGCAGGCATACTTGCGCCAGCTCAGCTTGAGCTAACGTGCTAAAAATAGCATTGTGGATGTTGCAACTCTGGTGGAGACTTGGGCTAGCCACCGAGCACAGACCCAGGGCCTCAGGTGGGCCTGAGAAGCCAAGCTGCTGCCGAACCTGCAGTGCTGCTACTTTTTAACACGTAGACTGAAGGAAGGTAGCAGCAGCCTATCTAATTGAGCGGGGAGGCTCGTTCCCAGGTACAGTGTAGACATATCTTTAGGCACTTTTGAAGAACTCTGCCTTTAATTTTTATTTTCTATTAAATAAGGTATTAAACAGAAACTCCTGTTTTTTAGCTTTTTTATGTAGAAAACAGAAGGTAAAATCTGTCAAAATCTTGTTGCTAAACAACATAAACCCAAGGACAGATGGAAGTTTCCATTTTCAGTCATTCTCTTTCAATCACGACAAATATATTTATTACAGTCATGCTGTTTTTCCTATGACTGTTCCTTACTGACCTCAGTTTTGAATTTGATTGTACAATCCGGTGTTTTGTTGAGAATATTTCATTAGCACCATTTAATATAAAACACAGTTTCAGTCACCCAGGGAGGAGTGAAAGGGACATGGTTATAAGAGTCTCTTAGTGAAACTGACAATTGGCAGAAAATCTTCTTGTATCTAGGGATATTCTCTGCCTAACACAAGGTAAACTTACTTTAATTTTGGTAAACATTGGAGAACAGGCTGCAAAGTACTTCTGCTGTTTCCCTTTACATTTCTGTCACTACCCAGGGTATTGAGAGCCATTGGGGAAGAGATCTCGTTTGTTTTTGGGATAGCAGATGTTGTAATTAACTAAACAGTGCACAGGTATATCACGATTATATGAAAATAATAAATGTATGCACAAAATTGCAAAAAGAAACAAACTAACCTATGCTTATATCAGTTTTTCCAGCTAACTGTCCCATGCAGGGTTTTTCTGAAAGGTGATCGTGGCATTACTTGTGATGCAAGAAGAAACGATTCTACTTTTTATGTATTTAGTAGGCGCTGTTAGTATATTTTGGCTTTCTAAAATCCTACATTACAAATATGACCATCTGCAGCATCAAATCATGTGCTTAGCAGTTTATCCCATATAAGCTATCCAAGTATTGGATAATCCTTCAATGTCACAAAGAAGTTCATTTCTATCTATCTATTACTTTTTTTTGTTTTTGTTTCTGCTGCTGCTTCAATGCTTAGGTCCGTTTAGTGTTTACTGCTCCAAATCCCAGTCGGCTGTTGAAAGGTTGAAAGGCGTTCTTATGCACCCTGTAGTATTCAATAACTTGTCTAGGAGACATTGGAAGTAGAACTGATCCCAACATTGGACTGTTAGCTAGTTCAGTTACGGACAATGCTGTTATACAGCCATTGTCCCATGAAGACCTAAATGTTATGTCGTCATCTATTCTTAGATCTCTCTGTCAAGAGCCAAGTTGGATTTTAAATAAAAATAATGCACCTAACCTTAGCTGATGTGATTGTATTGTACATAGGTGACTTCAGGATGATTGTCATAGTCCATGCTTAGAAGACCAAATTCAAACCTGTTGTAAGCTGGTTCAGGTCCACTGAAGTGAATGGAGTTGCACCTGCTTTACACAATGTTTGGTGGTGGTCTTTAAGGTCAGATTTAACTCTTGGGGTGCACGACTGTCAGTTTGGAGTAATTGTTGAAGTCAGAGGGATTGCTCTCTAGTCAGTGGAATTACTTCATGAATTACCATGATTGAGAGTGAAATTTGCTGCTCAGAGCTTCTTTTGCATATTCAGATAAAGCATCAGTGCATCGCAAATCATACATGGCATCTATCCAGTCTTCTTGGAGAAGTGAAAAACTTCCTTAAAGAAATTCCAGATTGGGAGCATTACGCCTGGATTTTGTAATTTAAAAAAAAAAAAAATTGGGGGGGGGGAGGGGAGGGCTGGGAGCCATACAGAACTAAGCAGCTCTGCATAGCTTCAATCTGAAATCTGGAAAAACATGGGGCTACTAGCCAAGGTTTGGGCTTATCTGGAACTCAGCACAAAATTCAGGAGATGCAAATTCACAAACTGAAACTGGAGGGATATAAACTTGCACAAATCTCTGCAAGCTCAGATTGAGTTTCACACAGCTTTTGGAGCAGCCTAAGAACTGCCATGATTTGCAAATGCTGAGGGGGGGTGAGGGACAGTGGGAAATCTAATTGTTTGTTTGATCCCTGATGTTCCTGCCTCACTCCTGGAACAAAGAGTAAAATTGGCTCCGAAGTATGTAGCCAATACAGTTGTGAACACGTTACTTAGATATCCGGGACTAATGTTACAGGAAGACTTGTTCTGAATAAGTGAAACTTAAAGGAAAAGTAGGAAGGATAGTCTACTGTATATGGCACTGGTCTAGGCCTCAGGAATCCTGGGTTTGATTCCTTCCCATGCCCCAGACTACTTGTGTGACCTTGGGCCAGTCACTTAATCTAATTTGTACCAGTTTCCCATCTTTAAAATGGGGATGAAACTCCTGTACCTCATAGGTGTGTTGAACATAAAGTCCATGGATGATTGTGAGGCACTTGATAGTATCGTGGTAAGTGCTATATTTATTTATATGTATTTACCTAAGTAGAATGACATGCTGAAATTTGGGCCTGGTTTCAACAGGTGTATGTGGAAAGCAGGTTAGTTTTGTGGACAGCTACTTTATTTTCCATGAAACAGACTAAGTCATATGTTTTGTTCATGCCTGGAATTTTTCAAGATCATTGCTCTAGTGCAGCTATTGTTTCACTTTATTCCCACATCAGAGATAAGGGGGCTATTCACAGGACGTATTTAGAACACACATGATTCATCTTATTCTGTACCTACTATAACTAGACTCTTTAATTGATGTCATGAAGTTGCTTTACCCAAGAAGCAAGGATTTGGTAGTGTTCAAACTCTTCTCTAATATATTTTTACATATATTTTTGTTATGTGTTGAGATCATAGTCTGCGCTGCAGAGGACAGAATATTGATACAGTCCTTGGTTACAGCAAGGTTGTATTAGGTTGGATTAACTCATCTCTGCCACTCAGGCAAGCTCTGTTCTCACCTTGCTTTGCTCTCCAATATCCTGATTTTTCTTATTCATATGTAACTTCTCAAAGCATCTCTTTACACAGAAAAATGCTCAACGTCCTAGTTAAAGATGCAAATCGTTTTTAACCAAATGGAAGGGCCAGCTTCAGACCTGCCACGAGCAGGCACAACCCCCACTGCGTTCAAGTTGTGCCTACTGTTATCTGAACTGAATTTGGCCCATCAGCAACTGCTTCCGGAACCACGAGTGACATTGATGGCCTCCTGCCTGTGTCTTTCTAGGCATTTGAAAAAGATGCTCTCAGACTTGCATTTTGCTTAAAACAATGCAAACAACTGGTTTCTACACTATAGCAATGCACAGTCTTTTGGACAGCATTTGAAGATCACTTGGAAACTTTAGCTGAGTAGCTGCTTTCTGCATTGCCTTTTAGGTAGGCTATGGGAACATGTTTTCACCAATTTTCCACCAGGTGCAGTTTAAAGTGTACATTTTGTAAAGAAAGCCATGTAGGGCTTTTATTATAGCTCTCTGAGAGGCCACTTCTGTCTAATTTAGTTGAGGTCTTCATACTCTCATCAATGTAGTTGCCAGGCAATGAAGCATAAACATTTATGCCAGCATAAAGTGGAATTGCTAAAAGACACGGCTCCTCCGTTTCTGGGATTATCTATGAAGGGCCTGATCCAAAGTCTCTCGGTATGTCTGTCAGGAGTGATTCCCAGCGGTCACGAGCCCTCGTTGAGCTAGCATGCTAAAAACAGCGGTGTGGAGATCTGCGTCACTGGCCGCAGCGCCACCTGAGCTCAGATCCAGGGGGCGGGGCAGCTCTGGATTCACGTGGCTAGCGTGACCTGCTGCTATGGCCGCAGTGTCCGCACTACTGTTTTTAGTATGCTAGCTCAAGGTGTGCTAGCTCAAGTCAGTCTGCCCGCTCTGGGAATTACATCTCCCAGCTGCAGTGTGGACAGATCCTAATTGACTTCATTTTGGATCACACCCCTTGGAGCTTCTCTCTGAGTCCATGGCAGATGGGTCAGCTGGAGCACTTGAACTAAGTCATTGGATTTCAGTGTCAGAGAGCTGCTTGCAAGGTTGTCTTAGTGGAAGGTACTCTGCTCTGGAGTAAGTTTTCCCCTCCACTGCCCCCACCAGTGGCATAGTAGAGGCAGGGTGAAATCCTGAGATCATTGAGGTCACTGGCAAAACTCCCATTGACTTCAGTGGGTCAATGATTTCACCCAGAGCTTCTTGGCCTTTTGAATTCAGATGACGACACATCTTTCTTCATATCCTCTGTCTTTACCGGAGGGCAGAGGCTATTGATATGGAGAGGACATGTCCTTTTTTTGCCTGTGATAAAAGCACTTATCACTCATTTGACCCGAGTGTGTGTCGTGAGTAAGCGGAATGGTGTGTTTTTATAAAACTCGAAGTGAGGCTGTATCGTCTGTATGGGAGCATTGTTCCATTTAACTGATGAAATCCTTCCTTAGAAAAGTAACTTTCATAAATGCTCTTGGAGTAACGAATTGAGAGAAGTGAGAATTTGGAATAACTGATGGGAGCTGCCTGCTTGGTAGAAATGAGTTGAGAGCTCAAGGCGCTGTCTTGGGCCGCTGGGTGCGGAGGAGAGGAAGAAAAAAGGGTCAGAGAGAGAGAGACGCTCACACTAGACAGTAAGAACACTTGCTGGTTTATATCTGCTGACACTCGCAGCTACTCAGGAGAAGTGTTGACTGACTTTAGAGGGGGGAGTATCTAGTGGTTAGGCACGTGGGAGTGAGAGTATTGATTTATTTTTTTTTCAAATTCAAAGGCCTTTATTGAAAGCCCAAATAAATGTTATACGAAGCTGGCATGAACTGAGCCCTACAAGTATTTTTCTCCTAGGCATTTATCTGTGGCGAACTATAGAAATTGTTCAAAAGCAACCATTAGCTCAGACTTCAAAGCCTGTCCTTGCACCTGTGCTTCTGATATCCTAATACTTTGTATTTAAAAAGTCTGCAAAAGGTGATTAATATTTCAGTGGTATCATTTTTATTCACAAAATAACAAAGCTTCTATTTCAGAAATTAATACAAATGTCCTCACTAAATATTTAACACTTTACTGATCTTCATGGACAATCTTTCAACCAGGCTGTCCTCATCCCACATCTGGACAAGTTTCTTGACCTTCCTCTGACCCCCCCCCCCAATCTATTCAAAGTGCAGCTGCTAAGATTATTTTCCTGGACCACTGGTCAGATTAGATCGCTTGTCAGCCCCCACTTGAATCCCTCCACTGGCTCCTTCTGTGGAAGAGCTTGTGACCCGTCCGTGCCTAGGGCAGCCACCTGAAAATGCCAAGGTCAGGGCAGGCTATAAAAGGAGAGCAGATTCTTCCAGCACTGGTGGGTGACACTGAAGTCAGGCTTCCCAACCAGCCACAAACAGTGCTTCTGATTCCCCACACTGGTTATCAAGAAGCCAAAATACAAATACACGCAGCCCCCTCTACTGCATTTCAGTCTCTGGCTCCCAGTCAGCCACTAGGTCCAGTAAAGACACCAGTTATTTAAACACTATGCTCTTTACCAAAAAGGTTTCTCCTGACCCCAAAGGGTCAGCCACAGTACCAGATCAATATAAATTTGGATCTTCCCCAAAATACCACGCTGCCAGCCAATCCTTTGGTAACTAAAACTAAAGGTTTATTATAATAGGAAAGAAACAAACCATAAGAGAAATGTTAAAGGATTAAAGCAATCAGATCCATACAGTGATTTGAAAGTCCATATATATCAGGTTTCTAGAAGAATTGTGGAGTTTGCAGGCTTGTATAATCCCTCTGGTGTACATCCAGTACTTGGATGGGTCTCAGTCCTTTGTTTCACAGCTTCAGTTCAGTTGTAGATGAGTTGATCCAGAGGCAGACTGGAGACTAAAGACAAAATGGATTTCGGGCATCTCCCTTTTACGTCCTCTGGGTTTTGCCAGGCTGTTTGTGGAATTTTTACAGGAACCAAAATAGATTCCAGAGTCACATGAGTAAGTCCTGGTGACTCATCAGGTATATCCCTGGCTTCTCCCCCTGAGCCCCTTGTACCTGTGAATTTCTTAATGGGCCATTAAGCAGGCTAGTGCTGCAGCCATCCTGTCTGAGGCGTCGTCCAGACACAGCACAGTTTGAAATACAGATTATCAACCATATCCATAATTTCCATTACACAGATAACACATGGACATAAACATCATCATCTCACTTAGCACATTACAGCCTTTCTAACAGTACCTGTCATGGCATATCTCATACGAATTATTATGATTTTGACATATTGATGTTAAATAACATCATAAATGCCCCCTCTGCCCCTCTCCCTCCATCCAGCCAGCGTGACAGAGCTGCAGAAACATTTGTGTGAGAAGCTGTTGAATGGATGAAGCAGGCGTTATTGGCAGACTGAAAGAGGCAGGGGTGACCCAATAAGAGATCAGAATAGACATGCAGTGAGAGGTTCCTGTGTTTTGAAGGGTGTGATGGGATTCCCTCACTGCTCATTGCGCCTTCTGGCCATTCTGGAGATTAGCTCTGCCGGGGGCCATGCTTTCCTCAGCCGTCTCTCTCCCTGTCTTCTCTCAGTCTGCAGCCTTTCTCTCTCTTGGAGCTGCAGCTTCTAGTCCGTGGCTTGGCCCTCCAGCCAGGTCACTAAGCTTCCCTTTTGGGAAATCAGTCCTCCCGCACCAGCTGTCTCCAATTGACGCCTCCAACACCCTGTGCCAGCACCTAATGGTTGGTTGGAACCAGGCCTGCCCTCTACACTAGGTTCTAGCCCAGGGATCCTATCACATACAGCCAAGGGCCTGTACTGACTTAGCCCTTGCTGCTGTTTCCTTGGGCATCTTCCTCCATAACTGGCTCCCCTCCTTGGGCTTTGCCAACCCACTCTCCTTCCTGTCAGGGAGTGACTGCAGACTCCTTTTCTGCAGCCTCTTTCTGCTCTCAGCTCCTGGGTTTTATACAGGCCTCATCTGAGCCTGCTTCTAATTAGTGGCCTCTTTGTAGCTTATCTCTCTCCTCTATTTGCTGCTTAATTAATTAAGGTGGCCTGCCTGGCCTAATTTACCCTCTCAGGGCCAGAGTGGGGAATATACCCCATCATAAAGGGCCTTGTAGCTGAGGAATAAAAGTTGGAAACAGAAAGAGCATGCTAAGGCTGCTCTAAATTATCATCGGGCAATGGTCCCCAAGGGACTGTCTTCCAGCTGGGGATATCAGAGCCCGTGTGCTGTGGGCCACTCTTCCATCTTGCCTCTTCCCCCTTCTATTCCCTCACCGCCCCTCGATGCAAGCCCGCAGCTGCAGAGTTGTATAAAGTCACCACTCCCTCCGCACTGCCAGAGATTCTGGTCCTACATCCTTAAACTTTGTCAGTTTACAACTAAAACATTACTTTTTTTCCAAGCTGTGAAGAAAATCATGTTTTAAAACCTTGTTGTGACTTTTCCCTGAACACTCTCTCCAGAACTGTAGAAACTTAATAATCTGTAGCCCACTTACTCCTCAACCAAACTATCTTTCTCCCCACATCGCGGCAAAGATGCAGCCCCAGCGTGATGTAGTGAGTTCTCATCTAACTAAGACGGAGAGATATTATTATAAATAATTAAACCTAAACTGTAGCTGACAAAATTAACGAGCAAAGTGCTTTTTGTGATCTTAGCTCTGTTGTTGTGTGTATTCACTTCCCTGCTAATTTGCAAAGATCAAGAGACCAATGTCTCCTAGTCTCTAGTGTGAATTAGCAAGATTCTAATGTAATGCATTATTACATTATTAGTGACGTGAGATGTGTTTTAGTCTTTTCAGTAGCCAAAATGTATGAATTCAGGAAAACAAAGTTCCAAGCAGTTATGGGTCGTAAGCACTCCCCCGTCTCCCATCTCATCAGATACAGATTGGAAACTGATGTCTGAGATATGGGGCAGGGTATAGTTGTCATCCCAGGAAGGCATTGAAGCTCTGCCAGGGTGGAGAGTAAGAAGTGTCAACCCTTTACACAATGAAGCATGCTTCCTTCCTCCTGTGCTCCATTCCTGGCCAGTACATGGCAGGAAAGGAACCATGTCTTCACCTACTCCCTTTTCCTCTCTCCACACTTGCTTGTGGGAAGTTATACTGGGCATGCATCTCTCTTCTCTCCTTCACCCTACCCATGCATCAGGAACTGTGATCGCAGTAGGACCTAAATGGCTGGGCAGGTAGGTGTGGGTGCCATCTTGCACAGTCAGGTAGGAAGAGGGTACAATATTGTCCATAATGCATTGCTTCCAAACACACTTCTACATTCCACTGAGATTTCAATAGAAGAACTATTAGTTGTGCTGTGTGTTCATATACTTAAGAGACATTTTTCTTGTTTCTTAACTTTTTCTGAAACTTTTTTTTTATGGGAACGAAGGGTACTCAGAATCTCACACGACAGGGCTATAAGATGTCCTTTTATATTGTAGCTAGATCTATAGGTTATGTATTAATTGTACTGATTACTTAAGAATTCCCAGTTAACACTTTGGAGGGTTGACAGGTTCTTGTCCCAAGTTCAGGCCCACTATTATTAAAATTACTATATAGTTGGGAACCTTGATGTGCACAGTTGCGACACTCACACTATTAGGTACCCTTCTTTATTTACAATAATTTATTAATACACTTAGCAAAGTCACAAATACTCCAACTCAGTAAGGTGGATCGAGATAATACAGAACGTACAGCTGAACATCCATACTCACACCGTTCCTTGCAGAACAACCTGAAATGTTAGCCATTGTCTTCTTCATCACCATCACCTTCCTTATCAGTGGCCATCATCTTGACACCTCCCAAAAGCTACATCTCTCTCTCCTCCCGCACACAGGTGGAGATACAGCTTTTATAATATATTATGCTGACACTACTATGTCTAATGCATATTCAGTAAGGGTTTCTCTCCTCTTTCTTATTTGTATTTCTCCACCCTGCTAAAGTTGGGGTGCCCTTTTCCTATAAGTTAGCATATTAATGATCTCAACGTATTATCATGTACATCAGTTTCTTCCCATGGCACTCTTGTGATCAGATATCTGCAGATGTTAACTCATGTTCCTGTGGTTGGCTGATGTCATTATGGACAAAATTCGCCTTTACACTGTATTTCCAGTTTCCCAAAAAGAAGGGGTAACCATGCGAAAGTTCATAGGCCTTAGACCTTATGCGAACTGCTGAAGAAAATGTCTTAGGGTAACAGGCTTGTTGGTTCCTTGCATTACTGCTGAATATAGTAAAGGCAGACTATAATGAAGGCAATGCAGTGAATATAATAAAGGCAAGTTTGCCTTATGAGTTACAGTACCCATTTATCAGAGGTCTCAGTGCATTTTGATTTTTTTCAGTCTGACGTAACACTGAACTTCCAGACAAAGGTTAACAGTAATGAAGTTGTGTGCATTGATTTCCCATATTCTACAACCAGACTTCATCTGTGCCTGTTCAGAAACTGAATAGGTTAGAAATGTACTTTTTCTCATTTGCATACCTGACCTCAATGTAAGTTACAGGCAAGACTTATTTGATATCAGTTCCTTTTAAAATTATTTTTCAGTTCTTGGGATAAGTAGTTGTTAAAATGCATGGGGGAGAGTTGACAAAGCTTATTACTAAGGTAGCTTGTTGGATTTGTAAAGCACAGCAGGACTGGTCCTGAAAGGTGTGGAGGGCCCCTCATGTTCCCTTGATTTCAGTGTGAGTTGAGGGTGCTTAGCATCTCATAAAGGTGCTTCGGTATTTGCAGGCTCAGGTTCAGTGACAGCATGATATTTGCTCTGTGAACAGTGAGCTGTGATACTGTCTTGTCCAGGCCTTAGGGTCTAAGAGTCAATGGAAACCTTGTACTAAAGGTGCACTCAGGAACTCATTATGGGAACACCAGTCTAAGACTATCTTTTCATTCTCTTCTCAATTGCAGATTGACTTGGAGCCAGAAGGAAGAGTGTATGTCATCATAGATCTTTCTGGATCATCAGGTGAAGGTAAGACCTTTCAATATTTTATCTTGTTCCTCCCATGAATGGTGTTTTTTAGGTAGATCTGTCATGCAAAACGTGGTTGGAAAAACAGTATACTATAGTATTGCTTAACTAATCTGTACATGCTCATGTTAAAAAAAGAAAATGTTATCTTAAAGAAGGATATGTTGTTGTGCCTATAAGGAATAGCAGTCCATGTTAGCCCCGGTACTATAGACAGACAACAATAAAAATAAGTAAGATAGCCAAGATACAGTAGCTTAAAGCTGTTTAATGCGCATGGAAGTTGCTTCCCAGTACTCGTTTGTCTAGTTTTGGGACGAATGTGCTATACACCTGACATTAACCATTAAATTTGTAGATACAGATGTTAGATACATCAAGTCTTTCATGCTGTAAATCATTAGTATTTTTCACACTAAACTATTCCCTTTCCAAGCAAAGTGCATTAGCAAAATATTTTAATAGAAGAATAATGGTTTGTATTTGGCAATACAGCACTTGCATACTGGCTTAGGGAGAACCATAGAAATCATGAAGACTAATATTCCTTGGCAGCTATAGGTACGCCTTGGCAGTTGCTTTTGCTAAGGATATTGCCAGTAGTTTCCCTGGGAACAGGAGCCAGTCACGTAACTAATTTACAACAATCCATAATTAAGAGTCCCAAAGCTCTTCTGTGCATCTTCTCAAACATGCTCTTTATCAAGATTTTAGCTGCGGAAGTGTATTTGGGTGGCATGGTGTCTCTTTTGGTGAGTCATTTTAAGCTGTGTTCTTTTGAATAGTTATGTGTAATGGTGCCTCCTAAGCAGTGTGTATTGGTTCAGACTGCTCAATGAAAGTTCATGCAGGCCCTGGCAGGAGGAGAAATGGGAATCAGGAGTAAGCTACAGTTGTTTTTCCGGGATCAACAGAAGAATATTTTGCATGTATCGTTTTAGTGTTCAAAATGAATAATTGCTGTGCCTTGTGTAATTGCTAGTAGCTTGCTAAAGCACATACTGTACTAAAGCCCTATTTAAAAAATAAAAGTATTGCTTACAACTGGTCTTACACCCATGCAGCTGCATAAGGCATTCATCACACCCTTCATTCTTACAAATAAACTGCTTACTGGATTCTTTAATAACAAACGCATGCTCCCTACGCAATTCTCCCTTATGCCTAGAAAAGTTGTAAGACAATCTGCTTTGTTGTTTACCCTTATAGGCTGATTCACTAGTGTGTGCAATATAGGGAGCAAACTTCATATTGGTACATATCGTTTCTTCTTTGTTAACTGCCGTGTAAAGTTTGGAACTCAATAAGAGGGGATGCCATTTTAGATTTGGTATTGGTGAGTAGTGAGGACCTCATAGAAGAATTGGTTGTAAGGGCCAACCTTGGTTCGAGCGACCATGAGCTAAATCAGTTCAAACTAAATGGAAGGATAAACAAAAATAGATCTGTGACTAGGGACTTCAAAAGGGCTAACTTTAAAAAAATTAAGGAAATTAGTTGGGGAAGTGGACTGGACTGAAGAACTCATGGATCTAAACGTGGAGGAGACTTGGAGTTACTTCAAGTCAAAGTTGCAGGAACTATCTGAAGCCTGCATCCCAAAGAAGGAGGAAAAATTCATAAGCAAGAGTTGTAGACCAAGCTGGAGTAAGTATCTCAGACAGGTGATTAAGAGAAAGCAGAACGCCTTCAAGGAGTAGAAGACAGGGGGATCAGCAAGGAAAGCTACCTCTTGGAGGTCAGAACATGTAGAAATAAAGTGAGAAAGGCCAAACGCCAAGTAGAGTTGGACCTTGCAAAGGGAATTAAAACCAATAGAAAAAGGTTCTATAGCCATATAAATAGGAAGAAAACAAAGAAAGAAGTGAGACTGCTAAGCACTGAGGATGGGGTGGAGATCAAGCATAATCTAGGCATGGCGGAATAGTGAAATGAATATTTTGCTTCTCTTTTTAATTAAACTAATAATGAGTTTGGGGATAGTGGTAGGGTGGCTAATGGGAATGAGGATATGGAGGTAGAAATGACCACACCCGAGGTAGAAGCCAAATTCGAACCGCTTAATGGGTCTAAATTGGGGGGGGGCAGATAATCTCCATCCAAGAATATTAAAGGAATTAGCAAATGAAATTGCAAGCCTGTTAGCAAGGATTTTTAATGAATCTGTAAATTATGGGGTTGTACTGTATGACTGGAGAATTGTTAACATAGTTCCTATTTTTAAGAAAGGAAAAAAAGTGATCTGGGTAACTATAGGCCTGTTAGTTTGACCTCAGTAGTATACAAAGTGTTGGAAAAAAATTTGAAAGAGAAAGTAGTTAACGGTAATTGGGATAAAATACATCATGACATTGCAAAAGGTAGATAGTGCCAGACCAACCTGATCTCCTTTTTTGAGAAGATAACAGACTTTTTAGACAAAGGTAATGCAGTGGATCTAATTTACCTAGATTTCAGTAAGCCATTTGATATGCTTTCACATGGGGAATTATTAGTGAAATTGGAAAAGATGGGGATTAATATGAAAATTGAAAGGTGGATAAGGAACTGGTTAAAGGGGAGACTACAACTGGTCATACTGAAATGTGAACTGTCAGGCTGGAGGGAGGTTACTAGTGGAGTTCCTCAGGGATCGGGCTTGGGACCGATCTTATTTAACCTTTTTATTACTGGCCTTGGCACAAAATGTGGGAATGTGCTAATAAAGTTTGTGGATGACACAAAATTGGGAGGCATTGCCCATACAGAGAAGGACCAGGATATCATACAGGAAGGTCTGGATGACCTTGTAAACGGGAGTAATGGAAATAGGATGAAATGTAATAGTGGAAAGTGCAAGGTCATGCATTTAGGGACTAATAACAAGAATTTCTGGTATAAGATGGGGATGCATCAGTTGGAAGTGACAGAGGAGGAGAAGGACCTGGGCATATTGGTTGATCATAGGCTGACAATGAGCCGCCAATGTGATGTGGCCTTTGTGATTTGATGTTGGTTACCGGTGTTTATCAATATGGGCTACATGCATGTGTCCCCATGTAGCTGATGTTCCAGTTGTGGTCAGGTAACCGAGATGGCACTCGCAATCGAATGAATCAACTCGACCACAGATTAGCTGAGCAGTGAAGGCACCCAGGCCAGGTTTATTGCATGCGGCACACTGAGAAGAATCTCTTGGTCAGCTTCCTGTATGCGGCGTTACAATGGACACAGCCCAATGGCGGGACTTTCCATCATCCCCTAGACCGTAGGATGTTGTTCCCCCGACACCCTCTTTTATACATTGTTACATACAATTTTGTTCTGCCTCCTTCGGCATAGGTAATTGCCACCCTCTTGACGTAGGCTGATACCACCCTTTTCCGTTAATTGGCTGATTTGGGAAAAACAACTCCATTTATCACCTTTTAGTCATTTCTATTCACCAAAGTGTCATTTTTAGGGAGTTAGTTCTCTTTGGTATCTTGGTGCCTTCTGCATCGGCTACATAATTTACATATTAGTAATATTTTGGCAATGTGTATACTTGCAGTATCAGCACTTTTCTTCACCAATTTCAGTTAACTTGTTTTTTTCCACTTATACTCCTGGTCACTTGGCTTTTTCCACTTATGCCTTAGCCTGTTTTAGAGGCCTTATTTCTTACTACAGCCGTGAAAAAAGTTAATGTGGTACTTGGATGCATCAGATGAGGTATTTCCAGTAGAGATAGGGAGGTTTTAGTACTATTATACAAGGCACTGGTGAGACCTCATCTAGAATACCATGTGCAGTCCTGGTCCCCCATGTTTAAGAAAGGTGAACTCAAACTGGAACAGATGCAGAGAAGGGCTACTAGGATGATCGGCAGAATAGAAAACCTGCCTTATGAGAGGAGACTCAAAGAGCTTGGCTTGTTTAGCCTAACCAAAAGAAGGTAGAGGGGAGATATGACTGATCTCTATAAATACATCAGAGGGATAAATACCAGGGAGGGAGATGAATTATTTAAGTTCAGTGCCAATGTGGATATAAGCTGGCCATCAGGAAGTTTAGACCTGAAATTAGACACAGGTGTCTAACCATCAGAGGAGTGAAGTTCTGGAATAGCTTTCTAAGGGTGCAATGAGGTCAAAAAGCCTAGCTGGCTTCAAAATTGAGCTTGATATATTTATGGAGGGGATGGTATGATGGGACAGCCAATTTGGCAATTGACTGATCTTTGACTACTGGTGGTAGATATGCCAATGGCCTGTGAAGGGATGTTAGATGAGGTGGGTTCTGAGTTATTACAGCAAATTCTTTCTTGGGTGTCTGGCTGGTGAGTCTTGCCCACATACTCAGGGTTTAACTGATTGCCATAATTTGGGGTCGGGAAGGAATTTCCCCTCAGGGCAGATTGGCAAAGACTCTGGCTGTTTTTCACCTTCCTCCTGTAACATGGGGCATGGCTCACTTGATGGTGGATTCTCTGTATCTTAAAGTCTTTAAACCATGATTTGAGGACTTGAATAACTCAGTCATAGGTCAGGGGTCTATTACAGGACCTTGTTCTGCAGCCTGCATTGTGCAAGAGGTCAGACTAGATGATCATATTGGTCTCTTGTGACCTTAGAGTCTATGAGGATAAAATGCTGAATGGACATTACGTTGTGACACAAAGGCCCACATTTTCAAAGGCTCATGTCTGTCTGGCAGTAAAATTTGTACATGCCCTGCTGTGCTTTCAAAACCAGTCCAGTACTTACATATGCAAAATGTATAGGTGGGCATCTCGATGCTGCTTGCATATGCAAGTAATTGTTTTGTGTACCATATTTAGTGCATGCCCTGATTTGAGGGGTGGGAAGAGATTTTTAGATGTCACTTTGGCGCATGGCCTGGAATTTCAAGTCCTTTTCCACATAGTTACTAAATACATGTGGGCTATTTATAACATGGGTATCGGTGTGTGAAGTTATTAGATTTTACACTATTGGGCCCTGATTCTCCAAAGATTCATGCACATGCTTAAACACACTGTGAGTTGTCCCATTAAAAGCAATATGACTACTCACAGTGTGCAAAGTAAAGCATGTGCATAAGTCTTTGCAAAATGGCATTCCAAGTACGTGTTTAAGCCCTTCTCATTGCATAAAGCATACAAAAGAAACCGGGAGGCTGAATCTCTTTTATCAACTGGCCTGCAAAACCAAATTTAAACTAAGGAAATGAAGGGTAGCAAGAAAGGTTTCTACAGGTATGCTAGCAACAAGAAGAAGGTCAGGGAAAGTGTGGGCCAGATGACAGATGATGTGGAAAAACCTGAAGTACTCAATGCCTCTTTTGCCTCCGTCTTCAAGGCAAGGTCAGCTCCCAGACTGCTGCACTTGGCAGCACAGAACGGGGAGGAGGCGAGCAGCCCTCAGTGGTGAAAGAACAGATTCAGGACTGTTTAGAAGAGCTGGACATGCACAAATCCATGTGCTGGATGCAATGCATCTGAGGGTCCTGAAGGAGTTGGCTGATGTGATTGCAGAGCAATTAGCCATTATCTTTGAAAACTCGTGGCGATCGGGAGAGGTTCTGGATGGTTAGAAAAAGGCAAATATAGGCCCATCTTTTAAAAAGAGCAGGAGGAGGATTTTGGGAACTACAGCCTTATCTCGGAACCTGGAAAAATCATGGAGCAGGTCCTCAAGGAATCCATTTTGAAGCACTTGGAGGAGAGGAAGGTGATCGAGAACAGTCAGCATGGATTCACTAAGAGCAAGTCATGCCTGACCAACCTCATTGCCTTCTATGATGAGGTGACAGGCTCTGTGGATGTGGGGAAAGCAATGGATGTGATATACCTTAACTTTAGCAAAGCATTTGATATGGTCTTCCACAGTATTGCTGCCAGCAAGTTACAGAAATATGAGTTGGATGAATGGACTATAAGTTGGATAGAAAACTGGGAGGAGTGGTAAATATCCTAGAGGGTAGGGAGAGGATACAGAGTGTCTTAGACAAATTGGAGGATTGGGCCAATGAGGTTCAACAAAGGCAAGTGCAGAGTCCTGCACCTAGGATGGAAGAATCCCATGCCCTACTACAGAAAGGGGATTGACTGGCTAAGCAGCAGTTTGGCAGAAAAAGACCTGGGGGTTACAGTGGACAAGAAGCTGGATATGAGTCAACAGTGTGTCCTTGTTGCCAAGAAGGCTAACAGCATATTGGTCTGCATTAGAGGGAGCATTGCCAGGAGATTGAGGGAAGTGATTATTCCCCTCTATTTGGCACTGGTGAGAACCCAGCTGGAGTAATGTATCCTGTTTTGGACCCCTACTACAGGAAGAATGTTTACAAATTGAAGAGAATCCAGCGGAAGGCAACAAAAATGATTAGGGGGCTGGAGCACATGACTTATGAGGAGAGGCTGAGGGAACTGGGTTTATTTAGTCTGCAGAAGAGAAGAATGAGGGGGGATTTGATAGCAGCCTTCAACTACCTGAAAGGGGGTTCCATATAGGATGGAGCTAGACTGTTTTCAGTGTTAGCAGATGACAGAACAAGGAGGAATGGTCTCAAGTTGAAGTGGGGGAAGTTAGGAAAAAGCTTTTCACTAGGAGGGTGGTGAAGCACTGGAATGGGTTTCCTTGGGAGATAGTGGAATCTCCATCCTTAGAGATTTTTAAGTCCTGGCTTGACAAAGCCCTGACTGGGGTGATTTATTTGGGGCTGGTCTTGCTTTGAGCAGGGGCTTGGACTACATGACCTCCTGAGGTCCCCTCCAAGCTAACCCTAATATTCTATGATTCTATGATGAGAAAGCCCTTTTTGGAAATTACAGCATTGCCAGAAAGCATTCCTTAACACAAACTTTTCTTTTCCATATAAACTTTAAAGACACATAGGGGTCAAATAAAATTGTTTAAAATATACTTGCATGCCAAATTGTAGTTCAGATTGTTTTATCTGAGAGCTCTGAAAAACAAGGAGCTGTTTCAGTGCAGGTGTAAGCAGAATTGCACCTTGCTTGCACCTACTCCAAATTCAGTGCAGGGTTTGTAATAGCAGTGCTGGCACGCTGGCATTAGACAAGCATTAGTGAGACTGGCTATGGTGAGAGAACTGTATAATAGTTACTCTAGCTGAAAGTCGGCTTTGAAGTTGCTTGCATTTGATATTAAAAGGGTTTTCCAGGTTATTTACAATGAGATTCCCCTCTGCCCTTGTGTCTTTTCTACTTCTTCTCTTTTACCTCATTCGTTCTAGCGATCTTAGGGAAAATACAAGATTAAGGGCCTCAGTTCTAATTGCAAATTCATTATATTAGAGTGGTAAGGCAAATTCTCAGGTTACAGCTTAAAAGAACAGCTTTGTCTTGAAAGCTTTGCCAAGTAGAACAAGAGATCAGTGGCAACAGTTTTGACCTGATACGCTAACCCCTAAATTTTCAAAGCATTACACAGGATTTTAGCAAAACATTTGCTGCTGTGTAAGTCGTCTGGCTGAATCCCTCTTTGACTTTTAAAATTTAAGGAGAAAGGCCCGTTGCAGGTAAATAAAAAATGGTCAGCTTCTCTGCAGCACAATACTTATTCTTTTTCCTGGATCTAAGCACCAGTTGGCTGCTGTGTCTGTCTCTGTGAGCAATGAAGTGAAGGACCAGAAAGAGGGAAAAGTACTCTGTGAGGCAGAAGTACAAATTACGTAATAGTACATATTATGGCATAAATGGTAGCATAGGCCTGAATCCTACAGCTCTTAACCTGTGGAATTAGCCTTTCCTCACTGACCCCAATGGAACTGCTCACATGATTAGGGAATGGGCTTACAGGCTTGGATTTAATTTTTTTATTTTGCCGAGAAACCTCAAACCATGTAATAAATATTTTCATAGACCTTGCTGGCCAGTTCATTACATTCAGAGGCCCAAAATTTGCCCTCTCAGGTGCTCACCTTATTGGTTCTCTATTTTTCCTGAACTTAAAGGGAGCCTGAAATGTTCAGAGTCAAAATCACAGAAATATAGGACAGGAAGGAACCTCGGTTGGTCACCTAGTCCAGATCCCTGCCCTGAGAAAGGACTAAATATTATCTAGAACATCCCTGACAGGTGTTTGTCTAATTTCTTCTTAAAAACCTCCAATGACAGAGATTCCACAGCTTCTCTAATCCATTTGTTCCAGTGCTCAACTACTCTGACAGTTAGGAAGTTTTTACTAATGGCAACTTAAATCTCCTTTGCTGCAATTTAAGCCCATTATTCTTGTCCTGTCCTCAGTGGATAAGAGAGCAATTTATCATCCTTCTCTTTCTAACAACCTTTTGTGTACCTGAAGACCTATTATCATGTCCCCCTTCAGTATTCTCTTCTCCAGACTAAACAGAACTAATTTTTTTAATCTTTCCTCTTAGTTCCTGTTTTCCAGACCTTTGATCATTTTGTTGCTCTCCTCTGGACTTTCTCCAAATTGTCCATATCTTTTCTGAAGTACTCTAGTTGAGGCCTTATCAGTGTTGAGTAAAGTAGAAGAATTACTTCTCGTGTCTTGTTTACAACACTCCTGCTAATATATCTCAGAATGATGTTTGCTTTTGTTGCAACAGTATTCCATTGTTGACTTATAATTAGTTTGTGTTCCATTAATAACCCTCAGATCCTTTTTCTGCAGTACTTCTTCCTTTCCTACGCAGTCATTTCCTATTTTATATTTGTGCAATAAATTATTCCTTCCTACGCTTTGCATTTGACCTTACTTAATTCCACCCTATTTATTTCAAATCGTTTCTCTAATTTGTCCAGATCATTTTGTCCAGTTTGTCCAGATCATTCTAAACTCATCTCCAGTGCTCTTGCAACCCCTCCCAGCTTGGTATCCTCTACAAACTTTATAAGTGTACTCTATGATTTAGGAAGATATTAAATAGAACCAGACCAGGACCCCACTCAGTAGGCCCTTCCAGCTCGACAGTGAACCACTGATAATTATTCTGAGTACAGTTTTCCAACCGGTTGTGCATCCACCTTTTAGTAGGTTCATCCCTGGTTGAAGACATTAAAATACATCCCTGAAAGTCTGAGAATGAATACAAGGGTGGTAATGGAAACCTCCTAAAACACAGAAATATTTGTACGTATTGAAGTGTCAAGTCATAAACTGGAATAACTGTTGTAATTTATCCTGAAAGATGCATGAAAAAAAAACAAGCTCAGCAAAAGTGTTCCATAAACAACCAATACAGATTCAAGTTTCCAGTGAAAAATCTTTAAAATTAATCCCTCATAGTCAAAGAGGAATATGAAGTTACTGTGAGCCAGAGACAACTTCCACTGAAGTCAGTGAAAGTATTTCCCTTGACTTAAAGAAGTGCTGGATTGGGCTGTGTATGAACAAAATATTTAGTACTGAAAAGTAAGGTATTTATGAAGGAATACACATTTTGGATTACCTACCTTTGTGAGATCCAATTCAATTTTTTTTCATTGTTACTGCTCCAGGATGCTTTATTTCAATGCTGCATGGCATATCATTGTCCCCTTTATTAACTGAATATCCAATAAAGGAATAAATATGAAAAAATCAACTCATTAAAAGAAAAGACTTATAACATCTGTGTTTAAGGCATCACCAGCATGGAAAAAGGTTTCATTGTATACTCTTCCCATATTCTCTCACTGTGTTCCATCTAGTTCTAGCTTTGGCTTCTTGGTATATATCATCCCAAAGTCTTACAAGAAGAACGTTCATGTTAACTGCTGTGTATGTGCGCATGTCTAGTATAAGTGAGTTTGGACCAGAATAAAACCTGTGTCCTGATAATGTTGATCATTAATGGGGTCAGTGGCTAGTAGAGACGGGTATTTCTGTTCATCCTTTCCATTAAAGGGAAAAATCTTTTGAGAGAAGTTACCGTTTTTTTTTTTTTTTGAGGCTCGCTGTTGTTCAAGGTCATATTGACTTTCCATATTAACCTGGCGTGGCTGTAGTGTAGACTTTATTTCTAGATTGAACTACATCCTTTGACTACTTTACTTTATTGAGCTATTATAGCAGTGGTTTTGATCTACCGCCTGTGCTTATAAAACTTGTGGCTGAGGCTTTTTTATGATAATCAGAAATGAGATATAAGAGCTCCAGTGTAGTCTCTCTGACTCTCTTGAACAAATTTCAGGGATGCCGTGAACGTTTAAAACTTCTATTGAAGAACTAACGGTAACACAGTGATACAAGGTGGGTGAGTCAGTTTATAAACTACCATAACAGATGGTCATTGAATGGGATAAGAGATGTACTTTAACAATGGTTAAATTCATCTTCAAGAAAGTAGATTTTATGTAGCTTTAAAGGGAAAATTCATCTATTTTTTTGAAGTAGTTCTTGCTTTTTTGCTACTGCTTTTCCCTTGCCATGTAAATTGTACAGATACTTATGGTGACTTGCACCAATGTGCAACTTACACCATTTTGGCATGTGGCCTAGTAACTATAGAATGATTCAGAGAACAGACATGGAGAGAGCAATTAGTTATTTTTCTGACTGTATCATTATCAGCGGCTTATAATAGCATTTTAAATAAGAACTATCCAGAACCACATTTCTTTGCGTTATGCATAGTAAGTTGTGATGATTAATTATCATTGTCAGATGCCTGAGTTCATATTAGGTAATTGCCTATTCACACAATCACACATAAGATTAAGATTTCATTTCAGAGGAGGCAGTTTAAATTCCAATAAAATATCACAGCTCACAATGTAGGTGGTGAGCATCACCAAAATCTGCTTTAGTTCACACACACACACATCATACTGTCATGAAAGCCGTTTAATTTGTGTTCAAATTCAGCTTTTTTCACACTTAATCTTCAGAGGATGAAATGTGATGCATAACATTAAAACCTGCTGTGCTACCTGTAATGGGAGGTCCTGGCGGTATTTTTACAAATGAAGGAAACATTTTCATGGGTTAATTACCTGACCACTGGAACTCACTCTGTATTGAAAGCTCCAGTTTAGCAGTCTTTAAACATGCAAACGAAGGATGGTCAGAGCAAAAGAGCACTTGTTTTGATACCAGTTACATTTCATGCCTGCTGACCCTCTGCCACAAGCAACCCCAATATGCCAGATCCTCTCAAAACTTATTCCTTCTCTGTAAACTCAGTGGCACCCCCAGAATGAAGCCTGCCTGGGACCCTGCATAAGTACCCAGGCACAGGGATCTCAGAGCCTAACCTGAACAGCTCTGTGCACCAGGCTGAAATGCCACTGACTCGGTTGTGGGCCTGCTGGTGCTTCCCTCCTCTCCCCCCCCCAATCAGGACAGAAGGACTGTGGGGCCCAACCTGAGCAGCGCTGGGCCTGTGCACCAGGATACAGTGCCACTCACTCAGTTTTGGCCTCGCCATCAAGGTGGAAGGCCACCAGGGCCAAATTTGTGTGGGCAGGACGGTGGCCAGTACTGCTACTCCTTGAGGTTGCCTGGGAGCTGCCTCCTAGATCAGAGCTGCCCCCAACATCACCTTGCTTCCTGAAGCCTATGTCCCTTCTTAGGGGTGGGGAATCATGCTGCACCTGGCAGGCTTGCTGGAAGGCGAGGGCTGAGCATGGCGTGGGCTCCATAGGCGAGGCACTGGGGCCAGCAGCTACAACAGAGATGGCTCCCCAAAGATTGAGGCATACCATGGGAAAGATTTCTGGAGTTGCCCCTGCATCACACCAGGGCAGAATATCATGCCCACCACAGGGAGTGGTTTTCACCACAGGCAAAGATGCCGTATTTTTGCCCTTTTCATTCTTGACGGCTGTCTGGACCACGGTTCGTGTCATTGGGGGTTTCATTTAGCATGTCTCCTCTAGAGCCTCCTGCATTGGAACTGCGCCCTTAGTGTTCAGACTGGTGCCTGAATGAGGAGACGAATCCAAATCTTGTCATCTGTGACTGTCACTCCAAATCAGAGGTGGTTTGTATTAACATATCTGTTCCCTTGAAATTCATCAGGCTGGCATTACATTATACTTCATAGCCAGATGCATGCTTTTGCAATTAGAACATGAGGTAGTTTCCGAAAGAATGCTGGCACAAATTCTGAATTTCCAGAGCCTGGATGCTGGTTAGACTTTTGGCCAGATATTTTGCAGCTAGACAGAGGGTTAGGGGGAGAGGGGGTTGGAAGGTCGAGGGGGTTGGGAAGCTGTCATGATAAATCTTAGACCACCTTCTAGCAGTGTTTCTCAATTTCTCAACAACTATAAATCACAGACAAAGAAGTAAACTATGCTTTGTTCTATCTGTATAGCTCTCCCACCAAGATATATCTTTAATCCCACCTCTCACAACTCTTCTTGGCAGTGGCATTAATCCTTTAGATAAAGACCTGTCTCAGGCTGATCGCTCCTCAGCTGCAGGTGTTTCATTGTGGCTAACAGCAGCTGTTCAGCTGCCATCAGTAGAGTGGGATTTTAGAATAGAAATCTTTTTCTCCATCTGTAGGTACAGCTTCCTCCTTTTTACCAGTTCTCCCGATGCTGGAGGACCCATTGGGGACATTCTGCCACTTGTAGATCAAATATGAGGCTGATTCTGTAACACTAGTAATTTATAGCAAACCACCTCATGGGCACATGACATGGAGGACGTGCAAAGTCCATTAATAGTTACACTGCACAGTCCACCTGACCCTTTTCTTTCATAACCCAGGGTTTGTTTTGGATCTCCTACCTGTGACATCTGCTGTGGGTAGTCCTAATCGTCATCTACATTGTGGCATGTAATTGGGAGGAGGTAGGGGAGGAGCTGCATGAGCTGGTGGCCATAATTCTAGCATCGGCTGAGGAAGACAGTGCACACCCACCGAGCAGGATCAATGTTACCCTTTCAGGGAGTCCAGTGTCTGCTCCCCATGCATAATCCCAGCCCTGCTATCCAGGAAAGGAGGAGATGGGATCAAGAGAAAATATGTACCGATGTTACGTAACTATCTTTGGGGATGGATACATGTAGTTCTTGGGCTCAGGGCAAAAGGACTAGGAACCCCTGTATCAGGCTCCTGGGGAAGTCTCCTTGAGCTCTTTTCTCTGCCCTGTGCATTAGGACTAGGCCAGGCACAATCTTGCCCTTAACTTTTAAAGATGTTGTCCAATTTTGAACTTTCAGGGCCAGAGCACTGGTCCTGGTGAAGTCATCAGAATATTGCCTGAAGGGGGCAGCCAGCAAGTCCCTGTTACTGTCTGAGCTGGGCTTGGCCTATGCTCTTGGTCAGCTGACTAAGACGTAACTTAGAACTTGGGGCCCTCTGATTATCTCAGATCAACCTGTAACAGTCCCCTGACAAGTGGGAATTTCTAGGTGGTATAAAGCAGTGCAGCATCCACTAGAGCCCTGCAGCGGGACTGGGATCCCGTGGGTGCTTCAGGACCCACTGCCATAATAGAGAGTGGGTAAAATGTACTTTGTTGCAGGTTGGATTGGGTGGGGATAAAGCTAGACAGCGGTAATTTTCAGGAAAACACGAAATCATCTTTCTTTTAAATGACGGTTTTAATACTTAAATTTAAGCAAGGTATAGAAAGAGTTTTGATGTCTATAACAGGAGTTAGAATTTTTTTATATGGTTTAAGCAAGACTTGTTTTATTCTATTAGTGGTAAGAATGTGTGCGTGCGTGCATGTGCGTGTGTGTGTGGACCTTTTTCGTAGCATGGAGAAATCTGTCTCGCTTGTGGGATTTGTGGTATCTAATGGGAACACGATAAAAATGCAAGAAACAATGTGGGAGTGGGTGGGAGAGGGCAGCCGCGACGGGAGTGGGATTAAAAAAATAGTTCCACGCAGAGCTGTGGCACCCACTCCTAGCCCCCCCCCCACCTCCGGATGTAGGGCAATATCCAGCCAGAAGAACATGCTTAGACACACCTTTTACTCCAACACGAGGGTCTGCACAGGAGTTTATATTTGACCCCTTCTAAAGGGGCATGTTTTGTGCCCTCCCACCTGGGTGGCGCTTGCTCGTCTCTCTCCCCTCCGGCCCCAGGAGGAGCTTGCTGTCACCCCGCAGATTCCAGGCCAGAGGAGTTCTGAGGCCCCAGTGATTATTAAGGGGGACCCGTGCATGCCCCCAGAACCCTCAGCTGCCATGCGCAGAACTCAGCCACAGGTCAGGGCACAGCACTGACAGTTTTGTTCATAGTTAAACTGATGTGAAGGCAAGATGGAATTGTTTTCAATTTTCCTTCTTTGAGGTCCTGTGCTGCTAGTCCCTTGTTTTTGCAGGACAACAACAAACATTAATTGGCTCACAAATTTCAAATGTCCGTAGAACCATTTTCAAGAGCCATTTCATGGTTTATCAAGGGTGAGAAGAGATTTTGTTTCCTTTAGATCCAAGCTGAGCAAAATGGACAGAGTTTTCATTTAATTTGTTCCTTTCCTCAGCATCAGAAAACCAGCATCTCTCTTTAAGCCAAGAAAGATCTGAAGTTAAAAAAAAAAAAAGTTTGAAATCAGATTTGAGTGCTTATCTCTCTACTGCACTATAAATGTTCTCCCCTCAGGAGATTAATCTAAATCAATTTTCAAACATGCATTTCCTCTCAGGTCTTATTTTGATTACAGCAAGATATTTTAAGTGTCTAGTTGGGGACACTTCACTGAAGTGAAAGTTCTTCAGTCTAGCTTTTTTCCCCTCTTCTGTTCTTGCAAGCTTCAAACTATATTATGATCATCTGCACAGCTGTGTAAGAAACCTGCATCCATCTAACCCAATCACTCATCTCCCTGATTTGCCCGGGGAGCTGTTTTTCCTTTTGAATATCAGTTTTAATGTTGATCAAAGATCAATTCTCTGAATTAATTAGACTGCTGGACAGTCACTTGTTCTAAGATGGAAATTTTGAACAAAGTTCTACCATGGTCTACAGAAAACTCTTTCCTTTAATCTGAAGTACTAAGATGACTATTTAAAAGATTCAGGTTCTAGACCCCAATGACACTCTTGTGTTCCCTTCAGAGTACCATTACGGGTCACGTGTTTGGCCCTATGAGACTTGTTTTTTCTCCAGTGTAACTGGGTGTTGGTTGGTGTGGTAAATAAATCATTGCAAGAAAACCAAGTTTGTGATTCAAGAGCAGGCATTGTAACACAGGCATCAATAACTGAAGAGGAAGGAGGATCGAAGGTGGAGCTAAGAAATCTTCATTACTAAGGGCCACATCTTAAATATGTGGTGTAAGATCAGGCTGCCCAATATGACCTTTTGTACTTACAAGCCCCTTCCCAGCAAAGAGGCTGTCCACAGGGTGTTTATAGAGATTTTGATTTTTACATGGTGAATGCTTTAGTAACAAGCATCTCTTTGTAGATTTACAGCCCTCCCTTGGATCACATCCCGTTAGTCGATGGAACATCTGGAAAGCATTGTATGTTTGTAATAGTCTCTTACCATATAAAACTGGCCAAGCTTTTCAGGCAAAGATCAGTGACCTTTTCTTGGCAAGCTTTTAGCAATTTGCCAAAACAAGTGTCACAGAGAGAAGTCATTGGTAGAGAATTTAGTTTAAATAGATTTTAGTAGGACTGCAAACATTTTTACTTTTTTGACAAGGTATACATTATTTTGAAATAGGAAAAGCTGTGAAACCTGTATACAGATAACAGGTTCCAAGTAAATCTTTCTCTGTTGCCTCCCTTTGTGCAATATATGCACTGATTTTTTCACATGCTTTCAGTGGAAATTATGCAAAGGTTGTATTCTGCCTTTGGAGAAGCCATGTTTAAATTAGAATCATACAAGAAGGGTACGTACTGAAGAAAACCAGGAACCTCTCATTTACTCACCCAGTCTTGGATACTGTTGACTGATACAGACCACAAGGTATTTCACATTTAAATCTAGATACCATAAGCTAGAAATAAAATTAGATTTGTTTTAGAAATGTGTAAAATCTTCTGGGTACAGTTAAATAATGCACAGTACTGGACACATTAAGCAGAATTTAGTCCAGAGTGCATTCTGTACCACAGTATATTCTGTAAAAGCAACTTCATTAATAGTTTGACTATAGTTATGTTTTTAGAATCCTTGTATTTTTGCTGTGCTTCTAATAATCTTTTTGAACTACAACAGAATTCACTTAATCGACCTTCTGATAAATGGCAGATCTTTTTAGTTGGTATTATTGTCAGGAAACAGTTTCAGTATAATATATTTTCAATTACTGACCAATGGACAAATGGCTCACCAACTTGTATTGTCTGCAGCCTTATACATAAGCTCTTTACTGGTGTGAATGGTGCCATTACAGATCTGCATCTTGCTATTCATGTCAGATTCTTCTCGGGCTGGAAAAATAATCAGCCTTCCCTTAATAGTTTCTGAGAATGTTTCAGTATTTGTTCTATACTTATTTTAAAATCAATTTTTTAAATCAGCATGAATATACAGTCGCAATTCTCTTAAACTCCTGTTAACAGTGCTGTTGCTTGACTTTTTTTTCCCAGTGCCCTAGTGAGCTTTTCAGTCCACACTTGAGAATTGTTTTTGGCCTTACATGTGCTTGCACTTCCCAAGAACAGAATAAGAGCAGAATCAGGTTCATGAGGCTGAGCTATGCTGAGGGCAGTAAATATTTGGTTTATGAAGTTCAAATGACGTTATGGCCCCAGTGCTTCTCCTGTTGAAGTTATCACAAACCTCATTACGAACTGAATTCTATATTAAGAGCTGCTTTACAGAAGTGCTGAGCATCTACAGTTCCCTTGCAATCAATGACAACTGTTCAGCACATCTGAAAATCAGGCCCAACAGGCATAATGGGAAGGACAAATAAGACAATTTTGTAAGAGAAATAAGGAATTAAAAAACCCTGACTGTTTGGCTTTCCCATAGAACAGAAAAAGAGACACTGCAAAGCAGGGTGAAACTTGGCTGTTTCTGCTTACAGAGGTTTGTACAATTCTTTTTATTGTTTTGTTCCAATTCCCTCTGACTCTGGTTCCATCCTCCCTCTGAAATTCACTTTGAGTTTTAGGCTCAAACAAACTCCAAAAATTCAAAATGAAAGTGTCAAATTTTACTGCTTTGCACCTGAAACTGTAAATAGTCTCAGGAACCTTTGTAACTTGGCTGGAATTTGCTCCAAATTTTCTCCATTTTTTTTTTTCCAGTTTAATGCAGGCTCAATGCAAGGTCTGTGAGCCTTTCAGCAAACCTGGCCTGACATTTGACTTTTTCCTTTTGAACAATTTCCATTAGGAAAACGTATTGCATCCTGACAGGTGTGGCTTTCTGGGTAACCCATGATCCCCATAAAGATAGACAATCTATTTTTCCATATCTGATTTCAGGTCAAATCAAGAGAGTAAAAGCATTAAGGAACATCAATATAAAATGTTCAAGCCACAAAATTTAGATCTTCCTCAGAATTTCAAACTCAGCTTAGTTTGGAGGATGTTTGTTTCCAGGCTTTTGGTTCAGACTAGGGCTGTCAATTAATTGCAGTTAATTCAAGCGATTAATTTGTATTGCATTAACTTGATTAAAAAATTAATTGTGATTAATCACACTGTTAAACAATAATAAAATACCCATTTAAATTTATTATAAATATTTTAGATGTTTTTCTACATTTTCAAATATATTGATTTCAGTTACAACACAGAATCCAAAGTGTACAGTGCTCACTTTATATTTTTATTAGCGATATTTTCACTGTAAAAAATAAAATAACAGAAATAATATTTTTCAATTCACCATGTACATAGTACTGTAATGCAACCTCTTTATCATGAAAGTGCAACTTACAAATGTATATTATTTTTTGTTACGTAACTGCACTCAAAAAGAAAACACTGTAAATCTTTTGAGCCTACAAGTCCACGCAATCCTACTTCTTGTTCAACCCATCGCTAAGACATACAAGTTTGTTTACATTTTTGGGAGATAATGTTTCCCGCTTATTTAAAATGTCACCTGAAAGTGAGAACAGGCATTTGCATAGCACTCTTGTAGCTGGTGCTGCAAGGTATTTTGCGTCAGATATGCTAAACATTCATATGCCCCTTCATGCTTTGACCACCATTCCAGAGAACATGCTTCCATGCTGATGACACTCATTAAAAAATGCGTTAATTAAATTTGTGACTGACCTCTGGGGGAAAGATTGTTTTACCCACATTCTATCATGTATTTAGTGCTATGGCAGTCTCAAATGATGTCCGAGCACATGTTCAATTTAAGAACACTTTCACTGCAGATTTGACAAAAAGCAAAGAAGGTATCAATGTGAGATCTCTAAAGATAGCTACAAGGATTAAGAATCTGAAGTGCCTTCCAAAATCTGAGAGGGACGAGGTGTGGAATATGCTGTCAGAAGTCTTAAAAGAGCAACACTCCAATGCAGAAACCACAGAACCGAAACCATCGGAAAAGAAAATCCACCTTCTGTTCGTGGCATCTGACTCAGATGGTGAAAATGAACATGCATTGGTGTGCACTACTTTGGATCTTTATCGGGCAGAACCCATCATCAGCATGGATAAAAAAGTAGGCAACATCCAAAAATATTTAATTAAACAGTGTTCAGTTATTGTTTAACAGCGCAATTAATCACTTGACAGCCCTAGTTCATACCATTATGATGATAAAGGCCCTTTCAAACATCTTCAAAACTGCTGAGAACTGTGGCTTTGGTTGGAATTCAGCTTCATTTCTGATGAAGCATGCACTTTATTTAAATTATTTACATTAGCCTTTGGCACTCGTAGACCCTGTATTCTATTTACTGAATAGGCGTCTGGTTTTTTTAGCAATAATTGGAAGAATTTTAGTATGATACAGAAATTATTGCCACATTATTGATCTGATGACTACTTAATCAAGAAACATATTAACAAGAGTTAAGACAGAGCCATTGAATTCTATAACGGATGAGGTATTCAGAGGAATAAAATAATGCACAACTATATAATACTTGCTTCACTCTAAGGTAACTACCAAGAGGCACATGAAACAGTTCATTTTCCGACTTGACAACTAGAATTTCAAACTTAAGGCTTTTAAAAAGTAGTGCGTTATTTATTTTAAAAAAACAAACACATGCAGATGTGCTAATACATCAGCCTCACACTTCTCAATCTTTCAGGGTAGTGAATTGAAAAAGAGTCATAAAAGAAATGAGTTCAGTCTTCTGAGCTTCAGCCTTTAGGCAAAGTAAAACATTGTGATGTATAATTTGGCAAAATTAAATTTCTTGTGAAGAGAAAAACAAGTCTGCCAGAAGAGCTAATATATTATATCCTTTAAAACCAATAAAGTATATTTCTTTTTAGTTTTGGTTTGACATAATACACATGATGGAGACCATGAAATTTACTACATGTTTAACCAATGTAGAAGTGAGTGCTTAAGGCCTGCAACCTAGCAGAATAAGGTAAAGCTTAAGGCCTAAGTGGAAAAAACCAAATTAACAGAAATCAGCCTGTGAACTTAAAACCTGACTGAAACTGGCACAGAGAAAGTGCTGATACTGCAAGTATACGTATTTCCAAAATATTACTAATATCAAAACATTACTAAAAATACATAGCAGGTGCAAAAGGTACCAAGACATCCTGACACCAAAGAGATAACTAATTCCCTGCTACCTTGATGGATAGAAATGGCTAATAAGGTGATAAATAGAGTTGTTTTGCCCAAAGTGTCCAATTTACAATAAAAGGTGGTACGTCAAGAGGGTGGCAACTACCTACATCAAAGAAGGCAGAGCAAAATTGTCTGTAACAGTGTATAAAAGAGGGTGTCAGAGTGAACGACTTTGTCCGGCCTCGGGGATAATGGAAAGTCCCACCGTTAAGTTGTGCTGAGTCCATTGTAACGGAGCACTCATATTTGAAGTGTACCAGTAGCTATTCTATAGGTCGCTTCTCGTGCTTCAACTGCAATAAACCTGGCTTGGGTGCCTTCGTCGCTCAGCTAATATGTGGTTGTGCCAATTCATTCGATCGTGAGTGCTGTCTCGGCTATCTGCAGAGCTAAAATAGTACCTACACAAGGGACACACACACACGCAGCCTACACTAACAAGCAGCAACAACTAACAACACCGACAGCAACCAGAACATTTGAGTCTGTACCTTATCCTTGTCTTTTCTTATGAAAGAATTGAAAATGTGTAGCCAGATTGTGAACCCCTTCTTCCTTTGTGAATAGTCCCAGTGGCTTCTCTGGAACCACCTGTGGGAACAACAGAGTGAATAAGAGATGCCCAGTCTTTTTAGCATTTAATAAAGCCTATAAAATATACTCCTAAGTTCACCTGTATATATTTTTATGTATCACTGTCATGACTGCATGAGTTGTTATTGTACCATAACCTCCTTTATTCAGGGATGTAGATTGTGATGGTTATCTTCTAATAGCATAATTAAAATACTGACCATGGGAGAAAAAAATGCTATATCCGGTAGAACAAGGCTTTTCTCCTCTCAAAATTAATGGACTGAAAAAGACATGCATCCCCAGAAGATGGAATAGGCTGACAAAGACAGAAGAACATCAGTTCACACCCACATTCTGGCTGCCAGCAATATGAATATGTATGTAACTTTTCTTCTTCAAGTGCTTGCTCATGTCATTCCAATGCAGGTGTGGGCTTGCCCTGACTTGTCAGTTACATGTGAGTTACATTAGACTTGTCACAAGCCTGTGCCCATTCCACCTGCCTCAAGTGTCTGGGGAGAGCTCACATGCAAGATCTATAGGGACTTCAAGCCCTGCACCAAAAAAGATAGAGATGCTAGATTCCAATATAACCTCATGAAGGCAGTGCTCTGACCTCCCTTGGAGCTGGGTCACTTGGACTTGGCACCAAGTACTTTGGCCTAAGTAAGGAGTGCCCCGGACAGACTTTGGGACACTTGATGTCTTTTCCCATCTCCAGTACTGAGACTAGATGCTCTGTCTGCATCTAAGGAGCTGTGGCACTGTCAGACATCCCTAGTACTGAAGAAAGGCATGCTGGCAAGTGAACCTTGACACTATTCCCATCACTGGTGCCTAGTAAGAAACAAAGAAAGACCGACAGAGACAGATCGCGAAGGTTGGATGGGCAGCAGTAGCATACTGAGTGGGAGGGTGAATGGGGGGCAAGCCCCCAGGTGCTGACCTGCAGGGGTCGGTGGGCCAGCCCTTCCTGATGTGCAGGGACCTCCTGTGCATTGTGAAGGGCCAGCCTGGTGGCCCCCACTCTCCAGGCCGGAGGATGAGGCCACTCCATCCGAGCTGATGCTGGGCTGCACGGCTGGAGCGGGAGAGGTGGGCAAATGTAGGGGTGGGAGGAGGGGCAGCAGAGCCAAGCCTGCATTTGCACCCATCCCCAGGCCTCACGCACCCCCTTCCCCCCCCAAGTTAGAGACTCCCCTCCTGGGGCAGCATTGGGACCCCTTCTGCCATGCAAGGGGCGGCATGTGAGATGAGAGGGGTGCAAATGCAGGCTTGTTTTGTGTCAGAAATTGAACATGTGTTTAGATGAGGGACTAAATACAGTGAGACCGTACAGTGTTGTGCAGAAATTATTCTGGCAGAACATTGTGTACCTATTGATTGAGGATATTTATAAAGTAGACTCCTGGGGGTGGGTTCTCTTGATGGTTACTGGTAATTCCTATTAATTAGCCATGTGCATGTCCGTTATTTATGGTACCAAAACATTCCATGTTGAACATGCTTTTCTTAGTGAACATAGCCATTGCTGGAAGGGCCTTGCACACTGAGATTATATGCTAATATTGGAGATGTATTGGTATTGTTGAGGATATAGATGTGCTTTTCCAGAGGGCCCCATTCTGTTTCACTGGAGAATAAAAACAAATCTGTTTAACTCAAGTGTTTACAGATGTATTTCACGTTATGATATAAATAAGAAGCTTAAAGAAATAGACCCTTTTCTGTTTCTCTGTAGGTGGAAAGAGCTGCAGGTATAGGACTGTGTATTCTACTAATCAACCGGTCGGTATCCTCGTTTGCAGGCTACTCAGATTAAATTCTGGTAGTTCAATAATCTTCTTGACACTTGTATAGCTGGAGGTGACCCACTTGTGGCTTGTCTATACTAGATAGGTAGGTTGATCTTTTAGGTAAATTGTTGTATAAATCTGTGGGGTCGGTAACCTCGGAAGTAAAAATGACGAAACAGCCTTGTCCTACAATCTGGAGGCTATTGAAGTTGCCTTTTCATATTAAGAACGAAGTGTTCTGTAGTATGCTTTTGGGGTTGTCTTTGCAGAGGGATGTGCAGTAAGTGGTACTGAGATAATATTTTTACCATTGCACTGTTACCAAAGAAACCTATAGTTTAGGCTTGGTCTACACTTACCTGGCAATTCAGCAACAGTTGACGGGAGTTACGCAGGCTACGCAGAGTAGCTTGCGTAACTCCCGTCAATGGCTGTGCTTCTCTTCTGCACGCCATCTCCACAGCACTGTGCCGACGGGAACCGTGTTCCCATTAACACAGTGCTACGCCACATGTGGACTTCTGGATCGATTGAGCGGGTCTTCACTGACTGCTCAATCAATCCAGATAAGTCGATCTGATGGCGGCAACTTTGCCGCAGTCAGTGTAGATGTATTCTTAGCTTTGAAAGGTTTCTACTATTGCTGCTTGCCGCATGCTTTTCGTTTGGCTCAGGCAAGAGAAATATTCTGGCACAACTTTATTAGATGTCAGCTGAATTGTTTCTAATGTGATGAGGTATAGTATACGGCTCTGGATTAAATTCATTTCATATACTACTTATTTTTTCCTCTTCAAAATTACATTTGTTTTGTCTTTTGGCTTGAGCCATTTCATACATATTAAAATGTGTCTGTCTGATTTTTAGTGTCTAAAGCAATTGCTCTGCCATTCAGGAAAACATCTAAATCACTGATTAGAGTACGTGTTTGTTACTGGCAGGAACTGAGTTGTTTATAGAAAATTTTAGCAGCAGCAAGTTTTCAACAAAGATGGTTAGGACCCTACACAATTTCCCTGGGTTTTATGAAAGGCTTTACTAATTAAATCATTAGAAATAGTAACTTATGTAGATCTTACCTACTCCTGTGTCTTTCCTGTGGATAATGCATTTTAATTCATATTCACTATTGCGTCAAATTTCATTAAAATTATTCCACCAAAGAGAATTTGCATTTTCTGTGATACTAAGATAAATGTAAAGTATGAATAATTGACAGTCATTGCCATGCATTCTGTATTATTTTGAATTGTATGATAAACTTTCAGCTATTGCATAGTGCACAGGGTTTCATGTTTTATGTTCCCTTGATTTCTCTGAGATTCCTATTAAAGCCTTTTTTAGAAGTTGGGGAATATTCTCAAAGAATTTGCGTACAAAGTTGGAACACAAATGAACAGTTCCAACATAACTATGTGAATGCCCCAGTAATAAATGATAAACTAGTATCAGAGACTCTGGGATGTAACCTCAGCTGGTAAAAATCTGATTGAGTGAGTGATCCCCATTTATATCAGCTGTTACACTTACATGATTCAGCTGTTTTTGATGTGAGGTAGTTTATTTTAAATTGAAATGTACTTTTTCCTTTTTATTTACTTTGTGAATCTCAGTTCAATCTGAGGGCATTGCAACTTCCCCATTAATGTCTAAATATATGTGGGCACTTTTCTTTTTTTCTATCAGATTCTGTTTGGATATTTTTTCAGGAGTTTTCAACCTGGCATTTTGTTTACTTCCTTGCTTGTCTACCAGCATCTCATCTGTGCTATTCTGAGATTAGTGCCAGTGGAGAAGTTCACATGTTGAGATTTTGGGCTAGTCCTCCAAAAGCCGTGGCATTGATTATGTTTTTTAAACAAACCTGATATAATGGTAGAGGTTCTTTTTTTGCCTCAAAAAATCAATATTTTGAAATACCTTGTATTTTATAGCTCCTTTTATCCAAAAGGATCTCAGGGCATTTTATGAACTTCCCCAGTAGATATGCAAGGTATGAAGAGATTAGTTCACCCACAACTGAAATGCAGTCACATCTGGGGTGAAACAATGTAACTGAACACTGAACAACACTGAACAACAAGAGGCTAAGAAGTGGACAAATAATTTTTCTAGTTGAAATTACAGGGGACTATAGCTAGGCAAAATTATAATCATGGATCTCAGCGTTTGTCCAGGACATTGGTATAAGGACCCACCCATGCCTTTATGAAAACTGCCATGGGATCCTTAATTATTGCAAATAGCCAGGACCTCTGTTTTTGTCTTATTTGAAAGACTGCATCTGTAGCAATGCAATATGCCCAGTAATCATTTGAAGGGTCATTTATTTAATAATGACTAAAGGGGAGATTACTGTCTGTTGAATCATCACTTTACAATCCAGAGAATAAATCCAAACGTCAGAATGTTATGGTAGATTGGATTTGACTTCTGAACTACTTGAAAGTTTAACTAAGTCATGAGTCATGAATTTTACAATAATAGTTATATTGCAGACCAAATATTTTACAGTCATTCCAACATAGTTACAAAGTCAAGTTAGTTAAAGGACTCAAACATAATTGTCACAGATATTCATGGTATTTCAACCCACAGTTTAAGAATCACTTAAAAGAAAGGCTAATACAAGGGGGAAATAAAAGGTCTGATACCTTAACTGCAAATCCAATAATTAATATTTCAATCATTTTACTGGAATAAGGTTTCAGTAAGGTTACATTTAAATTGCAGTAGCTTGCGTTGTGGTGCCAGGTTTGCTTTGATGTTCCAGCAGTGTGTTCGCTGCATATATTTTGTTAATTACCTTCAAGAGCTTCAACCTATTTTTGAAAGAAAAACAGAATAAAATGTGTTTGAAAAGAGTTCTAAGGATTTGTATAATTCACATTAATGCACTCCATAATTGTAGCAGGCTCCTGGTAGTAGCTGCTATAGTAAAGGTTTGCATTAAAACACCTGGGTTTCACATGTTAATAATTTTCTGGATGTGAGTAATGCAGATATTCTATTCAGTACATTTCAGGGATGTGCAAGTTTAGCACTAAAGAGAAAGCATGGTGCTGTTGTAGCTTTCAACATCAACATATTGAATTACTGAAGACTGATTTATCATGGAGGAAGGCAGGATTGTCTAGTTCTTCACATACCTTAGTGTGTGATTTTGGGTAAATTATTTAATCTCCCAATGACTGTTTTTTCCTCTGTAAAATGTGGCTACTTCTCTGACTGTAGTACATTGGGAAACTATCTCAGTGAAGCACAGTGTGCTCAGCCATTTGATAGTATCATCATAAGCGAGGTGAAGATTTGGTAGCCCGCTCTTGAAGTAAGTCAAAAGGCACTTGTCAAGGATGTGCAACTTAGTCTGAACTTGACTGCTTCTACATCGTGGGTAGTAGACAAACCCCATTTGAAGAGATTGCCTGCACAATTGCCTTGTCTTATTTGAAAGCATTTCTGGCATGACATTAGCAGCTCAAAACCTGGTGGGTGGCTGGTTGGGTTGGTGATGAGAGAGTAATTAATGATTGTCATCACTGGCCACTCCTTATGCCAAACAGATTTCATGGGTGCGCTCCCCATCAGTACCTGGTCAGGGTTGGGGAAGCTAATGATCCAACCAGTGGACCAAATTCAGTGACTAATCTTGGTCATGTGCCACCTAACTGTTGTGAAACTAAATAATAGTTGCTGGAAATTCTCATGTGGGTCACTATAGTGTATAAACACAGAATGTAATTACTGAGCAAATATGAACCAATTCTTGCAGTTGTCACTCAAGAAAAGCTATCACTGAAACCATAGAAGTTTCGAGAGAGAGAGAGCTGAATGGAGACAGAGTTAATGATTGAAAAATTTGGCTCATTATTTCATCTTTAGACCAGTTGTCTATGTTTAATCAAAAGGGAGTGAGAAGTAAAATCAAAGACCACTTAAGCCTGTTAAAAATGAGAATTTGTTTCCTTTTTAAAATCATAATATAACTCTTCTGGTTTTGAAAAAGCAGAATTTAAATAAACTATATATGTAGAAGATGTTTGTACTAGTGTAGGTGTTAAACAATAGACAATGAGAAAGCACTCTTTGTAATTCCATTCCAAGGCATTTTATAGAACATCAGCGTACAAAGTTGGGGCCACATTCTTATCTGAGTTACACCACTGTAAATTGGTAGTAACTGACTCTAATGAAAGGACTTACTCCTGAGTTGTGACACTGTAACTGAGTTTGGAATGTGGCTCACAATTAGTGTCAAAAATTAATAGAAACATTTCCTAATAACCATGTCATCTCTTGCTTACAAGTCATCCCTGAACCTCATCAGCAGGGTGCATAAACAATGCATTCTCTGAAAAGGCTCCAGCATGCATCATTCGTAATTTGTAGTTTGCTTCTGTTAATCTAGGCACATCCTATGGTGGAAGGAGAACACAGAAGTATAAAAACAATTCAGAGCTCACTGAAACACAAAGCACTTCTATAGAATAGAAAGCAAAAACCAGCAAGCATATTAGAGTTTAGGTTTTCAAACTAGCCTACTCTTCTTACTGATAGATCATCCATCTCACCTATCATATTAATGCTTTTGAGGACGTGGGAGAGCATTCTAGAACACGGCCATTCTGCTTAGTTTGTCTCTAGCTGGAAATCACAGCACAATAGTTTTGCTGCATGTTATCGGAGAAATAGGGCTATTTATAGCAAGCCTTATAAAAACAGGTGGAACATACTGTTTATCAGATATGTGAATTTGTCTATGTTTCTTGTTTTATTGGGCAATTTTTCCTACTTAGAATTGTTTCTTGATGGATGTGTGTGTATGTATATAAAGTACTCCGGTGCTGCCAAAAGTTCATCAATTTCTGTCTAGATGGAACATTTTCTTCATCAGAATTAGCTCCAATGTTTGACTAAGTCATATGAAAACAAACTTCATAGGTAAGAAATAATCTTTTAGTTTGATTTTTTTTCTATCCCCACTCCCCGAGGATGATTCAGTTGTATAAATGTGGATTTGTATCAACTATCTTATCCAAAGGTGTATATAGAGATTTCCCATCTCACGTTGTCAAGCATTTGATGTGTTAGACTCCCATTCAGCTTCTCACATACTCAGTTAGCCTGGGACATATTATTTGCAGATTTTCATCTTATGTAACTCATTGGGGTGGCATGGGACATAAATCAGCAGAGAATTTGGCCCCGTATTTTCATGTGTTTATTTAATCTATACTCAAGGCTTGATCCAGAACCCATGGAAATCAATGGGACTCTTTCCAATTCCATTGGCAAGACATCAATAGGTTGGACCAGGCACTCAGAACATGCTTCTCTTCCTGCAAACTAGCAACAAACAAAATAGTAAAATGTCCAGAACAGGCTGCACAAACAGCTCCTTCTTTGTACTGCACTCATCCTTCAGAAGAAAAACCTTAAGAGCATCATCTCTCCAGTGCTACTAGCTTGGGTGACAAAGGCTTTGAGAAGCCTGTGATCACTTTCAAATGAGGTAATGAAAATCAGATGTAACTAATACCATATACTGAATTGTTCTACACTGCTATGTTCAAAACCATGCATTGTTCTAGGCAATCTAAGCTTGGTGATTAATATAGTGTTGGGCTCATGTAGACTCCTTCAGATGGAGAACAAAAAATGTTAGCATTGCTTTATTTAAATACTATTGGGCCCTGGGTATATAAAGTCATGAAGCACATGTAAAGTAGCTGGGATTTTTTTGGCCAAGACTCCCCTACTGCAGATGGGTGGACCTGGGGCTTCTGACATACTTTCTCAATTCTTTATTGAAACACTGTTCTAGACCCCTAAAATAGAAAAACTTATATTTTGTAATTAATGCTTTTTAGAGCAAAAACCACTACATGCAGTATAAGTCCCAGCAGCCCCTTCTCAAAGGTACATTTGCATAATACTCCAGTCAGGATCTATTCCAGCAGCATCACCTATTGGTAAACTCATCTGTACAAACACTTTGCTCTTAAAGGGTTATAAATTAATAACACAGTTATGAATTTCACTGAGCGGCTTCAATTTTCTTAGAGCACATCTTGGTAAAATTGAAATTAGAGCAGTACTGTTGTTCTGAAATTACTGTGGATAATATATCTTATGCAGTCTGTCTTCTGGGCCACTAATGAAGCCAAACTAGTTTCACTGGAATGTTCAGATGTAACATCAGTAGGAGATTTGGAAGACAACATGGAAAGAGACTCCCATCATCCAGATATACCTACACCAAAGAAAGAGATTGAGAAAAGAAACTGGCTCTGAACATCTGGAATCTATTTGTTCCCTTCTGTGTTTTTTTTTTTTTTTTTTAATTTGAGTTTTCCCCTTTTTATGCTTTCTCTTCTCCCGCACTCCTGGGAGCCATAGGTTTTTGAATTAGAAAATAGTTTCTGTGCAAAGCCATAATGTTTATCTTATTTTAATAAGTTAAACATCATGCTGCTAAACTTAGTTAAATTAAAACTGTGTATCTTCTTTCCCGTTCTTCCTGCCCAGCAAACTTGAGGAGCAGGATTTCAGTTGAATTTAGAGTCAGTTGAATGTCAGATAATGTAAATCCTGATTTTGAAAAGGTGATCTTAAGTGTAACAACATTAAAGACACTGATCTAAATTTATTAATGGTCCTGTGTTGCTGTTTTGCGGTAATGGTTACAACAAGATACGCCAACAAAGTAATAAACATACCCAGAAATCCTTAGTAAATGTGATTAATGAATAATTGATTTTGATATTTCAGTTCTATGCATTTGAGGGGAATGTGTTTTTTCCTTAAGCATTATCTGCATAATTACAATGGCGTTTTTTTAATCTTTAGTTAATTTGCAAAACAAAATACAATATTAAGTGTCAAATCGGAAGTGGGAGTTTTATCAGTGATTTTCAATAGCACCTTAATTTGACCTGAAATTAATCCTTATTAAATAGTTGCCTCATTGACCATTAAAGCTGACCACTTAAATGGTGATAAGAGGAGGCAGGAACTCTTATTTAGGGAATCAGAAGTTAACAAAGAAGTTGTCCACTCTGGTTATTTGCAGATCCTCCACTTAATCCACAAAAACACAGCTCAGTCGAGTATATTCAAAAAATATTTTAATAGGGCATCATGGTTGTCACTTTTTTGCTCAGTGCCTACCCTCAGAAGTTCCCACCTGCAGAACTCTCCTTAACTTCTCCCCAGAGAGACCCTGAGGGAAAGCTGTTGAAGTAATGTTGCATGCCCTCTTCTGAGGTGAGTCCCTTTCTCCACCCACATAGGGACAGATGTTTTTTTTTATTTGATTTCATTAGTTTTGTTTTCCATTGCTTGCAGTGACCACTTGCATAGGCACTGTGGAAGATCACAGTAGGCACCTAACTGCATCTTTAGGCACTAACTATATTTGAAAATCTGGACTCTGGGTCAGGTATGGGTAATATACATATCTGTGCTCCTGGATGATTGCATCTGGCTCACAGTCTTCAATTGCAATGAATACAAACCCATTAGAACTCCTTTTTAATTAAAAAAAGGAAAGCTACAAGTGCAGTCTCATATTAGATGAAGATAATAGCTGATTGGTAAAAGATGTTCATGGAATGAGGGGTCTCTAAACATTTGGGAATGGTACTCTTTGAATTTGGAGCTTTGTACCACTGTCAGGATGCTCAAGAACTTCAGGTCTCACCTGAAAATTTATTTCTTTTCTTGAATGAGGTGTAGCTGCCTCAGTAGTAACTGTCTGACATACGCCTTCTCCCGGGGGATTTGTGCACCAAAAATTAAAAACTGTGCTCACAAAACTTTAAAATTCTGCATTTTTTATTTGTCAAAGTAGTACAATATAACCACACCACTTTAAATTATTTTGGTAATTTATTTCAGAATACCTGTAAGCAAGTATGTCTGTGACAATACAGACAACAAAAAAGATTCAGGGAATGTTTTTTGACAAATAGATTAATTCCTTGGCATATTAATGCAGAACTTTGAGTGGTAATTCATTTAAACTCTAATACAGAAACTTATTTCCTGCACCCCTCAGAAGTAGTGCAAAGCCTTGGGGGGAGTCTGGGGTAACTGAGGAACTGAGGGAGAGGAAAGTAATTTCTGGGAAAGAGCCTGATAGTGAACCTAGAGGATTGCTGGGTGTGGGTAGGAGAAGTATGGAACAGGTCTTTTGCGGGGGAGTGATGGTTAGAGAATTGGGGAGCCTCCTCCATGCAGATTCTGGCTCACCCCTAGCCTCTCCCATTCAGCCAGGCACATCTGCCCCTGTCTCCATGAGGCCTTGCATCCCATCCATCCCCCTATGTCCCTGCACATCCACTCAGCTGCCACATTCAGCTCCTGCCCCAGTTTGTCCCCCCCACCCCTTCTGAACCCCAGTGTATGGACCCCCCAGCAGCCCTGTGTGCCCTGCTCTGTCTGTCCTGCCACATATCCTGTGCCTTCTAACCTGGCCTGCGGGCAGTATGCTGTGAGGAATGCCGCTGGCTGCTACTTCCTGTGAGCCGGATGCTCTCTGTTCTGTTGCCACAGCAGCCCTTGGTGGCTGAAAGGCATAAGTGCAGCACCTCACCAGCAGAGTGTATTTTTGCGAAGAAAAAGAAAGCTGCAGGGGACATGAATTCTGCACATGAGCAGTGATACAGAATTGCCGCAGGCACAATACTCCTTACCCTGTCAGAAAGGAGCTACTTTGTCACCCTCACCACTTCCAGGAAATTGAGACTTTACTGCACATATGGTGTCATAGGACAGCACTGAGGACAGGATGACAGAAGCTCAAAGCACCTGCCAGTCTGTAGAGGGAAAGCCTGCCTATGTGGTGCTTCCACAATAACTGCAGTCACCTCCACAGTGAAGCATAGCCATCCACTGTGCCAAGTGCTGGTGAAAATTGGAGGGGTTGGGTGCAGGAGAGAGAGAAACTCTGGTCACTGTAGCCACAGCCCAGCTTTTGTATTGTCCACCATTCACCATTGCCAAAGCCCAGATGCTGTTTGATCTTGGTAGGGACATGAACATGTCTTGCTTATGGTTACTACTCTGTGAGCAGCCAGTGGATATAACTGTCTATTCAAAGGACTGCCTGCAAGACAGCCCTCATTCCAGTGTGACTTTTCTTTGTTCCAAAGAGCAAATTTTGTAAGATCCAGCTTTGGATCTGGGGTAATGGCTAAATATTTTACTGTGTCCCTGTTTTATTGCATGGGGATACCATGATTCACTTGCTGTTAATTACTGATGAAGTACTGTCTTTTATTGGACCAACTTCTGCGGGTGAGAGAGACAAGCCTTCGAGTTTACGCAGATCTCTTCTTCAGGTCCCCTGTGTAATCTCAAAAGCTTCTCTGTCACCAGCAGAAGTTGGTCCAATAAAAATATTATCTCACCCAACCTGTCTCTCTAATATCCTGGAACCAACATGGCTACAACAATTTATATATTAATTATTGATGTTAAATAAATAACATAAAATCAACTAAGGGGAAATCAGGTCTTAAAACAATGAATAGATTATAAACATGTCTCGTTTACCAGGTGTCCATCCATTTTCCACATAGAGATCATGGTAGATCTAAGTTTTCTATTACTCTCTGCCCTTGTTGCTCTCAAGAGCACTAGCGTTTGGGTTACATAAACTGTTCTCTTAACTCACAAAGCTGTTCGCTTCCTCTCCTTTGAGAAGAATCACTCTTTAAAAGCTATTCCATGTTTTTGATCGCCTCCCTTCTCAGGGATTAAGTCATTTTTTAGCTGTTTATAGTCCTTTGATCTCTTAATTCCCAGCACTAGCAAAACTGCTGTGCAATCTCAGGCTGGAGCCTGGCAGTAGGCCACTGTCCTATAATTGCTCACCAAATCCTTGTTGGGAGGTTGCTTACCTAGAACCTTGTGTGGCTTTCCTGCTTGTTTTTCCCATTTAAGCTAGACCAATACATTCCTACCAGAAAACGTAATAAATCCCTATAACTATACAGTAGCTCTACCTTGGGACCTGGTCAGATACAATATTCATAAAACGTTTACGACCAGTATATTCTTAGCACAGTATAATATTCTTATTATTACATAGCAACTCCACATCTGCCACAATGTTCACATTGAATATTCCTTTTGTTTATTAAATTTATTCCTTTTTGTTTCTTAAATGGCTCTCTGATTTAATTTATAAACTATATGTTGCTCTTCATCACTTGCTGATGTCAGTACCCACACGCAGTTTGGTTACCCAGACCTTTCTGTTTTCTTAGGACTGAGCACATGGAATCTCAAGTCAGATATGTGGTTAGTGAGGAAATACACCTAAAATGTGACATAAGGCTAGCACGTGAACCTTGCTATTTTTTAACAGGAGGGTTACAATTATACCATTAACAAACACCTCTGTGCTATTCCTGTATCATGCATATGGAATTTCATTGGACAGTTACTCTTGTGGTCAATCTCAAAGTGTTTAATTTAAGAAATTGATACAATCAGGACCTAGTCCAAAATCCACTGAAGTCAGTAGAAACCTTCATGTTTATTTTCTGGTCAGATCCTTCCAGAACATGGAAAAAGCCTTTTAAATCTCATAGTTGCACTCAACAATTTTAGGACCTAAACCTGCAGTTTTTACAGTAGAAAAAAAATTCCAATGAAAATGATAAGATTTTTGCCCAAATAAATACTGCGAGTTTGGTCTCAACACTTTGATTTCTAGTAGTGTTTGTAGTAAAGGGCCAAATTCTAAAGTCCTGACCCAGGAAAAAAATCTCAAAATTTTTTTTGCCTGGGTTAAGGATGTTATTTAGAAAGAAGTCACTCCCCTTACCTAGGGGCATAGGGCACATCACAATTAAAGCAGTCAGTAACAGATGCATGGATGAGGACAGAATGACTCTTGCAACAGAGCAGAGTTTAATCTAAGATTTGATTTGGGAGGACCAATGAAGTGTACTTAATTTGGTTTAGTGGGGAGTGACTATTACCAGAATTTAAAAATTAGATAAAGAGTCACTATTGGGAGGATAAACCATTGCTTAGTAAGCAAAGCTATGAATAATCTTTCTAATTACTTACTATTACTACTACTTAAAATTACTGCCATAAAGAGACACCCCAGTGAGGCAAGGCATTTCAAATCAAGAACAGATCATTTCTGGCTATATTGGATTAAATAATCTAAAGGAATCCGTAGTGAAGATTTGAGTAGATGTAGATAAGTAGCAAAAGGCTTTACATGGGATTATTTAAAAAAAAATACTTAAATTACAAAAAAAAAAGTTAGATATGGATATAGAAAAGTCACTGCGGCTATAGTATGGTCAGATTTTTAGGGCAGGTTGAAATCAAGGTATTCTGCAAAGGATTTTATTTATCTTCATGTACTAGTGGATTCAGACTGAATTACCACATCAATCCATGGAGTGGAAATTGCTTGTGGGCTTGACAGCTGAAGGGTTGGGAGAAGAGCTACCATTCTTGGGATCTATTTCAGTTGCTTCTTGTGCAAGTGTATGAGGAGAGAAAAGGCCCAACTAGGTCTCTTTGGTCTCTGTGTAGCTTGTATCGGGAACTGCCAGAATCCTAGTATATGGCTCCCAAGAATGCAATTAGTGGTGCCTACCATAAGCATTTAAAAATCATGAATTAGGGCCTTCAAAAATCATGGGGTTGGCTTAAAAATAGTGTTGTGTTTAAAAGTGTTAATTTTATTTGCCTTCTGGATTTTGAGCCTTTAGGGAATGCTCAGGTCGCATTTTCAAGCTTTTCTTTGCTACCACGAGGCTAGATATTAACTCTTCTTTTTAAAATCAGAAGTTGAAATTCTCACTTAATCACTTGACTCCAGGAGCTGAGGCTTTTAGAAAAACACCAAATATTGTGTGACCTGTGATTAAAATCTTGATACATGGCAACAGTGCACAATGAGCGAATCATAGTGATTTCAACAGTGCCCGATGCCCCACAAAATGGAGCATATCCCATGGATGACCCCTTTCTGCACTGGCTAACAGTCTGGAGACTACCTGTTACACCTTCCTAAAATGCAGCATTTTCTTCTTTCATGTGGTCTCCCCCAGTGCCCAGAAACACACTGCCTGTCTCTGTCCTTGCTGGCCACTGACTCCCCCATCCCCTGATTCAGTGCCTCTCCTCATCTCCCTCCTCTAAACAGAGGGTTTCTAAATTCTTGCTAGATAAATGGATCAAATCATTCATTTGTGGCATGCACAATAGCAGAGACCCATACCCAGAGAATGCTAAGTGTACCTTTATAGAATTAAATATAAAAGTGTATCCACTGGCCTAGGAGGGGCTAGCTGCCCTGAGTGTGATGCCATCCAAAACGTTGGCACATACTTAGGGTGGCTAGCCCTCTCTGAGGCTTGCACTGCCACTCCTTGTTTTTAGTGTGCTAGCTCAATCATAGCTGGCTGGGGTATGTCTCATCAAGCTGAAATTTGCATCTCTCAGCTCTCGTATGGACATTCCAATAGTCAAAGACAAAAAGGAGATGCGACCTTCCATGAAATAGCTACAAACTTGAAAAGCAATTAGTGCTTGAAAAGCATTGGATATTTTATATACCACATCAGAAAAATGTAATTTAATCAGTTTAATCAAAGGATTAAAATTCAGTTAGAAGTGTCATGTTGTTGGCTTTCGATTCCTGCTTCCTAGCTTTCGATTCAGTATGTGGCTCTTTGCTCAAAAATTTTACATTATTCTGCGTATAGATGTAATTCTGCCTTCTGCTTGTGCCTTGGAATTCCTAGTGATAACATATTTCAAAAGTTAGATTTTGGAGAATATTACAGTACAGAAGGTAGCATATTATTCGTTTTTGTCTTAATTTGTTCTGCAATTACTATCAGTCACTGTTGTGGTCTGCCCTTGCTTTGGTGCATAATTCAGATCTTTGTCTTATGCTTACTACAAGCATATCTGATCTTTATTTGAATGAGGGGAGAAAAAAAAAGTATGGCCTTCTCTTGCTCCTATGCAGTCAGTGGCAAAACTCTAGTTCAGTGGCTCTTAACCTTTCCAAACTACTGTGCCCCTTTCAGGGATTTGATTTGTCTTGCGTACCCCCAAGTTTCACTTCACTTAAAAATGACTTGCTTGCAAAATCATACAAAATTACAAGAGTGTCACAGCACACTATTACTTAACAATTGCTTACTTTCTCATTTTTTACCGTATAATTATAAAATAAATCAACTGGAATATAAATATTGTACTGGTATGTCAGTGCATTGTGTATATATAGCAATATAAACAAGTTATTGTCTATGAAATTTTAGTTTGCGCTGACTTCACTAGTGCATTTTATGTACCCTTCAGTAAAATTAGGCAAAAATCTAGATGAGCTGGTGTACCCCATGGAAGACATCTGAGTGCCCGTGGTTGAGAACTACTGCTGTAGATGATGGCAGTGGGAGCAGGATTAGACCCTTGTTAAATTTCTGACTGTTTATGTGTGGATGCTTAGGTCCTAATGTAGGAAGAGTGGTTTCTAAGGGTGGGTTGCTTGCTTCTGTTTCCTGTCTTGTGTTTATGGATTGCAAGTAATTCTTGCATCGTTTGTGGCAAACCCACAATAATGCAGTGTCTGAAAACCAAAGAGAGCCAAAATGAAAAACAAAAACCCACTGACAGTTATCAGACACCAGCAATGTGAAAAGCGAATAGTCTCTACTAGGTAGAAAATGGAGCAAAATATATCTATTCAAATGTTTTGAGGGTGTTCTCATTGTTTGCTGAAATATATTTGAAAACAATGGCTACAAACAAGCTGTGGAACAGTGGTTACTATACATTTAAGGCATTAGAATTTATTTCTTTTTTTAATTCTGTTTAATTAGCAAAATCAATATCCTTACTTTGTGCATACAGTGGTTGTTCTAGCACGCTGATATCTTCCTCCCCTCTACAAGAAAAACATAACATGGCCTAGTACGTACAGTAATATTTGCACTTCTGTAGTGTTTCTTCTCTTCACAGCACTTCAGAAACATTGCATAAATAATCTTTGCAACACTCTAGTGACTTATGTAAGTGTAAATTAAAATAGCCATTTTTACAGATGAGGAACATGAGGCAGGAGGGCAAGTATGGTCTAGTGGATTGGGCAGTGGGCTGGAATTCAGGATACCTAAGCTGGATTCCCAACTCAGCTGCAGATTTTTCTGAGACTTT